>JAOWBL010000007.1:1563234-1594463 GCA_028564865.1 Zenarchopterus dispar | reverse complement strand
CCTGATGAGTTGATGCAGCAGCATTTACACCAGCCACTTGCAGCACTAGACTTATAAGTGATGAAGTGACAAACACTTGTTATCTTGGGAAAATAGAAAGCCAAGGTTTATTGGGAAACCTTGGGTCCTTTGACATTTACCGCACACTTAGCCACGGTTACAGACCAAGTGTGGCTTAACCTAAACATAAGCTTTCTGGAGTAATTGCAGAGAAATCCTGGAACAAGTGCCTCTGAGAGGGAGTGTAAATGTGGGCTACGATAAGGACATAATATTCATCATTGGCTGGTCGTTCTGATGGCCAGAATTTGTTTATGTTTTGATGCAGTTTTGAACATAATTTTATAATATATGAACACTAGTTATAAGCTGCTACAGACTGTCAGTCATTCAGTGAGGAGAATTGGAAGAATTTGCAGTTTCTTTGGGCTTAGTGCTGTGGTAATGGAGATGATTATCCATCCATCTATCATTATCCGTCATCACTTATTCCTATTCAGGGTCATGGGGATCTGCAGGAACAAAAAGCAGTTGTACACTCTGCACAGGAAGTGACCCCATGACAGGACTGAAGATGATAAAATAGTTGTTAATAGATTTATTTCCATTTTAAGATGCAGAATTTTAAGCTGTTCTGTGTGCTATGTTAATTTGACAGCTTCTATTCCTGTCACTAATAAAAACTTTACCCTCTCTCCTCAGAAAAAAGATGAATGAGACAGCATAAATAAACATTAAAAAGATGTGCATGACAGCTTTTCTGACCTTTTCAAAAATCTATTCAGTTTAATCTGCGGCGCTCTTCTAAACGTTTTATATTTCATCTTGCCAGTGAAGTTTCATGAGAAATTTCCATAAATAGGTCTTAATGTCAGTTGTGCTAATTGCTGCTCAGCATGCAAAAATGCCTTTGGGTTGTTAGCAAAGCCCTTGCAGTAAGACAGGTTAGTGGATAAGTAATGTTTGGAAGAACAGAGCAGCGATGTGTCTGTTTGAATATATGCAATTAGTGACATTCAAAAATAAGACATATTTACACAATTATATCAAGTTTAAAATGTTTCATCACAGCTGGAAGGTTTCTGGTTCAAATCTCAGCTGGGGTGTTTCTGTGTAGAGCTTGATTATTCTCCCTCTTCCACCATGGGTCTTCTTCAGGTTATCCGATGTCCTCCTACTGTCCAAAAACATCCATTTTAGATTTTGATTGATTGGTGATTCTAAAACTTCTGCAGAGGTGAGTATGAATAGTTGTTTGTCTCATTTATCTCAATGTGGCCCTGTGATGGATGGCTAACCTGTTTAAATGGAACCTCTGTCTATAAATTAAGATAAATACCATCCTAAACTGTGCCCCTTGCCCCCCCTTTTTTTCCACAACAGTGAACCTCAACAGTGAGTCTCAGAATACCCGAAAACACTTTATTTAAAATTCCCAGATAGAGTCAGTTGCCCTCCAACCAGAAGGTTACTTGATCGATCATGAACCATTTCATTTGCCAAAGTGTATCTGGGCAGGACACTGAACCCCTCATCACCCATGTTGCCCCAGCCACTCAGAGTGCCAGCTGAAGTCCAGATAAATGGGGAGGACAGTGTCAGGAAAGATATCTAACTTAAAACCTATGCCAAATCAATATGCGGAGCTCTATGATCCGCTGTGGTGATCCTTACAAAGGAAAAAAGCTGTTTCTCTGCTTGTACTGGAGTAAAAGAAAAGTATCGCTGACAGTTGACAGTTGTAGAAAATAACTCCTTCCTTAAACTGCAATTAAACAAACTTTTCTTTTTTTCACCACTACCCGATAGTGTTGTACTAAACCAATAAACTGTCTTCTAAAGAGGAGTCTTCTTACTAATAGGTAGAAATTCTGGGCTGTTATCTCAGAGGGTGGGAAGCAGATTTAATCCAACACATCACAAAGTCTGATTTCAGCATTAAGATTGTTTCTTGATGCCTTCAAGCTGTGGCACACAATCTGCTGAGGTGACTGGATGCCACCTGTTACTGCAACCTTGAGTTTAACTAAAATGAACAATATTCAGGTTCAGCCTTGATAGTATTTCAGCATTTGAGTTGACTAAAATGTCTTTAACCAATGATTAATGGTCAGGAGGGTCTGCTGTAAAAAAAAGCACATCTTAATTTTCTCTCCAGTGCAGCATATGAATTTAGTATTCAAGTTTTGGCTGGTCATCAATAGAAAAGCTATAGTTAAAAACCTCCCCTGGCCAAAGACAGGAATTCTTGCAGAAATGGTTTTACATTCAGATGTATATTAGAATGTCACTGTTACAGAACTGAAGTTGCTGTTTGCTAAGACCACCTAACAGCTATCAACAAAGCTGGTAGAAAGTCATCCACCATCAGGCTGCAAGGGGGGTACCGTCCTACGGAATTTCCTTCTTTACATTCTCAGCAGGCCTAGCATAGTGAGCTTTTCAAGATAGTCTTATATAAAACTGAGTGTGACAGAAATTGCTGCTCTTCAATTGAAAACAAGCCAGAACTGTCCATTGTTTTTCTGTCATATGTGCTGCCACAGCTTTCAGAGAAGAAATCACGACTGAATACTTTTTTATAACAGCTGAATAAACAAACAAACAAAACATCCTGCATCTAGAGCCAAGTGTGGATCAACATCAAACGTCAATCACTCTGTGCTCCATCACTGGTTAAAAAAAACAAAAAAAACAAAAAAACATAAAATCCATCAATAATTTGTATTTTTTTTAACACAATCGAACAAGCTAACCAAATTAATTTATAAAAACTCTTTAAGCACAGGTACAATAATAATTGGGAGTCCCAAGTGACCAAGTTATTTTATAATCGGCAGGGTCCCAGAGGAAACCAGGGTAACTGCAAACCTGCTAATGTTCACCAGTGCGTCAGCAGAACATTTATACTGTAGGCAGGACATGACACCAGAGACATTTATATTAATACATTAATTCAAAATCACAATATTTTGTCTTTTTTAATTGAAGTTTTTTTCTACTTTAAGGACATATGTGAAAAATATGTGGCTTTCTTGTGCAGAATTATATATTTAGACTATTTAAAAATGTTCAGGACATTATCCTGAAAGTTACAGTCTAGAATACATTACAATACCACTCTTTATGATTTGTAGAAACCAGCACTTCCAACATTAAAAGAAAAAATAAAACATGCACACAAGGCTGTCTGTATCAATCTGTCCTCCTCCATACCTATTATGTCACTTCATGCTTTATTTTCAGTGTTTACAAGGTGAACAAGCAGCTTGGAAGCAAACAGCGGTTTGCTAAACATAGCTGTTTTTGCTAGCAGCTATTTAACATGACAGCTGATCTCAAAGAGGGAACGGCATGTGTGTATGTGCCTGAAAAGCTAGAAGTAGATGTCTCTGTGAGATAAAAGTACAAGGAAAAATGACTTGTGCTCAAAGAGGAGACAATATTTTCTGTAAATCTGAGAGGACAGTGAGGCTCGTGGAGGAGAATGTGGTTGTCATCATCTTGAGGTAATTACATTCAGCAAACTCTTTGTATTGCACATATAATTAGCCTGTGGCTGTGAGTGTTTGAGGTCTTCAAAGCAGCTTGATTTTCTTGTTAATGACTTTTCACTTCAAAACCACACACACACAGTGTCATATTTACCCTTATCTGTGCTGTATCTCTTCAGTCAGTAGAAAAATCATCTCTGATGAAAAGGCACGGACAGGCCATTTGTCTGGGAGTTTTCTTGGTGGGTCAGGTTTCTAAAACAACTTAAAGCACCAATAATTCTTTAAAAGCATCTAGCAACAGTTCCAAGACATAAATAGAAATCCAACGTTGTTACAAGAACAAGAATAAAGTTTGCTGTGGCCAAAATCTTTCTTCATGAGAAACTCTTCATGAGAAACTCGTGTAGAACTCCTGGAAGTCCTCACAGGACCCACCCACTGAAGCATACGTACTGCCACAGGGACACCAAGACAGCTCCTGATAATGGTAATATGATACAGGCTTGGGAAATCAAGGAATGACATGTAAAGACCCTGAAGAGGAAATCATAACATGAATGTGTGCAACTATGTCATCATTTCTAAAGACTCAGTTTTGTTTGTCCACGTTGGAATGCAGCTGTGGAATATAGAAACTAAAACAGGTCAGAGACGGATTCAAGATTTTCCCTTTTCGAGGGCTGCCTGATTGATATGAATGCCAGGCACAAGCTCAGCATACGTTTCAAGTTTTGAAGGGAAACTCTAGTCTCCACAAAGCCAAAGAAGAAGAGCCAGAGCAACACAGCTGCAGATGTTACAGGTCTGCTGAATCCAGACTCACACACACACACACTGCAAGATGAATGGTTAGTCTCTTCTGAAGGGATAAAACAGATGTATGACTGAGTACAGTTAGTGTTTGGTTTATGTGCATTTTCAAACTCTTGGAAGTTTAAAGTGTCAGCAGAGTGATGAGGAAATACTTGCTGCTAAATATAGGACATTCATACATTTAGACACAAAATCCTGTTCTGACAGAAAATAAAAGAGGGGACTGACTGAAGACAGGAAAGAGGAAAATAAGACATCTTTGGAAATTTCCTTTCATGCACACATGCCTTAAAACCACGCTGACACTGTTGCTTTCGTTCGGGCCTTGTTGCAGCACAAGCTATTAACTAATTGCCTTGTCTTGGTTTGCAATGCAGCGTGCATCGAGCTTATTGTCTGGCCAACGGTGTCTCGAAATTCAATAATCAGCTTGCATTTGTAGCTCACATATTTTTGTAATACCAGTCTTTACTCTACTGAAAAACATACTTTAATGTAGATGAAAACACAACCTTGTGTTACCAGATATATAGTAAGTGGAGGTTGCTTGCATTAGCCGAAAAAAACATCACATCATAGATAAAATGAAAAGAGAGAAAGTCATTGCAACAATGGTTCTGCATAGCTGGTAACACTCCTTGTATATTTTAATAAAAGAAAGCAAACTGGAATACCAAAAAAAAAAATCCTTGTTGTATGACACTAACACAAAAAACAAATATTCATTTGTTTCTGAATATTAGTTTTCATGTCCCAGAAGGTGATTAATGCAATAGCTGCTTTTAATATCTACAATTACAACAAAACAAATACATGTAAAATGTATGCATATGTCGAATTTGATTCCAGCAATATGTTCCAAAGATGTTACTGTGATGTTGATTTTAAAGTAATATGTCTCATTGTTGAGTAGGACAGGCCGGGACTGCAGGCAAGACAGTTTAAACCCACACTTTTACTGCTAAGCCACACCCTTTTAATACCTGCAGACTACCTGACAGGTATGCTCCAGTTGTGCATATCTCAAAATATGATGAATGTTTTAATGATTAAATGTGTAAGAAGTGAAAAAAATATATTTCTTGTTGAATAAAACATTCTTATTTGTTTGTGTTTTATGTTTTCTATGAAATGCCTTTGTATCAATCTTAATCATATTTTTCACAGCTTCATTAGTCATAAGGCTCTTTTTATGACTTTAATGCACAACGAAGCTATCATGCTGTCTATTACAGCAGCTCAGCATATACTACAGCCACAAAAATATTACCATCTGAAGCCACAAAGGCCTAACTTAAGACCCACAAAACTGTCCTCAGGAGGTAAATATTCTGCACTCAGGTAATTATCCATCCTCTTGTCCTTCCTCTTCCAGGCCACAATCCAGTGGAGGCCGTCATTGAGCATGTTCCTGACATGTGCCTCAGAGGCAAAGAGGTGAAAGAGTGTTTTTACTCAGAGCGAGAAATGTCCATATCGGTGGAGGTTTTTTTTTTTCTTGTTTTTCAAAACAGTCGTAGCTTCATTTAACAATTAGTGAGCTGATAAATCAAAAGATGCCAGTTCTGAAAGAGCAATGTTGTCACATTACAATCATTTCATGTGAAGAATTCATTAGTTCCGGCTAGTTATGTGTGGAAACACAAATAAAAGCATGGAGAGAGGCTAAAGCATTCCCAAACTGGAATGGCTATTTCTTAACCTGAATCTAAATTTAATGGAAAAAAGGAAAAAAGATCTGCTCACTTTTCACTAATATCACACTGATCCTACAATCTTATTCAAGAAAATGCTAAGCTGCAAGACTGTGGTTTTTCTTAGTCTTCCAATATCTGCTGCAGGTATGAAACATGATCAAAAAGAGACTATGCCTATTTGAAAAAAAGAAAAAAAAAACTCATAAATTTGGCCACTGATCCCTTCAAACTTGTCACCTTGACTTTAAGGGAGCATCTTGAGTGTGGCAGGAACACTGCAAGCAAAGAAGGTGACTACTTCAAAGGCTCAAATTTAAACCAGGTGAAGGTTTTCTTTTTTTTTTTTTAATTCTTTTATGGGCACATGCTCTGAACTTTTTGATCCCACACCTTGTAGTTCCAATGTTGTACACTATCAGGTAAATCCAGTTTCACTCTCACTGCTGAAAGGAGTAAAGGCATGAGGTAGAGATGTGAAGCATGATCCTTCACCTCTCCAGTTTCGCTCCTCATTCCCATCTATCCCCTCTTTGCCTGAACTTTTCACACAGCTTCATCTGCTGCATCCTCCGATGGCTGAGAAAAGCTTTAAGAAGAGACTCCCAAATGTTGGATCAAATGCCAGGCCAGGTATCAGCCTTTTGCTAATGAACTCTGGCATGGTTCAATAATTTCAATTATTTTTTTAAATTTGTGACTGAGGGTGGTATATACAGTACATTCTGTTCGCTAACCTTAAACAGCATTCCTATTTTATGTGTAGTCCTTTGTTTAATTATGAAAACAACTCCTAAAAGCTTTGAAAGTGCAATCAAACTAGCCATAACCACTATTCCTACTAAAAACCTATCGTCACGTCCCAATATATGTCCTGTCAATCAGTTGCATCATTTTGGGAAACATCATTAACAACTTTGAGTGCCACTATCTCATCTTCTAGACTTCACTACTGTGCTCAGCTAACAGATATGCTCAAAACTTGAGGATAGGTTGTGCAACAGATTTTATTTAAGGCTCCAAATAATATTTTTCTGTGCTTTTCAAAAATGATTTGTAGCATCACATATTTATCTTTTATATTATCTAATTAGATTATAATGGCACGTTATTTAGTAACACCACTCCAGACCAAATGGGGGCAGCATATCACAGAAATGTATCAACCCCTGCTGTAGCAAACTTATTTAGCCTGTTTACCAATCTGGAAGAAACATTGCCAGTTCTGCACATAGACTGTATAGAACAATAGACAAAGCATTCAGTCACGTGACCCATTGGTTTCTGAAGACCGGTTGTGAAGCCCGTTTTTCTTTGCTTGCAAAGCCGACGGGAACACGCCCACCATATGTCAATCAAAGTTAGCTTTGCTCCCAGTTCCTTCAGATGAACCCTGGCAAAATATCTACAGAGATCCTGGAGACATTTACAGCATTATTTACCGTTTAACATGCTTACTCAATGGCAAAATTAAATATGACCGTTGGGTTTAGCTGACGCTGAGTTAACTAAAATGGGTGGTTGCTTCATTAACTGCATAAGCATAACAATTCTAGATGAGGAAGTGATAGCTGCTAAGCATTTGCTGAGCTGACTGTCAATCAATCATATTAAAAATAAATTTAATGCTTTATATAAATTCGTCTGGTGTGGTACAAAAAAATTCACCCAGCTCACAGTTGTCGTAAGTGTGAAATCAAATGATTGAGACGAAAACGGTTTTTTGAACTAGGCAGTAAATATATTTATTTCTGCTCTAAAAGTGGGACATATTTTAATATGGAAGTCAATGGAGGTTGACTTGCTTTTGCAGTCAGCTTCTAGTGGTCAGTCATGGAACTACAATCAAACTTTTTTTCCACATGTGCCTCAATGCGGAAGTTAGGTGGTTGGTGCTTGGTTCTGCATCATATTTTCTTCCTTTGTTTTTCTACCACTTTCTCTCTATTGATTCCTCCATCTTTTTGAATGCAGACAGAATGTGAGATGTAACCACAAGCAAAACAGTTATTTGAGTTATTTGGAAATGGTTTTAGACTTTTTTCAAAACTTCATAATCATGACATCTAGAGAAACATGAGCTCCTTGATAGGACTCCAAGCACCAAGAAACGCCTGCATCTGAACCACTTGGCCTTGGTCTTTTAAATTTAATTTCAGCCCACCTGCTGAAGTGAGACTAAGTACGCCGACAGCCTTCACGACATTGGCTTGAGACTTCGTGAATGTTATGAAGGGTGTTTAAGGGATGTCAAATCTACTCAGCTACAGCTACACAATAAGCATTCACTGCTCTGGCAGGGTGATGTTGTACTTTGCTGTTGCCTGCCATATCTCTTTTGAGCAAATGGTCTCTCCTTCGTTCAGCATTATTGCACACTCACTACATGTGCACCTTTTAAAGCATTTAGGAAGGATTGTGTCGGTTTTACTGTGTCCAGTCCTTACTACTGGCAAAAAACAAACAAATAAAAACACCCAAAGCACCTTTGAATTTCCATCGAAGTCATCTGTTACAACAACTGTGTATCACTTCCCAGCACCATGTCAGTTAAGTGAGTATGATGCCAGAGGCAAGTAAGAGACTCAGGAACGTAATGATGAAAGAGAAAATGAGAGTGACAGAGGAAGAGACCAAACAAGAGTAAATATTGGACAGCTTTGTAAAAGTGACTTAACCTCCATGCCTACATGGAGCCTGCTGTGCTAACCAATATAAAAGTTGCTTTATGCTGCTTTAACATGTGAATATGTTGCAAAGTAAACAAAGCAGTCCCTGAATCAAAGGAAAGATAAATGCTGCTAACATTACTAATGAGTAACCCATTACTTACAATTAAGAAACACCCTGTAGCAAATGGCATTTCAGAGACCAGGAGTCTGATCACCATCACTTTCCAGATCAGAAGTGACTGACAGAGTTGGGATGTCGGGAGCAGGCCTGGGAATCGAGAAAGCCAAACTGGGCATTCAAAGGAGCAGAGTAAAAAAGTAAGAAAAGCAGATATGACATCTAGCAAACCTTGTTTTATTTATGTATTTGTTTTTTAGTTCTGATCTATGTCAAACTGGTTAATTGCAGTACTTTCTCAAAATAAATAAACTTCAGAATAACATAATGAGACTTTTAAAGAATACCTTGAAGAAAGGTGTTTTGTGGAATTATTCCTGGCAGATTAAAGTCATTCCACACCAGACATCCTGAGTGCTGTCATCTCCTAGCTGTCTTACCATTTCATCTCCTAGCTCAAATGTGAAGACATGTTTGAGCTAAAGAGCTGAGAAAAATCAAGTCTGTGAAAAGAAAACAACTGTTTACAATTTAGGTTAGTCAAGATCTGCCTTTGTCTTATATATAAGATATTCCATACCAACTTCATTGTTAATTTTTATAAACTGCTCTGCAAGCACTGTCTACATTTAATGTATTGGTAAAACCTCTTGCTCCTTAATTTTCTATGGCTACTGCTTCATTTTAATTCAGTTTAGTTTGTTTACACAGCACTAATGTACAACAAATGTAATTTTGTGTCACTGATTCAGAAAAAAAAAAGTCTCATTTGCTTCATTTTAGGGTTCAAATGCAGTTGCATTTCTTTGGAAAATTCTCACCTGCATACATTTGTCAAATTTAAACACTTATCTTGCATTTTCCTCCATGCTTTATCTCCAAAGTCTTGTCATTGTAAACATTTTAGCAGAACAGTTTGCAGCTGTTTTCAAAAGCCAGGTTTCTGTCCTTGAGTATAACAGACCAACTGATTATCTCTATGAAGTGACTGCATAAAAACACTGCTGCTTTCCTCCTCTATACGCCTCTGTTCTCCCCACATTCCCTTCTCCTTCGTCTGCCAGACTTTTCATGCATAACAATGAGAGAGACCACTTCTCTGTTCCCACCACTAACCCCTTTTTAGAATGCATTCAGACTATTTTTTTCTTCTTCGCTGCTTCTCAATCACCAAATCCCCACACTGTAAGGGCATTAAAATATATGTTGCAAGTGGGAGAACAGAGATGGGGAGGGAGAGCGAGTGACTGAAAGACAGAAGAAGAGGATGACACAAGAGTGCATGCTTATGAGTGTGTGCAAAAAGACAGTGAGGATGTTGGAGCGTGAAAAGAGGGAGGAAGCAGAGTGGGTGAACGGCGTGCTGGAGAGACAGGATGTTGGAGTCGAGGAAGCAGAAGGGGGGAGTGGTAGACTCAAACCGAGCTCGGTCCTCCCTTGCTAGCTTGTTAATCTCTCTGGACTTGACATTTGAAAACCTCCACCCGTCTCTCTTCCTCAACAGCCCTTATTCCCTCACACCTCCTATCCTCCCGGCGCACTGATGTGTGTAAATCCAGCACTACCACTGGATAAACTGCAATTCTCCTTGGCTCAAAATCCCTTCCGAAACATAGTAGGACAATGATCTCTCTGTGGTAAAATTCACCTTGAACAACTCTGGTTTCACAGAGAGACTATAAATCTTTTATAGTGCAAATTATGGACATTGGGTAATTTTATTTTTCATTTGAACCCTTCTACCTTCCACCTCAGTGTCCCTTGGAGAGTTTCTGCAGGAAGTAGTGTGCTATCTATGTGTTGAGGAAGAAAGTGTGCATGTGGAGGATTGGAATGTACTAGATTCACCTGCCATGCTGAAGATGAAAGGTCTCATCCTTCACAGATCAAAAATCTTTCTTTTCTTTCACTCAGATGTTCGCATATATTTCTAACACCTGAAAGAGCCCTTTTAATGAGTTGAAACCCCCTTTCTGCTGAGCTCTACTCAGCAGCATGTTCGTTCTCTGTTTGTTTGTTTACACACTCACATGCCACACTTAAGCAACCTACATGTTACACCAGAAGTGAGAGTCAGGTACTAGAAACCAAGCGAGAGTTGAGCAATGGTTTTTCTGTAGTCTCGTAGGCGTTTTACAGGAGAACAATGAAGTCTGAGGGCAGTGACCTGCGGTGCATCAGCTAAAAAAGTCAAAGCTTTTGTAAAAACAAACAAAAGGCTGTTTTATGTGCTGCATGCACATGCAGCATCAAAGTGTGTAAAACAGAAATCAGTCTATAATATTAAGGGTAAAAGTAACAACAAAGAGATGCTGGGAAAACAGCTGAACAGAGGCCTCCCACATACTTAGTATGGACTATGCATAATCCATGCAAAGTGCTCTCAAAAAAACTGAAAGTGGATAGGATTTTCAACATCTAAAACCCTGCTCACATAGGGCTTCGCAGCCCATCTTGAAGTGTAAAAAACTCCACCCCACCTCCACCTTGAGTCAAATGAGAAGACAGCTGAAGACTCAGTAGCCGCTTTCACACAACCAGTCCATTATGTCTCTGTTACCCTTTTATCCCGCCTCACTGTGCTCTGGGAAATCTACTGAGTCCAAATACTGTAACTCTTCATTCTGCCACTGTAGTAACAGTGGCAGAGTACCAAAGTAGTAACAGGGGCCTAACAATGGATGAATAGAGTGCTGTGTGAATTGGTGATCCAGAAAGGTGTAACAGGATACATGACAAATAATAAACCCAAGCAGCACATCATGGGAATTGAGACAGATGGCCCGTCATCAGAAAAGCTAACTGAAAAACTTTAAGAGCATGGCAAGATTCCAAATCACACATTTGTGCTTTTGCACTTGCAATTTAGAGGGCTTTAGTATGTCACAATTCTAATGTTTCAGCGTATACTAAATGTCCAGATGATTGACTAAACATTCAAATAAATTAAATGTGGAATGCTGGACTCTTCGCACCTTCAGCGGTTGCCATCATTAGGGACTTTTGTCTGACTGTGGACTACAAAGACAAACATTGACAGATGCATGTGAGTACAGACAGTCTTAGACGGTAAAAATAACTGTAACAGTACCTACTGCAGTTACTAATTAAAACACTAATTAAAACACTTACATGCAGAGCTGCATGTAAGTGTGTGTGTGTTTCCGTGTGTATGTGTGCAGGGGTGGTTAAAACAGAAGTATGCACACACACAAACACACATGCAGCTCTGTGACTGTCAGAGTTCATCAGACTGACGGTTTCAGGGAATAAACTGTTCCAGTGTCTGGTTGCATCACAGCATTTTTCCTTAAATTTAGATTTTTCATCATATCCCATGTTTTTCTGATTTGGGCTTCAATTTCTTTGTGGCATCTAAAAGTCAGATATCCACAGCTGAAGATTTTGTACATTATTGTATTGGATCGGGACCTGTGAGAAAAGCAATTAAAGTAGAATTATCACAACAGAGTCAATCTTTCTCACCTATTCTGAGGAAACACATCTCTACAGTAATTGTTTCTTTTCGTCATAGTAATTCAGAGCCTTTTTCCTACATAATTGTATGCTTCAAAGAGAGACTTTAAAAAATACAAACCTATCCTTCAAAATCGTATAATTCAATATTTGTTGGTTTGGCTTATTCTTGAGATAATAAAACATTTTTCATATGTCTATGTGGAAGAAAATATTGGCTTTCTGTGCCAATACAAATACAATATTGGTATACAAAATTGAGAATGTGAACTTTGTGCAGAATTCTTCTCACACAAAATGCATTTTCAAGATACACCATAAGTCATCTGTGGAGGAAAAGCATGAAGGGTTCATGTGTGAGTGGAATTTGAAGTATTACTGATCAGAACCCCGCTGTAGATTCAATCAGCTCAAAGCTGTGATGTGTTATAAGAAGTGGCAAGTCAGACTGAATTGATTTCAAAGGTTGTATTTTTGTATGCGAGTGGCTGCGAGTGTGCCTCAACTTCAGCTCGCAATGACCTGGTTACGTAAGATGGAAAATGATGACCATGGATATAGCTGGGACTGATTGAATGTACAATACAAGATAATTGCAATCACCTAAGCTCACATTGTGACAGAATACACTCCTGTCAGACTCAAGGCCAGATGTATCAGGTGAAGGATTCTCGTTATTCAGGAGTAAATTATACATTTTTGGAGGTAACTGGAAAAAAAGGCCATTCATATTAGTATTCCTGATACTGTTTGTGTGAGACTTTTTTTAAATTTGTTTATTTAATTTCATTCATTAGGTTTCTTCCTTTCACCTGAAGATAGCTGGAATATGCTCCGGCAGACCCCTGTGACCCTGAACAGGAACAAGCGAGTATAGATGATGGATGGATTAACCTTCTTCTAGCTGGAAACTGAAAATATAAGCTAAATGACAGTAAATGGGGGGAAAAACAGTGCATTAGAGAATCAATTTTGTTTTCACAAACCATTTCACTGAACATGTCATTTCCACAGTAGTTTTAATAATTCTTATTTCACCACAATTTGACAACAATCTTCAAGTCTTTGAAGTTAGATGACCCACTTTAGATGACCCACTTTCCCATCTTTCAAAGAAGGAGTGAAGTCTGGACTTTGGCTCAATATTTCTGATTATTACCTTGTTTGAAGACAATGCTGGTCAAAACTAATTTTTTTTCCGTGATGGTTTTTTACCAAGTTCATCTTTACTCAAGGTTCAGGAGTGATCAGCAAGGCCATCCTGATGAATCTGAGCAATTCTGGTATTGACATTTCAAGGCAAACGTTCCACGGGCACCAATCAAGAGGGATCCTTTTTTTTTTTTCAAGAAGCTAAACAAAGCCTTGCTTGGGAAACGAAGAAAGATGTTGGTGATCAATTCTGTGGTTAGATGAGACATGACTGGAGTTCTGCGGGCGTGTTTGTAAAAGCAAGGAGGGATATTCAATTTCATGTTCAATTTCAGACAACGGGAAAGGCAGGCTTGTCAAATGAACACCATCATGAAACAGCAGAACTTCATTCTGCAAAGAGAATCAAAAAGAAAAAAAGTGAAATATGAGGAGAGAATAAGAGATGTCAAGGAAACCTAACTAACTTTAACACCATTTTTTGTAGTTTCGAAGCTCTGTATAGAGGAGTATCCGAATGGAACAGTGGAAAAGTCCACCCATGGATAATAAGTTAGAATATTTGAAGTGTAACCATATACAAAACACAAAACTCAGGCCGTGCATTTTGGAGCATGCTAACCTGATCACAGCAGCTATGTGTTTTTGACATCTAACCACAACTATTTACAAGTAAGATCTAAGCAGAGAAGTGACCAGAAGGGAACTGAGTAAGAGCCAAAGTCATTGTGCAATTTTGGAGCCTTTGTTTGAAACTGCAGTGTTTTCTACAACAGACAGCATTGCCCCTGCACCCTTTGTAACAAGATTTTCTAAAAGAGCACCCCACTCATGATAATCTGCTGCAGTACCTTGAGTCATGTTGCATCTTTTTTTTTTTTTTTTTTACATTTTCTGCTGAACTCTTTTCCCCATTAGACTGCTGATCTTTTAAACATTTTTTTCCCGCATCAATAGGGATGCTGCAGCTAATGCAACTTGATTTCAAAATGTTATGATGAGTAACCGCCACAGCAGGAAAGTTGTTTATATATGAAAGTAGCTAACTGAGCTTTCCAAAGCCCAGCTAATGCCCAGTATAAGCTTTAATACCCCAAATCCAGAGGGATTGAAGACGAGGCGCCTAGGAGGTGAGGTAGGAGTACAACTGACTGGAGGGAGGAGTTTAAACTGTCTCTTCAATCAGATGTCACTGATAATGTGAGGTTACTGGCACATAAAATGGAAGAGCTGAGAGCACTGATGTAGACAAATTTGGACTCCTGGGAACTAAGTTCTATGTGTTTCACCCAGATGGGGCAGCAGGAATGTGTATTGGACTTCACCGCCTCTCTAATCAGCATTCAGACTAAAATTGGAGTCAGAGACCAGAGAAGGAGAAGTGAAACTAAAATAAGGACGGATTTCGGTGTTTGTGAACAGCTAATAGTAAAATGCTGTAGATGTTCTTGAGATGTTCTTGAGATGGACCCAAATATCAAACTGCTGGCTGAGTCCATGTTGTCTGCTGAGGGAGTTCACATGTGTTTCCATCCAGGGCTGTGATGTCATGAACTCAGTTGTTGTCAAGGCTACAACCATAACACCCTATATTTCCTACTTTCAAACTGTTTGTCAACTAATTACATGTTTTTATTTTTCTACCTATTTATCCTCATTTCACCTGAAGAAGGCTGGGATATGGTCCAGCAGACCTCCATGACCCCTGATCGGGGAAAAGCTGGTAGAGATGATGGACAGATGGTTTCTCAATTTTACTGCTACAATACAATTTCCCTTTTTGGGGATGAATACATCATTTTTTCAGTTTAAAGCTAATTCAACAAGGTCTGATTAGGCATGTTCTAAAATTTTGTATATAAAAGAGAAAAACAAAATCATATGTAGCACACCATATTTTCATTTTTTTGTCACTTGCACAAATTAAAGTCAAATGTGTAATAGTACATATTTTAAATGCACTTTAAAAGTGTCCTCATTCTAAAGATTTAACATATCCCTGATAAATTCATCTCCAAGATATAGAAGTGTTTACACTGATTGGCAGTCTGTGTGTATCTGCCTGCCAGTCTGTCTCAGGCTGTGTATGTTTTTTATCTGCAGCAGCTGGATGCCAGCTGTCAGTCAGTCAGATAACTGGCCTGGCCACAAACACATACAGGACCACCCAGGGCCAATCTGTCCGTGTGTTTCTCCGTGCATGTGTGCGCGAGATGGCGAGAAGGAGACAAGCCAGTTGTTTTCCATCCAGCAGAAGTCACTGGCCCTCACCCAGAACCATCCATCACTAGACAGATAAAGATAGAGATCTGGCCAAACATGTAAGGAGGCAGAGTGAGTCAAAGGCTACTAAATGGTTGGAGAGAAGGAGACAGTAAAAAGAGTTGGGAGAATATGAGAGAGACACAAAGCTTCAGAGTGATGGAAGTTATTCACTGGTTTACCAGAAGGAGACGGTAAGAGAGGAGACTGAGACAGACAGAGAGCTGTTTGTTTACACTGTCCTCGTTCTCTTTAAGGACATGCATTCCTTCCCACGGAGCGCCGCTAATAACCGAGCGGTACTTGTTTTATTAAAAAGAAGTCAAATGACAAAAGTCAATTTGAATTCAAGGCACTTGTGTTCCAGCTGGTATCTGTACAAAAGAAGGGGTTTTTTTTGTTTTGTTTTTTTGTTTTTGTTTTTTTTTAAAAAGTGCTGTTTATGGTCAGAAGTAACTGTCAACTACACCTGTGTGAAAGGTTCTATAGTCTATAAATTCTTATTATCTCTGCTTTATTGTCACACCTCGAGACCAAGAAACAGATTACTTGCATTATTGGTTTCAGCATCTCTGAAATTATAAAACTCAGTTGGTGTGGTTTTCAGAACGATGACAAAGGTTTAGGTGCTTATTAAACTTGTAAATACTCTCCTGTTGATTAGCAGATCATTTAGCCAAAAGTACATAAATAAACACACAGAAAGACCTCTTTCTTCTCTCAACATCAGTTTTTTTCAGCAAGCACCTGTAAATGTCACCAAAGCAACAAACATTATTTTAGGCATAACTGTACTCTCCAGCATCTTTACTTAGCCTTTGTTGGCCATTTTAACCATGATCAAAAACAAAATATTCAAATAATCTTCATGAAAACTAACCTCAATTCAAACCAAAGATGTTTCTTTATCTGCCTTAACATAACTGAATCTTTCACTTGACCTTTGTTCTCCAAGAATAAGATAGAAAATGTAAGAATCACTTTTCTTTCTCGTTTGGGGTTTTATCTTTAACAGCATTCTTCTGATATAACATGTTAAAGTTTTGCTAGTTTATTCTTCATCAATATATCTTCTTTTTGTTCTATATTAAACAAAGTAAAGTAAATTGTGCAACTTCTTCACCCATCTGTTGACCATCTGTTTGTGAAAATCAGAAAAGCCTCTCAAGCTCCTTATAGAAGACATGTTCAAAGCTTAAATCACCCTATCACAACCTCTACTCTGCCTCATAAAGCTCGAAAACAATCTCAACTTCCGATTCGATTTTCCGATTGACACCCATGCCGTTCTAGCATTTTTTCTGTAGCAGTTCCTAACATTTTCTTACTGTCATCGGCTGCAGAGCGAGAGATGAACGCTAATCACACATGCAGCTGATAGTCGATGTCCTGCAGGAAATACAGGCACAAAGAGAAATTTTAATACTTGAAAAAGACACAAATCAATGATGCTTTCCTGCAAGAGACACGTGTTTGTGTATTTAGGTAGGTAAAGGTTTCTTGAGGCTTTTGAACACAGGGGAGAGATCTAATGATTTTACATTGTCCTGTCATCTGATCAGTGGCCTGTAGCAGGCTTATGGACCCAACATTGCCATATTTATTTTTATATGTCTGCGCCTGTATGAGTGTCAGAGAGCGAGAAAGTCTTTGACTCCTTATGAGCTTCATAACCAATTCCACAGTGGGTGATTGCGTTATGGCATTGTATTACAAACATGACAAATCTCCAACTCACCGCACGCTAATTGTCCCTTGAGCCTGGTGTACAAGTAGTTGTTGTGAGATAATTGCCACCCAAAGGGAACGTGCAAATCTACTGAGGTGGGCTGAAATAATGTGCACATGTTGAAACCCTGCTCTTGGATTCAGATTCATAATAGATTACTGATCACCTGAAACGTTTTAATCCACAAGGGATCTTGCAGGTTGTTCAACTCTCTTGACATAAAAGTATGTGGTTTGGATGTACTCAACCAGAAAAATTAATTGAAGCCGAGGTCAAAATGAACACTTTCATCTAATTTGCTCTCTCATTCCAGTCATCTGAAGTGGCAATTAAGTAGTACCTACTGGGAACATCCTCTTGGGAGGGAAGAGCAGTTGACTTAAATACTTTGTGCAAACAAAAGTGTCTTGTCCTCAACGTAACCCTCAACATGCTGAATGCTTGCATAAACCACACTATCCAATTAAGATTTACTTTACAAGTACAATTTCAAAATGAGATGCTAATTAAAGCAACACTGCAGAAGAACTGTTTTTTTTTTTCCCCTCATAAGGGCCAGTTAGAGTTCCAGCCTGGTCCAGCACTGTTGTACATACAAGTTGATGCTGTCTGTAGTATGGATTAGTTTTTTGGAGGAGCCTGTTGTAATTGCCAAAGAGCATGAAGTGCGACAAACTTGTTGACCACAGCCCCATACTCAGCCTCATCACCTTTGTTGATACATCTGACTATTGCGGAATCAAGAGAAATCTTCTGAAGATGGCAGGCACGGTTAAGTAGATAGATGATGGCATCCTCAACTCCCAGTCTGGGCTGGTATGTGAAGTGAAGTTGATCAGTGAGGAACCTGACTATAGCCTGAGCTGCTCCAGGATTAGCATTTTCAGTGTCTTCACGATATGGGAGGTCAGTGCCACCAGTCTCTAGTCCTTGGATCCACTTGGGCATGGAGTCTGTGAGTCTGGATGTGTTCCACAGCACAGAGACCCTCTGAAGGCTCAGCCTCATTGAAGACATGATGAAGTACTCCAAATAGCTGGGGTGCACCCTGGGGTTGACATCATCAAGTCCTGCAATGATTTTAGAGTATGGATTTTAGTTAGGGTAATTATTTAAAATGAAAATCCCCAAGGCCTCATATTGTTCCAACTTTTCATCTGCGTGTTATTGACATTTTTGGAGCCCTGAAATGTTTTCTTTTTTAAAATGGGTCACTTAGTAAAAAGAAATATCTCAAGATACTACCCTTAACCATGTATTGTTTTCATGTAGACAAGCAAAATGTCCAACCATTACCATCATCTTCATCTTCCTATTCTTGTCATCAGAAGTTGTGCAAAAATGCATTTTACTCCCCGTTTTTGGTGCATTTTTTTCTGTTAGTATTTAAGCACAGAAAAGAGATTTGACACACAAACTGCAAGTCTTTTTCTGGCTTTTTCTGTGTTTGAAGACATTTGTAAAAAAAAAAAAAAAAAAAAAAGGAAAAGAAAAGAAATGAAAAAGAAAAAATAATACTTTGCTTACAAAAAAAAAAGAAAAGGTGTTGGGAAAATTCTGTTTTCATGAAGGAATGGACCAATTTTACATCCCTGAATGCTACCATAATTGTGTGTCCCATTAAAAACCCTTCCCATCTCAACTGCAGTGCATGCAGTGCAGTGCAGTCATGTATCTGACAGCTAAATTTGACAGAAATTGACTCATGCAACAAGACAATCATCCCAAACGCACCTGAAAACCTGAAAAGAAAAAAAGTAAGACTCAAAGTGTTGCACTGACTCAAGCAAAGTCCAGTTGTCAATCTGAATGAAATTTGATGGTGCAACTTTCAAAGAGCGCCACACAAACAAATGCCTGCAAACATCAATAAAGTGAATCTTGAAAAAGAAAGCAGAATCCATCATCAACAATATGACAGACTGATGAAATCGTCCAAAAAATAAAGAAAAGGGTTTTTTTCTTTCTTTTTTTTTTTTTTGTAACTGCAGATAAGGATGGTTCTACAGGCTGTTGTATCATCTGGTTTGTTTAGTTTTTTCACAGCTACTTCTGGTTTAGTTTTGACAACATAAAAAAAAACTGCACTTAGTTTATGAGGCTTAAAGTCTTGATGCAGTTACATGTTGGATCTTTCATCAGAATATATTTCGCATTAGGGAGTAAATCCTAGCCTTCCTCACACAAACAGCAGATATATTTTTGGACAATGTGCAGACAATTTGATCCAGACGTTCCCCAAAGTTTCTGCTCAAACCAATTCTCACTCCTAATTTGTTACATACTGATATTTGGCCAGCAGCCTGTGCATTCGTTTCTCAAGCCCAACTCTAGCAGTCATTAATCACCGACCACCTCATCTGAGTTCCTCAAATGTGTACATCCCAAACTTTTTTTTCCATTTAAAAAAAAACAAAAACGCACAGTCTTAAAATAGCAGCACCTTTTATTTATTTATTTATTTATTTTAAAATCTCATTCAGGGAATGTGGATCTGTGAATATGCTGATTTTACTCCACCCACACTTCCGCCAGCCAGCAGTGGGTAGCAGCCAGCACCCACTCACTCAGCTGTGTCTAATCTGAGCCACTAGCTCCCGGCTAACTTCTCCTCTTAGCTTCTCATTTCACTGGTTCTTCACAAATGCAAAGTAGTTGTACAGCCCAACTCTCCGAACAGTCACATTTGGTTCCTCCACTTCAGGCCCTCTGACTTTCTGAGACTTTGCAGATTAAAAGCAGAAATCCCCAGTCAGAGCGTTTAATGATTTGGACTGCTCTTATGTCTTGTGGCAACTAGAAAACACCTTTATGGAGATGTTAACAAGGTTAAAAATGTGACTTTTAGCAGAGTTGCAGAGTTCTACTTTAATAAATGAGTAATGTACAATAACATTTGCTGTCACTGTTAAATGTTGTCTTGGCTGACACTGAAGGGATTCCCAGTGCATTAAAACCAGGCAGAGAGGTCTCCTAGCCAGGCATGTGGATGTGATGAGCTGGCAGCGGGAACATATTGGCTGTTCACACATGCACTTTGCAGTGGGAAATCCTCCGCTGAGGATGTGCTCTCACAGCTGGAAATACTACAAAGTGTCGACTGGCTGGAGTACAGAGGATGCAGGACTCAATACAAAAAGTGCTGTGTGAAAATCGCTGCGTTTTGTTTACAAGAAGCTTGCTGGAGCACCTCCAGAAGAAGTCAGGAGTAATTGTTGCAGATGTTTTAGTTCTCACATGCAGCCTCTCTGCCGCACATTCAGGATGATGAGCATGTGTGAAAGAAAAAAAAAATACAAGCACATTCTTAAAATTTGGAAGAAATAATCAGTGTTCTTTGGTCTAAAAAAGGGTTCTTTTGTAGGATATTTCTTCTTTCTCTTTTAGCATTACGAAACAGATTAAAGAATTCTTCTTGTCCATAGATACAAGAATCCCTTTTTTTGGCAAGAGAAACGTGAGAAGCAAATGTGAGGAATTAACATTTAAGTACCTCTGAGCAAAGCAGCACACAACTGTGGTGTCCTGGTGGGCAGTTTGAACGAGCAAGAGTTGCTCTAGACAGCTCAAAGGTCAATGATTTGCAGCTTTACTCAGCCAGTAAAATAAACCGTCTTGTAGAGAAGAAAGAGCATAAAGGCGGCATGCAATAAAGTCAGGGCTCACAAGGAAATTGTGCAGGGAGAGAAAAGCAGACATGGTGAAGGAGAAAGGTGTCGCAGCTCTGATGGCCTCTAACAGGAAGAGTGACCAGAGTGTCTGTGTTTACTCATTATTTGGCTTTATCAGCCTCACACACATATGCAGCCATCAGTGAGGGATAAGATAATGACGGGAGATGGACAAAAAGAGGGGTCTTGCTGTGAGGAGGAGATGCAAGAAAAACACAGGAGTGTCTGCTTGAGTGTGTTGATGTGTGTGTGTGTGTGTGTGTGTGTGTGGTGTGTGTGTGTGTGTTTGTGTGTGCTATTTGGCCTGCACTCAGCAGGGGGTTATGTCTGAAGAAAAGAGAAGTGTTTTTCACACATTAGCCATCAATTTAAAGCACAGACACACAAGAGAAAATGCAGGAGCTTTCACACGTTTACTAACCCAGTGGAAAACCTTGTTGTTAAGACATATTTGTTAAAAATCAGAGGAAGGTGCAGAGTGTCAGGGAAAAAAGCAGCAGTCTTTGCTATTATTGAAACAAATCCAAGTAGATATAGAAATATTTAATTCAAATTAATCTTACCATAAAAAAACTCAAATTAAGTTTAATGATTATAGTTGAACTGCCAAATGAAAATGCAGTTTTGTGTGTAAGCAAGTGGAAACTGAATACATTTTTAATTACCTTTGCTGTTTTTGTAAAGGATTTGAAAGCTCAAGATAAACAGGAGGATGCACCACCCACTGACAACAAAAACAGACATTTCACACCCTTAAATTAGCTGACGAAAGTATGAGGTATGGATGGAAGATCTCGGGGCTTGATGTGACAGCTATAAGAGAGGTGTGCTGGGATTCAAGCCAGTGCTGGCAATCTATGTAAAGTTTGAATTTAGCAGCTTTTTACCCATTCATGAAGCAGGAGGGAAAAAAAACTTCCTGTGAAGGGAGGGGTAGCTTAAAACAACCCATTTGTCTCCAGGCTATTTGTAATGGTGGGAATCATAAATACTGAGTTGCATTGTGAGTCTTGCACAATGTCAGCTGAATGCCTGAAAATAAAATCTGCTTACTATCAGATGAAGTGAAGCAGATTCTAAGGAAGCAGAGGATTGGTTCAGTTAGGACAGTATCTGACTTTAAACCCATCCACAGTATGAATGCACTACAGCTAGCTAGCTTGGATATTTCATGGCATTTAACTATTGCTTCAAACCAAAGATGGGATTTCGGGGGCTGGAGGCATGCGTGGGGGGAGGGAGGGTTAGTTTATTTTTCAATGAGAATTTTCAAAAACTGTCACAGAGCAGAAACAAGTCCATGTCTTGGACTTGCCCCTGACAGACTATGGTTAAGGTCTAGCATTAACTCAGAGCCGATTGGGTATGCTGGAGGCAGGAGAAGATGTTGTTCAGCCTTCTCGATTTGTCCTTCAAGTTCCAGTTTTGGAGTTACCATTCATGAGCCGTGTTTCCATTACACTTTTTTGTAAAATAAAAGTGAAACTCTGAATTTGTGATGAAGGTAGCGCTGTGGGGGGTCGGTGTTTCCATTCAATTGTGTTTTTCTCTGTACAAGTGTAACTCTTCCCTCTCCGTAATGCTCCGTATCTTGGTCTGCGAGACTTCTCTTCAACACCATGAAAAAGAAAATCTCAGCTCTGAAGAAGATGGACAAAAACGCCTTTAGTCCTTGACAAATTATTGTGATTGCTGTTTTTGAGAAAATAGATGAGGAAGGCAGCAGATGATTGTTCAAGTGATTATTCAGAGGAAAGCCCATATGTAATCTAACATAATGATTAGGTAGTATTATAGCACAACTTCATTGTATTAATGAGGCCGAAAACAGCTGGAAACTAGATTTTGATGACTTTAGATTGACCAGTTACTTCACATTCAGCACTGCCAGAAACCTGGAAATATGCCAAAAGTTTTTCCATTACACTTCTGCAATAAATTAGATTATCAAAACACATGACAAACACACACACACACACATATGCACAAACATGCACACAGATGCTCATTCACATACATGCTCATTCACACATCATTTTCTATTTGTCCCATTTTCTTCTATGTCTATTTGTCCTTTGCTATCACATCTGTCTCCTAATGTAAAAAAAAAAAAACACTTGACAAACGAAATTATGAAACTGTAAAAAGTTTTTTTTTTTAATGACATTTGGAAGGTTTTTTTTTTTTTCTAAATTAGAGCCATTTTCATTATAAAGTTTCTTTTTCAATATTTGAGTTTTTTTCACATGTTATGGAAACGTGACTATGGACACCACTGCTGTGTACAGAACCCCAGCAAACAGAAACTTATCAATTGTCCGAACGTGCCTCTATACTGATTTTGTCATTCTAGTTTGTTTACTTCTTTTTTAAAACCTTCTTTTTGCGAATTTCATTTGTTAGCAACTGGAAAACAGTGACAGTTTTTCATTTCTGCCACCAAGTGGTAAGGAGTGTTAGTTTGCTAAGTTTTTGAATCTTACCAGGTCCAGTCTAATCTAACTGCTAAAAGAACCAAGGAAGACATCAACCATGTTTCAGTTCCAGCCTCTGAGGTTTTACTCTGGACTTCCACTCCGGGTATCCACTGTGTATATGTTTCTGTGAACCTGTGGTGTTTCCAAACCTGGAAGGCAAAGTCTTACTTCGTGCATTTGTGACTATGACTCAACCAGTATAGAAAACATTTACATTTGATTGATTTCTGGAAAACCACTGGCTTCTATATGCCCGTGTCCAGATCAAAGGTCAGATCTAAACTTATTCTTTAGATAAGTTTAGATTTGTAAAAAAATAAAAAATACAACAATTTAGAATCTTAAACACATAAACTAAACAGCTTGCATGATAACTAAGTGTAATTTCTAGTTCTACATAGGAACTATGCATGTAGTCTATGATAACTATTTTATAGTTAGTGTTTGTATTTGTCCACTGTTTGAGTTATGCGTAATTACACTAAAGAATGCTAGGTGGCAGTGCAGGTTATTTTCTGCAGTGCTGTAGTTGGCGGTGCTTATTAATGTAGATAAGACATGGCAGCAAATTAAGCATATCTTCTGTGATTTGGAGCTGTTAAATGCTGAACAGAAACTTTTACTGACACTGCAGCGATCTCAGAGTAGTTGGTTCGATGCGGAGAGAAAAAAACACGATTAGAGGAGTGAAATGGTTTAACTCAATTTCTCAATCGCAGCAGCATGACGATAACTCAGAGATGATCATAGATTGTTTTGCTTTGTTTTTCTCCCCTGACACATCTGAAAATGTCTGCAAACCACCGCTCTGCTGCTTAACTGGAGTGTGAAGCTGCAGCAAGCTAATGTCACTATTTTGTGATTGGAATAAATTGAGGTAGAAAATGGGGAAGGCATGTTTGAGTGTATGTGGGGCCATGGGAATGCTTGGGGGAAAAAGAAGGAAACAATAAAACCCGAGAAATTAAGAAGAGAGAGTGTTGTTGTGCAGAGAGTGATACTTAAACTGTGAAATCCGACAGTCAATATTTTGTCAGAAGCCTAATCTCCCACATCTGGTGAAAGTGTGAGAAAACCATTGTCTGTGATGTGTTGTGCTTCAATTATTTGCATGTTTTAATGTGTAAAAGTGTGAAAATTGGGTAATTTATTCAACTGTATGTATAATGCTTCCCTGGCTCAGATGTCAGCTTTATGTTGTAAGACAGTTGGTTCTGATCCGTAACTATAAAAAATATATATATATAAAAACTGGCATCAGTTCAAACAATTTGGCTTAAAAGGGGCTCTATAGAATAGATGTTCCCATTGTAAATTATTTTAATCTGTTAGAATACCTCTATAAATCAAAAGGCTACTTCCAGCTGTGTGAGTCAGTGAGCAGCAGCCTCGTTCCCATCATGGCCTAACCAGCCACGGTGCACTGCTGAAGATCAGGAGACAAGAAGGAGAGAAACATTTAATACTGTCTCTTTAATGAGCAAATATTATTCACAAATTCAGTTGGTTGACACATCCTTAGGGTTAATTATATAGGTATTTATCAGGAGTCTTATGTATATAAATTGTATATATACTGATTTTTCTTTATTTTTAGAGTTTATTTAGATGGTTATTAATGACGGCTATGAAAACAATCATGGTTTTACTTTACACATTTTAAAACTTAGAGGTCCTGAATCCAGTCACATCATGTGAAAATTGCTTAGTAGAAAACAACAGCTGAGAAAAACAATTTACAGTAATGGATTTTGACACTACTATGTTTTGAACATGTGGATCACTGTGCATCTTATAAGTTTTCTTCTGAGACAGACTGACTTTTGAGTGTAATGTCTCATTTACAGGAAACTGGGCCAAAATGAGGGCTTTACAGTTTTAATGGATAGAAGAAGTTGGCTTGAGGGGACTAGAAAGGATTGGCAGGATTATGAGTAAAGAGACCTAAAATTATCTCCTGTTCAACCTTTCACTTTACTTATTTATTGCATTTTATTTCATCTGAAACTTTATGTTTGTTTTCCCTCCCAGGTTCCATTTGTTTGGTCACTGACGGTTGGGCAGGAATTCTTTTTTCTGGACTATTTTTACTTTATGACTTTGAATTCTTTTTACACATCAATAGCAGAGAGTTAATTAAATGCTCTCGCATCAAAACAGAAAATATAAATCATCTGTGGAAGTGACAGAGCTCTAAAAGCCCCATCCAGTCACTTTCAGATACAGCACCAAAGCACACAGATGGGCATTGCCCATCTGTGTGCTTTGGTGCTGTGGTGTGGAGGCAGAAAAGGGGTTTGCACTTTTTCACTGTTTGCATTCAAAATCTCACTGATATTTATTGCTTTTTCCAAGATTTTATACCAAAACTTTTGAAAACCATTTGGTCAGAATTATGAGAAACACTTTGCTTTCCTTAAAACAGATGTTCCCACAATATCTGTTATGTTCAAAACCCTTTTTTTCTGACTTGAAGATTGGTAAGTTTTGTCAGATTCTTCAGTGTCTGAATGATGTTTTGACCAGCAACAAGTAGCCGTACTTAGGAAATTTTTAAAAATCTAACCCTCAAGAATCAATAAAGGTCAAAAACAAAGCTAGAGAAGGTGTGAATAATGGACTAAGTTCAAGTGTCAGGTGCCCAGAAGCAGTTATAAGAGATTATGCTTAAATCATTCAAATGTTAATCTTAACTAGATGCTAGGGTGAGTCTATTGAGATGTTTGCTCACTTTTTGGAAACCTTTATCATAACTGCCTGGCTTTTTGCCATGTGTCTTCTAAATATTTTTTTTACCTTCTTTGTTTACCTTGAGAATTGCATGTTGTCTATTTCTAGTGCAGTTTGATTTTATTTTGCATTTTGAATTAAATCTGTTTATTCAATGTCATAATCAATTTTTAATTAGCATTCATATAATTACGTGGGAACACTATTGTGACATCCTTTTGTTTTATGTAAATGTTTTTCTTTCTCCACTCGGCTCCAGTGTCACAGCTCCCACCCTTCCCAGCCATATTTACTGCATCTCCACAGCAAAAACAAGTTCCCTGTCCTCTCTGTTAACTTCTACCACAATGTTTTGTTGTTGTTGTTTGTTTTGTTTTTGTTTTTTTTTATTATGGACCATCTAATAAAGAAAGACAAGAGTCAAAAGCCTCTATGCCTCTATCACTTTCCTTCTTTCTCACATGTGCCCTTTGAAAGTGTTCTTTATCCTTGTCCTGCTGTAGACACTAGATATATTTATAAAGAGGAGACTAATGCAAAGAGTTAGAGCTCTGATTAAATGAGTCTAGAGTGTGGGAGGCGAGCTAATGTTTAGCGTTGTCTGGCTGATTAAAGCATAGCAAACAAGTGATTGCTATGCAGCTCTGCTCCTCTCTGCCAACTCATACACAAGGCCGCCCTGTTCTTTCCCTCCACGTCTTTCCATCTCTAGATCTCTCAATTTCTCTGGCTTTGCCCCTTTTGCTTCAATAATTCTGTCACTCAGATTGCCACTGTCTAAGAATAAAGCTTCATTTCCATATCCCCGTCTTAGTTTGTATTTGGTCAGTCTCCCTTTTCTTTCAGAATGGGGTACAGCATCGCAATGACCCTGAGTAGGAACAACAAAAATTAGCATATTGATAGAAGTACATTTTCTTTTTTTTTAGTTAGTTTTGTTTCTCTACAGCTTCTCTCCCTCCAAATGTCTTGGATTTCCATGTTTTGTTTTTTTTTGCTATTTCTTTTTCAGTCTTCAAATTAAACTCCATTCCTCTGTACCTTTAAGATAGTCCCAACTCCCTCGATTTCCCCTGCTCAGTTACCGTGCCGACAGGCCAAATTCAATTATTGCAGACTGTGTGAAAATCTCAGGCCACTGATTGGTCACTGCAGGCCACTATTAAGTGAACTCAAGAGGGGGTAAAGAGAACAGAGGTATAATACACACAAAAAAGAGTTAGTGGTAAAATGTGACACAGTATGACAGTTGTAGTATGGCACAGAGAAAAGGACTGGGGAAAAAAAGAAGAGGGGAAGAGGAAACTTGAGACATAGGTTAAGTGAATAAAATGAAACATGTGCCCCACTCTTTTTATCCCCTTAAAGCCCCTGGTATCCTTCAAGCTCAAGTTAAAACAAACAGCTTTGGCCTAAAAAGCCCTGTCTATAATCCCTGTGTAATCAGTCAGGCAGCCGCAGCACACATGACCAAAACATAGGAATAAAGACGGATATATGCTCGCATGTTTTTGTTTAAGATGAATTGGCTGAAATCCACATCAAAGACCAAGCAGTTAAAGGAGTGTGTTATCCTGAACATTAACTGAAAATATTATTTGAAAGCTGAAGTTAATTTCAGTCTGCAGTGCTAACAGAAAAAAAATCAAAGGGCAACAAATTTGAAAATCATTGCTTAAACTATGAGCTAACAACTTCCATTTCCAAGTGCTAAACTGGGAATGTAGCACCAGTATCTTTCCGGATTGGTCATCTTTATCTAGAAATAAAACCCTCATGGGTTCTTATTAACAACACAAACTGTGAAAATGACACCTCTCTGCTTTCTCACTCTGTGGGCTTCACGTGGAGGTGAGGAGGCGGCGACCGAGGCTGTGAAGAATAATGTTACTATATCATAATGGAGGCCTGCCATTGAGCCCCTCGTTTGGACAAATGAGGAGTAACACATGGTTTAGGTACTGTTGAAGGTAGAGCCTTTTTCATTATTTCAGAGGTTTTAATCCATCACATCATTCTGTGTTCTAGACCAGAGGTCTTTAAAGTGAGAGGCGGGCCTCCCCAGGGGGTCTCTGAACTGTTTCAGGAAAGCCTCAGTGAATGGATATCAGGAAATATACATTAGTTATCAAAAGAAGAACTGAAATGTTCATGCTGTGGCTGAAGCATTCAAATACATTACTTCTGGGAGAATCTGGCTGTTTTTCATGAAATTTTAAGCAACGAGATCAGACTATTTATGTATTTAGTCTAGTATGGCTGTTTTACAGTGCATTGTAGCATTCTGCAACTTGAAGTCGGTCCATTTATTCAGCGCTCACTGAAGACGGTCCCTCTCAGAACCACAGTGTTGAACAAACCGAGGCAGCAGCGCTGGCCTCAGTTTTACAGTCACTCTTAGTGTTTGCAGTGTTTCTGCTGCTAGTAGGGGGGAACTTAGGTCGGCCTCAGCAGATGGAGGCTCCTCCGGGTTGCTAAGCAAGACAACACGATTTGCCAAGTGGCTAGTGCCCCAATTTGAGTAACAAAATATGTAATACAGCCAGCTCTGTGCCTCAGAGGGGTGAAGGGAGCAACAGGACTTGTGGTGCAGACATGGTGGTGTTTTGTCTTTTGTTTTTTTGCTTCTTTTTTTTTCTGGCCCACATCATCATTAATTTACTTGTCGTTTGAGCTTTGTCCTTTTAGTACTCACACTTTTGATTTTTTTTTTTTTTTTTTGGGCCAGACGTTTAGACAACAGTTTCACAGCATTCTTAGGATGTGCTCAATAATTTCAGACTAAAACCAGAGTTTGCAGCCATCTTTCCACCACTGTTATACCTTTTTAGATTGTGGCTCACACAATATGTTTTTTGCCTCTGTTAAGCCTTTTCAGGTCGTCAGTTCATACAGTACCTGATTTCGCTCTGTTATGCCTTAGTTACTGCCTGACATATCAAAAAAGAGGCATGATAATGTTCTGTTTCCATATATTTAAGGCAGCACAGTGAAGACAATTAAAGACACAAGAGAGTCGTGGTGAACTAGCTTTGCAAATGAAACTTAACACTTCAAATGAAAAAATGTTTTAGATTCCTCTATACCACAACATCTCTGCTAAACCTAATTTCATACATAACATATTTTTGTCCATAAAAGTAGCATCATCACATTAAAGCCTCGGAAACTGTGAGATGATAATGTTTTAGTTTGCCTGTTATGTCAGTTTCAAAGCTGCAGCCATGTATTTAATAACATTTAAGCTTTATCATGTTTTTGTTACCTAACCATGTATTTTTAATGCCTAACCTTAACCACAGATGATGATGGCTTTGTTTTCTGACATGTTAATCTGTGCTCTGGTGCCACTTTCTATCCTGTCTTCTTGCCAAAAAATGCATTGTGTTCTAGTTGCACCAGATGACAAATAGTGATAACGTAGAAATTTGAAATCACACATCACAGTTTCATGTAATGTAAAAAGCAGAAATGTTGTTATTACAACAGACAGACCAGTAAGCTTAGAATTGCATCATTTTGGGGTTTATGTTGTAAGACTTCTACATTTTAATCTGTAGATCAAAATAAAGTGGGTTTCCATTATTAGGGGTTCTGGGTAGTTCTATAGGCTTGTGACCATTGGTGAGTCTCTATTATCAGCTGCAGCTCAGCAACAAGATTTTTTTGTTAGTTGTTGGGATGTTTTTTGTTTTTTGTTGGGACACTTCAGTGTGACCCTTAAAAACTGGTGGCTGACTCATCGGTGATTTCTGCTTCTATGTCAATCCAGCGATGAACTGTATGTCCACCATTGCGAGGAGGTTGTGACCTCTGCCACTACCAGAGCGCGACTCCCCAGAAATTTAAGTATGTGGATTGCAACAAAAGTGTGTTTTCTGCTGCCAGTATTTCTTTGTAGTTTTAATATAGGAAAGAAAGACAGATTGTTGCATTGTCATTAAAAGTCACTGCTCAAAATGACCAGCTCTAACTCCACTAAAAAATCTTCATGTGCTCTGGTGCCTCTGATCAACATAAACGAAGTAAACAAGAGGAATGTGAGCACTGAACACTGCAGAAGAGAACCGACTATCTCGCCTTGGTGGTGTTATTACAGAACAAAGCAAACAACAAGGATTAAGTATAAATGCCAACCAAGACAAAGATGTCACATGTAAGCTATGTGTGTAGTTGTTACATAGAACCATAAATCACATATCAGTGATGATTAGGTACACTTCAGCATTGATTGATATGCCAGAGGCAAGAAATGATGCTCAGCCCTCTTGATCTCCTGTTCACATTTATGTCTGTTCTCATTCATCGCTACCATCGCTGTGTGTGGAAACATGACAGAAACACAGCAACCACCTCAGATCCCGTCACACTGATTTCGTTGTTCTAGTTTGCTTTTTTCTTTTTCTACTTCATCTTATGCTATGTATAATATTGTTTTTTCTTTTAACTTTTGACTGATTATAGCACATTAATGAAGCTGTTTAGTTGTGAGAATGTTTGCCAATTCAGCTTAGAAATGCAAACATAAACGTTTTCTTGTAAAATAAGTAGGGCTGGGCGATCATATGATTATGCTTTGTGATAAATTTTGTGTCAATTAGCTGTGAGCCTTTTTAATTGGTCAAACATGGCGGAAATATGATCTTATTGGCAACAGCAGCCAATCAAATGACATCACCTGTCGCCAGGACAAAGAATTGGTCACAATTACTCAGTATGATCTTAACATGGTGAGAAAATAATGACACTGACATAAATATTTTAAACTGTTCCTGTTTGCCGACCATAATGGTAAGCATGGAAGAGCCGCACCTCACTCCAGGAACGAGCAACGATCGTAGCTAAAACTCACTCACAAACTGAAACAGCAGCAGGTGGAAGACCCAGATACTTCCAGTTGGTGAGGAAAACCGGGACACTTCCAGCTGGTGAGGAAG
>JAOWBL010000007.1:1546558-1557709 GCA_028564865.1 Zenarchopterus dispar | reverse complement strand
CTATCAGCAGCAGGGGTGATTGTCAGCTCCAGTACGGTCAGACGAAGATTGATCAGTGTCGGCCGAAAAGCACGAAGACCAGTCAAAAAACAACTCTTGACAAAGAAAATGAAGGAGAAAAGACTTGCATGGGCGAAGAAGTATCAGAAATGGACGAAGGAAGACTGGAGAAACGTCATGTTTTCTGATGAGAGTCACTTTTATGTGCAGGGACAAAGGAGTCAACATGTACATGTACGCCGTTCTGTTGGGGAGAAGCTAACAGAAGATCACATCGATCAGTCGGTGAAACATCCAGAAAAGAAGATGTTCTGGGGCTGCTTCAGTTATGCTGGTGTAGGATCTCTTCGCCCCATCGATGGAATGATGAGATCTCCTCAATACATTGACGTGATTCAGAAAAATGTAATACGCGATATGAGGGCAGCGTTTCCAGAGGGTAACGGTGTCTTCCAGCAGGATCTGGCTCCTTGCCACACGTCAAAGGCTGTCATGAAAGTTTTCAAAGAGAACAAGCTAAAAGTACTAGACTGGCCGGGAAACTCCCCCGATCTCAATCCGATCGAAAATCTGTGGTCAATCGTCAAATCTCGATTACGCACAAAGGACTGCACAAGTAAAGTCAAGCTCATAACAACCATTATTCAGCTGTGGTACCACGACGATCAGATCTTGGGCAACTGCCATAATCTCATCGATTCCATGCCCAAACGTGTCGAGGAAGTTATAAAGAATAAAGGTGGACACACTTCCTATTAGTCTAATAAAATAGTGTAACGCATTTGAGTCAATAAAATTTCTACGACTTGTATGACTTAAAATTACCTTTTGCCTTTGTTTTTATGCTTGAGTCAATTAATTTGCACAAGGGTGTATGTTGTGTGACATTTACTCTTGTTTGGTCGCTTGTTTCATTTTCTGTCACTACGTTCTTGAGTCTCTGTAGGGTGCTTTCACACTACACAACTTTTAGACTCAATTTGTCAGTTGCAGAGCTCACTGATGGATCTGTGGCAAATGATAGGGAGTCAGCACTGGATCGTTATGTGTGAACAGCACAAAGACTGACCAAAGATGCTCTGTGTGCAATACCGAGCTATTGTCGATGGCTGACAGATATTAAACGACCCAAATATCTGGATCCATTGGGGGAATCCCTATTTGAGCTACAGCCAATGAGAGCAGGACATTGGATGAGATCACTATAACGAAGGGAATCCCAAAAGAGAAATCCACAAAGTAAGGGGAGATGCTCAATGCTTCATCCGCAATCTTTTTTCCTAGGCTCTTTGTCTTTTTTTTTCTTGTTTGTGTCTTGATCAAATCACAACAGAGTTTGCACCATCTTTTCCTTTGTTTTGGATTTTGCTCCTTCACAGCTTACTTTTGCCTTACAGGTTATACAAATTGCTATCATTCCGTATTCTGCACTCACAGTGAAAAATTTACACATTAAAGATGCGCTTCCCAGTGACTCCATCACGATGCGCTTAGTGACTAGAAAGAAATTTGCATGTCTCAGTAATCTACTCTCCTACATTTATCGACTCACCTCCCTCCACAAAAAAATGGATTTCTTAATGCTGACCTAAACAAAAACTGGATTTCTCATCTGCAGTATTGGCCCGTGACTGGTCAGAACCAGTCAGCCAAGAATTGGCAGATTCTAATCGCCAATAGGGGCATCTCTAACAATAACCAAGTTCACTAATGAGCCGATCTTCCAAAATCTCTGAATTTATCAAAAACACTGCTTTATCCCTTTATGTATCAGGCTGTGAAACTACACAGACTTCACAGATTCTGATGAAAGGCCATACCTGCAAATCACGGCTTGCTCACGTGCACACATGCAGAAAGGCAGAATACAGGACACACATCACACTGACACACTGCTTTAAACAATTCGTGCACATAAAATTCATTCTTATTTTTTTCTCCACGACAGAGCATCACTGCAAGGTTGGCCTCTTTACCATAATAACCCCTTTTTTTTGCCTCCCTCTGTCTCATTCTGTTTGTGTCTGCTTGTTACCACTCTGACTGAACCTCACTTGGCCTCCTTGTTTTGTTTTTTTTGTTTGTTTGTTTTTTTGTTTTTTTGTTGTCTGTCCTCCTTATTTTGGCTTTGTGGGCTTTTTCTATCTTTCCTTTTCTGATACTTTTTCTCCTATTTCCTTTCTCTCTCTGATCATGCTTCATTGATCAGGATACTCACAGTGGTGCAATGTGATTGAATATGACTGTTGCACCTTCATTGGACAGCGTTAATTTCAATTGTTTTTTTCTCATAAAACATCTCTACTGCAGTGTATTTCTTTGCCTGCCCTGTGCCGTGACCTATGAGTCAGGGACTTGTGGAGCTTTCTTTACTCAAAACAGCATCTTTTTTCTCCCATGTCATCTCTAAGTTTGATACATGTGCTGTGTGTTCATTTCTTATTTCTTACTCTTCTTTTAAGCTGGCTCCATTTCTCAGTCTCTTACCTCCTACATCTTTCTCCTCTGCTGCCGGTTTGGGTTTCACCTGCAGCTGTGACTAAAACAACCTTTTCTTTTCAGTGGAAATACAGATATCGCCTCCTCAGGGGCCGCCTAATTGTTATTTTGTTATAGTTACATATAGAGACAGTTGTGGGGCTGATACAAGGCAGATCTACTGGCACTAATCCATGCACATAATAGATACTGAAATGCAGGAATCTTGAAATGAAAGTTGATCCTGTCTATTAAAGTGTGGACTGGTGTTAGTGAGCGTTTGGTTTCTCTTAACTTCAGCATTATCAAAATATGGTGTGGATATCTGAAGGCTACTTGTTACAGTTTAAGTCCTTTTTTGCACCTTTTTTTCACCGTTTTGTAGTGGATATTGAATATCTATCATTATGCACATGAATGGTTTTAATGGCCAATTAAAATGCCACTGGCTGCCACTGCAGGTTATGTGAAGTGCATGCAGATAATCCGGTTTAGTTTATTTTTTACATCAAGCTCCTTCAAGCCATTTTCATACATTGTGCATGTTTGCAGTGTTTATGTGGAGTGACATCAAATTTGTCACAGCTGTGTTTATTTTTATTGTGATGTTACGAAGGCGAGCTCTACAAATGTATTTCATACCCCGGTGGCAAGGTTGAACAAACGAGGTCACTGTGACTGTGTGCATGTGTGTGTGTGTGTGTTTCCCTGATGTGTTCATGCATGTGTTTTCACATGTGTAAAGCTGACCATGCAAGGTCAATGAGCAGCGTGTGCGTATTGGTGCACGCTTTCCCGTGGACCTGAGCGAGACGCATCAGCATCAGAACAAGGGAAAGTCCTCTGAGGTGGTCTGTCTGCATGAGCGCATGTCATCCAAAGGTGAGATGTCCAAGGTCACCCCAGCCTCTGTGTGGGGGTGGACATGTGGACGTTCCATGACTTTTTCTTGGCTTATCTTTATAAAAACCAAATGTCTCCATAACCACAGAAACACCTGGACGATCCGAACAAAACTGCAGAGCTAAACCTGTGTTAGGTGAAGCTTAACGGCGAGTTTACGCTTGCTGCTGAAGGATACACTATGGATTAGGAGTTTGTGAGGTGGAGGCAGTCTCCGGAAAATCCTCACAGGTGTGCTGTGTGAAGAGTACAGTGAGATTTTTTTTTGTGTGTGTGTGTGTAAAGGCAGGCATACAGAGGTAAACAGATCGTTGCCCGTCTAGACAGCCATTCTGACCTTTTAATATTAGAAAACAGCTCTCGCTGTTCTTTATTCAAGAAGCCAATGCACCAAACTCTCAGGCTCTTCATAGCCAGGAGAGCTGAATATCATTTAGTTTAAAGATTGAAAAATGAAGTATTTCAAAGGAAACCTATTGCTGTGACATTTTGAGTTGGAAAAAAAAGTCTTTTCACTTGTGAAGATTACCATCTTTAATTTATGTGTAAGATATAATATTTTCCCAATGTTTTTATTAAGCGCAACATACTTTAAGTGTGAAAAAGCAGGTTAATTTGCTGAAGGAAACTTTCCTGGTGAGTGTCATGCTGAGTTTTACGTTTAGAGGTAGGATCTGAGCTCTGTTAGTTTTCTCAGAAAGAAGTGTCTCCTCACAGCAAAAAGGTTCAAATCTTAGCCAGGATTTTTTTTTCTTTTTTTGAGTTTGAGAGTTGTTTCTGTGCCTGTGTGGGTTTCCTTCAGTTATTCTGGCTTCCTATCACACTCCGAAGACATGCAGCTTTGGTTAATTGTTGATTCTATAAATGACTGCAGGAGAGAGACTGAGCTTGCATGGTATTTTGACTGGTAATTTCCACTCAGACTAGTGACATGTCCCTTCATTTGCTCTGTGGCAGCTGGGATTGGCTCCTGCCTCCACACAGAATTGAATAAGATGAAACCCTATATCCTTAAATTAAATATTTGTTTAATCCTTAACCCTAGGCAGTAATGCAAACAAACAATAAGGGTAGGGGTGGGGTTGAACAAAGGCTTTGTTCAGATTGCAATATAAATCCAATTTTTACTCATATCAAATTAGAAGCCTCCTTTTGGCTGACCGTTTTAATCATATAAACGCAAATAATGAGATCTAATCTGTGTGTTTTTGGTGACTTTCAACAAAAAAAGTGTGTGGGGGTTGGGGGTGACTTTGCTATATGGAGCTGTGGTGCATATTTTCTTGAAGAAAGACTCACAGCTGGACAGCACTACAGCGTGCTGCTTTATTTCAGCAGCCATCCACAGACTACTGTTGTTGTCATCATCTCGACTGTCCACTGTATCAAAAACATGACTCAGAACAGGGTAAACAGTCATTTTTCACATCTGATGCCATCTCCATCACTCTGGTAGGTGTAGAACTGTTTCTGTCACATTTTAAATAAATTGAAAGACTATTCGAAACCCTTGTTGAGTACCAGACTGTTCAGATTGAGACACATATGTGAAAATTCAATTTGAACCACATTTGAAACCACTTTCATACATGAATTGAAACAGATTTATGTAAAAATCTCATTTTATGTTTTTTTTTTTTTTTTTTTTTTTGTTTTTTTTTTTAGATATTCAAACTGTCAACAAATCCATCTAGATGGGATCTGTATGTGCTAAAATTTTGATTTGACATGGCACTCTGAGTAAAGCCTAATATACATCAATTTAGCAGACGTTTGACTCCAGGGACTTCTGAATGAAGGCTTACTGAAGTATGAGATTGCAGAACAACAAAGGACTCAATGTCAACCTGGAGAATGAAGGGAGTGGACCTGGTTTCACTGTGGGGGTATGGAAGATGTTTTTTTTTTTTTTTTTTTTTTAATCAAGTATCCTCTGTATCTAAGCACTGGCTTGGAAAACAGATAATGGGGAGGGAGCAAGCAGAGGGGATCGTTTTCAAGGGGAGGATGCTTGGACATAATGACTTTTGTGTCCTCCAGTGTCTTCCTGACTTGTGTGTTTGTCACTGGTTTGAGGGTAAAAGGTATAATATGAGAATTAGGTGGGTAATTAGAGTCATTACACGTGCATGGTAAAGCCTAATGGCCTGCAACAATGCTGATCAATTTCCTTTCCCTCTATGTTGCCAACTCACCAGAAATCATTTATCTTTAAAATGTGGTTACTACCCAGATCATCAGTCAAAAATGCTTGTAAAACCAGTAATTAAAGTTTTTCAAAGCCTACTAATACTTTTGAACAAATGTGTGTACATTTGCAAGCCGAACACTACAAATGCAAATGTCATCATACAAATCATTTGAACATTGAAAAGCTTTGTGAACTGCTGTAATTTGTCCATTTAAAAACTAAAAGGAAATATTGAGGTGGAATTTGATATCAACAAGCAAATGCTGGCCTCTTATTTTAAATTATTTTGACCTGGGGCTTTGTTTGAAATTGCAATTCAAAAGGCTGTGGGTCTTCAAGAAAAACCCTTTAATTTATCAGCCTCTGAAAAAACTAAAGATGGGAAATTAAAAAATAAAAACACTTTAAGAGGTTAAACACTTTACTTTTATTATTAATTACTTATTTCACCTTTGGCAAATGTCAGAATACTTATGTTGGTCCTAGACTAAGTTAAAAACATGCATATTTTCTTAAACTCTGTGACATCAGGCCCTAATTAGTTAAAGCAAAAAAATGCTTTTAAAAAAAAAATAATTCAGCCTTCTAACCATTTTATCCAAGGATACCCATCGCTAAACAGCACACGTGAGAGAAAAGGATACCATAAGGTTTAGCCATCTGGGGGTCTTAATGCTTTTAAGGATATTCATGCAGCTTGAGAATCAAGCATTATGAATGAAAACTGCTCCAAAGCTTTAAAACTACTAATGGCCTCCAGACGAGCGGATCATGACCTGCCTTTAAGCACAAATGTTCAGCCTGTAAGGTCTCCACGGGCTAATTTGAATGTAAACAGTGTGCATCACACACTGAATAAGTGGGTAGGGGGTGAGCGGGGGGCATCCCAGGCTGATGGCTGCTCTTTAAAGGCTTAGTGGCATCCACTAAGACCCTACGTTCTGCCCCTTGCCTCCTCAATAGAGTACAGCTAATCTGGGTCTGCACAGGGCAGCTTCTTTCGTCTGCTGGTCAGCTATCTAGCTTGCTGTTTCTCTCATTTCCATCTCAACCAAAGGAATTTAATGTCTTGCTCAAGGACACTGACAAGACACACGGTTGTTGATGGGCATGCAGCAAGAAAAACAAACAAACAAAAAAAACTGCTGACCTTTAAGCCAGAGTGTCGTCTGTCAAACCACTTGGCAAAAGCCTTCTGTTCGAGCACAGAGGTCATCACCCAACTGTCCATCCTGTTTTGGCATGAATCTGTCTGTCTGTCTGCATACTCCAGGTGCTGTGATTGACACATATATAAGGTGTGGGGCTTAGTTTGGCACAAAAACAAGTTATTTAATTGAAAAACCTGTTTCTTGTGAATATATCAATCTTTCTCTATCTTAGTACGTCTTTTCTTTTTTTTTGCCCCTCAGTGGATCCCAGGGGTCAGGGTGTTAGCTGTTGCACAATGGGACAGCTGTATCCAGATCAGGCAAAGCGCTACAGGCCCCTGGGGGTGGGCCTAAGCCAATTAGGTGCTGTCAATCACCATGACATATCACAGACACCCAGATCAATACTTGAATGAATGGAGAAAGGGTGGGGAAGAGGGCGGGGCAAGCAGACGGAAGGAGGATGGCACTGAGGGGTTCTGGTTGAGTGGATAGATTGAACATTAAGTGTACTGTGGCAGGATGGAGAGGTAAAGGGAAGCAGAAGGAATAGACAATGGACAATGGAGGCTCGGGATGTTAAGACAGAAAAAAAGGATGAAAGATGAATGGTTGATGTGACAACAGATAAGAAACATGAAAAGATGAAGAGAAACGCAAAAAAAGACAGTTGGAGGTAAAACAGGAAAGGCATCTGGGAGCAAAGAAAAAAAATTAGCGTGCAGTGAGATAAAAAAAAATAGACAATATCTTAATGAGGCTTTTGCCTCAACTGGGAATCTCAAGAGATGGTGGAGATGAAAAGGTGTGCAAATCCACATCCTATTTCTCCTTCTATCTTTCTTTTCTGATTGACTCCCCCCAATTTCCATTTCCTTTGATTCAACGTATTTGTGTGCCTATGTCTGTGTTTTCTGTATTCCAAAGACGTCTGCAGCATTTGTTTATCATGGGGGACATCAGGAGATGTTATCTCCTCCTGACAGCTGGAAGAAGCAAGAAAAAAAGACCCCAGCAGAGAATCAATAACCTTCAGAGAGGAAGACAAAGCGGGAAGAGGAGGAGGATGTAAGTGGCTGCTTCACATCCCTTGAAATAAGAGACAATTGGAAGAATAGGAGATGGGAAGCAAAAGGAATGCCAATACAGATGGTTAATAAAAGAGCATGTCATTAAAAGAAAGTAAGAAACAGTTAGGGGAAAGATGTTGATGCATGAATACGGAAAAGACTTAAAGAATCAAAATGAATGTCAGTTTATGGAATCGGAGGCTCAGAGCAGATGAGAAAGGAAGGATAAAGATATTAAAACTTTTTCCTCTTGCACATCTGTCACATCCACAATATCAGGATATAATTCTGAAGGCTTTCTACAGCTAAAAGCCCCTGTTCCTTTTACGTTTTCAGCTGATTGAGCTAAAAGTGAATGGACTGTGGAGTTAGACTACAGAGCTGCATTGACAGAAAAGGAGGGATGCGGCGGAACAGAAAAGAGGAGAGGAGCTGATGAGAAAATGGATCGGGAAGGGGCATGGGGAGAAAAAATACAGAAAAAAGAGAAGAGGGGATGGTGTTCACATATCCAAACAAATTCAGGATGGAGGAGCAAAGTGGAAGAAGAGCAGAGGATGCAAGTGGCACAAAGAGAACAAAAAGCAGAAATGCAACAGAAACGTGAGATGCCTTTAAAAACAATGATGATGAATGGAGGGATGTGAGAGGGAAATTACAAGATGAAGAGAGGATGGAGAGCAGGCTCTGTAAAAGAACACAGACATGAATAAAAGGCCAGATGAGAGAGAAAAGAATGGGATAGAGGAGCAGATAAAGGAAACTGAGATGGAAAAGGAGGAGAGGATGTTGTTGTATGAATATGAAACTTGGAACATCTGGCATGACTCAAAAAGTTCTTTGGCCTTTTCAATTCCAGTGTAAGTGTGAGTGCAGAGGATATCAGGGGGCGGGGGGGGGGTTGTTAGTTTAAAGCAGTGATGCACACAGAGACACCAGCCAGGCCTGCCACACTCACTTATATACGCCTGATTGGATACAGAAAGTGAAATCAAAGGTTTGAGAAAGGAGACGGCTGTGGGACACAGAAAAAAAAAGAAAATGCTGAAAGGGGGGAGATGGAAAGAGGGAACAGAAAGGATGGGGGTGAGGGGGCAGATGGAAGTGATGGGTGGTAAGAGACTGAGCAATGCAGGGAGGGAAGCGTTCGGAGGACAGATTTGGTTTTGATTGATTTACCTTGCTGTCCAAGGCCACCGAATCAAGTAATTATCAGGAGAATTTTTGATCTCTTCTCTTTATGGAAGGGATGTGTAATTTCCTCAGATCGTTCATATGTCTGCTCCAGGATGACACACAGAATATTTTCTGTCAGTGATGCAGAAAAACAGTGCTCATCATGACCCGCAGCTGTGCACAAAAAATGTTGGACAAACATTGTGACACCCTATCTCCAACATGTCTTAACAGTCATTTAAATAGACTGTTAAATGCTGTATAATTTATTTATTGTCCTTTTGTAAACATAAAAATTATATCTAGGCTCAAAGAAATCATTTTTCCATTTTCTCTGTATTTTGTTACAATTCTACTTTTTGCTCCATATCAAAAGCAGAGGAAAATACTCCTACTTTTTCACTTTCACTTGAAATATTTGCTGAAATATTTTACAGATAATAATTTTATTAAATAAAATGGCATACTCTTCATCACTCTCCTCATTATCTTACATCTCTAAATGTGTATTCTGTCTGCTCTTTTAGTGTCTAACAAGCGCATTTTCCACCTCTTTTAACCCTTAAGGAGACTCTGAATAATTCATTGGGCCGGTCTCCCACTTCTTTGCTGACGGGTCAGTTACAAAGCTATACATTTGTAAATGAGGGAAATCCACCTTTATGAGTCCCTGCGCATGTGTTCAGGGGTGTGAGAGTGTCAACGTGGTGTTAGTGATGTGGGGGGGATCAACATCTGTTTCCATAAGGATCCTGAGGATGCGTCCTTATCATGGGGAACAAAAAGTCCACATCATGTGAATGAGTAAACTTTATGTCAAAGACATGCTTTATAAAGAAGTTAAAATTAAGAAAACAGCTGTTATATTTAAGATAGGGTTTATTATCCAAGACATGAATCTGTGTAGTGGATATGCAGCTGTGTGTGTGTTTAGATGGGTCGGGCTCTCAGGTTTTTAAGACAAGAAGCGTTTTGTCCAGCAGGAATTTTGTGTGCGCGTGAGTGTGCGCATGTGTGTGTTTTAGCTGTCGAGTGCTGAGTGCTGCCAGGATTTGTGGCTGCGCTACCACAATGACCCTTTCATCCGAAGAACCATCTGATTGTGTGTATGTGTGTGTGTGTGTCCGCGGGGGCATGAATGTCTCCATGTGTGTGTGAGTGATTTTGCAGGCATCTTTTTCTGTGAGCCCCGATCTCTTTATCTGTCCAGAACAATAAAAGATGGAGGCCTGAAGGCACACACATACTGATGACAGACAACAGGCAGATAAGCAGACAGACAGAAACATTACTTAGACAAACAGAGGTGTATAATTCAGGTCACTGGTGCCCCCTAAACACCCACAATCCTTAATCCCAATATGTCAATACTGGCAGGAACTCCTTGTCTTGTCATCAGTGGGGGTCTATTCCTGCAACGGAGGACAGATCTTCTCCCACAGCTTTTCAATCCATGAAAGTGAACCACAAATCTTGTAGAAAAATCGGCACAGTTGCATGCTTGCATTTCTTTTAAATTAAATGAACTGACAAATGTACATGGACACCAGAAAACGGTAATGCAAACATCAGCAGCATCGTCTAGAGAGGACTGCATGAGTCAAAGCTGCAGGACAGACATGAGAGCAGAGCAGCGAAGCAGAAAAGCTTTTTAGATAAGGGTATATTAGTGGAAATACAGGTGGGGAAAGATGATGGGACTGAAACGCTTTATTAGTTAGTGATGAGGCACATTTTCAGCAGTAGAGGCGAAAATGAGTGACTGGAGTTGGAGGTGGAAAGGTTATTTCCACTACTGGGAAGCTCAAAGACAGATTAGTCTTAAATTATATCGTCTTCAAAAAAAAAAAAAATACTGGACTACTCCAGCTTAAGTCAGTGCTTCAGCTCTGTAATAGTCAGCATTTTCCAGACATTTTTGGTACAGAATATGGAAGAAAAAAAAATACATAAATAAAATAGAGAAGAGAGAGAGAGAGAGAGGACTAGAGAACCAAAACTGGAGCTGGAATGGGGAAGGAACTGATGAAGTTCTGACAAATAAAGAGATGGCAAAAAATAGAAGAAATGAGACAAAGGGATAGAATTGAGTGTTCAGTCTGCGAGCCTGTAAGGACATCTTTGTGTGTGTTTGTGTGTGTGTGTGTGTGTGTGTGTGTGTGTGTGTGTGTGTGTGTGTGTG
>JAOWBL010000007.1:1503521-1544143 GCA_028564865.1 Zenarchopterus dispar | reverse complement strand
TGTGTGTGTGTGTGTGTGTGTGTGTGTGTGTGTGTGTGTGTGTGTGTGTGAAGCCAGTTTCCAAACTACAACTAGTTCTGTCGAAACAAACCAACTCTGACAGCAATCATACCCTCAGACTACCTACTTTGATGAGATTCTTTATCCCTCTTGTCCTCTCTTTCCCCTTTTCTTCCTCCTTGGCCTCCTCAGGCTCCTGATTTGATGAGTTTTCCACAGCCCGGGCCCCCGGCTCTTCAGCGTGCAGGAGCTTGTGTGTGGTTTTGGCGAACGACCAAGCTATTTTTGGCACTCTTGATTAGTTGGGCATGCTAAGCAAAGTCTGGCTTTAGTTCCCCACCACTGTTTCTTGTATTTCATATATTCACTTATTATGTTTTTTCCCTACTTCTCTCACTTTATCATATGACTCACTCCAACGTCTCCACTTTTTTCATATTGTTCCTCTCTCAGGGTACTATTTGTGAATAGTGTGGGGAAATAAGTAATCTTTTGTTAAATGACTGTACAGAATTAAATTACATTCTATCTTAGGGGGATTTTTTTGTTTTAATCTTTCAAAAGCAAGGACCTTGAGAACATAGTTAACACAGAGAAATGTTTGATAGTGATTAAAGAATATTTATTTCACTTCCATGCTACCGTAGGGAATCACTTGCTCACCATGTGCTATGTTGTTACTCCAGAAGTCACACAGTACTGCCTGGAAACTTCCTGTTTTGAGTCGGCAGTTGGAGAAGCAGTTAAAACGTGAGCTGTTGGGTAGAGCATACTATCTGTCGTTAGCATTATGTTTGCAACATGGCGTCATTTTAGGATGGAAAATCCCACCTGGAAAACTGTGATATGCTCATTTTGCAAGGCTTCCCAGAGGTAGCATGGGTGTTGCTAAAAATAACACAAGCAATCTTACTAACTATTTAAGAGGTCATCACAGGAAACTGCATGAGCTTATCAAGTCAAAGGGAAAGAGGGATGAACTGAAATAGCAAAGGGAGGTTTGATTTTCAGAAATGAGAGAAATTCCCACAAAAAGCCAGAAATCCAGAGCAATGGTGGACGAAACTGTCGAATTCATCATCATAGATGGCCAATGCTAGTCAGTCGTTGAAAATGTTGGATTTCACTTTTAATGTTTATGAATCTCAGGGATCCCCTGTCCACAACTAAAATTTACTTTTGTTTGGTTCTTAGTTGGTCACTCTCTTTTTTTCTCTTCAGTTAATAGTTTCTTTAATCCTCTAGCTGTGTCTGTATTGATGTCCCCTGTAGCTCTCTGTGTGACAAATGCGTCAAAGTTGTATGGAGTTGTCATGGGAGCTACTCGGACAGGAGTCCAAAGTTACTTTGTGAGGTATTTGCCAAAAGTGGGGACTGGACACCGGAAGTAATCAAACATTCCTTCAAATGAAACAGAAACTGTTATGTCATCATGAAAAAGAAAAACTCCCATCTTTACTTTATTATCAGCACTAACACTGCTGATAACAATACTTATAACTCATTCAAATTATAGTTTTTGAAACCGTTCTTCACATGGTCATCTTCTAACAAAATAACATCTAGCTCCTCTGATGCTCTTCCAGAGTCTCAAATGTTTTATGGTTGACTCGGTTCACCAGTTAAATTGTGTTAGCAAGCATGCCTGTACATATGGCAGGAACAGGTGTGTAATTTTAGTTTCTATCGTTCCTCATTTATCTCAAAACTTTGAATGAAAGCTAATCAAAAGGGGCAGAGCCTTCTGACACTTAAAATATATTTAGGCAGAGGCTGGGTGGTCCAGCTGTCGCTATGGAAACAGTGGTTGGTACAATTGTTGCATACATTACATATTGGTGGAGGGTGGATGTTAGAAACGGTGCTGTAAAGTAGTCAAGAGTTTTGTGTGGGAGACAGACAGAGGACGGGGGAGGCCCTGAAACAATAACTCATTTGCATAACACTACAATCAACTGCAGTTAAAAGGAGACTCATTTTAATGATGCGTGTGCTGGACCCGCAGGGAGAACCAGTAGGAGGTAAGAGAATAAACCACACACACACACACTCAGACACACAGAGTAAACGGCTAACAAACGAGTTGACTGTGATGTAAATGATTTTTCTTTTCATGGTCTTTTTATGTCCCGTGTTTGTTCCTGCTGAACACTCAGTGGCAGCTTGCAGTGTTCCCTCTCTGCCTTTCAACCTTTTCACATCCGAACTTTAACATTCCCGACAACAGAGAAGAGTCCAGACTCTTTATTCTTTAATACATTAGAATACACTGGAATGTCTAAATAAGGAGAAAAAAAAAGTCTCCTCTGCCTATTTAAATTCTAGGTTTGGGTTCCTTATGTGTTTGTGACATCAGCAAGAAAAGCTTTTCCTACGGTGCAAAGAGATGCTGATTTCAGTGGACAAAGACTAAGTTTAATCAAACGAATGTAGAAAAGGCCAACACCTGCTGTCCTGCACTTTACTAAATACTCAATTCAGTACATGCTTTAATAGAATTAGAAACCACATGTCTCCCTTTTTATCACCATGTATAAAAGTGTCCCTGAGTTTCCAAAAAGCACAAACAGGCTTGTCTTCTATACAGCTATATAAAAAAGATTTTTGTTGAATCAAAGAACAGCAGGAGAAATCATTAAGGTGTGTGCTTGTAGGTGGCTCAGCTAGAGAATTGGAGCTCTGTAACATAAAAAAAGAAAAGAAAATCTGATGTCTGTTATGACTCTGTCCTTGGAGGAGCTGTTTAGTGGTCCCTGCACCTCTGTTACCTTTCATTATTTCTGTCTACAACTGGTGTTGCTGCACACAGACTAGCAGTTTTACCACAACACCCGGATTTTTACCATCACAAAGATTGCGAGCTGTGATGTGATCTTTAGCAAAAACCTTGCAGAGTATTTCCAGAGTTCTGAAATTATTCTCACAAATACTCAGGGTTGGTGGTTTAGAAAAAAGAAAGAAAATGTTGGGGGAGGTGAAAAGTGGGTAAACAGTGTTTTATAGTAAATAAAATGGCTCTAAGTGTTTATTACTTTGTCTGTACTGTTTGTCTGTTTCTCAAGAAATACACTGAAGTCTGAACACGGGGCATGACCTTCAGTTGTTGGTTATTTTAGAGCCCACAAACTGCCCACTTGCTGGATGGATTAAAGTGGAAGAGGGCTGCCCTGAGAACAGCTTTTCAGACCTCAGTGTAAAAGAAGGAACAACTTGAATGATGACTGCTACAGTTCAGAAAACACTTGGCAGGTTTTCCAGGAAACTGTGAGATTGGTGAAGATGGAGTGATTTTTCATTGCTTTGGAGCTACCATTCCAAACTGATTTCCTCATAGTCAGAAACCCCTTCTTCCAGCTGCGAAACACTATCCAAGGACTTAAAACCACTGACAACAATCTTTTCATTCTTCCTTCCAAGTGCTTTTAAGCATCTGTATTTCTCAAGAGTTGAAGTTTGTTTCATCCATTTTTAAGAATTTCATTAATAAACTCTGAAAGACTCCTCAATTTAGCGTTTATGGTCCTATAAAAGTGAAATCATTGTTCATACAGGGAATACTACTTTTGCCATCACCTCTTTCATGATGTGTAATACATTCTTGTTACTGTTGAATAAGTGTGATGGATCATTAAAACATCTCAGTACCTCCAGAGTAGGTTTCAGTGTCTCATTATCATGATCTTAATTAAGAGGGCAAACACCAATCAATCAAAGCCTAATTTCACCCTTTGTCCTAAAATGTCCAAACATTTAATGGTGGGAAAATGTTTTCAGCCTCATTTAAATTGGTTTGACCTCAGGTCATGTCCCTAATCACGTGACCTCAGTCGATTAGTGGATGGACTTCATTTGTAAAGTTTGTAGACCCGTGCAGCCATCACTGATCTTCGACACCACTGCTTACCTGCTCATGAAAAAAAAGCCTTTTCCTGTTAAAGTCAGATGACTTTGAATTTTATTCAAATATAGCCAGTTAGTGTCACAGCTGGCTAGCAAAAGCACAAACATGCCTTTGAGATTTGTTTTAATAGAACTCTAAAAATAGACGCGAGTAAGAGAACAGGTTGATCCCCTCCCAGAGAGTTTTGTCCTGGTTTTCATTTCCTTAGCAGTAGCTCCGTGCGCTTATCCACAGCCCAGGACACACCCAGCGTCTGTGCCCTCCCACTTCATCCTTTATCTTTGGCTCTCTTTGAGGATCCCCTGAGGCTGTTTAGAGGCGATCTGTGACAGATTCTGCTGCGCACGCACGTAGCAGCCGGAGCTCTGTAGTAATGACACGCAGATGAGGTTATTCTTCACCACACAAGTTTCTGCAAACAATACAACTATCTCTCTTGTTCTATCTATTTATCTCTGGATCTGAATGAGGCGTATAAATAATAATAGATAAAAGAAAAATCCTCTTCTTTACTCCTCATCTCTTCATATCTTACAGCATCCTCAGCTGCCAGGGACCTATTTTCTGTTCTTTTCTTTTTTTACCCCTGTTATTTATATTTATTTATTTATTTGTCACTTCTGGGTGTTACAGCTCATTAATAAAATGTACCCCTGTTGTTGTCTCATAAATAATTCTGAATGGGAATTATTTTTTTTAATTGGTTGCAAAACTAAGTTAATCACTCCATATGAAATATTCCTGTGAGACGCCATTAAAACTAATTACTGCCTCATTAGTGAGATCACATTTGGCGTATGTGGACATCTAAATCGCACGTGTGCAGAAATAGGCTAGTCTAGGTGGATAGAGCTTCAGATGAACCACACATGATATCATATGATGTAAATTATTTTTAAATACTGTAAACGTCACACCTTCAAGCACACCATTATTGGTATCATTGGAATTAAGAAGATGGGTGACAGGCCGGTACTTCTATTGAAATTAACTTAATTGGTCATTAGATGCAAGAAGCTCTATGACACCTGACATTTTGGCAGTTTCTCAGTCTGGAGTCCTCAGACTTCAGTGGGGGGGGGGGGAGACATGAGCCTTTATTATGCTCATCCATGTGAGAGGGATTGCAAGGCTGTTGGGGTCTACTATTCTACAATAAGACTTTTTTATATATATAAACAAAGAGTGTAAATTGCAGAGAACTTATCTCAAGTTTGGACAATGTAAAGTTCAAATAAACTGCAAGAAAAATAGTACAGCTGGACAAAGAGAATTAAGGGCTCTTCAGAAGGATTGGCAGGAGAAAGCTTCTTCTCCAAGGTTGCCCCATAAGTCATGTTTTTTTAAAAAATGTATTTATTTTTTTAATCATTCTTTGGAAAGAGTGGAACAAGCTCATGATCTTTAGAGAAAACAAAACACAAGCAGCTCAAATCAACTGTTCAGCATGGTGGGGGAAAAATGATTATTCTGGTTTGTTTAGTGATCTCAGGACCCAGATACTTTGCAGTTATTGAGTTGACTGTGACCCAATGACTGCATGACTCTATGACTGACAGTGACTGTCTGCTGTATACCAACAAATGTGAGTCCATCTGTCCAACAGCTAAAGCTTGGCACCCACAGTCATGTCTGATCAGATCAACGGTCACCAACAAATCCAGCCCACACCTGAGGGAAATTCTGGGGCAGGACTTTAAGAAAACTCTACATGAACTGTACAGTATTTAACCATGACAATGTGAGAGACTGATACATAACATAGACAACAATTACTTTAGTTTCCTGCTTATGAAGATCATTCAACATACAATCACTGGTAATAATTCCTTTTTCACACTCCTTTCCGGAATTTTGGTTTTGATTTTGTTAAAATATGCCATAGTAAAATCTGCCATGTCATCTGAAGTTTACCTCATTTTATGAACTGTTAAGGGCCATTTTTTTCTTTTACATTATGTATTGATACATGGAATCATAGAACTGGAGAAGGGTATAAATTGTTTTCTTTTTTGCATGTGACTGTAAATGTGCCTCAACAAATGCAGTTCAAATAGGTCAAATCACCTGGATCGCAGCCATTCAGCAATCTATTTATGTATCTGCTCAAAAGACTGTGTACAAGTGTGCATGTTCCCTCACACAGACACCTATAGGATAAAAGTTCCTAGAAACACACACACACAACAACTTACACATACATGGTGCAGGGATGCTATGGCACCATTATTTTTCTAAAGTGGCTTTTCAATTCCACAGCTGATGCTTGACGGAGCGCATGTGTTAGAGTGTATGAGATGGCGTGATGTGTTTGTGTGAATGTGCATGTGTGTGTGTTGTGAGGGTGGAGCTTGATCAAGATTGTGACATAAACCATTTATAGTACTGCTGTAGTGTTTGATTGCAGTGGTGCATGTGTGTGTGTGTGTGTGTGTGTGTGTGTGTGTGTGTGTGTGTGTGTGTGTGTGTGTGTGTGTGTGTGTGTGTGTGTGATTACTGTTGACATGAAATCCTCTGTTCAGGTTAGTTTGGTGCTGGGAACATGGGATGATGAGATTTTTTGAAATAGGAGATTTTTGAAATAGGAGTGTCAAGGAATAGAGGGGAGTTAAATCTGTGATTGGAGTTGAAGGGGGAGAGATTTAGGACGGCAACTAATTTCCTGTATTTTGCTGTGATCTGAAAAAAGAAAGGCAAAGGCTCCAAGTGCAGTCTTTACATAAAAAAATATATCCCTGACTCAAAATGACTTCACGCTCTCATGATGGACTGAAAATGATTAAAACGACCAATGTTGCATTCTTCGTGTGAATAAAGTTGGGTCTCGTGTGAAGAGATGGACCAGGAGGATTTTGATTTTAAACCTGTTTTGACAAGGGTGGCCTCATACCTGCTGGGTCACCATGAGGGCCACAGCTTCAGGTATCTATTAATACTGCAGTTAGTTAACAGGCAGATAAACAGCCAGGCAACACATAAACAGAATAGGGGAAAACATTTGACACTTGTAGGGGTTTGGAGCCTTTTGAGCGCACAAGTCAGAGAGAACAATTAGATGTGGGGCAGGATAAAAACAAACGATATAAACAGTGGATTGCACTTTGTACACAAAGTGTGAGTTGCACGAGGCAGTGAAGCCTTTCAGCTCTGAATCGCCTTGCAGCTGTCTCGAGTTTACAACACAAAACACACCAGTTTGTTAATACAAAAGTAACACTGGCAGGCAAAGAGGCAGAAGCAGCGACTGAATTTCTCCACCAGCTGATGTTTTATCATTCTAGCAGCAGTTCAGAGTCTAATTGATTACGACGACCCCTATTTTCAAACTGCAGTATCCCCATTGATCCAGTTACTGCTCCTGCTCAGCTCTTTCCAAGTGATTCTCCTAGTCATTACTGCCAAGACGAGGACTGCTTCTGAGGAGCCCCTGAAAATGACTTGAATGCAAAAACCCACTCGGCTCCGCTGAGATTCCTAGAAAGAGAAAACAGGTAGATGTAAACACCTAGACCTGTTGGCGAAGGCCTTTGAATTTAGATAGCACAGCAAAGTGTAGATCTAACAAAAAACAACAACAACAAAAAAAAACCAAAAAACATTGTGAAATATATGTTTGCAGATCACTCATCGATTAAAGTTGACCCCTCAAAACTGATTTAGTGACTGTGTTCTGGCAGGTTCTTTTCTTGAGAGATTTTGATATCAAGTAAGTCAAGACTGGGAAGTATTTTGCAGAGAGAAACACGACCGCAGATACCAGGCCTTCAAATAATGGGACTATGAGTAAAGGGGGACAACAGAACATTAAAACACAAACACACACTCCACCAACAGCAGCCACACATGTTCAGCTATTTTACCTTGAAATCAATTTCATGTCAGGTTACAATATGTCTGTGTCCTCTTGTAGGGGTCATAACCTGTGAGTGCTGACTATGTCTCCTTCCCTAAATTAAAAGACTGCATCACATTACATACAGCCCTCTCTCTCTCTGACACACACACACACATATATATATATATATATATACAAACTGCAAACAAAGTGCAGATACCCACACACATGCAGCACATCGTATTACCTGAATAAGGGCAAAGCTATTGCAGGCAATGCAAGGAAACTCAATAGGCTTTTAAGATTCATTTAGCCCGGACAGCAGGGCTTACTATTGCTATGCCAACTTCATCTGATAGCACAACAGAGATGGATCAAGACAGACTCTACATTACAGTCTTTTGATTGCACTGTGGGAGAGCAATTGCTTGAGAGAGGGTGGGAGAGGTTTGCAGAGAGACAAAGAGAGGGCACAAGCAAAGGCTGTCTGAGGAAAGAGAAATGGCCAAATATGTAATAAGCTGGTTCAAGAAAAAGATCACTTAGAACTGGGGTTGTGTCAGAGTTGGAGATTAATTCAATATCCACTTAAAGCACAACCAATAAAAGTAAGAACAAACAGGTGGATTTGTTTTCAGCTCTGGGATAGTAAAACAGTAAATTACCTTGTGTTGCCAGGTTGGCTGACTTTCCCTCGGCCTCTTTTCCCACCCCTTCATTCATGGCCGTCCACAACAAGGCTAGATTATTTTCTTAGTAATGTGCTTTTGGCTGAGTGTCATTTAATCACTTTGAATCTAATATGCTTATTTCTGTCTGTGAAGAGCTGGCACGTCTCGTTAGCTTCCAAGCTGCTTCCTGTGGCACAGACCTCACCGTACGAAAAGAAGCAGGGTTCCAATGAAAAATACAGGCTTGCAGCGCTCCATTCGACGGCAGTTTGAGAACATGCCAAATTCAATTTAGATCGGAGTTTACCGCCCGCCTCAGGTTAGGAGGAAGAGAGGGAAGTGTCATGGGGAAGTAATGACGGGGTTGAGAGGGGGAGACAGGTAAAGGTAGAGAGGAGATTTAGAGTAATCCGGAGAGATAAACGAAGGTCTGTAAACATTGCTCGACTTAGGAGGGTCTGGGTGATACAAGAAACATCACTGTATTTAACAGACCTTTTTCATTTCCACCTTCTCACCAGATTGGACCTGAATATAACTTGAAAACAGAGATGCATGCGAGTGTACATGACTGCTGCATCTGTGTTTGAGTACAGCTTCAGACATCAGCTCCAACCAATTTGTCTTCATATGTAACCTGGTGAATTAGAGGTTAGGAAATTTTAGAAAACAAACAAGATGAAAAGTAAATATGTATTTTTAGAAAACTGAGCGGCATTCACAGTGGTGACATTAGTAAAATAGCATTTTTTTTGATATAAAGTGACAAGACAAAACTTTCAATATTGAAGACAAAGTGACTTCCACATTTGACATTTCTCATCGTCTTCTGATCCAACCAACACTATACTTTTTCATAATACTCCTAATTCCAGTAGGAATAGCAATAAAACAAGAGCTGCACATCCATGCCTGTATTCTTGCTTTCCGTGAATGTCACACAGTATAGTTATTTATAGCTCAAAGAATGAAAACAGTCTGATCCTGCTCGGCGTTCACTTGACGATCAGCTACCATTCAACGCATTCCCATTCCCAACTTTTCACATATGTTAACAGTTCAGTTGAGGAATACTTACAGCTCAACTAGGCCATTTAATCAGACTCCTTTCTTTGTCCAATTTACAAACCAAAGAATGGCAGAATCTGTAGATGATGTGTCTGCTTTCAGGTTTTTTAAGTTTTAAGACAAATCTTTATTTGGCTAGTGACAAGAAATTGAAACAATGCGGCATGGTGAAATGGACAGACTGTATGCTTAACTTTTCCTCTCTCCTTCTCCAAGTCCGTAGTACCAACTACAGTAATATATCAAGGCAAGTTAAGATCAAATGAATGAAAAAAGGATGTGAAAACCATCATTTTCACTGTTAGTCGGGAACAGGAATCTTGGCTGCTCGGTGGTCAAGTGGCAGTCGCCGTCATTCCTCCAAGCTCCTGACATGGAAACTTGTTTATGAACTTCACCAAAGAACTCTCTTTTCCTGCTTCTTTTCTGCTGGTGCATCGCTAAAAGCTACAGAAGGATAACTCTGTGCATCTGAAGGCGAGGGAACAGGGCTACCCAGATGTGCTAGACAACCGGAATTCTCCTCAGCAACCATAAGGAACAATCTCAACATGATCCCATACAGTCATCTTTGGTGGTGCCATTTAAATGTTTCCTTTACAAGACTTCATGACCAGAATTACACAACCAGCACATTAAAGAGAGGATGGACTGTTTCGCTTGCATGGAAATGACAAAGGGTGCAAAAGGTACAAATTCCGTCTTACAGCGGTGCATTAAAACCGCTCACTGTTGCTCAGCTTAGCTTTCCATTACTCAGGCATCTGGTGGTTCTTTCTTGCTGATTTATCAATGCCACGGGCTTTCAGAGGCTCTTAAAATAAACAGCTAAGTCGTTGTTAGCCCAAAAAAGCACCAGATGTACAGTAACTTTGATAGCAAGCTACTTATGAAGTCCGTGTATGTTCCACAGACCCGGCTTAGAACCGAAATCCATACACAGTTTTTCAGCATCCCTCCTCCCTTCCTCTCCATTGCTCTTTTTTTCTCTCCGCTCCCCAGTTGCCTTTTAGAGTTGTCATTGGAGAGTGACCTGCATTATCTATCTCTCACTCGCTCTCCCCAGCTCTGTCTCTTTCTCCGTCTGAATGGAGATTTAGATAAGAGAGTCTGAGCTGAAAGGGAGCGCCCGCTGAATACCAAGAGATGGACCAAAAGCACAGGAGAAAAGCCGAGGCAGGGCAGGGAGTGGGGGCCAGATTTACTAAGCCATTTGCAACATGTTTCAGGCTCGTCCTGCAGCCACGCAGGTTCATGTTATTTATCAGAGGGGTGCTGTGGGGGGACTGTCATCTGCAGATGACTCAGCTTCACCTCTCTGTCAAACATTTGCATGCATGGGAGAATTATGCAAAGAACAGGAGGATAGAAAATAAATGTGACCGTGCGTTCAGTGGGATTTGCTAAAGTCGATGCTCTTTGTTGTGTGTGGAGTTTTATCTGGATCCTTACAGCAGATTTAAACAGTTAAGCTTTCGGATTTTGTAAATTTGTACACTTGTGGCATGCAGTTTGCATGTGCTTGTGTGTCAGACGCACAAATGTGCCCATTTTCTTCTGTTCAAGGTTTTTGCTTGTTCACGTATGTGCTGTGTGTGTTGTAGAGTCTGTTTTCATCTGTCTGATTGGACACACACACACACACACACACACACATACACAAACACACGCACACACCGCCATTAAAAATGTCCCCAAGGTGATCGATGAGGTGCTGATGGAAATGTCATCCTGTGCTAATACATTTATCATCACTCATCCAGCTTCATGAAATTCTCCTTTTGGTTTTCAATCATTTTTTTTTCTTTTTGCTCTTTTTTTCCATGAGATCATTTGACTGGAGTGATTCACAGAGTCGCTGTGCTTTTCTCTAAGGTGGCAAACTGAGCATTTCGGCATCCAGCACTCTGACTAGACTCACTAATTAGTGGGCAAGACAATGATGGGCTGTTTCTACATGAGCCCATGCGATGGGTTAGAAACAAAGACCTGGGAAAGTCCAGAACAGCAATCATCATTTGGTAAACAAAAACCCACAAACCCACAAATCAATTATACTGTATGTTCTGCTCTACAGACACATTTAAGAGAAATAAACGGATTTCCGAAGCTTTGAGCCTCATGTGTAAAATAAGACTGGGCTAAGGTTGTTTAAAAAGTAAAAATTAGCTTTTTTTCTGCCTTAAATTAGAAATTCTTTTTTTCTTATTGCTGCAACAAAGAGATTTTATCACTGCTTCTGCAAGCAAATATATTTTAGGAAAGAAAAGCTGCAAGCTAAAAGTGATTTATTACTGATAGTTATGTCATAAAGGAATCTTCAAATATACTATATATTACACTTACAGCCCAAATCATGCACTAATAATGGAGTACATCAAAGCACAGTGGATTACTGCCATTTCCAGGCTTTGAATGTTCAACATCCATTTGAAGATGTTTCCTATTACCAACTGGGCACACGTAAAAATGAAAATCAGATAAAAGGATCATTTTAAAGGTTTTTTCAAATGGTAGGATAACATTTTAATGGAAGTACATGATTGATGTTTTGAAAGTTATCTATGTGGATTTGTGTGTAGGTGTCAGTAGCAGCAACATCCTGCCTGTATTTTTTTTTGTTTTTGTTGGATTCAAGGTTGATTTTTGTTGTTAGATGCTAAAACAGTCTTTAGAGTGAAATCACATGGCCAAGCCTGTGTTACCGTACAGTTGTGAGACATCATTTATTTATATTTGTGTGAGCTGTTTGTTGGCTCCGTTGCTATGCGAGTAGGAGACCGTGTCATGAAATAACAAGACGACTAAATGAGAATAATTGACAAGTGAGGGGAGTCGTAACTGAGTGCACACAGAAATAGGGGAGCCATGCAGAACTAAATATGTAAAAAGCATACTTATTGTCTCTTTTGCCTTCTTTTCCTCCCGTAGCGCTGACTTCATCCATCATCTCTCTTCCCTCGCTCTTTATCTCGCCACCCCACCCTGTCAGTCCAATGATTGCTGCTCGTTTCTCTCAGTCTCTCTAAGTCAACATGTCAACTACGATATATGTCTCCCCTCAGTAACCCACATCGCCACTATCTGTGTGTGTAGAAGGAGCTGCTGTTTTTACATTTGAATGTACAGTAAAGTGAGCGTGTGACTTTTATCGGCGTTGTCATTGCATTGTTTTTATTTGAGTTTTTTAAGAGCCTCGCAGCCTTTTTTGTGTGTTTACATTTGTGTGTGTAGCTAATACAAAAAAATGCTCTACTTGATCCACAGCATTGAGACAGACCTTAATCGCATTTCGTTTAAGTAAAAACTAACCCGGCACTCTGTATATAGACTGTGTTAACAGTGTGTGTGCCTGTCTGCGCTCAGATTGTGTCTGGATATAACATGTGCTCATGTGCCTGCCTTTAGCAGGTGGTCTGCTTTTCTGCTCCTTTCCTCCCACTTTGAGATAAAAAAATATATCCTGCTGATTTTTATAGACAGGGTTAGGATCATAACAGATGGAAACAGGAAGTTTTCTACCAATTTAGTGGCCCACCTTATTTTTTTACTTCTTTTTCTTTTTGCATTCTCCACTTCAGTTTAGGTGACGGTCACAGTTGTGCTACATGTGTTTTCTTTGAGAAGTAAATTGAAGAAACGGAATTTTGTTACTTTCCTTTTTTTATTTATAGAGTGGTTGTGCACCAAAAAAAGTGTGATGCGGTGAAGTGGAGGTTAGCGTTTTGGCACTTAAAGCAAAAAGGTTCCTGTTTATAGTCTCATCTGGGCCGTTTTCTGTGTGGAGGTGGCATGTTGTGACCTTGCCTGGAAATTCTAAGTTGACCGTAATGAGTGTGAACATGCAAGGTTGCCTTTTTCTGAGAAGGAACTGTGAAGGACTCATGACTTGCTCAGGGTGTAACTCTTAAACCTATGACAGCAACAGAAAATAGATGACCGAGTAAATAAACAGAGAAATGAGCAAAATCAGATGGGCAGAAATCAGTGTGTGAGGTATGAGTAGACGAAGCTACAATTTATGTTGCACAATGGAATCTTTGCAGTTTTTTGCTCAGAAGGTCCCCTATAAACTTGGAAATTAAACCGCTTTTCCAAGATTTGTTGTTGTTTGGTCTTCTGACATTACTGTCATCTGTGACATTGATGTCCACTGTAGCGCTCTGAGACAGTTTCATCATTGTCAAGAAAAAAAGCTTGGAAAGAGGGTATAAATCGGAAAAAACCCAGAAGTTCACAATGTGGAGCCTTCCTCATCTTGCTTTGGATGTTCAGATCAAACGTTCCTGTAAAAGGCACGCAGCGTCAACACGCTTGCTGTGACCTCACACCTGCACCTGCTGTTCTTACTTTCTGCAGATATTGCAAGAGCACTAAATTGAGCTTTACATTCACTGCAGCTCTTCTGACAGGCTTATAAATGGATGTGCATATGCATGTACATTTCTGGAGAAGTGACATACTGTGTATGGTACATCTGATACGCTGCATGCCACTCCAGCACTTCAAAATCATTATAGGTGCATTTCAGAGAAATGAAACTGAAGCGTGAAGACGATGAAAACCGTTATATTTTTTAAGGAAGAGCAGAGCCACTTACTTCTCGCCAGTGGTGATCGAACAAGTATATCTTTTTCTCTCCTTGAGCCTTATCTAACAACATGGAGATATTTCAGATCATGTGAGAAAGAAACGGGCTACAGCGCTTGCCGTCTAGAGCAAGTGGTGTAGGAGTAGCTCTATTGTGGGTGCAGGACGTCTGAGCTTAGGGATAAAAAAATAGACCAGCCAATCTTGTGGGTGAAAAAAAAGTACTGCTACTTGTACCTGCGCTGCTTAGGCAGCATTTTATTTTAGATTCAGCAGTGAGTCAGTGAGGGGGCGAGAGGAAGCAGGGGAGGAGGAGGAGTCGGAGGAGGATGCTCGCCTGAAGATAAAATGTATGAAAGGAACCATCCACTAAAAATAAGTTAAAAGCCAATATATAAAAAGGGTCACTAGTTAAAGACAGTGGGTGTTTATTTTAAAGACTGGTGCCAAATTTAGACAGGGCTCAAAATTCAGTCATAGCTCGGCCTGGGCTAAAATAACTAGAACATTAAGAAGAAGAAAAGCAAACTGTGACGACTAAATAAACACTGGAGGAGCTGAGGTGGTTGCTGCTTTTGTGTTTTCATCGATGGTAATGAGAAGACAAGATTCAAACTCAAAGAGAGAGAGCTGTAGGTCATCTCCTTGACAAGCAAGCAAGTATATTCATAAAACAACAACAATTATAACAGCAGCTTGAAAAGCAGAATGTACAGAACAGTCTGCATTTATTATTATTGCATTTATTATTATTATTATTATTATTATTATTATTATTATTATTATTATTATTATTATTATTATTATTATTGCAGAGTGTAAAAGTAAAGTAAGACGGCGTCTGACAATGACATTGTTATTGCGGATGAGACAATATTGCACAAAGCTCAAAAATTATTGTAAACCTCCTTAGAGTTCAGGAGGAGAACAGCATTGAGGTCAAAGGTTGCTCTCCTGCTCTGGGTCTTACAGGCCAGACGGCGGAACCTGCGACCAGATGGCAGCCGCTCAGATGCTAGGAATCAAGTTTGAGTCCCATCTCAACCCCCTCCATTTTAAAGTAATTTACTCTGAAATGTCATTTTTTTTCGACTCTGCTTTTGTTCATGGTAGAAACTATTGAAACCTCTGTGGTTAAGGTAAGAAAAATATTATGTTTATTTTTTAAACAGACAGAAAAAATTAGTTTTAAAATGGGGCTGAGTGATGTGGATTTTATATATATATATATATATATATATATTTTTTTTGGCTATTTATGAAAGAAAAACAGTTTTTCTCCTCATGACAAACAACCACATATGAGGAATTAAATATTACAGACCTTCCATAGCTGTCGTTGCTCTTTTGGTTATGTTGTGGCTAAGAGACATTCTGGTTGCAGGTGGGACCACTATTACAACACCACATCATAGTAAAGTATTCTGCCTGTTTCAACGTGGTTTTAACTGTAGTGCAAAACACAGCTGTGCCGTACTATTATATATATGCTTTGCACCTAACAATTCCCACTGATGGGTGGATAACACAGACACAGCTGGAATCTACCAGTCCCTGCCAGCCAGTGCTTATATGTGGATGTGTGTGTTCGTGTGTGTCTACCAGCTGTGACCACTATGCTGAGACTCAAAGCAGCTATCACGTTCTGCTCAATCTGACACCATCAAACTCTCATTCAGCGAGATGAGACATAATTATTACATATCATGGGTGCTTTAAGCTGTTTGCCAAAGAGAGATAGTTGTCAGTGTAAGTGAGAAAAAATGTTTTCAGACAACCCTGAAATGACAAGCCCTTCACAATAATCATTGATCACTCCAAGAAAAGCAAACATGCTTTTAAAACTGGACTGGAATATGTCTGCAGGTTGCTCAAATGTAACTTTCTCCATGTAAATTTGCCCACTACACAGAAGTCAAACCTGAAAAACCTGTAGCTTTATGCACTCCTCTGCACAGTTTTAGCGTGAGATTCCCATTGGCTGCTGGTGTAGAATAAATCCTACCATCTTTATTTAGAAACCACATGAAACAGCAGATTTTAATCTGAGAGAGTGTAATATGTTTGGATAGAGCTCAGCTTTAAAGGGCTATAATCGCAGTAATTATTCTGGTCTCTCTCCAGCGTCAGTCCTTTTAGCTAATGACAGGCACAACACTGATGGCTGCATTTCAAGCTTATTTACATCTGTGCACGACACATCTTCACAGATATTACATGTCAGCATGATCTCAGTGCTACCTTTGATTGTTGAAGGGATCAAAACTTGTCCAACAACATATTACAAAGCAAGAGATGTATTAAATGTGTATAAAGGCTGATTAAAACAGGTGCTGTTTGCCTCTGGGTAAGGCTTTTGTAATAAAAAAAGCAGGAAAGAGATGTATTATGTGTTGTTTTGAAGGTGTAGATCTATATGATCACAGTCTGATACACTGACAGTTATATTAGGAAACACAAAGCAGAACATATGTATTCATTACAGCCAAAACACACAGTATTAGATTGTAGTCATTCATCATACTGTGTTTCAAGTATATTTTATCTTTCTTTTCACTGTTCTTTATTACTGAAATGAAATATTACACTAGTAGGTTTTCCTTGTCACAAAAATCCCTCTTCAGAAATGAATTCAATTCATCAAAATAAATCAATAGAAAATATTATCACTCTTGAAGCACATGTGGATGCATCCAACCGTGTGCGCAACAGATTGTTGTGAAGCAGCCTCCCTATCAATTGGGGCTTCTTTTTTTCTATGCATGTCACAGAAGAACCAATTTAGGCCATGATGATATTGGCAGTATTGTCTCTGAGTCCCGGGCAATATGAGAAAATGGTAAAATCCATTTTGCTTCACCTAACGAGCTGTTGTTTTCTGGGTGGGGTGAGCTCAATCGTCTGCACATACAAAGCAGGCAGATTCAGCTGCAGAATGGGACCAATAACGCAGCTGTGATTGCTGTAACTCGATTGTGCAGAAAAAAAACAACCCTTTCTTTTAAAACCCTCTCCATCGTAGTGATGAACAATATAGTGCCCGGTTGCTATTAATGACAAATGCTGCGTCAGCGCGTGACGCTCTAGATTCTCTGATAAAGAAATCTATATTTTAACATTTAACAAGGTGAAAGGAGCCAGTGTTCTTTGCATATAAAGCAGCTTCATCTGCTACATGATGATGACAATGTGAAGGACTGTTATTATGCTGGACGGTCATTGCTTTCACTGAATAATCATTATTTGTTATCACCTGCCAATGAAGATTATAGTGTTTCTCGTTCTGTAACATTGGTGATTGTGACAAAGTAGGTTCTTTTACTCACCACTTGTCACTTTATTCTGCACATTTGCTCTTATGTTTACATTTCTTTGGTTTGCCATTGCTTTTGTAGTAGTGCTTCACTTACTATCCCGGGCTTGTTTGTAGTAACATTATGCAATAACCAACAACAATGCATTAAGTTAGACAAACACAAAAGCACACTGTTAGTTTAAATATTTATTTAGTTATAGGTTGAAAATTGTATTGGTTATACATACATTTTGCTTGGTACCTTTCTCTGACTCACCATGCAGGTATCGTGTGTGGGAGGGGCTGGCCCAGCATTTCCTGTCTTTTATGACATTGGTGATGTCACTGATTGGATTATTGGGTGAAACCAAGTGGGGGGTTGTTCTTTTCCATAGTCATTTGTTTGCTAGTTTGGTTTTCTTTTGATATGTTTTTTGTTAAGAATATTTGTTTTCTTTTTGGTATTTCGTTAAATTTATGAATTTGTAAAATATTTTAAGGGAGTAAATTTCAAATCATTTGGGCTAAAGAATTGTGTAGTTTGCCCTCTTTGTAAAGAATGTTTTTTTCAGGGTTTCAGGGAATGGAAAAACTTGTGTATATTAGGAGTGTGGGGTTGGATCCAGGGGGAGAGAAGATAATAAATGATTGGCTTGAGATACCTAAAAGGTTCTCTGTGTTTGCATATCTGTCTGTACTGAACCGCTCGAGACACACTACCTTACAGTGACGCTAAGTAAGGTGTATAATAGGAGCGTTAGTCCGGCTCAAAACATTAAAGTTTCATTTTTAAAAAGCTCCAAAATTGTGCTATTTTGTATCTGTAGACATGCAGATGAGTCTTGTGTGTCTACACATAAGCACTTGATGACCTCTTGGCATGTTCGGTTAGTGTGATGACATTTACACACACACTCGTGTGTGTGGACATGACAATGTCCACTGTTGTGACATTACTGACTTAGAAGCTCACATGAAGGAGGAGGGCTCATAGTTGTTGCTGCTCCAGTGATGTCCATGCCAGGGGAACATGGGATTGACACTCATTTGACAGTCATTTTCCATTTGGGTCTCCGTCATAAATGTTTATGTTTACAATTAGTACAAAGTCACATTTAGAGAGATGAGTCAGGCTGCAGAACTCTACTGTGGGGTCTCTTCTGGTGCACACTTCACTATCAGCTGGCCTTTACTGGTGGTACAAAGTGGACTCTACATTAATTACCTACTCTAAATGTGTCAGACTTGGAAATAGCAATGCAAAATACAGAATAAAAGCATGTAGTCATAAGCTCAGCATTGTTACCAGTTTATTACCAGCACTAATTGGACTCTTACATTCACATTCAGTATTGATAATTAACTCTGAGTCCACTCTTTGCCACTCTGAAACAATGAAATGTCTTCTTTGCATTAAAAAAATAATTGTTTGAAACATATAATGATGAGCCTACATCTGCATGCTTTAATTCTATATTTTGTAGAATGGCAATGACAATAAAGATATATTCTATTCTATTCTATTCTATTCTATTCTGCTTGTTATTTCTGATGGTGAAGGTGATCTGAGAGTGGAGATGGTCCACTCGAAGCCACCCCACAGCGGAGCTCTGCTGCCGTCTTGTAATTAGGCATTAACTTTCCAAAGACATTGACTGCATGCATTTACAGTAGTAGAATCTGGATAAACTTGAGCCGTTGATGAGGTCTTGTCTCAATATGCTGTCATATCAAAGATCTAAAAAAGTGCAAAAATCTTTGTTTCACTCTGGTTGTTTATCTGGAGGAAAGAAAACATTAAAACAGGCACATTTATTCTAGCACTTTTGCTATTTCTGCTTATCTTTAGTATTAGTAGTAAAAAAGATTAAATAAATGAAGAAATAAAGACGGAAAGACAGAAAGAAAGCCTGTAGATTAAGGAGCAGTTAATGATTGCAGAGTCTTGGTCCTGAGAGTGCGGATATGTGGATAAAAGAAATGTGACGCTGAAGATAAATGAGATAAAGGGAGCTTTAAGCCTTTTGATATTTAGCCATTACATCATTTTAAAACCCTTAGTGCTTTTATTTATATCCTCAGTCAGAAGCTATCACACTCACATAATTACTAGATGGAGGGGAACAAACCTTCAGCTTTTTACCATACTCCCTTTAGATTATTTGCACAAATTGCCCATTTTTTTTTCTTTTAAATTTTCGTACTTTCAGTAAAATTCTGCTCCACATGCACGCCAGTGAGTGCTTCTGTACTACCACTCAGCATCACCACTGGCCCCGAGCCTCCCCAATGGGACCGGGACAGGTTAAGTAGCTCACCCAGGAGCATCTCAGCGGTAGTTACTGATGAAGGCAAAAGCATATCCTGTTCAGTTCCCCGCCCTGATAACACCACAGGCGATCTGGGAATGTAATAGATACAAAAGGGCACTGGCTTCTATTACAAATGTCCTCAAAAACCAATTTATGACCAGTTCCAATCTTGAACCTTTTTGGGCCACATCCAGGTTTTAAAGGGACACTGCAGTTGGCTCAGTTGCTTTGAATGAGGATGAAAACATCAGCCTTAAATACTTTGACTTGTTGGTGCTGTTTTTTTGCAATGACACCATTTGTGTAATGGCATCTGGGTATTTGAGGAGCAATTTATCTGTTTATGAACTATTGACCATGCACTTGTCCTTTATATTTTCTGGCAAAGATTAACATGCATGAATCGGCTAGAGGCTGGTGCGTTGTACATTAAGGTGAAACTACAACAGCCGTGTGAATAAATGGATCATATGCTTTATTGTGCACTGGAGTCATGTATAGCCACAGTTAAGTTGTTGTGAGTGAAGCAAGTAAAATGTGATGTGTTTTTAAAGACAGCAAGGGTAATGAACTGTGTTTGAAATGCACGACTCTGTGTAAATTTGCTAGACTGCTGTCAGATTCCTGCTTTGACCATGAACTTATTGTAGGTTTGGAAATATCTGACAGCTTTACTACATATGCATTTAGAGGGTAGAAAAGATTTGTTTGTGAAGTTGCAAAGATCTAAATGAGCCTAAAAGACTCTTTGAAGCTACATCCCTTTTGATAAAAGATTATTCAATGACTTTGCATTCACTTATTTATCTTAAAATAAATTACATGCACACCAAGACAACAGTAAAGCTAATTGATATGTACTGCAGATACATACTGCATAATGCCCCTGATCCCCCTTCTAGTCAATAAATGGTGTTATTATGTGCTATTAATCTGTATTTCCGCTCTCTCACTCCTGCTTCTTTCAGGGTCCTCTGTGTCACTGTGCAGGAAAGAAAACTTTCATCCTATCAAGCACAGTAATGAGCTGAAAGGTACATTTTTCCCTTTTTTTCCCTAAGATATGTGTACTTGTGGACTGAGATGGGTTTCAAGTGGGATTGATGCAGACATGCTAAGCTGTTCACTTTCAACAGGGCTCTGCCACTTTTGTTCATTCACTGCCTTTCATAGAGAGATTTTCCAGTTTTTGCCTCAGTCTCTTGTTAATGAAGTCTGTCCTTCATGGCTAACAGAAAATTATTTACAATTGTTTTGTTTGTATCTGCCTACAGCAGCTTGTTAAGTAGCACTAAAAATGAATATTTAATATGATACCATCTCTGTAAATGAAGCTTACAATCCATTTGCCTTCTGGCCACATGTTTCACAAAGTCACAAAGTGATGCACCTCACATCCCCCACATTTAAGCAATTTTCTTTTTTCCTGGAAAAAGTTGAAGAGATTAAAAGGCAGATCTAATCGAGCCTCTGATTGTACTAATCTGTGCTTGGCAGGCTCAAAAGCTGATATAAAAGTTGCATAGGTCTTATTCGTCAAATACATACAAAGACACTAAGTCAGACACAGACCACAAAGAAAAAAAGAAACCCTTCAATGTTTAAGTCCAAAAAGCTTTTTGGGTCACACCTACTCGTAGTTTTGTGGATAAAGTGATTGCTATACCGTAAAGTGATTTAGCCTGGTAATAGATACAAATTATGAGGCCGTAAATTGTGCCTGTCCTGACGTAAATTAATAGATTTGTCTTCTAATGAGACAGTTAATCATCTTGTATAAACAAGAGCTGTCAACCATGTGTCTAGATCAAAACTGATTTCCATGTATGTTTGACCAAGCCCTATCCGAGCCAGCCTTCGTAATTCTTTTACTCTTTGACACAAATAATTGGTTTGGTTCCTCTGAATTCAGATGTGATTTCCAGAGTACGGTACTGTGGACACCACTGGATAGACATACAACCAATCAGAGGACTGAAACACTACGTAGACAGTGAAACAATCTTGTATGAGACATGGCATAAAGCCCATGTCTACTCCAATGAAACTGTTTTGGAACTTACTGTAGGAACAGAAAATGGCTGTGAATGGAGGGAGCACCAGATCCATTTTATGAGAGAGTTTCTGCTAAGTGAATTGGTCTGGCTGGCCAGAGAAATGCAAGACAAACCTTTTGTGTTCCCCTAACAGCAAACATGTCTCTTAATTCTACACAGAAGACTCAAACTCGGGCTCTGTTTACACCTGGTATTAAAATCCATTCTGAGTGATCCAATTGGAAGTAAACAACTGAAAGTACAGATGAAGTCACACCCAGTCTTCTTTCTGGAGGTCATGTGACTTCTATTTCCACTACCTTAACAAACCTCCAGAGATGGCCTTATTTGAAGAAGTAATGCTGAAAAGGTGCTTTGAAGAGATGCTCTATGCTTCAGTATTAGTATGTGATAAGACATGAATAAAAACATGGAAGACAATAAAGAAAGGAAACCATGACCTCAGTTTAAAATAATTACATATACCTTGTAATCTTGGTGGTGATGATCAATATTCTGAATATATATATACAACGCTACATATTTGAGAATCTGGTTTAACAGATTTATAAGACTTAATACTCGTGTGTGGTCATTATGCCTTCACCATAATCTATCTATATATCTGTTTCTGTATATTAGGAAGATTAATTGGGCTCAGGTTTTCTCCAGCTTCGCCCCGACACATATGCTTTTTCTTCATTGGGCATGTAACTTCACCCATGTTTAACAATATATCGTCCTGCCTTCCCAACTCTGCCTCTTCAAGTATAATGTTTCCGATGCTCACAATACAAGCAGTATAGAAATTAGACCATACTTTCTTAATGTTTGAAAGTGGTTTCAGTTAAAATCACAAAAGAACACCCCTCTGCCCGTCTCCACATCATTTCTTTTTTCCGTACATAGCTTCACCTTGAAAATTACTCAGTCAGGCCTGAGAGAAGACAGCTGGATGGCTGAGTGACACACACTGGATATGCGTAAAACGTCTTGGTTATCAGTTTTGCAAACTGACAACTGTTTCTAGACTAACTCTGGTGTGTAGACGTCAGAGCTGTGCCGACTTGTTTTATGTACAGTTTCTTAAATTTTACAGTTCAGCTGGTAGCGTAATGTAACTCCTTAACTATGCGGGGTTCTGATTGAATTTGCAGTCCTTTGACCTCCATAAGGGAATAGAAGAGCAAACCCTATAGCAAGAGGCATTCATCCAGATTACCCATCAGTCACTTTGAGAACCAGTGGCAGGGAAACTGACAAGCAATTCTCTGTTTAAGTGTGTCAGTCTTAGCACTGGAAAGAGAAATAAAAGGGAAAAAAAGAGCTGATCTAAGTAATTCTCAGGTCACAGGATGCCACTTTCTTTCAGATTCATTGTGTATTTTTTACTCCCTCTCCTTTAGATTAGTACCTTTCTTGATGGACCTATTTTTAATGAAAGAAAGCAACAGATTTATTGTCCTGAGTGTTTTTATTCTGGTAGTCCAGGGCTAGGTTTCTGTTATTTCAAACTGTACTGATCAAAAAAATAAAGGACTATATCAGAGTATGGCATCAAGTCAATTAAACTTTTGGGATATAGCTGTTATTGAAATTAACAACAGCTGTACTAGAGACAACCCCTAAAATAGGAATGGTTGAGGCCTCCTCTTCTTTTCTGACTGTTTTTCACTAGTTTTGCATTTAGCAAGGGTCAGGGTCACTATTGGTAGCATGAGGTGACACTTGGATCCTACAGAAGTTGTATAGTCAGTCCAACTCCTCCAGGGTGACAGGAAGTGCCTTTACCATTAGGTTTGTTGTGTCTCCCAGCACAGTTTCAAGAGTATGGAGAAGGTCCAATGAGACAAGCATGTACTCTAAGAGTGCTGAACAGGGTCATAGAAGTCCTTAATCCATCACCAGAACCCTCTCCTCTGTGCAAGGAACAGGATGACCGTTGCCTTAAAAGATAACCTCTAACAGGTCACTGGTGGTGCTGCCTCTGACCAAACAATCAGAAACAGACTTCATGAGGGTGGCCTAAGTCCTCTAGTGGACTCTGAGCTCATTCCCTTGCATCATGGAAGTTAATAGTTGAAAGCAGGTTCGCCCTAGCACACTGATAGAGATGAAAAGTGGAGAATGTTATGCTGTCTGTAACATCATTCAGCATGATGAATTTGGTGGTGTGTCAGTAACGGTCTGGGGAGGTACATCTATGGAAGGATGCATGTAGAGGCTAAACAATAGCACCCTGACTGCTATTAGGTTGTAAGACCCTACACTGGAATGGTGGGTCCTGAGTTCGTCCTTGTGAACTGCAATGCTCGGTCTCATGGTGAGAGTGTGCACGCAGTTTCTGGAGGATGAAGAAATTAAAACAAATGACTGGCCCCCTCACTCACTGGACCTAAATCCAACAGAACCCCTTTGGAACATTAGACTTAGGTTCATCCAGTGCAGTCAGGGTTGAACCTCAGTTCCTTTAATTTTTTTGAGCAGTGAAAATGAATTTAACACTTTTAGACAACAATATCAGGCCGTTAGGATTAACATCCTCTTCCCCTCTCTCCACTCTGTTTCTTTTTAATATAGTTTGTAATTAGGATATATTTCAGCTCACAAGCAGTTCAGCATCAAAGTGATGCGGCACTGAGTTCATTTCGCATAAGAGGTTTCTATATTACATTTTTGTTTATGCACAGCACATATTCAGCAACTTACAGTCTCACATAACTATGCTGAAATATAACGCTAACAACGCTATCACTGCACATGAAATGTACAGCTGGAGTTTAACTATAGCAAAGTATATGTCGAAGTGAGAAATTCCCCTGAAGCTGTTGTGCTTTTGCCAAAGCTGCAATGCCAAAAACATAACAACAACAAAAAAAAAACTTGATAAAAACAACTGTTTTCTGATCAAATCATCTGACCTACTGTGAGTAATACACTTGAGTCTAAAAGAGTGCATTAATTGAGTCATGATTGCTCTTTTCAGAATTTGGGGCTCATTTCTTGTGCATTTATTTCAAGTGCTTTTAACTGCTGTGAGTGTTGAAGGAATGTGATTAATGTTGATTGTGTGGCCACTTAAGACTGACAAGAAAAAAAAAGAAAAAAGAAAATAAACTGTATTTCATCATTCACAGAGACAGATGGTTGGAGCTCTTACTGGTAAAGAGCAATATGCTACATATTCCACATTTTTATAACACTAATCATTTAAAAGAAGTTTAATAGCATGCTGAAATCTAAGTCTTTATCACTGACTTTTTCTGACTAGTTCAACCTTTGTTGTACTGGATTTTAGAAAGAAACTATCTGACATTTGCAAATCCTTCCAAACACAGCTGGAGTAAATACAACAGGGCGAAACTGCAACGTGAAGCAGTTTCCTCAATAAACAACCTTAACACATAAAAGCAGTGGATTGTGCAATGTACCACAGATAAACCTTCCTCCCGAGTGTAAGGCAGAGTGGTAAAATAGTAGTAAAACTCATTAACTATCAAGCTCGTACATCTTTACAAATGTGACACTGATGGGTGTCTGGGAGGAGAGATAAGGAACAGGAATTAGGGAGGAGATTGCTTTTTTTCCCCTCCCCCCCACCCCAAAGAATTTACACAAACACATACGGTGAGTTTTATCGCCCTCTGTCAGTATTGATTATCAAGCTGTCTGACTGATTGAGAGTGAGACACATAAAAGCAGACATCAATAAAATACTCCAGAAAACCAGTGGAGGGTTCAAAGACACATCTCGTTTCACCTGCACCAGCACTGAAATGCATCCATATCAACTCCAGACTTTAATATTACAACATGGGCACTGAAGCATCATGGGTGAAGAAAACAAATACAAAAAAAAAAAAGCTAGTGTGTAGATTAAATTGGACAAGGATGGCTATATTCAGCCATTTTTGTCACATCAGGAGTACTTCTACTTTTGTTTCACTCCTGTCATACATGGCCAATTGTCTGGAGGTTCTTAAAGCATCTTCTGATGCACTGCAAAGACAGCCCCTCTACAAATAACCATAATATTCCATAAATCTAGACAAAATTGTCTTGTTTTAACTAAAAATATTGTTACCTGTGGGGTAAGAAAATGTTCTTGACTAGAATTCTTAAAACTACCAAAGCAGGCTAAAATAGGCTTCTAATTTTCTTGAAACAAGTTTTTCAAATTTTTCTGAGGAATAAAGTTTTGCAGTGTTAAACGTTTCTGTGCTCCACAAACGTCTAGAGCCCTAAGCCAAGATACGATACAGGAAACTATGAGAGATTACTGATGGTTTCAAAAATGGCAAATCCAGAGATCCAGCCATCCGTGTTTGAGCCAGAATCAGATGTTCAGGGATCGTAGTGACAAAGATCACACCCTGACGTCTGTGGTACTGCTGAAGCTTTAGTTTTAGTTATATGAACCCAAAAAGTCTTCATAGAATCATAGGTATTATATGCAATAAAAACTAAAACTGAAAAATGATCCCATTAACTAAAATGAAAATAAAAACAAAAGTTGTTAAAATATGGAAACTACATTAAAACTACAACTGACAATGCAAAACTAACTGAAACTAACAAGAAATGCAGGTAAAATGAACTCTTTTTTATTTTTGTTTTGTGTCTTGAGCTGTTTTACATTTAGCACTTTATTTTTCAAAATATTCAAAGGAAACAATCAAGGATTTTCATTTTGTATGGCACTGTTGTTAGGATTCTTTCATCCTATTTTTTTTTTTTTTTTGTCAATATCGGATTAAGTCTGCGCTACAAAAACTAAAACTAAGACTAAAACAAAACTAAAACTAACCAATTCTTTAAAACTGAAACTACAACTATTGGTTTGCTTATTTGACTAACTAGAGCTAAACTGAAAAACAAAAGAAAAATAGAACTATTACAACTCTGGTCCTCACGGGGAAATACATGTTTTTTCCAAGACGTTAAGGAAAAACAAAACAGTTTGTACAAATCTGAAGCTGATCACTCCATCCTAGATGGGCTGTAGAAAACTTTTCCCTTTAAAATGAAAACTATGTCCACATAGATCCAAACACTTTCTGTTGGTCTTGGGAGGTAATCCGCACCTCATAACGTTGTTGGTTGAAGCACCATAATAAAGTCTTGCACTGCAGACTTTAAAAGACTTCTAGCTTATTTTGAATAGAAATAGAAGAATATCTCATAAAACTCTTCTTTTGAGCTTACAATTACATCTAAAGTAAGAATTTGTTGTTGTAACACTTTAAATAAGTCAAAAACATGTTGTTGTTGTTGTTTTTTTTACTTTAATTGTTCCAGAAATCCAGTGAGTCACAACAGGAAAACAGTTTTGGATGCCAACAAGTATTCTGCTGGTAAACTCCTAACTTTCCTTTTCTCAGATTTCCTTTTAATACTTCTTTTCTCTCTCTCGTGAATTTGTATTCCCAACCATGTTTTGACCCGTTCAATTCTTCCTTGCTGTGTTTATTCTCCGAGTGCATTTCATTCCATACTCAGATCAAATGTAAATATCCCATAGGTACCATCACACAGCTCAGAAAGCCGCTGAGTCGGAAAAGGAAAAGAAAGAGGAAGACTCAGCTAATAAATGTGTTTGCAGTGAGATTACTATGCAACATAAACTCATAATTCCTGCAAAGAATCAGCGAGATGGAAGCAAAAAGTGAGGGGATGCAGAGCACTAAAAAAAAGGATTCTAGGACAGGATGAATTCACCAGAAAGAAGATATGGAGGGCAGAGAGAACAGATGTGAATACTGATAATGGGAGGAAGCAGGAAAAACTATAAGTTGAGAATGAGCAAACGTTAAGAGCAGTGGAAGCAAAGAAGGCACAGAAATGCTTAAAACTGAGAGATAGTGAGAAAAAAACCAAACAAACAAATGTAAGCTCCCGAGGATTAAGTCTCTCATTTTTCTTTGGGGATGAATTGAAAAAGAGGATTTCCTCCTCCTATCCTCTGAGCTTCCCTTTGATATCTCTCCCTCTCTTTCTGTTTCATATTTTAATATCTTTAGTCTCCATTCATCATGCTGGAACAGACCCGCTGAGCTCGCTAAAGCATGAACACACATGGCTAACCATAGCTGGACACAAATCCCTCTCTGTTGCTCCTTCTCCCTCTTTTTCCCCACTGCTTGGCAATTTCAGTTGATCTCTTCATTTCCCTGCTACCATCCATCCATTATCTGCTCCCTCATAATGTCACATGTTTGTCATGGACTTGAAAGCAGCATCAATTCTCTTTAGCCTGCCTCTTTGTTCTCCATCTGAGGCAGTTTGGCTGTCTAACTACTGCACCGGGCCAATAACAGGCAACGGCACTCATGATTGCTGTGGTTGCTTTAACGAGCATTGCTAATAAGATGAATGAGCCTCCCGCTGATCAGTTAATGGCACATTCAATGGTCTTCTGCAGTTTACTGATTTACAGTTCTCACAGTCGGCTCAGAAAACACTGAGCTCAAGGTTTATGTGAACATAAAAGTAATGCCATTGGAAATATATCCATTGTAAGATGTGCTGTGTTCTGCGCCGATGCAACTGACTTAACACAGAGGAGTTTGCAGGCCACACAAAATTAAAGTATACGATCTTCAACTGACAGTTTTCCAGCATCAGCAGAATAATAAATTTGGATGAAAATCTTGTATTAGGAGCAGAAGGAGAAGCAAAAGCAAAAGAAACTGGGTCATGCAACACCACTAATGCTGCTTTAATATGATCAATGAGGACCAAACTCAAAACAAAATAGCAAACTATCCGAGGTGAACATCTGAGCACACTCATCAGATCTGATCAACTTACATCACCTAGTGGGTAAAATCTGAAACAAAAACTGGACTTATTCTCCGTAACAAAAACTGCAAAACTTTTGAAAACACTAAACAGCTAAATACACTAATCCAGAATCAATCAATTCATTGAATTAATGAAAATCTATTCACTATTTGTTTTATTTCGTTGAAGATGTAAGACATAATGCAACATGGATAAAACTGTTAATAAAAGTGCACAGTAAAGCTCACAACTTTAGTTTAAAACATTCAACATGAAGATTGACTCACAAACGTTGAATTGATGTGGATTTTTTCACACAAATACACTGTATAAAACCACACACGTCACACGTAATCTGGACTTTTGAGCTCAGTGCTGGAGACTTTCTTTCTTGACAAGGTTGAAACAGAAAGTTAAGATGAAACTATATTGGCTGTTTAGAATAATCAACACATTAGTCTACAATCAAAATGATCATTAGCTGTCTTAAACACAAATTCATGTGTTTTACTTGAATTCATTCTTTTATTTAATCCTCTGACCTCCTTAGTTTATTTTTCCCTGGAAACAAAGGCTTTATAAAAATGATTACAATGCACCAATCATGGCTTGAAACAAATATTTTTATTCATTATTTTAATTTTTTACTGTTATTTAAAAGTTATTTTGTTGGGGATATTTTTCCGATTCAATAAATATCTTTCAGTGTGACTATATAACATACAAATATTTTTATTTTTAAACAAGATTTAACAGTGTTGGGTTTTTTTTGTTGTGATTTGGATTGTCATGCCATGAAACATTCCCTGTATGTGCAGGGAAGTGACTCTCTGACGCACTGCTGCTGAAACAGGATAGAAAATAAACAGTTTCACAGCTGTAGGGTAAAACAGATTTACAAGAGAATCTCAAGCCGCTGCAGCAGTGTCTCATGTTACTCAGCCTTCTGCTCCCTTTTCCCTTCATCATCCCTTTACTCCAGTCCTCCACTGCTTTTCTTTTCTTCTCTCATTATTATTTGCTTTTATTCCCTTTTCCCCTCATTTTTACATCAAACCTAAGTCATAGCTCTTCATTGTGATGTCACTGAAGCAAATCTGTAGGTAACATTTCCAGTTGAAAGATTCAAGCATTAGTTCTGTATTTGAAGCAAGCTCGCAGCCTTTTGTGTAGATGTATAAACCCATCTCAGCCACCCTGTTTTTCTGTCCTCCCTCCACCCCCCATGATTATGTGACCACTTCCTTTCTCTCTCCTACCTTTCTTCATTTCATTGTGGTCATCGGTCTCTGCGCCTCAAGCCTTTAAGAATCCAAAGTATTCTATTTTTCCCTCTGCCTCAAATCAATTCCAGACGCCACCGTTTCCTGCCTCGTCTCTCTTCTCCACCCCTCCTAAAGGTCCACAGACCAAAACCACACATACACACAAAGTCTCCGATTTTGCTTGGGTTTTTTTTTCCATAGCATAAATACCTCGGTTTCGTTCCCTTCTCAACTCTATTCCGAGAACTGTAAATTGTTTCTGTGCAATCTTTATGGTTACACAGTCTTTTTGCCTTTGCCTTGGCTGGCCTGCTGTTACACTCATCTGCTTTTTTTTATCTTTTAGATTAAAAGGGATCTATTGTGATGTAGCGAATGTGAGACTGTGAATTATGAACCTCTGCTGATATCTTCAATTAAGTTCTTTTTGACGTCCCTCATTCATTAGTCTCTTCTACACAAAGAAAGATTCTGGGTGATAGCAGCTGACTGTATTTGAGGACAATTTTCTTCAAGTGCGAGAAAATGGTAAAAGAGACTAAAGATGAATGAAAATGAAATAAAGCCTGTGATGTTCTACTGCACCACATAATTGTTCGAGTTCATTTTCTATTGAAAGTATGTTTTAAAAGTCCTCTCCCATAATTACAGTGTGGGTCTAACTCTGTGCCACAAAGTTAGAATTTTAAAAGATGGCTCTGTGTCAGAGGAGAAAAGAAAAAAAGAATTAAACTGAGAGATAATTAAGGACACTGGTTAAAGCTACATTAATATAGTTTCTCTTTAATTCCAATTGAACACATTTCTAGAGCAAGGCCTTTACACAACACTGCCCCTTTTCTACACTTTCACGCTTTTTAATTCTAATGCCGGGTATGTCAGAGATTAGTCTTTATAATTAACTGTGGACATCTCTAATGTGGAGTTCATCATTCCAATTGTGTGGAGTAAATAGTCAAAAAGTTAAAGTCCATGAAGAGGGCAAAGCGGCTGCCAATAAACAGCGGTCAGCGGGCTAATTGGAACTGCATTGTCTAGCCTCGAGCTGAACCGTGTCTCATCTGCTCATCCTTTGTTTCTCCGTCTATTCTGCTTGTTCATTTGGGAGAGCACAGAGATCTGATTGGTTTGGTCATTAACTTGTAGTCAGTGTGGATGACTTCCTTATGAATTTTAAGTCCAAAAGAGGAACAGCACATTGATGCATAGTGTAGAAGTGCCTCAACCCGTCCCATTATTATTTTTTTCTTTCTATTATTTTTCACATTCCTATTGTGTCTTCCTGGAATAAAAATAGGCTCTTCTCCCATGAGTTCACTGACTGCATGAAAAAGACCAACAAAAGTTCCCAAATCTTCTTGACTGATAATATGATGAATTCGGACAACATTTAAGTAACCGTGCAAAATCGTAATCAAGGGAGGTACTGGTTTTGTTTTGTAACTGATCTGTCCTTTGTCGAATTCATGATGCATGAAATATTGCAGCTGTCACAACAGATACAAACAATGGTCACAGCAATTCAACAGAAAAAAATGATACAGTCAGAATCCACACAGCACGTTCCCAAATGAGGTTTAAAAGCATCCTCTTTCTCATTAGGAGGAAAAGTGTTCTGAATGAGCATATTTTCAACAAACTGCTTATTTCCATACAAGTTAGCAATTCTCCATAATTGGCGATGGCAATGAAAATGCTGCAAACCAAAAATGTCCTCAAAACGCTTGTGCAAATCTAGTTTGAATGATGGACCTCCTTGAGTGAATTGGTTTTCTTGACCCAACAATGGTTAATTAGGTGCCGGCTTGATTAATATAGCAGTCAGAATTGTGCGTGCTGTTGCACGTTGTTTGCCGTCTTCATCACCTTTGTTCATTTAGCAGTGTAGAAATTAGCATAAAATACCAAAATTAATTTGTTGTGTCTGTAGCATTGCAGAGAAATTAGTAATATTTGTATTTTCCCTCTAGAAGAATTGTCCAAACATATATTTTGTACACTCGTTACTGCTTTTTATAATTTTACTTAATACACATTTAGGTCCATAAGTATTTTGACAGTGAAAGAGTTTTTATGGTTTTGACTTTTATGACACCACAATTGATTTGAATTAAATGGATCAAGATGGGATTGAAGTGGAGAACTTTCATTTAAGAGATTTCCTAGACATATGACCTTTACCATGAGCTAGGATGGGCTCCAGCACACCCTTGTGTTCCTACATTGAATTAAACAGCCAGAGAAGACGGATGGATAGATGGCTGGCTGGATGGATGGATGGATGGCATTTACATTTAGGAATTACAGCCATTTTAATCAAAGAACCTCCACTTTGAAGGGCTCAAAAGTATTTGGGCAACTGACAGAAAGGAAGTTATCTGGCCACATGTGGTGCATTTTGTCATTATTTCAGTGTAAATGAAATATGAAAAAGTCTGGAGTTAATATCAGATACCAAAGTCAGTCAAAACAACATCTTCGTTCATTCTTTTAAAAAAAGAAAAGAAAGCACCAATGAGCTCAACAACACCAGAAAGTCTGGAAGACCATAGATAACAATTAAAGTGGATTATAGAGTCATTTTCTTGGTGAAGAAAAAAAAAAACTCTTCACAACATCAGCAGTCAAGTATAACACATAATTATCAAAATCTCTAATCAGAGGGTTTACATCAATGTGCAAATTGCAGGTAACATTAAAGAACAATAAAAAACAACATCTAAAAACAACCTTGTCTGTTCTGAAATCAGATTATTTGGACAGATAAAAACAGGATAAACTTGGAATGTTGAAGTCTGGAAAACTAAAGGAACAGCTCAAGATCCAAAACAGACCACATCAGGTGTGAAACATGGCGGAGGCGGTACTAGGGTGGGCTTGTGTGGTTGTCAGTGGAGCAGGTTTACTGGTATTGATCAGTGATGTGACTGCTGGGAGGTAAAGCAAGATGAAAACTGAGTTGTAGAAAATGGAAAATGACCATAAACATACGGAAAGCTGAAAAGTTTCTGAAGGCAGATGAGTTTAATATTCTTTAATGGCCAAGTCAGTTCACTGATCTCAAATCAAACAGAGAAGTCCACACTTTTATCACATCTTGATTGTTTTACTTCATATGCGGTGTGTTGGCGTATCAAGATTAAATTATAAAAATACAAACTGTTCTCGAAAGCCACGACACTTGAGTCGTCTCAAGTTAGAAAGCAGCCATGTATTCATTCACACTTCTTCAACACCTTCCTCACAACTCCATGCATTTCCTTGTGGGAGATGCTTCAGTCTCCCCAAGAGGAAGAGGGACCCGCTTCACCGTGCAAACTGATCCTCTTCTGACTGTTCCCTCCATCAAAAAGCCATCAAAGCTCCATGACACTAAGCACATTACCTTTATATTGATGGAAAACAGGTGACAGGATTTGGTTGTGACTAATGCTCATCCTTAACAAATCTATTTGCACAGCATCCCTACTTGGCTTGCACCGTGCCACACACCTCTAACCAGAGAATTATCAAAGACAGTGATTTTAGTCTGAGCAAGCATACCACATGCCTTTGTACTGTTCACCGAATGTCTGATAAACTAGAAAAATCTAAAAGACAAACAAAAACTCCATACCAGTTGGTTTGAATGTTAATTATGTTATTAATGCTTGTTATGCAGATTTCCACGGTCTGGACTTTAAGCAAAACTAGAACATTCAGTTCTCTGTTCTTTTTTATGTAAATGGATACTAATGACAACAAAATGAGGCTGATTAGCCCTAATAGTTCATGAAGAAACTCCATGTTTGTTAAGAAATATCAGACAAGGGGTCTTGCAGGTGGTAATTAGTACTTTAATTTTACTAATGGTTTAATAGAAATCAGTAGCCGCTACACACAGACGTGCAAGTACTTACACCACACACACAAAGAGCAATATTCACTGAGTAAAGAGGCATTTTGCAATGATTGTGCGCCTGTTTCTGAGTGTGTCAGAGTTGCAAGCCTCTCATTAATACCTATTTTCCTGAATGCTGAGAAAGCATCACAGTTCTTTTATTGTAACTACTTCACCACACACACTCTCAAACACATATACTTCTATTAGTTCCTCTAATTGAAAGGCAATTAAGCCTCATGTTTCCTGGTGTGAGCTAAATGCTGGGTGTCTATTTTCAGCACCGTTCTGTTTTAAAGCTTTTAACAGACCACAAAGGGTTGACCGCCGAAACAAGACCCCTGAAGAGAACTTTATACACTGACTCTCTGTCTTTTTGCCTTTCACATTTCTCTTCCTCTCTCTCCTCTGTCCCTCAGACTTTGGTAATTCATTTTTACAAAATTCTTCATCATAACTTTAATCAGTGATAAATAAAACTTCATCACCATATTTTCGAGTGGAGGTTTTTAATACTACCCCACTACCTTACATATTTGCATATTAGGAAAGAAAAAAATCTTTGAGACATTTCAGAATTTCACGTAAAATTCACTTGAGATTTGGACTGAAACATAAACGGCTGGTATTACTGTCTCTGATAGTTTCACTCTGCTTCTCTTTGGTTGTTTCATTCAGTCATACCTCAACCTTTAAAAACCAAGAGAGGGTAACTGTCCAGAGCTTTGCATCTAGTGCAGAGTAGCTCAGGGATTTGTTTCAGAGGAAAGGGATGGATTTTTACAGTTACTGGAAATCTAATTTTAAACCTCCCATGACCCCCTTTCACATCCCTGCATAAACAATGGGAAAAAATATTCCACATTTGGTTCAGATAGTATATAGAGTAACACAGGGGTCCAGTGGTTATTTTTTTGGTCTCCAGTAATCAAGTTCTCTGAGCTTGTGGTGTCCACTGTAAATCAATTTGTCTAACTACACTTGCAGATGTGTAATGTCCTGCTGTAGATTAGTCTATTACACAAATACTGCAACTGCCCGATAACCTAAATCTAAAACCAGTAAATGCTAACATTTTTCAAACTGAAGAAATCTACTTAAGGTCATATTTGAGCTTTTCTTTGCATAAAATAAATACCAGTTAAAATAAGCTACAATTCTTGAATGCAGGATTATCTTGGTTCATGTAAAAACAGACACCACTGTGGTGAACAAAGAAGGTCTTTTAGTAAAATGTCACCCTAATTCTGTGCGTCTCCAAAGAAAATCTTCATTTTCTGTCCATTTTGTTTCATGTTGGCCACATCTAGACAGAATCTCAGCAAATTCAGACAAATCAGGAGAGACACAATGACTCGCCAAATTTTAGTTTGTCATTTTTAGTTTACATGAAGATGATTAATAATGTGTAATAAGTATAGTCACAATGTGTTAAATTTTAAGTTATCCTTGCCAAAGTAAATTTTCCCCAATGTTTGTCACAACTAACATCCACTCTAATATAAATGAAAATAAAAGGAATTCATTATGAAATAATATGTACTCATCTTACATCTGCCAGTAATGCATTTTTAATTTCTAATTAATTGTACTGCAAACTGGTCCCACGACATGGTTCAAGGTTCCTGGTTCTGATCTCACTTGTAGTCCTTCTGTGAAGCCTCCTGGGTTATTGTTGGGTACTCTGGCTTTTTTTCATATTCCCCCCCAGAAAAATGCATGTTAGATTGACTGGTGATTTTAAATTAACCACGTGAGTGAATGTGAATGTGTACGGTTCTGTGTGGGACCCTGTGATGTACTAACAACCTATCCGTGGTCTACCACACTTGAATAGATGAATCCAGTTCAATTTAATTAAGTTCAATTCAGTTCAATTCAATTCAATTCAATTCAATTCAATTCAATTCCATTCCACTATTAATCCCCGAGGGAGAATTACATGAAGATATTATAAAAGAAAAAGATCAAGGACCAACATAATGTTCCACATGGTACACACATAAAACTGCGTTCTTAAACCTACAGTCTTCAAATTAGTTCTGTCCTAATAAAAACAAAAAAGGATTCTGCTTTTCCCAGAAATAACAACTGTGAACTGTCTTTCTTGGCAGCACTACCTGAGTTCTACCAGAGGACTGATAAAATTTAGGTTTTAGTTTGTAAATTCCAAATAAAACAAACCCATGTTTTCTTGTCATGTGTACAATCTCTCCCTGTTTTTCTCAAAGGATAAAGTCATGGTTCTTACACCAAAAATGTGACAGATGAGAGTTCCGCCACTTCTGCTATGTTGACGTGAAGGCAACCATTGAGGGCGTGAAGTGTCCAGACTCAGTTTTCTGACTGCTCTGAATGCACCATCTGGGATCTTACAATGCACAGTGCAACAACAGAGCTCTTCCCATGAAAGCACTTTTGCATCTCAAAATAGGAAGTTTAAGAACCCAAGTGCAGAATTTGGAGTGCATAGCCCCATCGAACTATTTTCAGCTCAGAAAAAAAAAAAAACATTACAGACAGATTGACAGGTGGACAGACAACCAGACTGAAAAAATGGACAGAATGGCAGGCAGTCAAGCAGGACTGACAGATCGGGTGGGACAGGGATTTTGGAGACAGAAGACAAGGTGACTAAGAGAGGGCAGACGATAGAAAATCCAAACTCAAGGAACCCCACTTAGTGACGTGGGGTGGTTGTTGCAACGAATTATTTGACAGTAAGTGGAGGAGGACCAGGGTTGACATGCTGAATGCTGATTAGAAGATGGAACTTTGTATGAAGGAGAACTGCTGGCGAGTCGGAGACAATCCCCACAGCTCGCATTCACACACACGGTGGAAGACAGACAAGCACAAAAGAGGGGAAAAAAAGGAATGGGAAACTAATAAGGGAATAAAAGCTCAGCAAAAACGTGGGAACATACATTAGCTGAGTCGAAGTAGCGCGTTGAGAAAAAGAAGCTACACAAGGGAAAATGTTAACAAATGTTAACCTTTCTCTGTCTTTCTCCTTTATTCCTTATGCATTATTCCTTTTGTAGCTATTGTTCATACAAAGTAGAGGGGGACCATCATCTTGTTACACCTCCCTGAGACAGGCAAAACATGGAGATGGGGAAAGTATACAGCAATGTACTTGAGCAGACATACATCACATTCACTCATGAATGAAGCACCCTCATTATTACTGAACCACAGCAGACAAGGAGAGAGGGGACGTTTAGAAAGACAAGAGAGAGAAAAGGAGGGTCGTGCCTGTTTCCTTTCCATATAGCTCTCAAGCATTTTCCAAACTTATTTCAATAGCTGCTGTTGGAGGATGGGCTCATTCAGAAGAAAGTAATGAAAGTCCAATCCAGAGAGACACCAGTAAGAGTCTGCTGTTGTTGGTAAATGAGAACAGGCAAAATCAATCTTCCATGTCTTATTCAATACTGGGATATTATGTCTATAAGGGAAATGGTTAATTTTCTTGGTGTATTAAAATTAATCTTAAACGTAAACCTAGATGTTTCACAGGAGGCTATTGATTGTAAGCAACAGTATCCACTCTTCAAAAAAAGTGGAAAAAAACATATATATATATTTTCCTTTTTGACATACTGGATTTATATGTTTAAGCTAACTTTTACTTTAAACACAGGTTTGATTGTTTGCTAATCAACACATGCCATACATTTTAATGGATTTGGGTAAAACTCTCAAAGGCTTGAGTCAGGGTAGCTAGACTTGCTTTTCTCGGTTCCACCTTCCATCCAGAAGGCTTTGTGAGTTTTAACTGATGAGGTCTGGTCAGTTTCAACTGAAAAAACCTTCCAAATAAAAGGTGAAACATCTTCAATAACCAAAAGAAGGGCAAGTTGTACGGATGCAAACTTTAACATATAATCAGAAACTATAAGATGTTGTCTTAATCAAACACATATGTTGTTATATTGTTGACTTAACAACATGTCTGCTAGCAGAGCATCTCAGTGATGTGTGTGTGTATTTTCTTTTTTAAACCCTGCTTCTCTGACCTCTGTGTGACACTTTCTTCAAAAACACACTTTTCCAGTGTGTGTTAAGCAACCTTCTTGATTTAGTCTTCTTGAACACTTGACTCATGGATTCATGGCATTACTTAGAACCCCAAAGAAACAGTGTCTATGTGCACAACCACACACGGACATTCTTGCGTGACGCTTGAGTCATGTATTCAGACAGAGGAAGTTGTCTGGCCGAAAGGCATGCTTGCCCTGGGGAGTCATTATCGCTGTCTGTTTCTGTGTCACAGTTTCCGTCTCTGCCTCGCTCTGTGTCAGCCTGCCAACCATTAAAGATGTCTTAAAACATATGCATATATGCTGAATACGACACTTCTTTTAAAAAAGAAGTCTTACATTATTAAACGGAGTTGGGATATCAAACTGCATTAATAAATACTGTGCAGTGGACCACAGTAAGAAGTTGAGGTATTCTGATGTTTTTCTTGGAAATGCACTTGGCCTTATTCAGCAATATGGTTGCATTTAAGCAGTTGAAAGAAAGCGGCTATGTTTCTCTGCAGGGATGCAGTATTTTTTTTCCTTTTTTTATATAACTCAGTTTGTTCAACACCATGCCCTCCTGACCAGCAACGCTCCATTTTACCCTATCGTTATTGCAACTGATGTTCGCTGTCCTGATTGTCTCTCATAGTTGAGTCAAGTTAGTTATATCTGCATGCAAACCACATCTGCGTGTGCAGCCAAAGGATAGGAGAATACCCTTCATCTTAAAAAAGTTGAGCTTTGCTTTAATGTTATGGGAATGTCAAGGAAAGCCCAGAATATTAGGGAAAAGCTAACAACACAAGGAAAACCGGTCTTAATGTTTATTCATTTTATTGGCAGATACATAAAAAAAAGAAAAAAAAACTGAAAAATGTCCATATGTTTATAAAAGGAAACTGAATGGGCAGAAAATGTCCTTATTTTTAAGTTCCCAACTTGAGTTCAAGAAATTCATCTCCCAGATGCTTTGTTAGGATTTGACAGCAGGGTCATTTCTATGTCACCAAGTCAGCCACTATCAAACTCACCCTCATGCTGAGTACATCTGAGCTGTCACTCTGCACTGCTATCAGTCTGTCCTTTTATTTCTTCTTTTCATGTGTTTGACTTGACATGTATGACACTTTCTCAGACAAACAATACAAAACCTAGAGCAGGGAACCAGGTTACTGGAGAATGCGGTTTATTTTGGATGCTTTATTTTTACTTGTTAAATAAAGGCAACATTTGATTTGGAACATGAATGACAGTTTGAAAGCCTGTTAACAGATTTCTGAACCCCAAATGTCAACTCTGAGAACAACAAGTGCACACCAGAGTGTGTAATTGCCTTCTGTCCTGCTGTTATTTTCAATACTGCTTAGTAGTTTAAACCTTTAACTTCTTTGAAAAACTGAAAAAAAAGTCTGAGATAAATGATGGAAATGTTAGACATAACATTCCCACACACACATGTTCCCAAACACAAATGTGCATTAATCAGGAGACCAGTGATAAATTGGACAGATGATGAGCCAGTGTGGGATTAACCGTCAACGATCCCTGGATGGCTGGTCATGTGGTCAGCAGGGACCAACTGAGGGAACATTATCATCTACTAAGATAATCCACTGAAGATTAAAACACCTCCTCAGTCTCGCGAAAGGCATGTAATGGATGTGTTTGTCCTTAAAACCAAAATGCAGTGATCATTTAGTTTAGGGTAAAGCTCACATGACATGACTTCAGTTTATAAATGCTAGAATGTGTTAGTCAAAATGATAAACCTGTACATTTTTCAAAACCATAACCATGCACCTTAAATTAAACTCTACCGATGCGTTGCATGTAGATATGTGTGGGAGGAAGGTTGAAAAATGAGGATTTTGGAGGTACAAGAAAAAGAAAAGTGGGAAAAACTGTGTAAAATGTGTACTGTGTAAAAACTCCAGATGCCTTGCATGGATGTCTCGGAAGATCAGTGTTTGTACTATCCCTTTCTCCTTCCTTAATATAGTTTGTGGCTAATATGAAATGAATATTTAGGGAAACTTGGTGCATGTGTTGGAACTCAATGTGATGATGTTCTGAGACAAGGTGTCACTGCAGGGAATTGAGTGAGAATAGGGTAGTAATTGTACAACATTAGACTCACTAATGAGACTTTGCAAGGTTTTTAGCTGTGGATTAAGATTTGCACATTCTGTCTTGAAAACATGCACATAATCATTCATTTGGTCGAGGCAAAGACATGGCAAAAAATACAAAAAACAGAATTATGAGAAACAGAACACTGTTTCTCATACTGTTACACCATATGAAATTTTTTGTACATCGTTTATTTAGTTACTGTGGGGTTTTGTGTTGCAGAGATGGAGTATCCATGCACAGCTATGTCTTACATGTGTCAATAGCTCCAGTGCAGTTATTTTAAAACTAACTGCATTTTTTTTTTTTAGCAAAGCTCAAGTCCACTAAGAGACAACCAACCAACCAGTTTCTTTTGTTTTCTTTACTTTTAAACAGATTGCTACCCATTCTTCATTGGGCTGCTCCAATAAAAGCCTTTTATCTTAATGTCGACTGTGTTTGAACTTATTAGACATTAAAGTAAATAACAGGTGCTGGTCAGTGCTACTTCACACATTTTACTACTTAGTTTGTAATTCTATCTGTCTGTGTCTGTTGATAACAAAACCAAAACTGAAGTGATGCTTGTGAACTAAAGAACGTGCACATTTGTCTGAGAACGTCAGGTTACAGTTTAACCTGGAGGATAATCAGTTTCATAAAAACCACAATATGACCACGAGATCTGGAAAGTTACACACTACAGCTGCATTTTTTCACCTTTACTAGAGTCAGTCAATAGTTTGAAATCAGTAACAAATAAAGGTTGAATGATTCATCACTAATTAGTCATGCAGCATTGCTAACAGTCACAGTAATGTCAGACTGGTCATGTGTGTA
>JAOWBL010000007.1:1477526-1493915 GCA_028564865.1 Zenarchopterus dispar | reverse complement strand
GGTGGGGGGGGTTTGTGGGTGGGGGGCATGAAATGAGCTTTCACCCAGAATGGGACAGAGAAGAAGAAAGACAGGCATGAGAGAAATAGGCCAATGGGGGGGAGGAGAGGTGAGGATGACTGGGGAGATTTGGGAGGACTGAGAGGAGAGAAGCAAATGAAAGATGAAGAGGGAGGGAGAGATGTTTGCAAGAAGAGAGTCAGACAGCGTGAGGAGGAGTTTAAAAGGTAGCGATGGAGATGAAAGACAGATAAAAGTGATTTTGTGAAGACTGATGGAGGTGTAGTGAGGTAAACGTAAAGACCTGAAAAGGTAGCTGGGGAGATTTCCGCTGGATGGGCCCGTTGCTGGGAATTGTTCTCCATTTCCACTGGAATTTGCTTAGACGGCACATGGCCAAATGAATTTTATGATTCAGGGTTAAGGTACACCTGGATGAGCTGAAAAAACATGTTAACAGTGTACAAGTCATGGATGGCTTCACTGTGCTTGGTGCTCAAATCCTGACATAAGACAAGTCGAGGAAGAGGAATGGAGGAGAAATAAAGCAGTAAAACACTTGTGCAAACCCTTTAGAAATAACTGTTTTTCCAGATTTATTTCCCATTAAATGTGATTTTAAATAGCTTTTTACACTTTTATTTAAACAAGCTCTTAGTTGATTGGGCAACTTGACATTGTTATTCTAACTGGTTTTATTTGTATATTTATTTTATTATTGACCTTTTATACTCAGCATTTTATTGTAAAGCATTTTGTTAGTTTGGCCAGTAAAAAGCACTAGAGAAATAAAGTTGATTGATTGGTAATTTAAACATTATAATTTCTCATATTTTCATAGAACACATCGGTTAAAAATTTGCAGTGAAGGAGAAAAAAAATAAGTGAATCATTAGAGATGGAAACTAATCAAATCTCTTTTAGTACCAGTGATTTTATGTATTTTACTCGGTGGCTCGGAATCAGACCTGCACAACATTCAGGAGGAATTTTTGGCCATTTCTTTGATCAGAACTGCTTCAGCTTAGACACATTTGTAGGATGCTTGTTGTGAGCAGCTTCATCAGAATCGCTCCACAGCGTCTCTGTAGGGTTAAGGTCGGGGCTCTAACTGGGCCACTGCAAAAGGCAGATTTTCTTTTTCTTAAACCATTCATTGGTGGATTTAGTTTGATGTTTAAAGTCACTGTCCTCCTGCACGATCCAACTTCCACTAAGCTAGTGGACAACCACTACAAATTTATCCTGCTGGACACTTTGGGAAAGTTTTCCCCAAATGGTGTCCCAGTTGCATTCTCTCATGCACACTGCCTATTTGCTGACTTGTGTATGGTTCACTCATCAACAGAGACATTTGTCACCTCATGTGCCGCCTTCAAGCCTTTATCTGTTGGTCATGAATTCTTCTTTATGTCATTGAGGATTCTGCATCCTGCCTTTGGAGATGTCTTGGTTCGGTGCCCGCTTTTAGGAAGAGTAGCCACAGTGCTAATCTGTCTCCGTTTATAGACATTTTGTCTTACTGTGGGTCTTACTGAAGCATTGTTTACCTTAACAGATGGTTCTTATGAACATCAAATTGTTTTTAATAATATCCACTAAACAACACCCGCAAACTCATATCATTCTCATACTTTTTCCACCAGTGCTGTAAATATTTTGTGGCTGTCATCCATAGAGACACAGTAGATTATAAATATGTCTATTCTTGTGACTACGATCATGATCAGTTCATATTTTATGACAAATTAAGACACCATTAAAATGCCAAAAAGGATAACAAACTCTTTCTTGCCACTGTATCAGAATTGGAAAGATGGACGAAGCTGTTAGAAAGGAAAATATTTAATGATAAAATGAGGTGGAAGAGATTTTTGAGAAGAGTGCAGAACTAAAAGAAGAAGAAGAAAAGAGAGCACAAGTAACCATATGGTCGAAGTGCTCAAATTCTGAAAAACAGGTGTCTACGCCTTCACCTCCTCTCAAACACAAACATCTGACATTTTAGGAGGCATTAGTATCCTTTAGGCCATGTGAAACAGATGGCAGAGTTAATCCTTCGCTGCCCTCCAACACTGACCCTGCCACAGACAGTAAACACAGCAGCAGTCAGCCAGGAATTCTCAAAAGACTTCTCATCTCTAAAGACTTTAAAGCTAAAGGAAGCACCGATTAGAAGTTGACACCAACATTACCAACCAGTCAACCAAATCCAAGGAATCCTTCCGTTTCTTCTCTTCCCAGGTGTGTATTCCATGTCTGTGTTGGAGGATAAAGTGCCAGGAGAGGAGGTGGGCCGTCTGAAGGCCAAAGACCCGGATCTTGGAGACAATGGGCTGGTGAACTATCGGCTCATAGACGGAGATGGAATGGGCCTGTTTGAACTGACAACCGATTCTGAGACCAGAGAGGCTGTTATTAAACTGAAGAAGGTAAGAAATGATGTAAACAATCTTCGGCGTGTCATGGTGGAGTTCCCGACCAACTTGACACTTACTTTTTTTCTTAGTCTATTCACTTTAATCTATTCACATTCTGCTGAGTCAACTTGACATTCTCAACTGTTTTTCCAACCAGCTTTATTTAGAAAATGACCTGCATTGAGAGTAACTATAGATGTGGGTGTTGACTCTGAGTTCATCAATACAAGCACTTGTCACATTATGCATTCATTCCCCACTCACATTGTTACAGGGAAAATTGCTGATTACAGCCGAGCCACTGAAAAAGCAACATTTACTGATTAATTTATACCTGACATTTCGAGATAAAGGACGGCTCGGCTGAGAAGCCGAGCTGCTGGAGAGACATTGGTTTCTCACTCCGTTGGTACCAATTCAGAGTCAAGATGCAACACATTCAGCTAACAGCACGACTTTCTGACGTGGCCCAAAGTTTCCTGATCCCATAGCTTCTTCTCATGGAAACTATGTGCCAGTCAGCACCCACTTTTACAATTTACAAGTTCAGAAATGTAATTGAGACAGCACTTTTTTCCCCCCTCTAGACAAAGCAGCGTAGTGTTGATCTCAGCCAGCTGCGATTCAAGCCAGCAGCCATATGTGTGTTATTGTAATTAGTTGTGGAAGAATGGGACATATATAGGCAAAAAGGAAAATGTCAAGCAGGAATGAGAATAGTAAAGTAGGAAAATTTTGCTCTGTTCCCTGGTGACCATCAGCATTTCTAATTATGTTTAATATGAACAGCCAATACCATGAATGTGTAAAGTACAAACATGTGAGTTTAAAGTAAATTCTTTTTCGTTATTTTTGAGGCTAGGATTCATCCTCTTCACCATGACTGTAACCCACACATGCGCATGTGACACAAATGTATTCCTAAGTGATTAAGTACTGGGCTCACAGTTTTTATTTCCTTCTTTTTTTAAACACACAACCAGTTATCAGCTCATTTTTGCACATGCAGTAAGTCTCAAACACACACACACACGTAACTTTAGATCAGGATTAGCCGCTGAATCCTCCTGATTTTCATCCTGGGGCTTCTGACCTCTAAGTAAAAGTAAAAACTTTTATGTTTGTATTATTAAAGTGGGGTCGAATTTTTAAAAAAACATCAAAATGTCTTTTAGAATTGTTTTTTAAAGAGTTTAGATCTTTGCTACACTCTTTTTTTTTTTTGAAGATTCTTTTCTTTAGCCAAATCCATAATTAGTGAAATGCTTGACGCTTCTAATTGTACGCTTCCATGATGTATGATGGTATTTGCGGTAAGTTGTTTTTTTCTGTCCAGACGGAGGAAAAGCGCAGCCAGCCTTAAAACACAGTTTGTTTTCAACAGTGCTGTGAGAAAAATTCTAGCTGAAATAAGTGATACAAGTCAGCTACTTTTTTTAAAAAAAAAAGTATTTTCTGAATTGCTAGAACAAGCTATTCTTTTGTCATTCAACCCTGAAGGAAAACACTGAGTGAATAAGCGCTACATGACACACCCTGCAGACGTTGGACTGCAGATCAGGGCTGTCCAGACTAAGAAATGGGAACAGTTATCCTGAAATGAAGCATTTTGTGTTTTTTAGATATATTTAGATCCTCGGCATTTGGCTGTATTCAAGCCAAAGGCGGAGAAGTGTTCTTGAGAAATGCAAAATCTCTGTAAGGATTGTATGCTGAACTGAATTTCACTAAGGCACTTAACACCAGAGACCCCCAAGGTTGTGTGTTCAGCCCCCTTCTGTTCACATTGTAAAGCCCTGCCAGCATCACCATCTGCCAGGTGATGTAGAAGTATCAAAGTGTCCACTACTGTAATGCAGGCGTTAGGAGCACTGTCTTTCCCTCAGGCTGAGACTTCCTAACATAGCGGGGACTAGATCTTGAGACTCTACTGCATGGGCTCTGGTTTGATAATGATTATAATAATTCCTGAATCTGTAAAAAAAAAAAAAGTGTGAGAGATTACTGACTTAACAGTGGAAACCTCCTGACATGAGAGTCATGCATAGGCATTATGTAAATGTTCCACTTTTTTGTTGTTGTTGTTGTTGTTGTTTTTGGTGGTGTGTGTGTGTGTGGGGGGGGGGGTGGGGGGGGCAGTTGAAACACTGAATCTTTTTTCAGTCAAGGAAGAAAAATCACATTTTAAAAAAGCAGTTAAAATGAACAACTTCTTGGGGATATTATCATAATTTGATCAGTGGGATTTCAAACTAAATTTAAAGATTATATTTGCATAGCTATATGTGTATATGTGGCCTCTTAATAAGATGCAGAGCTGTCACACACAGTCTTTTGCCATAGATCTTATTTCTTAGAAGGGCTCAATCGCCTGACACTGATTGAAAGTGTGTGCGTCTAGAGAATGAGATTATCACACACTGCTCTACCCACTCCCACTCCCCCTCCATCTGATGACAGCATCTTGACTTGTATGTATATGTGTTTTTCACAAGTAAAAAGTGTGTGTGTGTCTGTGTGGCTCTGTGTGGGTGAGATAGACGGAGGAAGAGAGAGAGAGATTATTGGGTCTTGATGCCTCTCGAGGGAAATCAAAACCTTTTGCACCCCGAAGGCAGTGCCATGCGAAATTAAAAGCCAAGTGCATACGTTTGCGCACACAAGAGCTCGTGTACACATTCACACCTATACACACTTTCAAATCAGCATCAAGAGTAGCCTTCACTAATCCCTATTCTCTCACTCTCCTCCTCACAAACACACATACGAGGATGAGCTTTCATCAGCTATTCTCTTTCAACTGTGTCCTGACGAAAGCGGTCCACAGAATATTAAGGAGCTGCGTGTGTGTGTGTGTGTGTGTGCGTGGTTTTTGTGTTACTGAGATCATTGGGGAGAAGGAGGGGCGTTATTTTGAATATTATTATCATCATCTCACACTGATTATACAAAGAGGGAGAGAGTGAAGAGTGTGGCGGTGGGAGAAGAGGGCGGATGGGACAAAGAGAGGGACAGAAAAAAAAGAAAATGAAAGAACTGGGTCACATCTATTCTGCTGCGATTGTATCTGTCATCCCATTTAGCATGTTTACCTGAATGACTGTGGAACAATCCATTGAGAGGAGGGGTTACCTTCCGGCCTCCTTGTTGAATCAGATGCAACGCCCTGAGCTTCATCTGTCTCGAGCTGCTGTGTAATCTTTATTGGATTCAGAAACTCTTATGAATAATAAACAGGACTGTCTGCCTCTGGTATATGTAGTAATATCATCATGATAGACTTAGTGATCATCAAAGTTACCAAACACATAAATCTTTAGCACTCTGCTTTTGTAATGTCACACTCCCCTCCCAGTGGGGTTTTACCAAAGATGGGGGCCTTATAACCTCATGATAAAACAGCGATACCCAAAAGAGTGTCACTTATTGTGATTATAGCTGCAACTGAGCTGCAGATGAAGTTGCTGCCAAGTGCTGCTGGCAAAGCACGTTTCCTCATTACCATAGCAGAGAGCGCCTTTTGAGTATTACACCTTCACACAGTGACAGCTAGAACACTTAAAAGTTTTCCCTCCAGTACCATAGACTCAGTCTATAAAAGAAGGATTTGGTTGAAAAAGAACGATTAGTTTAGACTGTTAACCCGGGGTTATCGCTGCATAATTGTTTGGGTACATTTTTTTTTTAAAACTAAACTGAAATGTATTGTGGGAGGAAAATGTGTGTTTGGCATTGAATGGGAACTTTCAAAGCACATGCTTGAATCAATTCCAAATCAAGGCTACTACAAGTGAGTAGCTTTTCTCCTGAAACAGACTAAGAACTGATGCTTTTACTCTGACAGTGAAAATCCATGCTTTGTATTTTAAATAAAAGATGAATCTCCAAGTTACTTGATTCCATGATTAAGGCATAACAGATAAAAAAAAGCGATATATCTACATTAGTAGACAGCTGTTCTTGTAGTTTCTCTTCATCTTCATATTGTGACTGGAAGCATTTTATATTCCTTCTCATCACCTGCTTTTCCAAACTTCCAAACCTAATCCTGGCTCATTAGAAACAGTCTTGTGTTATTTTCATCTGATGATGAAAGTATCCAGAACCAGAAGAAAAATATTTTATATCCAAAAATAACCATATCATACTGTATCAATGAACGCAGACCATTTTAAATTGAAGTCTTTATTTGGGTCAGTCCTGGTTTTGCTAGTGTGTAACAGCAGTGTACAACAGATGAGCTCTTTGAAGATTCATGTAGCAACAGCTCCCCCTAGCAGAGGACAGTAGTACTGCACAGGTCATTCAAGCAGTCCACAAAGCTGCAGCAGAGGACAGATAGTGAACTTTCTTTAAAATTAACATATTTTGCATTGCATGTCCCAGTTTAACACTGTCTTTTTGTGTGGGTGTTAATTTAATTATTTGTCTGCACTTTCAGAAAGTGGACTTTGAGACAAAGAGGTCGTATACTTTGAGGGTGGAGGGATCTAACCCCCATATTGATCCTCAGTTCATCGCTTGGGGACCTTTTAAAGATGAAGCTACAATTAAGGTATATGCCTTGTCTTTTCATGTTAATGCAAGGCATGCTTTAATTGTGTCAAGAGAAGCTCTTCAGCAGTTCTGCATGTTTTTGTGTCCATGTTTGTGTATAGATATCAGTGGAGGATGCAGACGAGCCTCCTGTTTTTCTAGCTCCCAGTTACACTTTTGAGGTTGAGGAGAATGCACCTCAAGGCACCATGGTGGGACGAGTTCATGCCAAGGACACTGATGTTGCCAACAACCCTGTCAGGTAATATACACGAGTGGCGCATACATGTACAAATTTACACAGTAAGTAGAGTTGTGGGAGAACTGGAAATGCAGCACTAGTGTACATTTCTATGGAAAACAACCAAAAAAGAAAAGCTCTTAGGCAGTTATATTTTGCTTGTTTCTAGCCATATTATTTTAATCTTTGGATTTTTAGAACAGTTCTGCACCAATCACATAACTCCAAAAGGTATCATTATTTCTGGTTGTAAAAAAGACAGGTAAATTATAAGAAGAGACACTTTAGGAAACTTAGGATTTTGGAAGGGACAGTGCTCAGCTGGTGCAATCTCAGTTAAGTGTCTTCTGATTGGCTGAATTCCTCTGGGAACATGTACCTCCTGGAGACCATGATCTTCTAAGGAAATTTCACTCTTTTTATGTAAGACTGAGCCATAAATCTTAAGTTCTCTCTAACTTAGAGTCTGTGAAACTGTGCAAATCCTGTTTCTTGTGGACTCCATAAACAGGCTCATAAGTCATCGTTAAAAAACTGTAAATGAGTTAGAAAACACAGAAATGCATATTATGGCTCCTCTAAACAGTGTTTTTGTTTATTCAAAGTGTGGTCGCTTTATTGGCAATCAAAGACCCTTAAGACGACTCCATAAAAAATAAACTACAAAAAATTTATTTCACGAGGCAAAACAATAAATTCTCCATTTTACCATATACATTGGTTAGTACTATATGCTGTCAGTTTGCACAGTTAGCAGCAGTAACTTCTAAATGTTAAAATATTATTTCTGTAAACTCTTTAATCAGTAGCAATAATAACAACAGCCATGTATGTGTTTTAATCCTCTGTAGCTACATGATTCCTCTGTACACCGACATAGAAAAGTTCTTCAGCATCTCAGAAGATGGCATGATCACCACAACGAGACCGCTGGACAGAGAGGCGCAGGCCTGGCATAACATATCTGTGTCCGCCATAGAGATAGGTATGTATGCACCGTTACAGGGTTCGTGGGGGTGCTGTCACTGGGCGTTGCACTTTTGGGACAGCTGCCATGTTGGTAGCTACGTGTTTTTTCCTGTATCTGTTTGTCTTTTCTTGTGTAAATCAGATGAGTAATCACAGTTAAATGCTGTCCAGGGGCTCAGATCAGTAATGCTTCTCATGGCTATAACTGATCAAAAAGAGACCATTTAAGTATAAACGTAAACAGTTCAGTGTACTCTCAAGGTGGCTGTTTATCTCCTGTACTTGAAGTATTCACACATAAGAATGTAATTTGTAGACTGTTTCATGTCTTTACTGTTCGGTTTTGCTTTTTGTTCATGCTTCTAAGTTGTCTCAATCATTTGCAATGAATTTTTTAAATATAAAAATACTCATATGAACAAGATTCGTAAGTCCTGCACCCATGCATTTGTTATTGACACACGTGCCTCGATAGATCTGTCACTCCCGAACCGCCCGGCCTTTTATTCACTCACCACAAACAAGTCATGAAAACACATCAGGTGTCTTAGAGACAGGAGGTCAGGATAACTGGTCCACTCTGCGTGGGACCTCATATTGATTTAAACCATTGAAAAGCTCCATCTTTTTGAAATAACATGTTCTTACCTCCACAACTTTTCATGGTCCACCCGTTTATGAGTCACCTTTTTTCTTTATTGCTTTTTGATTCTTTGTGTTTTCACAACATGTCTTTCTTTTGACTTGCTATGTTCTTTAGCTACCAACATGGCCGCCACACCCAACTATTCTCAAAAGCATTCCCAAGCCCTACGCACAAATAATACACACTGTGACTCAAATGAACAAATTCATTATCTATGAAATAAAGTCCACACACAAACACAGGATTGTCATTACTAAGTTTAAATTACTCTGCTATTACTTCTTCATGTTTACTGTATCTGAATGTAAAGTGAAACAGTGCCTGCAGCTGTCTTGACTAATTATATTTTCCAACTAAGCATTAAGTTAGAATGCTAGATTGTGCCTAGTTTTGAATATACCTGTTGTGTGATTAGCGTTACTGAGACATTTTTCAGTATGTGATGATGAAGGAGAAGCAAAGTCAAACATGAACTAACAGATGGAAAAATCCCAGACAGCCACCAGGTGGTACATTTACTGGTATCCAAAGCCAAAACTGTCATTCTGCAGCATTGGATACCCTCCATGACGCCCTATGTAAAGGCTGTAAGTCGATTCAAGCTGCCAGCTTTAATTTAATCTTTCTGGGTGGGAGTAAAATTAAAACTTTTGATAGGATGATATGACTGGATCAGCTAAGAAATGAAGGTTTTTTTATGCAGGGAAACTCAGTCAGTGTATCTATATACACCAATTAATTGCTTTAAGTAAGCGGGAGTGGAAAAATACAAGTAAATGTTACTAATCGAGCAAAAAAAGAATGGCCCCCGGACAAGAAAGGTGGGGGAACAGGAGTTAGCTCGCAGGCCAACCAGAGCTTTCTCTCCCTGGCTTTAAAAGAGCCTTCACAACCCACACTGGCCCCACCCTGGTATGCTGTGGTGGAGGTTCGAGCTATCTGAGTGCCGCGTGGTTTCCCTGTGGCGTGATAGACGCCAGACGGACAGATGGAAACGGGCTTGCCGCCCACAAAGCTCGGACCATTGCAGGCAATGCTAACCACTTACAGATGCTGGGAAACTAAATAAATGACTAGTAATGACAGGGTAGAGGAAAAATGACACTGATTAGAACTGCGAATATGCAAAGCACTACAGCATCGAAATGCATGGTCTTTATTTTTTTTTAACTGAAAAGATTGAAGTGCTCTATCTTGCGTTTTCTGGATGTGTCTATTTCAGTCATTTAGGCATCATTCGCAGCATTTTCTTTCTGTCATTTTCTTCACTTTAATCTCAAGCAGGCGTAACATTTGTCAATTTTGTCATATCAGAGTAGTCTTGTAATAATAGAAATTGCTAGGACTGAGTGGCAGACTGACTTTTCTCTCCTTATGTCTCAGAAACCTTAATCTACATATGAAATAGCTGGCTGAGTGGCTGACTGATTGAGACACAAGCTTGCTGGAATATATAGTTAGCTTTTTGTTCACTCAAGGCCAAATATAGATTTGAATGCAGACACATAAGCAATCACAAACCCATTCAAAAACACATGCCATTCTGACTTCAGCCAGTTTGACACAAGCTTAAATGCTTTTTGGCGGCAGAATGCTGATGATTTTGCCCTCTGCTCTCTGAACACGCAGGGGGCCACCATCAAGACACCAAAGTGCGCGTTAACATCAAAGTGAAAGACGTAAATGACAACTCCCCAGAGTTTGCCACCAACAACGAAGTTTTCATGTGTGAAACTGTAGCACCAGGGAAGGTACGTCCGTCTGCCAGAGATGCTGCCGAGAAAGCGCGGCAGCACATATAAACCAGATATCCACAGCGAGTGTTTTACATGGATGTGTGGCTTTCTAACGTCCGTTTCTCTGTGTATGGTTCAGGTCATTGAAACTGTCAGCGCTGTGGACAAAGATGAGATGGCTCACAGACAACACTTCACATTCAGCCTTGCTCCGGAGGTCACTCACAACCACAACTTCACCCTCAAAGACAACAGAGGTAGAAGACCTTTAAAATGTGATATCCAGCCCCGTTTCTTTGTCTTTTTCTTTCTATCTGTCTCTGCAGTCAGTCTTCCTGTTTTTTTTAATTCATCTGCAGTCTCCTACACACCTCCCCCTCTCACTCAGATTAGATCAAAGCACAACCAGATGGAGGCTTACAGTACCTTGTAGAAATCAGCAGGTGCTCTGAATCTCTCACACACACTCATGAATGCACACATGTCCTGCGGGGTGTATTAATTGCAGTGGGATCTCTGTCCGTCTGTACATATATCTTTCTTTTTTTGGAGGAGGGTGGGGTCATAGCTGATTAAATCAAGTTTTGTGTGGAAACAGAAGAAAAAAAGGGGCAATTTGATTTTGGTTAAGGTGAATTTAATTTGATCAACATGGAGGGAATCATGGGATCTCGAGCACATACTAAAGACCAAACAAAGTCAGGTAGTCTTAAATGATATTTATCTCCCAAAAAGATCATCTGTACAGACAGAGAAGCAGAGCTAAATCACCCAAAATGTAACCAAAATATAATAAACAGACAGATAAGTAAAATGAATTTATGCTCTTTGGTCATGACTCACACAAAGCTTTTGCTATTATTGACATCAAGCTGATAGTAAAAGATGAGTTTCATGAATACTTGACAGTAATACACACACACACACACACACACACACATATATATACATATATATATATAGTGAAGTATGTGTAGTTTGATGTTACCTTCATTCTGCATGTTATTACTCCAGATTGTGTTCAAAGATAAATCTCTGCACAGTTAATGTTGTTCACTGTTATCAAAAATTTGCTTTGATTTCTAATGAAGAGGCTTCTATTTCTGTTGCATTGGATGAGCTGCATTTTCTGTTAAACGCTGAAATATTTTTGAAATGCCTACAGCTTTGTTGCATGTTACATTAAAGATAAAGTGTTTCGGTTGTGAAGAACAGAGACACAGTCAGAAGGGAGCTGCAGAAGTACGGCAGAGGCAGATTGGACTGTTGAAACAGCCGTAACAGCAGCTTTTGATTATATTTCCTTTCAAACTGATGAATGCACCTGCTATTAATTCAACACCAGAGTCACACCTCATTGGCTGTTGTTGTATTTAGGGCCACATGACAGTGAAAGTGTGGATTGGTTTTTTTTTGTTTTGTTTTGTTTTTTTGGGAAAAATGTGCATCATATGTTTAATTCCACATACATGTGAGTGTGTGTGATGATATCAAAGCTATGATGAAAACCTGAAAACCCCTCCATATTTGTTTTTTAAATGTGATTATTTTTCCATTCTCTTACCTGCTTGCCTGCATATTTCTCACTCTCTCCACAGACAGCACAGCCAGTATCTATGTGCTGCGTAAAGGATTCAGCCGTCTAACCCAGGATGTTTACTACCTTCCCATCGAGATAAATGACAACGGTTCCCCCCCCTTGACTAGCACCAACACCTTGACCATCAGAGTCTGCTCCTGTGACAGCAAGGACACCATCCTCTCATGTAACGTGGAGCCATATGTCCTACCTGCTGGTCTCAGCACTGGAGCTCTGATAGCTATCCTGGCCTGCATTGTCATTCTGCTTGGTATGGAACAAAAACATGCTTATGATTGCACATTCCTAATTGATTTACTGATTTTCTACTCTGAGTATAATCATCTAGAGGTGTGTTTATAAAACCATATATATATATATATATATATATATATATATATATATATATATACATATATATACATATATATATAAACAAACTCTGGCAATTGATTTAGGCTGTTGATTTAGTTTAAAGTCAGTTCAATTTGTGTCATGCCAATCGACAACAAAAATTTATGTCAAGGCACTTGAAATGATACAGAAAGTCAACAAACCTAATACAAAACAAATTAAACACAGTTCAATTCATGGGAAGAAAAAGCTGAGTATCATCTACATAGCAATGGGAGTTTTTGTCATGCTGCCAAATAATAGTACAATAACAATAAAAATAATAATAATAGTGAAAATAATAGTAGTAGTAGTAGTAGTAGTAACTAACTGAAGCATGTAATGAGTGTACTGAGTAAAAAAAAAAGTAATGGCCCAAGTACAGATCCTTGTGGAACACTAAGATCAACTGGTGTATGGGGAAATCTCTTTATTCAAATGAAAAATTGAAATAACATGAATTCGGCTTATTTAATTCCAATAGCATGTTTAAGCCTTTGTGAGAGAATTTGACGATCATATGTGAAGAATTGGCTTTTTAAAAAGTCAGCCTTAGTTTACACCACATTAACACAAGTAGTACCACATATCTGAAAATGTTCCAAAAGCCTGACATGTTAAAAACCAGCAACAATTAAAATGGCATGTGTATGCACAGTACAGCGATATAAATTCTTCTATCCAACATGAAATTACGCTTTAAAGTCTCCCAAAGAGCATATTAATTATATAGTACTCAGTTTTCTACCTCTTCATAGAGGTTATAAAATTATTGTGATGTATTCACCAAATACCAAACAAGTTTTAAATTGTGTTTCTCTTTGGCAGCTATAGTGGTGTTGTTTGTTGCACTGAGGCGTCAGAAGAAGGAGCCATTGATAGTGTTTGAGGAGGAGGACATCAGGGAGAATATCATCACTTATGATGATGAGGGAGGAGGCGAGGAAGACACTGAGGCGTTTGACATTGCTACCCTGCAGGTAAGGAAGATGAGCACCATTGTAAAACACATCTTTAGTCTTAAAGGTCAAATGATGAGAGGGGAGTTGACTCATCATCATGTACAAGTTGCCAATCCGGATTCTGTTTGGGTTTGATCTGCTATCATTTTCAACAACGTTAAAGCTTTTAACAGCCTTTATTGACTGGTGTCTCTCTCTCTGCCCAGAACCCAGACGGTGCCAATGGTTTCCTGCCAAGAAAGGATATCAAACCAGAACTCCAGTATCCCATTAGGCCAGGCATTGGGCGTCCTGCAGCCAACAGTGTTGATGTTGATGACTTCATCAAGACGAGAATTGCAGAGGCTGACAGTGACCCGACTGCACCTCCCTATGACTCCATTCAGATCTATGGATATGAAGGCAGAGGATCGTTGGCTGGGTCGTTGAGTTCACTCGAATCTGTCACAACTGAGTCTGACTTGGATTATGACTATCTGCAAAGTTGGGGGCCCCGGTTTAGGAAGCTGGCAGATTTGTACGGGACCAAAGACTGCTCCATTAATGATGGGGATGATGGCGACGACTCTTAACAATGGTCTTCCTCAGTGGACGCCCCTGATTTCTGATTTATTGATTCCAAGAGGATTTGTCAACTGAGGAGTTAAGACTCCCCAGTGTCCAGTTGTAACCATCTTCCAAATGATTAGTTCATGCCAATTTGTCGACGAACGTTAACAGCTCTCCATCCCTATGGCACCTTCCTGGTCCTCTAAGACCATTTCCTAATGGACACACAATAAATGCTTGGACTTGAATCGCTCCCATCTTCTCCAAATCTCTCCTGTCACTCCTACAGCTGTATCCCTCTGTCTATTTCTACAGACTTGAGCATTGCAGGGCTGGTAGATTTGTTATATCACCAGGTTTTCTGTTTGGGAGCAGTATGATGGAAATATTGTTGCTGTATCATCAGAATGACTTGCCTTTAGCAAATTGTTGAGCGTATAAGAGATTCTGTATACTTTTATGGACTGGATTCACACGCTTCCTCAATAATTCCTGAGAGAGCGATTGTGTTCCCTTAACAAGTTCCTGAGTGGGGTATATTTCCCTTCATTGCTCTCTCAAAGGAGAAGAGGAAGAGAAGATGAAAGTAAATTAAAAGAAAAGTTTGTATGAAATCCAGTTACTGCCTGCTAAGAGATATGAAACCTGAAGATGTGTGAGTAAGGTCCAATTGGTTGGTTTGTCTGCTGAATTCAGCAGGTATCACGGTATACAAAGGTGTGACTGACTCTGAGTTGTTGATACTTTGAAGACGCTCCAGGCATCTTCACAGTATGGTGGCCTTATAATAATTAAACAACTCCAGAGGTAAACATAAGACTGAAGATAGAGACCACTAGCTTCAGTAGCTACACACCGACGAATGACACATATGGACTAAAGGAGTAGCTGTGAAATTGCTACAGAAATACCTTTTTTTTCTACTAAAAAAGAGAGACAAATTCAACATAGATTGAATTTTAAAATTGTGGCTGATTCTTTGTTTTCATTCTTCACTGCAAAGAAAACGTTAAAAGAGAAGTCCTCCCATCAGCAATCATGTCCCATAACTAGACCACCCATGAATGATCACCTCCACATCTGGAGTCCACCAATGATGACAATGAGTAAAAACCTGTGAGCTCTAAAATCGCCTTAAACTTAACGGACACTCTTGCAACGCAGTGCTTTGTCTTATTTTTTTTCTTCTTTTGTTTCTTTTTTGTAACTTGAAACATATATTCAGAAAGCAAAATATTCTCCATGTTAGGTGTGTACTGAGCAACGTGCAGACATGTGATATATCACTCTGAGGATCCAAACTGCGCCTCATGCCCTCTCACAAAAAGGATGTGTCATTTCTGCCAGCACAGTAAATGTAGACTGGTAAAATGCGTTGTGTTTTTTTCTGATACCACGTGTGCTGGCAGCAACATCTGTTGCATCCACACATATTGCCATTCAAAGATGTGCACAGAGGAAAACAACACAACGTGGTTCAGAAAGGCTAAAAGCAGAGCATCCTTATTAAGCGTGTAGGTTTTCATTCTCTTTTTAATGTTATTATATTATTATGATTATTAATGTTGTTTTCTATTATTATTGTTATCATTATTATGACAGTAATTGTTATTTCATTGGCTGCACAGGAACAAAGTGATGTTTAACTCTTTGCAGCTGATTTATCGCATTTGTCTAAACATGAACAGTTTCAGACAGGTTTGTTTTTCATTTCTGGTCAGCTGAAAGAAATTCACTGCTAAAAGTAAAATATCAGCTTTGGGTTATGCCTGTGTGTGCACAACGTTTCTCCTCGCTTTTGATTTTGATTCCTTTTTTCATTATTTGGCGTTCCTTCCTCCTTTCTCCCTATTCAAGAGGAAAATTAGCAATCTGTGTTTGTTGCAGTGAGAGAACGCCTTGTTTTTATTCTCTGTCAAGTTTTATGGTACCAATTTGTACAATTTTAAAAGTTCTTATTTTAGTATACATGCAGAATATTCCAGTATTACAACAAAAACATGTTAAGAAGATTAAAAAAAAGTTACAGCATCACACTTATATTTTCTGAACATTGTACTCTTGCTTTACTATGTGCTTCAATCTCCGAAGCGAAAAAAAAGACAAAAAAAAAAAACAAAAACAAAGAAACTTTGAAATAAATGCTCTTTTTATAAAATTATATTAAAATGTGTGAGAGTAAACTTTGTGCTAAATTTAGGATGGGTTCTTATTTTTTTTATTTACATAAAGGATACACATTGCGGGCAGCATGGTGGCTTAGTGGTTAGCACTGTTGCCGCACAGCAAGAAGGTTCCTGGTTCGATTCCCAGCCAGGAGTCTTTCTGTGTGGAGTTTGCATGTTCTCCCCGTGCTTG
>JAOWBL010000007.1:1444232-1464370 GCA_028564865.1 Zenarchopterus dispar | reverse complement strand
TGTGTGTGTGTGTGTGTGTGTGTGTGTGTGTGTGTGTGTGTGTGTGTGTGTGTGTGTGTGTGTGTGTGTGTACACATTTTGCTCTTGCTGGCTACTTGAAACAAGATCCTGGCCTACTCAGCTTGCCAACGTAGTCCTAAAATAGCACGCAAAGGATGTGACTTGGCTGGTGTAACAGTCTGCTGGGTCGCATTAAACAAGACCGCACGGCATGTTTTCTGTGATTACATGAACAAAGGTGCAAGAAAAGGGGACGAAGCAAATTCGTTCTGTCACAAGAGCGACGACCCGGCCGCCAAACGCTAAGACAGGACTCCAGACTGCAGCCGTCATGACTAAAGTCCAGGGACGCGTTGGCACGTGACGGGACAGGAGGTCGACCTTCCGGTTAGAGGGCAACTGGCTCCACCCACTAAATCACGGCCAGCTGCTTTTAATATAAATTAAACATGAATTCATTTACCACATCTGAAACTGTTCACTAACAGTAATAGGTTACAAGTCCAAAAAATCTCAACTTAAACAAAGACTGTGCTCTTGCCTTCTTTGCAGCATAATTTTATTTATTTGTTTGATTTTAGGGACATTAATAATAATTTGCCTTTATAAGTGCAGTTTTACAGATCTGAACAATTACAACCCAAAAATCTTGACCCTGACAGACGTCTCTGCATGGCTGTTATTATTTGTTCTGGAGGTTGAGTTCTCGCTCTGTTTCCCCACCGGAGACTGGAATTATCACTTCTGTCAGTGTTGTGAAGTCAGGGAACAATTCTTCCAGAGAAAAGGATAAAGAATCTGCAAGACTGTCTGAATGGAAATCGAACCTGGTTCTTAACGGAGCTGATGCCTGAACTCGGCACATTTTAGTTCAATAGCTCCACTAATCTCCTTTCTTTAGTTTGATTGATATTGACTTAAATCTTGACCTTTTCCGAGACAGAGTAACGTCTTTCATCACGTCCGCAGGACGCGGGTTCTTATGTGGTTGTTTAAGGGATGATAAGCTGCTCGGGACATCGGTCAGGGGTTAAATAACTGCTTACAGATTCAAACTTATAATAACTGTAGTACTTTTCACCTGTTAGGATCCAGTATATTTGTAAAAGAACAAGTAAACGAACCCCAGATGATATCATGCATTCCTGAACAGAGCTTTTGAAGCTTCTCTTTCCTTTTACTGCTCGGCATCATGTTTTAAATGGGTGGACTGAGAGCTCCTGGACACTGGACACTATACCTGTAGTATCTGAAAAGAACTCAGATGTGTTGCTACTTCTAGATACCACAATATACTACACTGCACCACTGTGCTGTAGCATGGTTGTTGTGATGGTGGCATACTACATACTAACAATAACCTGGTATGAACTACAGACTGCATATATACATATGCACTATGCAGGTTCAAAACCAGCTGTAGTTTATCTGTAATTAATGTTTTTGTATTTGTTTGTGATGACAGTTAACATATTATAAGACTAAACATATCTGCAATTAAATTTTGTTTAATAAAACTGGACCAAGTCATGAGATTAATCCCCATCACAAATTCTTTGTTTTAACAGTGAGCAACTTAACTGTATGGTATATTCATAAAGGCATGAATTAAAACTGCTTTTCATTTTTGTAACAGAGGTGGGAGGTGTTGGAATAACTGTGATGAACGAACTCCCAGTGATCCACACTTGAGTACATTGTATCACACATTCAGTGTCGTCTTTCCAGCAATAAGCAGCTCGGCTCACCTGAGTGCTATTCCTGTTCTGTTCACTCTCTCACTTTTACTGTTTTGCTGCACCGAAGGGCTTCAGGTTTCTGGTTCTGTGAACAGGAAGGGTTTGGTGTGTGAACCTCAGACCTGATTTCAATTTTACTGGAACATCATTTGTGGGGTTGCGAGCGTGAGATTGATGGCACCTGTTGTGTTGAAATCAAAAGTGTGTAGTGTTCTGCCTGAACTCCATGTCCCCATCAAGCCCCTGCTCAAAAATGAGACTCTACAAATTAAGACTACAACAATATAACGTGATTAGTTGATGAAATGTTTGTATATGCTTTTTATACTTATTTTTCTTCAGGACCAGTATTCTGCTCGAAGGATGAGACAAAGCTGGTAAAAACCCTCTTCACTGGTTACAACAAAGTGGTCCGTCCCGTGAACCACTTCAGTGAAGCTGTGGTGGTCACTGTGGGACTGCAGCTGATTCAGCTTATCAGTGTGGTAAGGTCACTCGTGCAGGGTTCATGCACTTCTGGGTTCATGCTGTTTTAAAGGTCTATTTTCAAACTTTTCCAGCACTCGACTCAAGCTGTAGTAAATGTACATGAAAGCATGTACTGAGAATGATTTCGTGTAGTTTTAGGTATGAGAGAATCAATTTCTCATTTTCATAGAAATAACATCCTCATGATCATAAGTATGTGTAAAACTAAACACCAGATGGTGAGGTATCATTCGTACTTGTAGAGACCGGATACACAACCTGTCAGACTGAATGTGCCTGAAGCATTTTACCGTCCAGCGCTGTGCAAAAGTCCCAGGCAACCCTGGCTTTGTTTTCTTGTTTCTGTGACCATGCTTAATCATTTTTCAGTTTCTCCACTGAGATAAAACAGAAAATACAACGATAACATTAGACGATCAGTTGACCAATTATTGGCCCTGTGACAGAGCCAGGTTCCTGGATTTTCTGTTTGGAGCTTAAAGAGATCAGAAAAAAATTACTGATGTCATTAAGAATGTGATAAAACAATGATGTTCAGCCTCGTAGCTTAAAAGCACAATTAAATTGCAATGCCCTAACAGAATCATTAAAATATTTATTTTATCATGATCTACGAGGAACTTTCTCCAAACTTGCTGAAAAAAGCTTCTTGTACTTCAAACTAAATTAAAACTTGTGAAAGAGCACATGAAAAGTAGTAATGGTAAAATAGTTGCAAAAAGTGAGATAACCTGAACAGAAGAAAATCACCTTCAGAGTTTCAGTCTTAGGTATAATACACCTCCATGCCATAACATAACTATAACAGTCGTTAAACATTAAAATTACACTTTTACTCTCTCTTCTTTGCTGCTGCAGCTGTGTTGGTTTTCTATCTGAAGATGTACTCGTTCACTTGTAATAAAAGCTGTAATTCTGAGAAAAGTGAGAGGATCCCTTCCGTTTACTCGCTGTTGCCTTTGTGAATCCGTAACGGAGCTCCACTGATGTCTTTTAATCTCAGAGTCAACATACTCGGAGTTGACAGAAGCTGCTCTCAACCTCCGACTTGAAACAAGAAGCTAATCCCAGGGTTTGTTCATTTGAGTTTGATTTTTTTTTCTTTTTTTTTAAACTCAGAGTTTCTTCAACCGCCTTTCTGAAACAGGCAGAGGAAAAAATTCCTATTGTAAATTAAGAGAAAACATCATTAAGCTTTTTTTTGTGTGGTTCTTTCCAATAATAAAAAGAATTTTAGACTTTTCAGTAATACCACATGACCATGGGACTCCACATCTAAGCTAAATTATAGCACTACAAGAGGCAAATGATTTAAAACTCTTAATTCTGCATTTGATGGCTTTTCTTTCATTTCATGTTAAATTTTATATGGAAAAAAATTGATTGTTATTGATATTCATGGGGTTTATTGTCAAAAGCTCTCACAATGTGACCATGTGACTCCAAAAATACTGAATTTGATCATTGTTTTAATTTAACATTTTTGATTGTACGTAATGTTTTTGGTATTTGTTTCTTAATTTATGTTTTGCTTCAACAGTTTCATAAAACATGATCCCATGATTCCACACCTAAGACACATTGTTGGACTGTAAAATAAAAATGAAACACAATTCTTTATTTTGCATTTGATGATTTGCTATATTTAATATGAATAATTGTATAAAAAAATTATAGAGTTTTATCGATCTTCCTTTAGGTTTTTTTCTGTGGTTTTCCCACCATGTGACCCAAGATGTGTCATGGTTTTGGAAATAGAGGTTTCTATATATTAATATGTTCATTTCTGAACCATCCCCTGGGTGTAGATGTAAATAACATCTTATATATGCTGCCAATACTCATTTTAGCTAAAAATCTGTTAGCTAATGGCTACTTTAAATAGTTCTGGTCAAGACTTAAAATAACGATTATATATGTTTAAGTATTTACGAATGTAATTTTTCTGTTTCTGATTGTTTTATTTCTTTTCTCAGGATGAAGTGAACCAGATTGTGACCAGTAACGTCCGACTCAGACAGGTACGTGTAAAACCTAGAATTAGACATTCCAGCAGTAACAAATGGGCAACTTTTAATATAAGTCAGGCTCAAAAGAAATGATCAGTATCTGAATAACTTTTTTTTCTTTTCAGCAATGGATAGATGTGAACCTGAAGTGGAATCCAGATGATTATGGAGGCATTAAAAAGATCCGAATCCCTTCAACTGACATCTGGAAACCTGACTTGGTGCTCTACAACAAGTAAACCCAAATTCTCCATTTCTGGTTTTTATTCAGACACACGTTCTTTCATGTGTCTCCGTCCACACTCATCCTCCCTTCCCGCAGCGCTGACGGCGACTTTGCCATCATCCATGAAACCAAAGTTCAGCTGGACTACACGGGCCTGATAACGTGGAACCCTCCAGCCATCTTCAAGAGTTACTGTGAGATCATTGTCCTCCACTTCCCGTTCGACCTGCAGAACTGCAGCATGAAACTCGGGACCTGGACATATGATGGACTGCTGGTCGTCATCAACCCAGTAAAAGCTTTGTTTTTTTCCTCTAGAATACTTGAAAGTGAAGAAGACAAAATGTCTGAGAGCAGTGATCCTTGTGTGTTTTAGGACAGTGACCGACCCGACCTCAGTAACTTCATGGAGTCTGGTGAATGGGTGCTGAAGGACTACAGGAGCTGGAAACACTGGGTTTACTACACCTGCTGCCCTGACACGCCATACCTGGACATCACCTACCATTTCCTGATGCTGCGCCTGCCGCTCTACTTCATTGTTAATGTCATCATTCCCTGCATGCTCTTCTCTTTTCTGACGGGACTGGTCTTCTACCTCCCCACTGATTCTGGTATGTAGATCCGGCCGGGTTTCGAGTATTATCTCCAAACAGTCACACATGACGCCAGTCTGTAAACACAAGAGACAGAGCAGGTTCTTGTAGTCTTGGATTTTCTGTTCTGCAAAAACAAATAAGCCTAACATTCCCAAATCTAGTCAATTTTTTTAAAAAAAGAACTTTTTTTTTTAAATTTTCTTGACTGAAATTCTTACAAAAAGTGAGTCTGATTTTCTTGAAAAGTGGCTTTTTGTTTTACCTTCTTAGAAATTACTTTTTGAAGTGTGATAGTTTCATTTTCTCTTTCATTGCATCTTTTGTTTGATTTTTTTTAATGTAAAATGTTGCAGAATTGTCGAGCCAGTTTGCATTTGACAAACTAAGCTGTGATGTGGTATTACCTAAACATCGTTACCTAAGCATCGTCAGCTGAGCCAGGTCAAGCCTCCAGACATTCAGCCAACCAGAATGCAACATCAACCTCATCTTTGTTGTTCCACAGTGATGGTAAACCATTTGGAGGTTTGATGGATCCACAGCTAATATAGATAAGACACAAGTGGCTGGAAAAGGCCATCTCATGTCCACTTTGAGGCTCGTTTTAATGTGCACAGACTGACAAGGTATAAAGGGGAATCCTATCACCTGGATCACATGTGTGGCAGTACAACTGGACCACTGCGGTTTGTAAAAAATTTTTTAAATTATTTTTGTCTCCCAACTTATCCTTCCAGGTGAAAAGATGACTCTTTCCATCTCCGTCCTGCTGTCTCTGACTGTCTTCCTGCTGGTTATTGTGGAGCTGATCCCCTCCACCTCCAGCGCCGTTCCACTCATAGGGAAATACATGCTCTTCACCATGGTGTTTGTCATCGCCTCCATCATCATCACCGTCATCGTCATCAACACACATCACCGCTCCCCCAGCACACACACCATGCCCGCGTGGGTCCGCAAGGTTCAAATTTGACTTTTAATACTATAAATTATGAAATCTGGGTCTTTTTGTAAAAAAAAAAAAAAAAAATCACTCATAAAATTAGTTTAAGAGGGATTTAATGAGTGTGTTTGTCCTCTCACCTGTCAGGTCTTCATTGAAACCATTCCCAACATGATGTTTTTCTCAACAATGAAGCGTCCCAGCCAGGAGGTCCGGCAGAAGAGACTTTTCCCTACCGATATGGACATCTCTGACATCTCAGGTAAGACACTTCCAACTAAATACTATAGCAAAAGACAAACAGAGGATGTGCTGGGTGAAAAGTCTGGGGCTTTTTTTAGTTTTCCAGGCATATTTGAACATGGCTGCAAATCCGAAACCACATTTATTAACCTCACTGTCTGGTCTACAGGGAACCCCACGCCCACCAGTGTCACCTACCAGTCTCCCATCATTAAAAACCCTGATGTTCGGAGTGCTATTGAAGGGGTGAAGTACATCGCTGAGACAATGAAATCAGACGAGGAATCCAACAACGTAAGAACACATCTGAATGTACATGACTGTTAGAGCAAAGCTTCTTACCACTTCGCCACCAGGATTTAGATGTTTAGTGAGTCCCTGGATGTTTAACAGTGACACTTATTTTCATTTATATTGATTGCACTGGTAAAGTGTAACTTCTTCAGAAAAGCTGGTACCCTAAAACCAAACTTTTCCCTCATCTGTTCTCATTCCAGGCAGCAGAAGAGTGGAAGTTTGTTGCCATGGTTTTAGATCACATCCTCTTGTGCGTGTTCATGGGCGTGTGCATCATCGGGACAATTGCCGTCTTTGCTGGGAGACTAATTGAGCTCAACTTGAAATATGGGTCTGACTAATAAAGGAAACAGTGTGCAATCAGATTCCAGCATGGAGATGCCCCAGCAGAGTTTGTCCATGGACTGGTTAGATTATTTTTATTTTTTGCCTGTTGTGCCCTAACTTTTGTGTAACATCAGTCTCATCATCCATACTGATGAGTCTCTTGCTCTAAATGGGTCAAACTTGAAACCATTTTCATCAGAAGCACCTTTCATTTCCATCTTTCAGTAGTTGTGACTATTGTCATACACTAGATGGCGCTCTGAGTGCATCATATCACACCGACACAACCCCCCACCCCCTTTTCACTTTTATCTTTTGGGGGTTTTATCTTCTCATTTAAGTGCAGGCAAATATTTCCTCTCTGGAAGTTTGATTGATTGCTTTTGCCTGACACTAATTTGACTTTTAAAGATCTGTTTAGGGGTTAAAATGTTTTCTACTTCAGTGTTCATGTAAAAGTTGTAAGGTTTGTCAATTTTTTTTTTTTTTGTTAAATAAATCCCAAAATGGCACACCTGAGGTCTGTTGCAGGCTCCAACCTGCATGTGAATGTAGATTTGGAAGATTGATAACCTCAAACTTGTATTTGCTTCCTGTGTTTGGAGATGTTCCACTATTGAGCATCAGATTACTTGTCAATGAAAATGTCATTTGAATGAAATCGCAGCCTTTTTTGCATTAGAAACACATGTGAACAATTCTACTGATTTTACAAACATCACAGCTGTGATGTTGCTGCCTGTGTTTCACCAAGCTAAATGCAACTTGATTTATTTTGTGGTTTTAATTCTCTTCAAACAAGAGCACATGTTTAAGTGTAATTATGCAGCAATGTTGTTATAATGTATCAATTACTTCATATTCTTTTTTTTTAATTAGAAATTGTATATCTAGATGTGGAAAAAAAGAAAGTAAAAACCAAATCATTATACCACTTGTTCATTTTGATCTTTTGTCATGTCAATGAATTGTTTTTATTTTACTTGTTTTAAAAACACAAATATATCTATTTAACAACAGGCTATTAGGAATAAATTATCCCTTTTATTCAATCAAATCATAACTGAGGGAAAACATGAGGAACTGATTGGTAAGAAAACATCCACAAAATAATTATTTCATTTGTGTTGCTGAAAAACTTTATTAGGCGTGCCGTGCGCACACTTACAACATATTGGCAGAAATGCACTTGATAAATCTAATAAAGCAAAGAAAATCTAGAAATAAAATGTAAACAGATAAAAATGACATTTGTGAGACAAACATAAGAGATGGTATTAGATGCTGAATACAGTTCCACATTTTGAATTTTAACATGGTTTTAATTGCTAATGTTGAATACCAGCAGTATTCAGGTACTCACATGTCTGGAAGCAGGTCCAGGAAACATGCTGGAAATTATACAACTTTACAACTGGGAAAACAAAGTATTCAAGTAATATGTGAATAACCTCCACATGGCATGACAAAATTCAAAATGTAAACCTGAAATCAAAATTTGAAGACTTTCATCTCGTATAAGTCTCTTTTTAAACATTCAGTTAGGGTTAGTCCTAAATCCATCCGTCAGACATCTTTGGGTCAAAACCTTCATCCCTAACTTCTGATTGATTCTGTTTACAACTAACCACACATACATACACATATATAATGTGAAAATCCCAAACTTTAAAAACTCCCTAGATGAATCTATCCATCACACGAGAACATGCTGAGCCCTGGGCCCGGCTGCGTTTCCTGTACAACACAGGTGACAAGGTTTTTACCTTTGCATAGACACTAAAGGTTGCGTTGGCGCTGGCTAAATAACCAACAAATGTCCTTTCCCAACAGCAGTACCCAGACAAAGGACGGGTTACACAGTAAACTGATGAACATACCCGCAGTAAACAAGGCACACACTATGTTGGCACCAACTGAACACTTAAAATAAAATAAAGCACACAGAGAAAAAAAAAAATCCTTCATAGAATAGTAATTATTTCTAACCTAAATCAGACTTCCACTTCTAAATGTCTAAAATCAGCGCAGCAATACCTGAAGAAGAAATTAAAATACAATATGGCCAAATAAATAAATAAATAGTGTGAGATCAAATTTAGAAAAACACATTTCTAAAATGTATCCCAATGAGAACGATCGGCAATAATAAAGAGGTAAAAAGGAACTTACAGCTTCAGTTTACCAGTTTCTTGTTCTTCAGTATGCAAAACCTGCAGACGTTCAGCTTTAAAGTTAAAACAGCTCATTTCCACAAACATTATCCTCAAGCTAATAACTTCACCTTAAAAACCGCAAAGTTAATTCTGTGAAATAATAGTGCTGCTCTGCAGTTTCTAGAACAAATACAGACTATTCAACCAACACAGGAACCCTGCAGACACACAAACATCAGCTGCCAGCGTCGTCACGGCCTGTGACTCAGCTTACCGAGTCGGCTATGAACGCAAACTTCATTTCTACACTGTTTGTATATTTGGGAAAGGCAACTTAAAGCAATACAAAGGAATTTTTTTTTTAGGGAGGGGCGAGGGGTGCCCAAATGTACTTTTATGAAGTTTTTGGTCCCCTCTTGTGACGGTTAGTTGTTGCTTTACGGGACGTCAGACCTCGTCGACGATGAAGCCAGCTCAGAGAGCTGCAGAGGTGACTGACAGAGCCAAGAAAGTACTGGTGGAAGAGAAAACGAGAGAGTGACTGAGCAGGAGAATAAACGAGTACATACTGAAGTTTTGTGAAAGCCACTTCACTTCCAGACCTGTAGGGGGACCCGCTGAGCTAAAAACTGCAAAAGTTCCTTTGTGCTGTTTTAATTTGCTTTACTCTCATCTTTTCTGAAATTAGGTGACTGGATTCAAGCAACATTATTCAAGATCTAAAACATAACCAATTATCAAAAAAAAAAAAATAAAAACCCTCATCCACACATGCTTATATTTGAAAAAACTATATAGCTTAATACACATTTTGTCCTTAGATGAACATAAGTGCAATTTTTCAATGAAAATAAATCAACATTTAGACGGGGAAATCTGGACCTCTGATGTCAGAGCAGGCGTCATCACTCCCGAAGTTCTTGTGTTATAAAAGGTGATGCTTTGAAAATGATTGCAGATTATGAAGAAAAAACTGTTTAGAAAACATCTGAGAACATGTGGATGAGGCCTGAGTTAACTTACGGGATGGAGTGTACAGCATTCTGGGTAACAAGTTGAAAATTGGTGAAAATATTTTTCTATCACCTTTGAAAAAATTAAACATCATTCTGGTTCTTTTTAGGAGATAATCATTCATCTATTCTTCCTTTGTACTTTTCACTCTGAACAAATCTGAAGACATTGAGCCAGGAAAGCACTCGAACAAACTTCTATTTTCTGTGTACTGCTGACTTTCTATACTACAGATCTGTGATGAGCTTTTAACACCTTAAAAAAAATTAAAATTCATCAAGATAAAATGTCTGCATCCTCAGTGCTTTAACAAACTTAGGAGCTAGATGTTTCTATACTGAATGAAAATCTTGTATATGCGGGTTTAAATGAAGATAAAAATGCAACAGTTATTCTGTGAAAGCTAACGGATACTGCTAACAGTTTTCTTAACAAGGTTGTCCTAAAATATCTAAATGTCACGTTTAGATTTCTGTATCTTTGCTACCAAGAACAAGCTGCTGTTCGATCTAAAACTTTCCACTAACAAATCATAAGAACGCAATTAAACTTAGAATAACTTTATGGTAAAAATGACAGAAAATGAAACTATGTCAGTTTGTTACCACATATAGAGCAAAAACAGCATCAAGAAACACTCTTAAGCTTGAAACTACAATCATTTATCTGACACCACTCCAGTGGACAAGTCAAGCTCTTAAAACCATTACATGTTGGGATTTTTTAGGCAACACTAATATTGACGACGATACCCGTCCATCAATATTACTTTGAAATGGCATCCATTTATCATGGCCAATACCTTTCGATTGGACTGAATTGCAACGTGCCTATACTTCTTCTTCTTCTCTGGACTCCAACTATGATGGCTGAGATTTTGTCTCACGGGGACTCTCACAAGTCTCCTCCGATTCATCCTGTGCCGTCTCCTCCTCCTCCTCCTTCGCCTGCACCTGCTGCTGCTGCACCTGCTGCTGCTCCTCTGACTCACTCCCACTCTCTACTTCTTTGGTGGGTCCCTCATCTTCTGCAATCTCTTTTTCATCTGTGGAGAAGATGACTGAGTTAAATATTTATAAAACAGAACAGAGGGGGCAAATTGAAGGCGTGAAGAGTTTGCATCACTACAGATGATTGGTTGCTAGAGATTAAAAAGTCAGTGATGTGAAAGATAGATCCATCGTGTTTGTTCTGACTGAGCATGCGGCATACCATAAAGTCCCCTCCTCCAACCCAAAATATTTATATGCTGTGCCTTCAAGTGGTAAAGATCATTAATTTAATTCACACCAGATCAAATTTCTTGTTTGTTTGCACAAATATGGCAAATAAAGTTGATTCTGATTAATGATAACAATTCATTCCAGTATACAGGTAATGACAGCAGGTCAATACTGAGTTGACAAGAAGAATTGAGCTGCATTTCGATTATTTTTTTCAGAGAGGAGGAAAGTAATCACAACACACCCCACCACCTGAAAAGGCAATCAGTAGAGATGCAGGTGTGTTAAACTGAGACACAAATTATAAAATATTCAGCACTGCTAAAACATTCACTCAAACTCTCCCAAGATAAAAAATAAATAAAATGTACTCCATCTAAGCATTGTAATACCACTTCTGACCATATGAGGGTAACTGGATCTGCAGTATCTTCAAAAGTGAGCCACTCATGAGTGGGGACATTTGTAATAGAGGTGGCATTTGCTCTGTGTTTCAGTTTCTTGAAATGTGCTGCCCCCATGTGGTCAGACATGGTACTGTACACAGAGTGACTTTAAATACAAAGAATCAAATAAAAAACTGAGCAAAATATTTGGCATTTGACTGGTTTTATGTTTCTGGACATGATCACACAAATTATAGACTGTTTTGTACTGAATATGGTACTATATGAGGAAACGGTTTAAGAAAAAGTGAGCATTCTAATACAATTTACACAAAGAGGTCAGAAACAAAGTCACTCGTGGGAAGATAATCTCGATATTTTGTTCACACAGTGAAGACCAGATCTGAGTCAAACTGGTCTAACCATATGTCCAGTATTTGGAACTTCTTTATATTATAATCTTTCAAGGAAACTGATTATATCTGATGTCACTGGAAATAAAAATTTTTCCCAAAAAGTCTCGGTCAATGTCCAAAGTTAAAAGGCCACATTAAAATAGGGGTTTGCTGCCACTATCAGAATAAATTTAACCCAGGTCTGGTCTGATGACAGCCAGTATCTGATAACACCAAGAACTGATTAAGTATGATTAGAGGGAGGGATGTGCATCAGTATTGGGATGTTATACAGTTTTATGCATTTAACAGCAGTTAAAAACTGAATGAGAAGGAATCAAATTCATTGCAATCAGCTTAAATTATGCAAAACTACGCAGCACAGGAGAGAAGGGGCAGAGAAACCTGGACTCTGCAGGGCTTGGCTCTGAGGGTTCTTTGAACTCTGTTGGATCTGGAAACTGTGGACCAAATTCCACGGAGCTGGAGCTTTGGCTAGGGGCAAGATCATAGCGTTAAAACCACTCATCAGTAACGCCACACTGGAAATGTGCAGTGGAAATTGTGTTAATGTTCATGTCAATGGGGGCGGCGCATTGAGAAGCTAAAATACATGATTAACTGTTGATGCTTCCATGTGGCTCCAAATAAGTTTTTCCACTCATTTATTGATAAAAAGACATTCGGTGCTCATATTGGTATAACGCCCTATAACCCCTAAGACACCAAGACAAATCATTTGTTAGCAAAGAAACAATACATATGGTTAATTCTGTGAACCAACACATCCACGACAAGCAAGAGAACAGAGAGTGCCTAGAAAGAAAAAGGTTTGTGAGATGAATACAAAGAGGTGAAAGTGAAAAATGAAGATACCAAGTTACTACAGAGGTGAAAGAACAATAAATAAATGACAAGTCCATTGGTAATTAAGTACTGATGAGCTCGTTATTTTTCCTGCCAGAGTAAATAACTCCAAGCTTGATCAGGAGAGTACATTATAATTTAAAAAAAAAAAAAAAAAAAACATATATATTCAAGTTTCCTTTTAGCCATATTTTTCCATTCCATCTCAACTCAACTATTATTCCTAAAACAAAAAAACAAACAAAAAAAAACGATGTCTCTCACAAAACCATTTCATGTCACATTCAAAGCTAGAGTCCCGTGTGTTTGAATTTTGTGTTTTCCAGTACCTCCAGAAGGGGGCGCACTCTCCTCTGTGTCTGTCCCAGAACGTGGTGCCGGTCCAGGCAGGCCGGATCCTGCTCGAAGCCTCCTCTCATAGCTGAACTCTGGGAGTTTGGGAGCTTGAGGCCGTGTCTTTCTGGCTGGATTCAGAAAGTAGCAATACGCACAGCGAAATGCTGGTGGGAGACAGAGAGAAGGAGAAAACGAGAAAACAGAAGAATTAAAAAGGGAGTGAATTTAATAAGTATGAAAGAACTAGAGTATTGATATGCTAAAGGCTTAATTTTTTTTTTTTTTAAAGAATATGGATGATGATCTTATTAATTATGGTCTTCCTGGTTCTGTGTGTGAATATACAGGTCTCTGTTACTTGGCAAATGGCTGGCTAAGTTTCTTCATGTCAAGAAGTCCACAAGCAACACTTCCTCCCTTAACTGGGACAGTCCTCGAACAGATGACAACAGGAAGCGTCTGATCTCACCGAGATATTCAAACTCTTCTTTTAGAGCCATGCCGTTATGAGAAAAACACTGCTGGCAGATCAATGCGTATCTGGAGAGAACAAACAGATGGAGAGAAAGTGATCATCTGGGAAAAGAATTCTGTTAAGTTCAAAGCATCTGGATAATTATAAACACAATAACCTTTTTTTTTTTTTTGTCTATTTTAGTCCGTTTTTCTGTAGATTTGCCTCCTAAAGGAAATTTCATAAATAAAACAAAAGGACAGCTGTTATGGTCAGCAGCTGCTGGCTTAGGCTGTGTGTAAATGTTGCCATTTCTGTGGCAGAAGTAACACAATGTGTCATTAAACTGCTGATTAACAGAAGGATGCAGAGATCCACTAACAAACCATTCAAATCACATTCAACCAGAATCACCAAGAATTACTTTTGTAATGGCTAATCACTCCACATAATAGGAATTAGACCAAATTACTCTATTACATTCTTGTGTTTTTACTTAAAGTCATGTGTCAATCAAACAGGAACTCTAAAAGACCTGGACACCATAAATGTGCTGCTGATGTCTTGTTGGGTCATTTTTTCAGTCCTATAAAACATTTGTTTTCAATGAAATTGACGAGTGTGGGTGAAATGAAACAGGGCCACACCTGTTCTGTGGACCATCTCCTACCAAATACTCGATGACTCGGTCCAGAGCCCCCCTGTCTTTGGGCAGAATGGGTCTTGCTAATGGAGGACCTGGGGGGTGCAACCCTGCAAAATAATAATAATAATAATAATAATAATAATAATACAACAACAGATGAAAACCAAACCCAGACATAGAAGAATCTACAACTCTACTGACAGTGTTTTATATCCACCTCACACTGCATTTTACTTTATTTTGGTAAATAATCTTACAAATCAGCAAGTCAAAATCTGGACTTGATGTGTCATGAAGACTACTGTGACGGCTCTTCCTGGAAGTGGCCTTCAAGGTACAGTCCTTTTATATGCTGTTGATATCCACCCCTCCCCCGAACTTTTATTAAAAAAAAACAAAAACAAAAAAACACTCTTATTTGCTGTCAGTTTCAAGGCACTAAAACCTACCTACACCTGGAACAGGGGAACAGGGGCTCCTCGGTATGGCTCCCCGAAGACCAGAGGTAGAAGCAGCAGATTTCTCTGGTGGACCTCCTGGAGCTGAGAAAGGAACACGTTCTGTTGAAAGAACATCGAAAACAACCAAGTCAAGGCAGCAAGACTTGGAGTTTGTTCCAGCAGGTTTTTCACATTCCCATACTTTCTTTGCCCATGAGCAGGATTTACCAACAACTTTTACAGATAATAAAGTTTAAATGTTTTATGTAATAAAGAACAAAGATGTTTATCAGGGACTGTTCAGAAACCAATTCTGAAACTGCTGGTGTAGAAAATAAACTTTGTGTTAGTTTTCAGAATCATTAATGAAATAAATAAAAATTGAGAGGAAAGAAATGTATCAGAAAATATTGTTAAACTGATATAATGTTTGAATCTTGACTCAACTGTAATGAACTGAAACAGAATATAACTGGACTGTATTTAATTTAATTAATGTATTAAACTCGAATTCTGTGCAAAGTGCTTTAAGATGACTATTCTTTTGAACTGTCGATGCACAGATGGAGAATATCGCTGAATTGATGCCATAGTTTAAAGAACTCCCCTTCAGACAGAATCATATGTGTCACATGGAAAGGAGGCTTATTCATAATATTTATTGGTCTTAAATCTTTTCAGTAAAAAGAGGAAGACTAAAGGAAACATTTAAATGGATATTACTGTTAATGTTTTTAATAAAGATTCTGTATTACTATAGTTGGACTTGGTTTAAGAACACCAGTTTATTTTCAGCATCTAACTTCATCACTGAACCGTTCTGCATGCAACTCTCTAAACTCATCTACAGTTTGTATCTGCTTTGTTTGTGGACAAAATTACTGAAATGAGGTTTTCTTCGTACTGAATCGCGAATCATTTCAATCTACAAGCAAAACCACAGTGTTAAATTCAAAGTATTCTGATTGGTCCCTCACCCACTGGTGTAGCCCCTGGTCCCGGCTGTGCTCCCGGTGGGGGTGTCATTATCACTGGAGTTGGGGTGCCCATCGGCATGGGTCTCATTGCCACGCCCCTCTGCCGAAGCTCTGCATAGATGAGAAAATTTCATTACATACTTTTTTTCAAATGCAAAAGTCAGAGCCAAGGATTTCTCTCAAGTTCCACACATCCTTTTCAAAGAGAAATCCTTGACTGTACCAACAGTCTTGCAGACATCTGGTCTAAGCAACATCTAAAGCTTCTCAACGAGCTTTCAGCTGCATAGCGATGCGTGCCGTACCTTGACCTGGCCTGGGAGTCATCTGGGAAGCCAGTGGAGTCGACTCCAGTTCCTACAAAAGAGCAAAGCCAACACATGTAAAAATAAACAAAAACTTGCTAAAGAAACAAACAAACAAAATTACATTTAAAGAAAAAAGCTACACTCACAGATTTCTTCTTAGCTTCAAAATCAAAACGTTCCAGGATCAGTTTGGCATTTTTGTACGTCTCAGTTTCCATCACTTCCTCCAGCTGGAAACAAAACCGAGAGGACATATACGTCATAAAATGTAAAATTAACAATTCTCTGCTTAGGTTATAAAACAAATCAATCATCTTTAAAAGTATTGAAGCTTGTGAGATAAGAAAAGAAATAACATCAAAATTCTCTCCTAAAATTAATAACTGCAGAAGTCTCCAAACTTACAATCTTTTTCTTGGCAGCTTTCAAATCTTCAAGTTTTTCATCTAAAAAAGAAACATTAAGTCAGCTAATTTCCTTGATTCAATTTCATTTTCATCCATTTTCTGCAATGAAAACATGTCTGATATTTTTTAGAAGGGTTATACATATTATCTTGTGATCTTATTTTTAATTGTTATAGTTGGGCAGTCTTATATTGTCAGGTAGTGATATAAAATGTTTGTTTCATAAATTTAAAATCCAAGGATTAAACAGCAGCAGTGTTTAACACAAACATATGTAGCACAGTTACACAAGACAATAAAAACATTTAAATAAAAGCTGTAAACTACCAAAGGGGAAGCAATATTGAGATAATGGTTGAAATGTAATTTTCTAACTTATGTTGCCAACACAAACCTGAAAATGATTTTAAAAAAATTTTTAAAAAAGCTTTAAGCTTCATAGACATAAGATGGAAATCTTGGAGAAAACTTACTGTTTCTCTCAGTGCGTTTAGAAAAGAGGAAAATCAATAGCTTCCTGATGAACCAGACGCTGGAGAAGACACAGAGACAAAGCAGTTCAGCTGCTCCTCATCGTTCACTTCTGATTCAATTCTCTCAACTTCCAAAAATGCTCATCTTTCACACACTCAGACTCATAAGACTAAAGCAATCACAGGTAACAGAAAAGGTATGAAAATAATGTGAAAATATCAATTTTACACCATATATGTCTCCATTGATATTTTGCACGAGATTCTGAATAGTTATGAAAAAAAAGCAACACTTACAGCACAGGGTATAAAAAAAACGGCAACGCCATGGCTAACTTCTGCAACCATTTCTCAGGTAGGTAGAGACAGTAGACGGTCAGAGAGGTCAGTAGGTAAAAGACAGATGAGTAGAGAAGCAACCGGCCGATCCACAGCTGGAGACAAATACAAACACTGCAATCAGGAAAAACGAAGCAAGTCACGGCAAGCATATCTGAAGCTTTTATTGAGTTTACCTTCTGAAGTCGCTGGTTTTTGGCTCTAAACTCTTCCAGCTCTTTAATCTCCTGTGAGGGAACGATGGAAATTAAAGGTTAACAGCAAAAGAATCAAATATTAAATTTCACCAACTGCCAATTCATAGATCAAGCAGTTATACACGTTTTTCCCTTAAAAAGACTGACTTGTGAGTATGAGGGATGAACTGGATAATTGTGCTAAGCAGAAGTGAGAATTTCTACCTCTTGTATACTTCTGGTCCATTTCTAATTCAGTAATGTTGCACTGAAAACAGAGGTTGGTCACTCTATATCCACCACAAAAACAGGCCTGTGGGCATCTAATGCTGGTGTACATCAACAGAAATAACCTTTGATCAGTACCTTATCCAGGTTCTCCAGCTGCTCAACTGTGGTCAGTTTCTCCTGGATTGAGGACAAACATGCACACATAGGTCTCATCATTATAATTACATTTAGGCTTCTCTTTGTCTTTTACAGTAAACAGATTCAAAACTGACAAACTAAAATGACTGATTTGGCAATTAATGATCAGCATTTTCCTCCACATCCTTGCTCACTTGTCGCTCCTCAAAAGGTCAGACGCTACATCACTAAATATCTCAGATACATGCTAATAAAATCTGAAATTGTGTTTAATTTCAACACTGCAAAAACAGCCCCTCTAGAAATCAGCCTAATATTCCTAAATCTAATCAAGTAGTCTTATATTAAGCAAACATTTCTCTACTAGAGGGGTAAGAAAAAAATTCAAACTAGCAAAATAGTCTGTCTTACAGGAAAGTTTCTGCAGGGTCACAGAGGTGCTAAAAAAAAAAAAAAGGCTGGACTATTATCTTATCATTCCTGCTGTTTTCCTATCTTTCCTTTTGGCTTCTCGATTACTTATGTATAAAAATGGTATTTCCAAGGGGAGATTAATAAAGTATTTTTGTATATGAAGTGAATTTGCCACCTTCCTTGTTATTAAGTTATAAATATTTATATGAACATGCCAACATTTCTTGTGATATGTATGAGAAGTATAATAGGATTAACTCTGAAAACTACAACAGATCAAACACTACTAAATTAAAAAAGAAACGCATTCAAATATTTCTTTATCAAAACTTCTGAACGACCAAATGGCCACTCTTCTTGATTTCTGCCTGATAACGAGGGGCATCTTTATGCTTTGAGCAAATGTATATCAACATCACTGCATTTCTGAGACATAAAAGTATTTTTAAATTCTTTTTCAATAAAATAAAACCTTGTAAAGTCAAATACAACATATTTCATATTTTCATAGGCCACTGATGTAGTCTTCTTTTCCTCCTGAAGCCAATTCTAATTTTATAATATCCCCATATTCTTTTTTTTTCTCTCTCACTTACCCTCCATCTGGATATCAAGGCCCCCATAGCTCCAAATTACAGTAGCCTCGTCTTCGATATCTCAGGTCCGCTATTGAACAGAAAACTCTTATAAATACCAGGTTCTAGACAAACAAAGTGCAGTAGTTATAGTTATAATTAACCTATCTATAGAGCTGATGATGAATAGCAGACTTAAGCATGCCACTTCCCTTTATACACTTACATCATGACTGGATTTAGAAAGCAGCCTACAAAATCAGACACAATAGCTACAGTTGTAGTGGCTTTACTTATATAACCCTGAAATTGTCCTAAGAGAGTTTTTAGAAAACGCTGTGCAAAATGAGCTCCTCGGTGTTGCCAAATATGCTGCAGTGTAGGTCTTGTACTGTTATAACAGTACTTGTCTGGATGTAACACAATCTTCAGGTTATGATGGCATCCAGGATCTAAGTTCACAACAGATATCACTGCTGTTAACTCAGCAAAGTCCAATGTATGTCATAATCTGCCTACCCATAGCCACTATGGTTTTAAAAAAAGATAGCAGCACACATTATGGACAGCATTCGTGCACAATTAATTATTTTCTTGATTACAAAAGGTTGCAGACTTTCAGTTCAACCGTGTCAATGTTTTGGATTTGACGTCCGTCAGTACAAAGCATTTTCTTTGTTCACTGTATCAGTAAACAACTTAAAGTCATGGTAATTCCTGAACATAAACGCCCCATTTATAACAAACGGATGCGTCTCGGAAAAATAAGACATTTTGTTTTTGGTCATGTAACACAAACACCAGTGATCTAATTCAACATGCCTAGCTAACCTAATGGTAGTATTGGCTCCTGTCTGCTGTTTGTCTAAAACAAAACCAAAGTCAGTGTTGCTTCGTGGCTGAAGTACTATGCGACAATCAGCAAACAGAAAAGCCGTGGCCCATCGGAAAATTAACTTTACTCTGTATGAGAGTAAAACTAAAATTATAACATGACAGCATGTTAACCGCGCTAGCATAAGCAAACAGCCTGACACAATCATCACCAGCACGCGCGCTGGACTCTGGTTAGTCATCTTCTTCTGTGTTTCAAATCAGCATCTGTAATACTTACATTAATTTGTATTTAGATGTATCTGTTCCTCTTTATTTGAGTCAAATAAGAAACAAACAGACCAGGTCCACGCTTCAAATGTCACGCTGTAACTGACGTGCTAACGGCCAACCAAAGGAGAGGTTGGAGCTGCGTAAAGAAACGTAACCAACGTAAAACATGGTGACGTAATGGACGTAACCTGAAAGAGGGCAAAG
>JAOWBL010000007.1:1429448-1444132 GCA_028564865.1 Zenarchopterus dispar | reverse complement strand
CCATCCGTTTTTTGTTTGTTGTTTTTTTTTTTGTTTTGTTGTTTTTTAATTTGAAGTTTGTTCAATCAACATGATAAGTACAGAAATAATCAAAATAATACAGTCGATTTAATACCAAAGGCGTTTTATACGCGCTTGGACTTCACCTCGCCCATTGTTTACTGACATTTGAAGAGTCTCTTAGTCACGTTCATGTTTAACATATGCTTCTTCAGCTCTGGTGTTTTTTTTCTCTGATCAACTAAACTTATACACCTTTTTTTATATTCAGCTTACACTGTACACCCAAAAGAACATCTGTCTGTCTGTCTGTATTTAACCAATGTTCATTAATTTAAAAAAGAAAAAAAAGAAAAAAGAAAGCTGATGTTCTGGAAATGGATTCTTCGGACAGATAAAAGTAAGATAGACTTGTATCAGAATGATGGGAAGAGAAAAAAGTAAAGAGAATGACAGCAGCAGTTCCAGTTCATGACCCAAAGAAAACCACATTATGTGTCAAAGCAGACCACATTATATGTCAGATATTGTTGTTGTTTGGGGTTTTGTGAGAATTATGAGATTTGCCAACTGTACAGTAAATATGCTGAACATGTACAACGCAGTCTATTTAAAAATACTATACTGGCAATGAATGATATTTAGTATTTGACTGAAGATGTTAAAAATAGATGTGCAACTTTGAACACATTTTATGCAATTCAGGAAATCACACAGAGGCAACATCAGGTCACAGAAGAGGGCAGCGGCGCTCAACCTGCCCATTTTAACTCGTAGTTCCAGTTTTTGCCAGTAGATGGCGGAATTGTATTTTCCTTCATTGCTTTTGTTTCCAGTGTTCAATGTCAGCTGAACAGAAGGATGCAAAATTTCTGTATACCACTGCTCCTCTCTCTCTCTCCAGACACACACACACAGTCCTGTTTGTATTAGAATCCAGTAAAAGTACTGTCGATTGGCACAAGTTAGAGAGCAGCTGAACTCAGCTGAATCCCAGCTGACTCGTACACCTGTAGACTACACAAATCTCATCGGTGACATCTCGCTATGACATTCGGCAGCTTTTTCTTGACTCTAAACTGAGTTTTCTGAGATCTGGCTGCAGTGTGAAGACAGTTGGCCTTAAACTTTAGTGCTCAGAGTTTCCTCTGGAGTCTGAAGAGTTATGGGCCTAATAAAGCTCTCTATTTCTCGGACGCACAGCTCTCCAGAAAAACCTATGCTCTTGATACGTAGGCTATTACAACTGATGAGTAATCCTGAAACTAATGTTTTTTTTTTCCCGTTTCATTAACCCTTAATAAATCAAATACTGAATGCAAATAGCCTACTATTCCAACTTTCCAGTTCCTGCACAAAGCACATGTGCAGATATCACATGGCAATGTGTAATTAAAACAAAAGAAAAAATAAGAAAAATAACAACAGAAATAGACACGAAACACAATGGCGACCCATTTTAGTGGATTTTTATCAAACACGGGGCACAAAAAAGGGGGGTTAGAAATGATTAAATGGTTTAGAACACTCAGTTATATTTGTTCATACCACGAACACAATGTATATCAGTGGACTTAATCCGTTTTCTTGACAATGTGTAAAATTCTAATGGTTCCTAATAATAAGGTCATAAAAAAAAAAAATCAATGCAATATATGTGAAATCAGCGTTTATTGTGAAATTCAACGGACTTTTTTGTTATTGTTGTGGTCTAATGTCTTTTTTAGTTTATATCAATTATAGCCATACCATACCATCTCTGTGTGGTGACGCTGCTACTTTTTTTTAAAATAATAATCCTAATCATAAATATTGAGTCCATAAAGCCTATGGCCTATATGAGGGTGCCTTCGTTTCCCCTCTTTCTCTGTTGACTAAATATTTGGAGCGAAACATTCATGGGTCAACGACACCTGGTTATAGGGGGACAGACCATTTATTGGGCTTGTCAGCTTGTTCTTGGCAGAAAAACGTTTACTTTAGGGCGGATGCCCGTTCCGACAAGCATCGCCCTCGATCAGGACAAACCTCCTATTTGGTTGAGTTCAAGACACCGTGAGAGGAAAAAAACAAACATACATTCATCAAATATCCAACATATGATGTGTCGTCAGTTACAGAACCTATTTTATTTTCTTCTCTCCTGGTTCTGACCGATCCCCTTCCAGCACGTACCTCGCTCTGGTAAGCATTACCAAAAAGGTCGAGAGAGAGAAAGACGGAAGCCTATTGACTTTTAAAGTCATATCAAAAATTAAATTATTATTATTATTATTATTATTATTATTATTATTATTGTGCAGCCTCAAATTTACAAATGTGCAGGTCTTTGGAAATAAATTCTATAGCTATATCTATAACTGCGCAAAAGAAAATATAGTGGGTAGGTTCATACCCACTATATTTTCATAGTGGGTATGAAAATATATTTTTAAAATAGGATAGTTACTATGACACTATTTTAACTTTGATTTTGGGAATTATTACTTTTATACCGACAATGACATAGGAATTGATAACGAGCAGACAAAAATACAACTGTTTCAGAACGGAAACAATGTCATAATAGAGTTCATGCTTTTATTTAATTTTAACCCTTTTTAATTTCCCAAATTGATTTTCTAAAATCACCTATGAAATGCAGCTTTTACAATTGTCAAGGTAGATTTCCAGTCTAGCCTTTGAGGTTTCCAGACTATAGCGATGAAATCAGGGAGAAAAGGAATGCGTTTTCAGCGCTCCATCACGGGATTCAAGTCCAAATGAGATTCTCCAGTAAACGCAGCGTGTCTTGGAGGAAGGACACCGGAAGAGCAGAAAATCCGAGCCAACAGACCCCTGACCCCCCCCCCGGTCTGAACCCTAGACTGCAGCAGAAGTGTTGAACCTCTCCGGCTCTTGTGAATCGACAGTGCCGCCTCTGCAGCTGCAGCAGCGTGCCAAGCTCATCTGGAACATAAATTGACAAAGCAGATTGAAATTAACGCTGAGTTCATCAATAAAAGAGCACGAGCCTTATTCAGTCGTTTTCTGTTGTTTTTCTACCCCTGAGTCATCCATTATTCTGTAATTACCACAGAAATACAAACATTAAATTGGCATCTGATGCTATAAAATACATGCACTTTCTGCAAAATAAAGTGAGATCAACGCATCAGTAAAATAGATTTCCGTTGTTTGGAAATTAACCACATAAACCACAAAATAATCTGTTGTACGCCTACAGCTGGCAACCCCTGCTTTTAAAACCAACTTTATGTATATAGAAGGAAAGGTGTTTGACGTTGAATGATTAATTGGGTTTAAATTCATCAAGACACCGAGGACGACTCTGGGGCTGCTTTGGTGTCTGAGTGTGTTGCTCAGCTTTGCCGAAAGGATTCTTAATTCTTTTTTAAATTTCTTTGTTTATGTTTACGGCGCACATTGCAAATCCTCAGACGTATTGTTATTTTTTTCCAAACGAAAATCCTGAACTGCTGCGGTCGGTATAAAATAGGTAATTGTGGACAATAGTTTGCTCCAGAAAAATGTACATACAGTATAGATGGATTTTAATTGACTGTTAATACAAACACATCATTTGGATGCTGCTGTCAGTAAAGCTGCAAATATATTAAATGCTTTCTGTTATTGATGATCATTTGATAAATTCGCTTCCATTCCAGCTTGTTTTGAAGGATAATATCAGCTCAAACTGGCTGGAGAAGAGTGAACGCAGCATGAGCGTTAATGAGAATTAAACACAGAATCCAAATCTGCTTTAATCACAAATCCGAAACAAATAGGATTTATATGGACTCAATACTCCCAAAGTGAAATGAGGCAGGAATTTGGACCGGATCCGTTCACACACATCGTTGCTGATTCCCTGTAGTTGGACAGCATCAGTCCAAATCAAAGACAAAATAAAGAGGGACTATGAACGAAAAATGTGAGAATTAAAAAAAGGAAAAAGAAACGGGAAGAAATGAAAACAAATATTGTAATAAGGAATCTTTGTAATTCATATTTTAGCTAAAAGGAACAAGTATTTCACTAAACAACATCAGTCCATTTATTTCAATATTAATAAATCATTATCATTTAAAGATTACTGTTACGATGCGGTGATACATATACAAATTGTCTGGGCTTTCCGTCATTTGAATCTCATTAAAGGATTAAATAAAAACTTGCTTGTGGATTCGAAACATTCGGGTCACTATAGATTCAATTCAAATACTTTAATTAGTTAAGATAGTTAAATAATGTTATCCGATTGCTAGATGAAAACAACTTCCGTTTTTATAATTCATAAAAGAATATATAGGCTGTAGGGTATATCAAATATCCAAATCTAGAGTCTCATTGAAAATGATCTGAAATAGGAGAAGGCCAAAAGAAATGGCTCCCTTTCAACCCTTGTCATTCATCTCAGCTCGCTTCACTTTTATTTATTTAGTGCCAATAAAAGTAATCTCTGGACCCTTTACAAGGCGAGGCAAGTTTATTTGTTTAGCACATTTCATGTACGAGACAATTCAAAGTGCTTTACATAAAAAACATTAAGAAGTGCATTCAAAAGTTAGAGTTTAAAAGTATAAAAATAACTGAAGAGAGAAAGACATACGTTTAAAAAAGAAAAAAACAAATGGAAAAAGAAATATAGGTTACAGTGCATTGTGGGACATTTACAGAAAAGGTATCATATTCAGGATCTCATTCATTCATTCTTCAGAAAGTTTGAGAGATGGGGTATGTATATGGAACCACGGCAGATTAAAGTATTCTATCATGTTTTTTTTCTTTTTAATTATTAAACTACAGATTTGGATTTCAACACACTCTCCAGTTATAGCTCGATGCGGGAGATAAAGAAGGATAGGGGGCGCTGCAGTCGCACAATTAAACTTCAGAGTGAAATATTTTAGACTGAAAACGAAGCTGTTTTATATCAAACTACATCCCCCACACCCCCGTGGACGAATGGGTTGCACATACTGGAGAAACTGAGCCGCCACATTGCGACATCAGTTCCAGTGGGTGACATGTTAGATTACTAGTGAGAGACAGCAAATTACCTTGAAAGAAACTGTTCTCATTATAAAGTCTTTTATACTGACAGTTGAAGAGGAACTGTGAGTCTAGTTACTGTATGTTTTCAAACAGCAAGCTGGTACCACAGAATCAGCTGAGAGAGTGTCATCAAGGTGCCTTTCACTCAACTCATCTATCCCAGTTTGGTCTGTGGTTGCCTCAGACGTAGCATTAACTTCAAACCCAGATTTTCTTTTTTTTTTTTTTTTTTTGTGCTCGCAATGATGCCAATAAGAAAAAAGGTGCATGTGCCCTGCCTTGAATGGACACTGTGCAAAAGACTGGTGTGAAATTGCGAAAGGAAGTAACAGACATGAAGGACATACAGAAAACACATGTATGTGGAATTTTTTTTATCTACTACAGTTCTAACCAAGACCTACTTTAATAGCTTGTCTTTAATGACACACTTTCATTACAGAACTTTAGTACCATTTTTCCTATGGCTACTCATATCTAATTAATATTTTGTATTTTTCAAGTAGCCTATACATACTTCATTTTTTTTTCTATTTAACAAATAACCCAGTTTGAATGCATAAGTTGTTGTAAAGCAAAAGAAGTACAAATGAGGAACAAATGACCCGTCAAACAATAAACCCTTGTTTTGCAGTCAGGGGCCTGGGGGGCTGGGGTGTAGGAGGGGTGAGGGGTGTCCTCTCATCTTGAAGGGAAACTAATCCACCTGTGGCATCAGATATCAACTCCAACATGCCGTTGAGAAAACAGCAGATTTGTTATGTTGCTGTGTTGACCTGTAACAATAAAATGACTGTTTCAACATATGACTGTACAGTCAACCAACATAAAACTACAACAAGAATTCGTTGGGTTTATGTCGTGGTAACAATGTAAGCTTTCGAAAGATCTCCAGGTTGGAATCTTCTACAAAAGTCAACACATCCGTTAACAGTCTTTCTCCTTGTGAATCAGTCCTTAACTGCACTTTCCTTGTCTTGATTTTTTTTTTCTGCGTGGCCTTGTGCGACTGGGGGACACTTCCAGTGTATTCCACCCAGCCCCCCACTCCCACCCATCCCATCCATCCAATCACTGAAAAGGAAGAAGTTGTCACCCAATGTGTAAATGGATGTTCATGAAATGTTTTTCATGTGAAAGCAACGTGGATGTGGTCACAGTTTCCATAATTGCAGGTGTGCAGACATGGCAGCAAGCTTAAAGATATTGCCTTTGTCAGCTTCAGTGAAATGTTATTTCCCAAGCGACACTCGTGTCATTTGTCATGGTTTTGTACTCAGCACTAATCAGCGTATTGACACTGAAGCAATCAGCAAAATCAAGCACATTATATGGTCGGCATCTAATACGAATTAAAAAAAAAAATAACTCATTGCTTTGTGTGTCAGTGACCTTTCCATTTGGACAGCACACAGTGAGACATCTACATAATGAGTCAACGCCTCATATTGATTATGCACATATATCTGTTTGACAATAACTGTAAAATCTTCTCACACCACAAGGTCTTCCTTTCACAGAGCTCCTACTGTCTTTATGAAAACACTCAAAGTGGAACTTGAGTGCCATGTGCTACACATACACTGTTACTACAACTAACCGACGAATTGTCTGGTAGTATTGATTAGTACTAGTATTGATTGGGTTCTGCTTAGATGGCTGTGGCCACGACTACGCAATCACAGAGCTAAAATGTGAATGTTATAGTTCTTCATTTGTTGTTATTAATTAGACCAAGTAAAGATATAAACAGGTCTAAAAATGCGTAATCTTTTACTTATTGTGAAAAAGATGACCTTGATAATCATAAAGAAAAAAAACTCCAAAAGAAAAAAAAATAGAAATCAAGCTTGTAAAGACTGACTGGGGGAAAAAAATACAGACAGAAATTTATTGGTTTGATTCATATTTACCAAACTTATTTTATTTTATTTTATTCATATATTAACATTTTGGGAAGGTTCATATGATGTAGATGGTGGAGAAGTAGCAAAACATTCATGTGCCAAATTTATTAGCTCTAGTCCAGTTGATAAAAGGGAAATATTATTTCCTCTGTTTATACGGGTTTTCAGGCCATGTTGCAACATTTTTTAAATTCCCTCCTGTTAAGTTCAGGAGGGAGCTGGTCTAGCTTTATTAAGTATACCACATGTACTTAATAAAGTGGCTGGGGAGCGTAAAGTTGTCATCAAGTGGCTAATTTTCTCCTCAGACACATGAAGGATTCAGGGTTATTATTAAAATGACAAGAAGAAGTTTTAGTGATAAACCTCACATTGTTTTTAGAAAGACAAAAGGCACCTTAAATATTTGCTGAACAACAATAAAACATATTTTGAAAACCTGTTGTCGTCATTCTCATATTTTCCTTGAATTAATAATGAGACACTTTCTTTAAAATCTTTGTTTTCTTGGCTTTTGAGAATAACATCTGACATCTTCTAGACCATAAAGTACTATAAATGTAATACATGTACTGCATAATCCTCTTTAAACAGTATTGGCAGTCAGCAGTCAAATCCAAGTTTGGCTGAACCAGTCCAAATTATATCGAAGTAACTGGAAACTGTTTATGAACTATCCCCGCCCCTGCTCTTTATTTTACATTATTTGACCATCTGCAGCGACATGACTGTCCCTGTCAACAAGCATCTGTGGAATATATCACTGCATTTAGCAAATAAAATTGTGGGAAAAGGAAGACAAGGAACAGACTGTTTTGATGCAATCTCAGTGGAGTTATGAACACATTTTATTTTCATTTAACTCCACAGATCACAGAGAAACAAAACAGGATTTGTACCCTTAAGCACATACACGGTTTGTGGTCTTTTAAGGACAGTCTCTGAGAAAATTTTATTGAATCAATTTTTTTCTTTTTTTCATGAAAAATTCCAAAAGTTTGCTTTGAATGACAGGCGTCGCTTTGATAATTAGAAATATCTAAGGAATCATAACACCAGCATGAGTGGAAAAGCAGACTTTTGTGTCGTGTTACTGATCTGTCTAACGTTACCGATCTGAGGTTGGGTCCAGATTTAGAGCAGAAATCCAAATCCACAACTGTGATGGCTGTTTTTGATCATGACACATCTTATAACACACACACATCTTATGATCTTGTTAACACAGTTTAAAAAAAAAAAAAAAAACATCATTAAGTTCATGTGATCATGATCATAATTAAAGCTATTATTTATTTGGTAACACAATAAGACCAGCCTGGGCTTTTCTCTCTCTGACTTAACTGATTGATGCAGTGCAGCTGGCTGGGATACAGCAGCACAGAGCTCCAGCGGGGGATCAGATCAGGGATTACCTTTTCATTTACAAAGTGTTATTCAACCCTTGCAGCCCTCGGGCTGCAGTTTAACACTGTCGTTACATTATCGTTAAATGCCCCACAGTCCCACCAAAACACAACTATGCTGACATGTGAGCCATGGACTAATGGAAGAAAGATAAATGTCAATATTTATAGTGCGCACACACACTCACACTCACACACACACGCACACACATTTTCACTGTAAGACTGATTGACAAAAAAAGAAACAAGTGCCGATATGGGTTTGACTCAGTACTTTAAAAGGGAGCTAAAACAATCACATCTTAAATGACATAAAGTCTTGATGAATCATTTCATACTTGTATTCTGAGTAATGCTGCACTTATTGCAGTATCATAGTTTGACTTTAACAAGATACATTTTAATGCTATTTTCTTATATATGTCCATGGAGGTGAGCTTTTCACAGCTTTAACAACTACTTGATTAAAAAGGCAGCAGGAAAATTTTGATGTTGATGTGAAATGATGTTACATCAGAGGTAAAAGCAAGCCAGGACGCCTGGATCTAAATTCAGGTAAAATCATTCAGATAAAAGTTCTAACAAGAGAAGAGAGCAGCACTCTCTACAAAACACACACTGAAAACCAGCCACAGCGGCACTTTTAAACCAGAAAACATGCCGCCCACGTCTGATAAAGTAACGTCATACTATAAATCAAATTAACTGCATCTAAGTCATTCCAAATCATGTATCAACCACCATGCTCATTTTTGATTTTTCATTTCAACTCCTTAAAGTGAGTGCTAACTTTCATCAAAGCAACTAAAAAGGGAGTCAGCAGCTTCCACCAGGGTGAAGTATGCTTGGGGCTGGCTATCCATTCAGAATTATCCACCCTTTTGTCTATACCATCTGAAAACAACAAAAACAACACTCATAGAAGAAGTCAACCAGATGCAATATAAAGATGTATGCTATATTCTCCTTTTCTTCTGCTTCAATCCATCTTAAATGTGGAGACGTTCCAGATTGAGCATCTTGAATATCCAGGTTGAAACTAACTTTGACCACAGTGCTGCTTCTCTAAAATTCAACAACAAAGCATTTTTATGAACATTATGACATTTTAAACAGCACATTGTCTTGTTGTCAACTGTTTCTTCGTCATTCTAAATTTCCTCTGAACTGTCCTTGTTGTGATCTTTCATCACATCCACCTAAAATGAGCAGTGACTTGGTTTGGCAGCTACATCCAGTTCTGGGGGGGTTTGGCAAAGCAGGTCACAAACAAAATCTCAATCTTCAAAAATGTGAAAGAAAAAATACTAAAATGAAAAGTTAAATCACAATGTGTACAGCAACATGTTTTAGCCTGATGTAACGTGTCAATATTACAGCTTTCCAACCCCCAGAAAGGTTGTTAAAACATGAAAGAACACAAAAAAGTTTTACTTCAAATCAACATTTGATGCATTTGCTGCCCGATATCTTAGAAAAGGTGCTGTCTTTGTGTTTTCATACAGTATCAAAGTGAAGTTAATGTCATGCACAGCCACTTTTGTGACAAATTGAGTATACCCAGAGGCACAGTTAAATAGGCTGTAAACTACAAAGCATGTTATCCAGCAGCTGTTTATGACCTCAGAGTTAACATTCCAGAGCACAGAGCCGAACTGTCAAACTGCTGTGTAAAATAAAATATGTAAAGGTGGAGGGGAACTTCTGAGTCTTGTGTTCTGTCTTCTTTTTGCATGCCAGGGTCCTGACTTTGAACAACAGGGGTCCAGACAGCAGAAACACACAATGGGTCCAAGGCTGCTAATAAACCTTGAACCGCGAACAAATCACAACACACCCCGCCGTCATAACCACCATTTCCTCGACTTGATGACTTTTATTGGGGCAATCCAGAAAGTCTGCTGTCTCTCTCTTTGTCACACACATTTACTCAGTCTGTGTGAGAATGGGACTGTGGGTGAGTGTGTATTTGTGCGTGACGTCAAGGAAGACAAGGAGATGAAAGGAGAGATTGTGTGTGTCTGGTTGGAAGTAAAGGAATTCCACCTCCTGACCAACAATAACTCAGCTATCCAACTTTTTGTCCCCCCCTTTTTTTTGGAGCTACTTTTCAAACTGAGTTATTCCTATTTTTTTTTTTATTATTATTATTATTACTGCATGCACTGATGTTTGGATTTTCATGCTTTCAGAGAAAGCTCTAGAAATGGTTATATTAATTGGTATTAGGACACCAGAAAATGCAGTAACATGCTGAGAAGCAGCTGTAGTGTTTGATGTAACAAAGGACAACAAATACTTTATAGGGTTAATATGCCAATAACTCATTAATCATCTAAAAATCAACATGAATCATATCTGATCCCTGAATTCCTGTGACCACCACACAAATCCAAAATAAAGAAAAACAAGAATAGTTTTATACAGTATAAATGATGACATAACTGCAATTATCTATTGCAAAAAAAAATGTTTCAAGGAGTTAAAGAAAAGGGTTGTATTTAACTTCAAAATATATAAAGACGTGGCACACAAAAAAATTGTATTTTCATGTATTATTTTATATGTAGGCTGCAAAGTATAACTATAGTACCTAAGTTAGAATAGGACTGAATTTAATTTTGTGGCTGTGGCACAAACATGGAGGTATTGTCCATTATTCATAATAGTAACCTTAACTAAAGTATTTCAAACTGTTAAATGATTTAAAACACATAAACATGTAGTATATTCCACATTTAAGCGGTAAAAACATTAGTGAGCCTCATAAGTGGAGTCTGGTGTGTATGGAGCCAAGACTATATAATCAATACGATAATGAAAAAATAAATGACAAATCAGATGGTTTTATCCAAGTAACTATGTCATTAATGGATTATCCCAGCAGTATTCATCTTCAAAACATCTTGGCTTCACTTTAGGGAAATGAAGTCTTGGCAATGCTGCCAGCATCTTCCCATCATCTCGTATAGATTGTCATATAAATTTATACTGTAGCCCTTAGTGACTTTTACACGGAAAACAGTCCACGTACGTGGACATTTATTATGACACCGCCACCTACAGGATGTTACGACACATTTCATTCACTCACTGATGTTGACGTTGCTCTGCCTGAATCCATGAGAGTGCAGTTAAATTAAATTATAAGCTCTGATTCGTGAGTTACATCATATTATAGATGAAAGCGGTTGTCAGAGATAGTACTTGCGTGGTAAATAAAAAGACACAGTTTGAATGCTGATATGAAGCTGAGGCATTCTGACTTGACAGCTTAGATTCAGATGTACTTATCTACAAAAATATGCTGGCGATTGTTTCAGATATTTAGAAATAAAATAAAAACGTTTAGATATGAGCAGATAACAGTGTGTTTACAGTGTAACCTCACTAAAAGAAATATGTTTCATTCACATTTCAGGTTTTAAATCCCACTGCAAGAAAAATAACTGACAGGAGGCCTTAATCATATCTGATATTAAATAATATATGTTCTTATTATCATACTTGACATCTGCAGCTCTTAACAGGCAATGATTTGTTGCTTTATATTTGCAAAGTCCTCCTCTGGAGAGATTGGACGCTGTTGTGCCTCTTCCAGCCAGCAGGTGGCGATAGAAAATCACAATAGACTGGTCAAGGCCCCCGTCAAGGCCTGCCACATGAAGGATTATCACTTTCACAAGGAGAACACGGGCAGTATGTGGAATCAATAAACCTTTGAATTAATTTATGTCAAATGTGTTTCCATTACTGGCCTCACTACATGAAAAAGTACTAAAAGTTTCATTTACGTTCGTCTGAGCAGCTGAGATCTTTCCTGGTCCACATTTATAATAATCAGACTGATTACTCGCGTTGCTTGGTTTATGTTCTGTGCGAAGAAAAAAAAAGTAAAAACGCATTGTAAAGTGAGTTAAAATTGCACATTAGAAATATCTTCTTCTAGGAACTGTCTATATTTTGAGAAATGACTTAAAAGTCTGTGATGGAAGCTTTCAGGACTGGCTGTTGGCACATGTAGCATCTAATACACGCCTGTTGTGGTTTCTGTCCCTTTAAAATATAGTTGTCGATGCCCTTTAAGAAAGCTGCTGTAGCCTAGTGTCAACACTTTATTTCCGCCTCTTCCTGAACTAAAAATAGCTCGAGAACCACATTTTTAACGCCGCGTCTTAAAGTAAAGCCTGTTTTATTTTCACAACCCCCCCACACCATGCTCAGTCTAGAAAAAATAAAATTCCATTGAATAACTGGATAAAATTTTATAAATGGAAATGGTATTAGTTAATAAAGATAAATCAAATTTAAACTTCAGCTTTACACACTCACAGAGCTGATTAGTGTTTCATCTACACATGCGCACTACAGCCTAGATTTCTGCATCGTGCCATCAGACCCCATGACTGAACAACATGACTTTAATCACCAATCTCCTAATTTAGGATAACATTTATGCACATGAAGGAATATTTATTTATAGTTGAGGATTTCAACTTTAATTTTTCTGCTGGTTGGGATATTCTAACATAAATCAAACCAAATAGTCTATGTTTACAATCAACATAAGTCTGCCCTAGATGTCAACCACGACCAACCAAAATCTGTCAGTAGGCCACTGAAAGTTATTTTTTTAAAGGAATAAGTCATTAAAATTAAGTTATATACAAGGTACCAGAAAGATGGAATAAAAGAGTATTTGATATAAAAAGTTATGGCTAACTCTATAATCTAGTATAATAGAAAACCCAAACTCAATTTCTCAGGAGAATATTTTGAAACCTATAAGAAAGGCGGTTAACATAAAACTTCAGCCACATGATAGAAGCTAAATCACAACCACTTTGCTTTAAAAAAGGAGGAAAAAAGAAAAAAGGCATTTGGGCACATACACAAACTGCAAACAAGCGTATCAACAGTTTCATGCTTCTTTTTATTCAGCCAATAAAATGACTCGAGAACTGAAGGGATATATGTCCTACATCCAGGTCCATCTGCAGCAGGCCCGCCATCGCATTTCTCTACGCACAAGAATGATTTGATTTATTTCCCATACTCGCCAAATACAGTCTAATCATGTGATCCGCAGTGTAACCAATTGGCAGCCGAGAAGAAGGTAAGGGCAGGAAAAAAATTACTACCATTTTAGGGGAGGATGTAAGCCACTATACCAGCCCATCTAACGTTTTACAGTCGCACTTAAGTGTCTTTTTATTGAAATAATAAAATAAACATGTCGCTAACGAATTATTATTCCATGATGGGTCTCCAGACCGAGGAGCCGTACGGTGCACATTTCATCCCGGGAGCACTGCAGGGTTCGACGGCCGCCTGCGCCAAGCCAGCCCGGGGAGCGGAGGAGGAGGAGGGGACCCCCGGCTCCCACATCCCGGATTTTTCACATTTTTCCAACAAAGCGAGCCTAAACGGCTTTTCTCCTTGGACGAACACGTCGACGTCCTCTTCGTCGAGTTCTCCCCAGCTGCAGTCCGGCCCCGGCGCCTCCATTCCCGGTCTCTTTCACCCACATCACCTCCTGAGCCATCACCACCACCACACCTACTACGGCCCGCAGGCTCCGGCGCACGCCGAGCACCTCGCATCCGCGACCGAGAGCAGGTTCGTCCGCTGCTGGGAGGGGTCGACCCCCGCTTCGGAGACGTCCCTGTCCCAGGTCTCGGCCGCCTTCCCCGCGTGTCTACCCGCTCAGGGTGACCTCTCCAATCCGAGCCCGACGTACGAGACCATCAAACCCGAGAGTTCACCGCCTTCGCACGGGAGCCCCGGCGACTCCAGCTTCGCCAGTCCGGCCGAGGTGGTCCTGGAGCGGCTCGGGACCGTGGAGGAGCTCCGGAGGAAGCCCGAGCCAAAGAAGGAGGACGAGGAGAGGAAAACACAGCAGCAGCAGCTTGACCCGGGTAAAACCAGATCCACTAAACTCAGGAATGTTTATTAGCTTTAAGAACACAGGTGTGTGTGTGTGAGAGAGAGAGTGTGTGTGAGTGTGTTTGAGAGGCGGATTAGATGTAAGAGAGTGAGTGTAACTTTTATAGCCCTATAAATGTCTTGTAAACGGTAAAATATAAAACTTTATTGTCCATTAAAATAATTAAGGTGCTATTGTTATTTAGCAATTTGTCACTAAAGGAGGAAAGCAGGTTGGCTTGGCCTGCTTTTTCTGATCAGTCTGAGTCTAGAGCCTGTTATTTATATTTTTTTGTGTTTAAGTTTTTTCACACACACGTGTGTGTACATCAAATCTTAAAAGAAAATTAGAGTAATTACACTTAGTGATCACAGACATCCGTAAAAT
>JAOWBL010000007.1:1406946-1429348 GCA_028564865.1 Zenarchopterus dispar | reverse complement strand
CACACACGTGTGTGTACATCAAATCTTAAAAGAAAATTAGAGTAATTACACTTAGTGATCACAGACATCCGTAAAATGGATATAAAGTGCATTTTAACTCAAGAATTGTCACTTATTTGGGTAATGTAAATGAGTGTAATCCATTTAAGAGCCTTGAAAGCCTGACATTCACAGGAACACAAATAGCAGGAGAAAAGTCACGACAATGCAGCAAAACGATCAGTAAAGATTTAATAGAATCGTAACAAAAGCTATTTAATTTAGATCTGTTAGAGGATTTTATAATTCATTCCACTTGAACACATTACTGTGCTAAAGTCTTGGGCACCTCTCGTCTTGTTTTGTCAAGACTTAAGTGACCATCCATATGTATTTTCCATTAAAATCCAAACATAAAATACAACGTTAGTATTAAAGGTAAAGCTCGGTTAAACAGAGTAAAACCACACACTGTACAGAACAAAATGCATGCAAAAGTTAGTATTTAGTGTGACCTCACTCAGAACCAAGCACAGATTTACCTTTATTTTAATAAGACTGTCACATACACATAATTAGGATTCCTTTCTATTTATATTTCAGAAGCTAGGTTCCTGTATTTTTTGGATTAGTATCTGACTTAAAAATACATTTATATACCATAAGAAATAAACTTTTGCAGAACAACAAAGTTAGGGGGTGCCTAAAACTTTTGCTGCATTTCGCTCCTTAAGTCCAGTTATGTCAGCATTTGTGTATCCAAACATTGAGCTTTAAGTTTTTATAGTATGGCGTTTCTTGCATCAGCACTTCTGGGTCTGTTTTTTTTTTTTTTTTTGTTAACATTAATCTAGATTGCGTGTCTCTTTATTTTATTTTTTTAAAGTCCTATACCAAAAGAAAACAAACAAAGTTAATAATTACAATTATAATGTCTGTGGTTAAGGAATGATTGGATTGCATATTTGCCTGTTTTTAATAAAGAGATGTGAGATAGTTTTAAAAGCTTCTACAACACAGCTTTTAAATTAAAAGTTTAGTAGGACATGAGGTGAGGAGAAAAACAAAACAACTGTAATAGGGGCCACAATTGCAGATATTATTATTACAATAGTAAAGATGCAACAAATACCTTCTCATTTTGTTGGTTCAGTGACTTTTAAATCATTTTACATAACAAGTATTGTTAAATTTGGGTTTTAGGAGACTTGCCGACCTGATGTCCATTTTATTGAATGAACTACTCAAATGTTTTAGCAAAGCAACAAAAGATGTCCTACCAGACCAAACCTGGAACTGCACATGTTGCTTGCTGGCTGTCCAGCTACTTTTCTAAGTAATTTCTTATCAATTATGTGCTTAATAATCCTAAGACTGAAGCTTGGTGTGGCCTTTTGCTTGCACATTGTTTCATAGCTGCTAGTATCCTTCCAAAACTCATCTAGAAAAAAAAAAATACATAATTCAGTGTCTGTGTGTTATTGTTTGAACTTCTGCAAATAAAAAAAAAAAAAGTTATATTACAGACTAGTGAGAGGGAACTGGAAGCTGTTTTTATTTATGGTGCCCCATTTGAAGCGTGTGGTGCTGTTTTTTCTTCTTAATGAGCCAAAAGTTGCAGGCTCATAAAGTTTTTTCCTGAGTATGTTTTCTTCAGTCTTTGAACTGCAGACAGACACACATGTACACACACACACATACACACACATATGTGCAGATACACACCAGCTAGAGCAAAGCAAACATAGCAGTGAGTTGTGTAGGTGGTGCTAAAAATCTATGCTTCTGCGTCTCTTTTGCAGAAAATCCATCTGCCAGCTGGATCCACGCCAAATCGACCCGGAAAAAGCGGTGTCCGTACACCAAACACCAAACCCTGGAGCTGGAGAAGGAGTTTCTCTATAACATGTACCTAACAAGGGATCGGCGCCTGGAAGTTGCAGGACTCTTAAATCTGACAGAGAGACAGGTGAAAATCTGGTTCCAGAACAGGCGGATGAAGATGAAGAAGCTGATGATCCGGGAGAGGAGGAGTATGAATGAATGATGCATCCAGAGGCTGGGCGTGTTTTTTTTTTTTTTCCAGGGATACGTGAGGAGGTGGCGAGGTTTTAGCTGGTAAAGGAAATGCAGTGCTCCAAGGCGCCCAGCATCAACTGCCATGATGAGCTGTTACTAAGCAACGGACTGTGGAGTTAAATGGCCGCCTTGGATAACAGCAGTGGTAAAACATGATGGGGGAGACCAGGATTTGTTGTAACACACACACACAGTCAATCTCACGCACACACAGAAAAAGAAAAATACTATTATTACTTTTGGGACTTTTGAAGTCAACTGAACTTTGCTGAAGAATTTGTCCATTTGCATGTTTGAAAATGAAAACAGTCTGCAACTTGGGGTTGTTGTAAATAATAAAACTTTAACATTTAGTGGGAGATTCAGTAGCTGAGCCACAAACAGTTCATATCAGAGACTTGCTCATTTTAAAACACATCTGCTTTTGATAAAGCTGCATAACTCTCAACTGGATACACTTGACACATACTTGACTTCACATAAAGTGTCTGCGCTTGAAGCCAAAAAAGGAGTCATGTTTTATGATTTAATACTGAAACAGTTCTAATGAAAACTGCTTTAAGTGAGCTAGATGAGAGTATAGTTTACTACGAGGCAACAATCAAAGCTAAATCGCCTGAGGAGTTGCATGATGAATTATCCATCACGTATGGAAAAAATCTGCTGCATTTATTTGAAATCAAAATGAAATAATACCCCCAAAAACCAAGGAAGTCTCAGCCATGTGAACATGAATACGAGAGGATAACGTGACAGATCGAAATGAACAAAATCTGTTAATAGTCCTGCCAGAAATTACTTTAAAACTTGGAAATGACACTAGTTTCGCATACAAGCCAAGAAAAAAAAGGTTTTCAAGCATAAATGTGAATCTGTCACATGTCATGCCCTCACATGTCAAAGTATGCGAAACATCTTAATGCAGCACGAGGCTGAAGGTGAAAGCATCACAGAAATGTGACAGACATGTGAAATGTCTCAGAAATCAGAGTCCCATTTGAGAAAGTTTATTCTCATCAAAGCAAACCTCATTAGAAATGGAAACACGCAGCTTTTGCTTTTTTTGTGTACAGAATTCATCAAATTATCAAGTTTTGTCTTTGATAGTCCGTCAAGGCAAGTGGAGCCGGGATGTGTTGGCGTATTTGTGTGCAAACCCATTCAAGTAAATAAAATGAAGGCTGGGATGCTGCAATTTTGCAAATAATTTTCAACTTGACAGTAAAGGTAGAAAAGACACTATCCATTCAGAAGCTCCTATTTTGTTTGTGGTTGTGTAAATTTGAGGCCTGGAAGTTGTTGTTGTTTTTTTAAATTTGGAACCAAGAACAAAAATTGCTCAGAAAAAAACCTTGTGGAAGATCTAACAAAGTTAACTTGCAACATGAGAGGATGGGCAGCTAAAAGCTAAAGATGGAAAGGGTTGTGTGGGGAATATTCATAAATGTTCATCAGGTTTTGCCGATAGCTCATAAAATCATTGAAAGATTGAGAAGCTGAGAGAAAAGTCTGGAGGAGCGAGGCTGAAACCCAAACATGTCATGGACTCCAAAACTCTTCGAAAGCATTTGCCACCAAACACATCAATGACATCACTAATCCAAGTTTATGTTTATATATTTGGCAGGGATCGTGTATAAGAGCAGTAACGTCACAAAAGAAGAGATGTGTTGTATAAATGCAAGATTAAATATGTTCACACAGGAAAAAAAAGGACTAATAACACACACCCGACAATATAAACTAAATACTCCACCAGAAATCATTTTCTATCAGTTATGCTGACATTGCTGGTTCCTCAAATTAGTATTTTTTCTTTTGGCCTTATGAGAAAAAAGCAAATTTTCACATATTTCAGACCATTGTGAAGTTTATTCCATTTCTCAAATAAGAAAGCAGACAGTGCAAAAGGAGAAAACTGCACCCTCTTCTCCAGTATTTGATCTTAATGACCTTGTCCTGAGTTAAACGTCTATCACGGAAAAGGGGGGGGAAATGTTGCCCACTCTGATCTTGAACTCATTTAAGATGGACCGAAGAGAAGCAGAAAACTATTCCATGGTCACACCTTTAACGCTAAACGATGCGACAAGGTTTTGGGCCAAAATGTCCTCCAGCTGGTGTGTTTTTCAGGGAAAATCTTGCTTAATTTATCGAGACAACACCAGGCCACCTCCTGAAAACATCTGAGTAAAAAAAGAGTTCGGACCTGCCTGCAGTCCAGACCTGTTACCAGATGAAAATGAGCAGTGACTAAGCAAACAGGAAACTGTTTATCAGCTGGTAAATGTTTGATTTTAAAAATCATTTGCTGTCCAAAAAGTGTCATTTCAAGAAAGGTCATCCAACAAAAGCCTGTGACCCAACTCTTTCTGCTGGATTTTAAAACATTTTCTTTTTTTTAATGAAATGTGGCTTTCTGTGAAGCCTAGTTACAGATAATCTTTTGTAAATGCTAGAACGGGGTCTTATGAATGTTTTACTCATCTTTTAAATGATCACAGAGGTGAAGTTGAATAAGGATCAATCATGCTCTTTGGCTTTATTGAGCCTGTTTTCATCAAGGTTCAGAACCTCATAGAACATCAGGCATTTGTAACCCCAGTGGGTTCTGAATTATCCAGTCAGCTATCAAAATATGCCACTCCTCAAACCTGTGCACATTTTGTACATAAATGCAGCCAAAAGAAGCAAACATGCAGCTAATGAAAGAAATGTAATAAAAGGTCCAAGATGTCTCTTGATGTATTTCAGGTCTTTCCGTTTGTCTGGAAATGAAAGACATTGTCTCTGTTGCAGCCAAACCTGGTCTCCCCTAAAGTGTGAAGCAGACAGAACCATGTTGTAATCTATCTTGTTTTGTTTTTCTAAACTTTGCATGTACCCTCGTGGGCATATTTGTTGTTGCTGTCCTTGCTGTCGTTGTCATTGTTGCTATGTATGTACGTATAAATCAGTTGTTACTGTGGCTCTGATATGCAGATATACCCACGCCTGTATGCCACTATACACACACCAGTCATGGCTAAGCTATGGCGTGACAGCAGTCTGCTGGTTGTTTTCCTCTTTACCTCCTGTAAGAATAAACTGATGCAATCCCACTTTTGAGACATTTTAGGAGGATTACACGGCGCAACGCACAACCCACTTCCGTTTTCGAGTGTGAGGTACGATACTGTTGCATTAAACTGTTATAACAGGAATATTATAAAAGGTATCTTAATGTTTTTTTTTTTTATTTCTTCCAAGATGATGGTGTTGATTAATAAAAGTGTTTCTGTGAGAAAAGTAGGGCTCTGTCAGCCGTCTACAGGAGTCCACGCGGGTCTGTTCAACAAGGCCTCCATCCAATCATCCACGCTAAAAATGCTGCTCATGGTGATTTTTAAAAAAATGAAATAAAATACTTATTACCAGAAGAGTGTTAAGTGTTTGATATTTGTGGGGGGGTTTTTTCATTTAAATATTTGTCATTTTAAACAACTAAAATGGCCGTTTGAGGCGGTTTTCAGCCTTTTATACCTGTATATAAGGTTATTACCGCCTACTGCTTGTAAAGGTTAGTGGTTACATTATTTAGGGATATAATAATATAAAACTAATAGTGCTAGTTAAAATTACACAGCCCGGGTTCTATCAGATAGGCTACGAGGAAGAGGCCTTATAGACTACAACAACACAAAAAAGCACTGGTATAGTTCCTGAGCAACTGTGGCTTTACCCCACGCGCACTATCAACCTATTCATCATTATTATGATATGATTTCACGAGAGAAAAATAGAAGCAATGTGTCACGTTTGACATTTACCTGGATTATAGGCCAGTGATCCCATTTATTAGGTTTTTCATTCTGATTATATTCCATTGTCAAGGTGTCTCACCGCTCTCAGGTACGAAGTCTGGCTTCGAGTCCTCAGAGACACATTTCTGCCTCCTTGTTTTGTCAAAGTCAGTGCAGCGCCTCATAGTTTCCCTCATTTATTGCGCCCATATAATGTCAGCGCTCATGCTACTGCAGGGTCATAAAGCAACAGCATGCAGTTGGAGAATAAACGTGACTTTCCGTCCAGCTCAAGTCACAGAGACGCGCACGCAGGGGGGCCATAAAGTCATTTAGCCCAGACAGTGTTTGTGACTACAGTATATGGCTTTATTGGAAACCCTTTCCTGCCTTGGAGCCTTAACTGTCCTTCTACATGTTAAAGTCATTGTCTGCGGGTGAGACCAGACAGCTTCCGTCAAGTATTACAGACACGAAGACAACAAAACACAGGAAATTTCATTACATCGAGAAATATTCCTATAGAGCACGTGAGTCTAAATTTGGTGGTATTTTTTAAAAATCTTTTTCAAAACTTGCCTTGGAGATCAGCGTTGAAATTTTATTATTTGAGTATAATGTGCTACTTTTTAGTCTTACAACCTGTTTGAAACATTTTGAATTGGCTCGATTTCCAAAATTATGGAGCATCAGAGTTTAAATAACGCGCGGCATATAGGCTCAGTTTTACTCCCAACAATATAGAAGACGACTAGAACAGAAAAGCATTTTAAAAACGCTTTTCTGTGAGGAAAAGGTGTGAGAAATAGCCAGAAAAATCATATAAGGCGTTCATTAACCATTTTCTTGTTATTGTACCCATCAGTGTTGGTTTGCTTTGATAGCATTTTTCTTAATGATTTTCTTTTATTTCCTAATTTTTAAAAACATTTTTAGTACTACGTTGACAAAACAATGTCAATCAAAACGCGGTTGGTTTGTACATGACGAGAGTGGCTCTTATCTGTATTTGCAAATAATCGCTTGACATTACAAACACTGCTTTTTAAAATATGGACATAAACTACCAGAATATCCCAACTGAAACGACCATTTTCCACGGCGCATTCACCGCAGCAAACAAACTTCAGACCAAATAGCCTACTCAAGAAACCAGCGTTGCAAAATATATATAAAAAAACTAAAACCATGCCTGTGTTTGAGCTTTAATTGCCATTAAACGTGAAAAATGTGTAGCAAAATAAAACGCTCTTAAAAGCTGCACCCACAGAAAACTATAAAAGTGGAATTAGTATATTTATTGTGCTGCGGAAAAGAAAACACGGCGGCTCGTAATAATTAAAGCAATGATTAAATTTAGATTAGGGGCTGAAAACTGATTCCACTGCAGAAAACGAACAGCCTGTAATTAAGTAGGGGGGTATAGCTTAAAAACAAAACCCTGCAGAGTAAGTATTTGGAAAATCTATCTTTAATAATTCAGGATTCGTAGAATAGGCTAAGTAAAAGCGTGCTGCAGTAAAAGGCCATACAGACCTTAACGTAGAGGCCTCATGGTGTTCCGTTTTATCAAATGTGGTGATAAATGTCATTTTAAATAAACAAATTTTGTATGTAGTTGGGAAAAAAGGACTAAAAATGACCAGAAATCAGTTTTATCACCAATGTAATGGTTCTACAAGTTCAAAACAAAATCCCACAGCAATGTTGGTTCCGTGTGTAGTTACACACTGTGTCCACTAGGTGGAAGTATTTCATTAGTTGTTGAGCTGCAGCTCAATGGTTGTGGAAAGATGGGGGCTCTTAACTGTCGGTTCGGAAATCTGAATCCTCAGAACAATCTAGAGAACAACATATCAAATATTACACAGTATAGTTATTTACTTAACAAAGTGTAAGCCATAATTAATAAAAACTAAGTACGCCGCTACTACTCCCATTGGAAGTGAGAGTCTGAGCAGCTGCCAGGTACTGTCAATCAAATGTATTGGATTATTTGATCACCACAAGTGTGATCACCACTGTAAAAGCAAAGGTGTTGCCCCTTTGCTGATCTCAGATATACAAATGTAAACTGACACAATGCCAAAGGGAAAAGACATCAGCAATGTTCTGAGAGAAGTAAGTGTTGATGCCCACTAGTCCACTAGTCTGCAAAGGGTTATATGGCTGGTTGCAAACAATTTGAATTCATAATTTTACAGTGAGATTCACAAGTTGAAAACATTCAAGACAGACTCCACTACTCACAATGCTCAAAGACATTACAAAAATGCAAGGGCTATATATCCGACTCCATACCTCAGTTATTATGTTAACGTTTATGCAGCACAGTTAGAAAAAGACGACACAAGTATGACATGTTTAGGAGAGGTGATGGTTTGGGTTAGTTTTTGTAGCGTTTTCATTTAGGGACCTTGCAGTCATTGAGGTGAAGAACTCTTTTGTCAAGCCTCTTGTGCATCCATCTTTTCAACAGCTAAAGCTTGGCTGAAACTTGCTCATGCAACACAAAAATAACCCCACAGACACCTGCAAATCTAAAACAGACTGTAAAATAAAATAATCAAGTCTTTGAAGTCATCCCATTAAACTTCAGACTTCAACCTCTTATAAAAGCTGTGGCAGAGACCTGCGAATAAACAAACACATGCAAATGTAAAAATTCTGGAACAACTTTGTACAGAAAGACCACCAATTCCTGCACAATATGAGCATTTCCAATTATTGCAGATTATTTCTACCAGATTTTGAATTAAAAGCTGCTTAGCTTTTAAAACATAATGACACAGTATAAAATGTCATGTGTATGAAGATGAGAGTTTATTATGTCTTAATAAACAAAATCTTACGATAAAAGATAGTTTCTTTTTCACAACCGGAAGTCGTGTGGAGGTAATTTCGACTTGAACAGAAACTTCAGTTTATATTGCTTGAAGTCACCGCTTCTTCAATACGAAAGACGACCGCTAAACCTGTAAGATGATTTTTAGAAAAATATGTGACTGCTGAAGATTTGATTTTCATGAGCATAATTAAAATAAACACAGAGAAAAGTTATCAATTGCGCTCTACTTAACAAACGTAAAATTAAAATGGCTACAGGAAGTATACCATAAGGTAAAGAAATTACATATATGTTATGTATATTTTGAGTATATTACCCCACATGAATTTATTTTATTAAGGAACAAATCGTGTTGTAAACTCAACATTTTAATTCGCATACTAGTGTATTTGTGACCTGAATCTCGAAACGGCGAGAGGTGTGACATCATTTCCCCTTTACGGCTGCACTTCAAAATAAAACAACTTTCTAACGACACTGAAAAAGCTCTATAGTCACCACCACGAACCTTAAAGCCACTAGAACTAAACTGAACTATTTAATTCACTCTGGGAACTCTCGATGAATGAACTACATATATACATCCATGTATGTGTGTGGGTGTGTAGGTGTGTGTATATACATACATACATATACATCACACACACAAACACATACACACACACACATACATACATAGATAATACATGTATGTACATACACACACGTGTTTACATATATATATTATATATATATAAATATATAAATATACATATATATATATATATGTATTATATATATATATATAATACCCATATATATGTATATATATGTATTATATATATATATATGTACACACAAATATATGTATACGTATACATATGCATGTATGTATGTATATACATACATATATCCCTCAGATTGAATTTTAAAAAAGCAATAACAGGCATAATAAGCTAGAGTTATATGAAGTACATCAAGTAAATATCTGGAATGACATATTTTCTTCCCTTTAACATAGTTAATCTAACAAAACTGCTGAGCAGAAAAGTTGTCATTGTACTAAAAAATACGTAACCTCATTTACATTGAACTGGTCTTGTCAGTGCAGGCTAACTGTAATAACATGATCAGTATAGGCCCTAATTCAGTCCAGAGCAATCAGATGTAAATATTGTAAATTATACAGTTGTGCCTGTGTGCAAGTCAGCGAAAAGACAGAATTATCTCTCACTAGGACGAGACAGGCACTTCGATAAGATAAAGCTGACCAGGCAGCAGGCTACTCCATGTTAGAAAAACGCCCAATGAATTATAAATTTGCGTTTATCAACTTATCTGAACGAGAGCGAGTGGTTGTCAAGCTGCAAAAATTTTTGATGTCGCTATGTGGTAAAAAATATGTGGAAAAGTATTTTCTATAATGTATTTAGTTTTGGTTGTATAAACAAAAATGAAATGGCGGTCACTAAGGAAACAGTGCAACAACAACATCAACCACACACATCTGCTCGTGAGAAAATCCAAGAAAAAGCATGTGATCAAAGCGCTCCATTTAGTACTGTAAAGCAGAGAACTGTTCTTGTGATCAAAGTACGTATTAACAAAAAACGTCTGTTTTTAGTAAGAAAAAAAAGTAATAAAAAACTGTTTATCAATAAATTAGATATAGGCTCAGCATACATGCAAATATTAGGAGACAAGTCAACATAGTCATTTATATTTCACATTAGTTTCTAAACCAAAACGTGAAATTTTGCGTTTAATTTTTCTCTATCAGGTAGCAGTTTTAGCAAAAATAACATTGTGAACATACCTTACCTTCAAGCACAAATAATATCAAAAACACAGAACACACGCGCATACAGCGCTTTAAGCTGCGATAACAGACGTTTAAAGGAAAAAAAAGACAGAAAAGGGCAATTTTCTTTTAACGTCACATGAAGTATTTATCTTATTCCCCCCATGACTGATCTGAAATATAAAACTCTTATGAGCCATTTTTTTCTGATGTTATTTATTCAAACCAGTGGCGCCAAAAAGAATTGTATAGGTTTTATGTTTCTCATTAACGTTTTGATTAGAAAATGTCAGTGTATTTCGGTCTAATCAAAAAGTACAATGTAAGGGGGAAAAAAAAGATTTTGTAATTTTTTTTTCTCTTTTTTTTAGTGTGAGAAAATATTAGGAGCCTGGCCCACACTATTTTGATTACAGGTTTTTTGTTTTTGTTTTTGTTTTAAATCTATATCTTGTGTTATAAATATACAGCAGAAAAATTAAAAATATGAAGCAAAACTATAATGACATTTTTAAAATGAACCTAAGGAACACATAGTCGTTCTTATGGGCCCTTTTGTGTGTCTGTATTTTTTCCTCAGCTTTCTCTTCACTGCAGCTATCACAAATTCCCGTTTTTTTCTTTTTTCTGTCAACAGACCTCTTCTCTCTCTCTCTCTCTCTCTCTCTCTCACACACACACACACACATACTGACACACTCACACACATAGGTCATAAAATGGTTTTACGAGCCGACAGCTACTGCAATTGGCTGCCAACGATCATGTGCGCGCGCGGACTGCGTATCCTGGAGCTGTCCGGCGCGTTCACGGTAGCAGAGATCTGCACCTCAGCACCCGCGCGCCTCCATGGTCCGTAAACAATCTTTCTTTACATTTTTTAAAAATTCTTCAATACCCTCTCCCTACTCTTTATCTGTACTGTTTGTTCTTTAACGATCATTTTAAACGATCATCTGTACACATTTAGCATAAAATGAGTTCATGAGTCCACTAACAACCTGTTAGAAAAGAAAATATATATATATTTTTTTACTTTGCGTGTTTGCTTTTTTGTTTCTACTGTGTAGGCTAAATCTCCTCAGCTTCCTAATGTATTTTTTCTGATTTCTGGCTGATGTTTCAGCTCTTGATTTGCTGTATTTTCTTTTTCTTTATCAAGATGCTGCAGAGGAACATGGAGTCTGACAAAACGCCCACATCAGGTACCAACGCTGAGCTCTGACATCTGAACTGAGATGGAATCCCTGTGTTTTCTCATAAATATATTCTGCTTGTAAAGTTAGATGGAGGATCGGATCCGTGTTTTCCTGTTGATCATCGGATTGTCTTTTCTTGGATGTCCGTGAAACAGAGGGCTAAGATCTCATGTGATGCACGTATGCACGCAGGTGTTTTCTGCACACTGCGTTGTCTCCAGAATATCTAAAATTGTCTTTGCAATGAGTTCACGTGCTTACACATATAAAAAGTTATCTGCATCATTGGTTTTGCATTTATAAATGCTCGAACAGCCAAACAGTGTCTGTGAGAGGATTAGAGACATGAAGGGGCAGCATTCGGCCGTTATGACGTAATTAATGTTGCATAATTGTAACCTATACAGTTTATGACCACACATGAGAAATTCTTTATGAGACAGTTTATAAAATGCATTTGTATCGCCTACTTTAGTCTAGTCAATGAAAAGGTATTGACAACTGGAACAGGAAAACATTATTGTTTGAGGATGTAACAAATAACAAATTCAAATGTGTCAATAAGAAACTTTCTCAAGGGTTATTTCTCTGCACAGCTCTCACTGATCCTAGATCTCAACCCTTTGAACCACGGGTGCTGTCCAATGTTTTTCTTTTTTCTCTGGATTTTGCCTCTGGGGATAACAACAAATGTCTTTTCTCAGCAAGCTATGCACATTTTGAGGATTTGTGTGATTTCAGGAAAACTATTGATCATGGCATGACTAAGGGGATAGCAGTTTTAAAGGATTTTGAGTGAATCCAGTCACAGCACATAAATCCTAGAGTTATGTTACTGAGGATTATTGTAATTTTATGATTCACATCACATCCATATTTGGTGTCTTCAAAGACGTGCAAAAGCTTCATTTGTTTCTTTTTAGCATAAAAGAACTTTCTAAAGGTGAAAAGTTCCCAGAATTATGTTTTGCAGTATTCTACCTTTTTCTTGATGCATGCATACTAATGTTTTTAGAGGCCTGCATCTGAAAGAAAATGAAGTTTATATTCCCCCTCCATAAAATGCACTTGGACAGATGGAGTGAAGCAGAAAGAAGGGACCCTTTCTCTCTATTTTTGTTGTCAGTGACTTTTTTTTACGAGTGCAGGCTGGATGTCAGAGAAACAAAGAGACAGTATTTTTCCCCCCAACTCTCCCCCTCCCCTGTTTTGAATTTTGTATTTCTTTTTCTTTATCACGAGGCCAGCAGGCGTGGTGTGAGAGATGGGGAGAAACAAAGACAGTATTTCACTGGTGCTGCTCAGTCAAGCTCAGCTGGCCCTGAGTATTTACAACCTACTGCAATGCGGCAAACACTGTGTGTGTGTGTGTGTGTGTGTGTGTGTGTGTGTGTGTGTGTGTGTGTCTATTTATGTGCATTTTTGTGTCAGTGCATGTAAGAGAGAAACAAAGACACAAAAGGAGATGGGGAAGACACTACTGCAAAGACTGAGGGAAAGAGGGAATATGAGTCCAGCACAGACAGAAAGACACAAAAATGTTAAGGAATAACAAAGATGTATGAGGTGTGTTGGTGTACGTTACTTAAAAGACCCCTGTCTGACCTTGCAGGATAGTGCAAAGACCTCCGATCCAGCTGGATATCAGTGAAGCTGAATACAAGCTGCAGGTTTGTCCCAGGAACAACTGCAAAAAATAAAGTGTCTGAATCAAAGAACTGATTATGTAGGCTGGAAATTATTTTTTTTTCAGTCTTTCTTTTTTTCCAGGGAGTCTCTGGCTTCTATTTCATGGTAAAGTTACAAATTTTTTAGGTAACATCTGACCAGTTAACTAAATAATTTTTTTTCATATTTATTTTCCAGAATGACCCAAGGCAGCTGGTCTTTATCATCTGACACAGGTAAACCTCAATTAATGAAAAGCAAAATATTTTTTTCTTTTTTTAAAATTAGATGACATGCCTTTCTTTCATTTAACATTCCATAAATACAACCATCTGCTGAACCAAAGAAATTATTAAAAAAATGAATGCTCTACCATCACTGGTGCTAATCCTGAACAAGGTGCTATTTCTCTAATGCGCCACTAGGGGGTGGTAGCATCATGGAAAGTGCAGCCGAAACTGCGGCTGCCTCGAGAGCAGCGTTCTTCATCGCTCGTCCTCAGGACACACTACCCGGCTTGTTGTGGTTATCGCTCTGCTCTAACACACCTGGTTCAAATTAGTGCTTCACTGACAGACTTGTGTAGACCTCGACGATGATAGCTGTGTTTGAGTGGGGAACAATCTAAAACAAAGGCAGGACAGTGGAGCCCAAAGACCAGGGCTGAGGAACACTATTACAGAGCAGAAAAAAAAACTTACAATCATCATATTGGAAGAGATCTCTGGGTGACAATAGGCTACAGATGGTAGGTGACATGTAGTGTAAGTGAAACAAAAACGCCACAATAATCTCAATTTGATTAAAATTTGGAAACAAAAGAAACTGCAGTTGAATACTTTCAATATTTTCTCATTGACGCAAAAAGAAGAACAGAAACGTAAGACGAGTAAAACTGATAGCAAGACGACGCTTCCTTGAATTGCAGGTCTGCACTGAAGATGTAGGTTGTCCTTAATGACTCTAGATGGCGCTACAGGCTCGACGATGAAATTACGCACAGTTCGGAACTTCTGCGAAGGATTTCTCTTAATTTCAATTTATTCTCTACACGATAGGTGTTTTTATTATTGTAATTATCACTTCTAATATTATAGCCTATTTAAAATCTTGACTCGCTGAGATTTTACGTCTGAGCAGGTATGAAGCATCAGGAGAGAACTCATCAAAGAGGAGAAACAAAAATTAATTTAAAAAAAACAGAATAAAGAAAAGGCGGGATGGGGCCTTTTATGTTCTTGGACATTACCAGTTTAGCTCTATGCTAATAAATATTGATGTTTGTTGGAATTTGCTGAACAATCAAATTTGTAAAATTTCTAAAGCACACGCGTGATCTGTGTGGAGAAAATAATTAAAGGTGGATAAGACAAGTAGCTGGACATGAATGAAAAACATGTGTTTTATTTCCCTGCGTGCATAGGAAGTAAACGTTTAAATCCAGCATTTTCATGCTTCACTTCGCAACAAAAGGAGCTGCGCGCATTTTCAGATTAACTTGCCAACTATCTCTTTCTTATTAAGTTAATAGGGTATGTGGCTTTTTAAAAAAATGTCTTGTTTTGACACTAAAGTGTCCTCGGCAGTCTCAGAGCTGCTAAAGCAAGCAAACCGGCGTCTAGTTTGACACAGTGACACACACATGACACACACAGCCCCGCTGTCTGTTTTCACAGAGCTGCTTTATGGTTTTATTGCTCCCCATTTACGGAAATCAAAGCAGGAAACAAATGCTCCAAACAGCATTCCAGACACATCCAGGAAAACGCAAACAGCGTCCAGTGTCAGCTCGGGTTGGAAGAAAATGCAGCAACGCGAAGCGCAGGGGTCTCGACGTGGGAGACTGCACGCAGTGTGTCCTAATTACGCACCAAAAATGCCCACTTTACGCACCAATTTTGTGTCAAATCCTCTTAAAAATCTTCGTTGTTTTCCATTTACGTTTAGCCAAAAGAATTCAAACAGATCGAAAGTTGCAATTAAAATAATAATAATAAATAAAGTAAATAGATTAAAATGATTTGCAATCAAAAAAAAGACCCCATACTTCAGTTTATTCTCGAACAGCACAAGCTCCCCTACAGATTAAAGCCCCCTTTTTTTCCTTTGGCGCCATTATCGAATAAAGCGGCTCTTGGAGCAGGGCCTAATAATTTATGAACCCTTGTGGGAGTAGCGGAAAAAAAAAAGAAGAAGAAGAAGCTGAGCACGTGACGGTAATAAAGCGTGTTTTATTGCCAGCGTTTGACAAGCCCCAAAATATAACTCAGACAGAATAGCCGACAGGCGGCCAGATGGGATTAGTAGCCGATATTTGTCCGAAATCAACAGAATGCGGCTTGTATCTCGGAGAGAAACGGCAGAGGCGGACACTGCGGGTCGCGTTCACGCGCTCCAGCGGGATTTTACAGTAACCAACGATCGTGTTTTAACGCGAGATCAGCGCGCGGCAAGTAAGTGTGCCTTGTTTTCATATTTGGCGCAGATATGAAGTTATGTCCGCGAGGGGCTGGGGGGCAAGAGGGACGAGGGTGAGGTGGGGGATGAAGGGGGGAGTGTTCGGGGGACCACCAAAGGGCCGCCGCGTCGAATGAGTGACGGGTTCGGAAATCCACTTGTGGACAAAACTTTAATTAAATCAACCCAAAAGATCAATTTTGACTGGGAAAGCCTTTACTGTACCCTGTGATGCATTCGAGCACCAAATTCAATACTTATTCAAACCAGTTACACGAATGAAAGGCGAATTTTAAAGGCATGAATAGACTAGTTTCTTTTAAAATATATTTCTTTATTTTCTGCAACTAATAAAATACCTCTAAATGCACACAACTTTGGAATTTTGATTAAGCTTGTCAGACTGTGAATTCATAAGGAGATTAGAGCGTGTCATATTTTTATTTAAACCTGAAACCAGTTATTATTGAGTCCTCAAAGTATATATACTTATGAAAAGTACATATACTTCAAAGTATTTATACTATATGATATATATCATAAAATAACCAGAATTATGAACCGTTTTTATTCACAACCATAAAAACCTACTTTAAGTTTTCCTTAAATTAACTCTTTCTTTCTTTCTTTCTTTCTCTTTCTTTCTTTCTTTCTTTCTTTCTTTCTTTCAACGCTGCATTTTATCACATTACTGAAGTTTAATGTAAAAAACTGGCCTGTGGATTTGAGTGTGTGTGCGCGTGAGGATGTGTGTGTGTTTGTGTGACCGCATGATTTCCATGTGACGTTTGTTTTTACGTTGTGAACAGCAACGAGTCTCTGAAATCTAATCATAATCTCCGATGTTTTCATTTCGCTCTGGAAACGACGGTGCTGTGGAATGTTTTCCCTAGTTTCATCTTTGACTGTTTTAACATCATAACCTGTCCGTTAACTGCGGGCCTTTGTCGCATTCTGGTCACGTTTGTGGACGTTTTTGAGAACATTTCCAGCCTGAACCTATGAGGAGTTAACACAAAAGTGAGAAGCAGTATTTAAGCAGCAGATATAAAAAATAGGATAGTGAACTCTTGGTACTCTTCTTTCATAAGTGCACAACAACCAATAAATAAATAAATAAAAATAAAAAATAAAATAAAATAACCAGGATAACAACAGTGAGATTTGTTTGATACTCTGCACCACTGCTGAAAAAAATAAAACAGTAGCTCCTTAGAGTGAATAAATGTAACAAAATTATATAAATGGTAGGACTGAGATTAATTAATTGCCTCAAAGTATGTTTTTGTATTTTAACACGTTTTACTGACTAATATTTTGAAAACAGGGTGAGTTTAAGGGAAAAGCGAGTGAGCATTTCTTCCTTATTTCGGGATAGTCCTCATACGGAAATCATTCCCGTGTTAATTCCCAGGCTTTAAATGGATGCTATTAACATCTGATCACGATTTGCATGACTCAAACGGACCCAATCTAAAACTTTTTTTTTTTTTTTTTTTTTTACAGCAAGCACAATGGGATGTTACGATTATTTGCCATTTATTTGTGGCATCTCCTGCACGGTTAGTTTTCGCGTCTTCTGCGCGCTCCGAGACGGTGCATGCATGTGGATTCCCAAGCAGGGCTGGAGGTCGAAGTTAATGTCTAAACCGGGTTAAAGCAGCACCCAGCTCGGCTTTGACCCGGCAGAGGGCCGGGGGTGGAGGGGTGAGCTGGCGGTCAGCCTGTCTAAGATGAAAAAGTGAAACGACCCCAGAAAGAAAAGCCACAACTTGAATGGCTTTATACCAACGAAGTCGCAATGAGAGGTGAATTTCTGCTATTTGTGAAGCAGAACACGGTTTGTGGTTGTGTGTGCAGAGTATTGAATTCTGACCTGGACGGGATCAAAGTGAGCATAAGTCTCCAGGGGGACTATAAGTAAACTGTCCTTTTTAGATTAATTCATGGGTGGAAAAAAGTAGATATTGGCAAAAGTAATTAAAAATTTGATGATCAATTTAACAGGAAAAAAATTCAATATTTTTCTACCAATCAGTCGATAAAAACTGACTTTTGATCCACTCTTTTTTCCCCCTTGCACTTTTTACCCTTTAGTGTCACTGTGGCACCGCTTTTTGCACAACAACGACGTGTAACAGAAAGGGAGCGGGAGAAGCCCGTGGAACAATTGGCCCGCGACTCCCGCAGGCCGCGTGAACTCTGCGTGGTCCCCGGCTCGAGCCCCTGCGTTGGCCTGTCCAGCGCGAGGACTGATGAAACGGTGAACCAGCGGTCAACGATTCTGATTGACCCTCCGGCGACCTGACGGCAGCTAGGCTACATTCTTAAAGAAGAATGCGCTTTGAGAAACCGAAACATCCCTCCGTTGTTGTTGTTGTCTCCAAAAGAAGTCCACCAAAGTTCAGAGCTGGGGAGCTCCATTCAAAGGTGCGCAGCTAATGACTCCCGTTTTCAAACGCCCCATTTAGGGGGAGAATCTAAGCTGGAATAATTGTGAAAAATGAAAGTTTTTTTCCCCTTGGTGGGCATGGATTAATAGTTAAAAGAGAATAGATTTTTATCCATTTGTACACCTGCAGAAAGGTTCAGTTTCATTACTCAACCAGATCATTGTGAATTGTTCACCAGCATGTTTATTTTCAGCGTTGAACCCTTTTGTGCCCAGATTTCCATCTGCTTAATGTGAAACCAATCACGCGTTACTCCAAGTTTTGCTGTTGTTCTCACCAGAACCACAAGCTTTTCTCCTTTCTTTTCACCCCCTTCAGATCAACAAACGGTTCAGACAAGAGTTTTCATCAGCCAGTCGCTCAATCAGACATGGGAATTTAGTGGGACATATAAACATTAAAAACAATTGTCTGTAAGAGCGCAGAACAATTGTCAGATGCAAGAACTGGAAACGTAAACTTACAGCTCAGGCCGTGACTGTCAGCAAAATTCACGACCACACATTTCTGTACGTGAATAACGATGTCATTGTGGGAAAAGACGAGTTGCCCACAGCATTGCTTGGGAGTGACAGAGATCAAAATCAGCCACACATTTTATTTACATCTGCTTTACATATTAATTGCATAATTGATTGTTTTATTTTTAGGCTATCGGAACCAAAGGAGCCTGCGCACAAACCAATGTCATTACATTTCTTTCAAACAGCCTTGATTAAAACTTGCAGCTTGCAGTTTCAGCAGATGGCAGATCTTGCATTGTAAACATTTATAGGGGATGTGAACCATCACAAATGAGGAGTTTAGTTTTACCCTCAGGGTGGAATTCTTTCGACCTCTATGATCCTCATTTTCGTCCAATTTGAGGCTAATCAGGCTCAAATAAAAAAGACAACCACGAGCATTCAAGTGTGGTTGCAGCACAATCTTAGGATGCAAAATCCAGGGTTTGCAATTAATCTTTCTGTTATGTTATTCCATGACTGTGACATGTTCAGAAACTTATACTCTTTAAGGAGAAGCCACAGTGGACTGTGGCACCAGAGGATGGGTTCCAGCCCCATCTGAACCAGTTTTGTCCAAGGACTTTTCACTTTTCTACATCGTCGTCAGAAGCAGTTGATTAGAACAAATAGGGGCTATAATTCAGGTTAGATATCAATAAATACCAGGTTAGGGATTGGCCTGGACATGCTTGGACATCGGCATTATTTCATCTGAACCAAAAATCTAAAAAAGTTCAAACCTGATAGTTTCTGCTCTGCTGCTTACTTGGACACCAGCCCTCTGCATGTTTACAAGCAACTTTGGCAGGAGACCAACTGCAATTTGGCACCGGTGAAGGAGGAGGAACGACCAACCCCTGACATCTGTAAAATACGTTGCCCATGTAGGCTGAACAAGATTTGCCGGGCCAAAGTAAAGCCATGGGTGACAGACCCAGATTTGTCATATTAAAGCAAGTCACTCATGATGATAAAGTAGCTTCGAGCCAGTGTAAGCATATATGCCTCAACAAAGAACTTGGCTCCCACTGAAAGAACTTGGGCCCAACCGCTGAAGTTAAAATAAAATCATAAACAGAATTCAAACATAAACACATGATTTATGACACTCTGATACAACATAATTATGGGAGGTGGCCCGGGTTACCCCATGTGACACCAGCGTCTCAGCTCTTTCCTAGTGGAAGATGAGCTACCCCTCCTGTGATTTTGCTCTGTAAATCCCTCTCCCACTGTGCTGAGGACAGATTTTACAAACCTGACATCCATCACCGGTGTGCGCCACTGAGGCTGCCATTCTTTCGGTCCACTTTACATATTTGCACATATGTATCATAATCAACGCGGCATGTCCTACAATGAGTTATTGATGTCAGGCTCCGCATGCAGGGGCGCCGGTAATGGTTTCAATAAATTACACGATGACAAAGACCAACAGGAACATGCGCGTCTTAAAAATGATGGGATTGGTTGAGTAGCACTTTTAAGTACTGTTATTATTTTCAGACACAGTGTTAGTCAATATGATGCCTTTGGTGAAATTAAAATCTCCGAGTGAGGACAAATGAGTGTAAATCTCTGTCAAGAACAAAACGAAGTCATCAGCAGCCGGCTGTGAAGTGAAGCTTCGCCTATATATACCCTGTAGAACCGAATGTGTGTGGAGCAGCCTCAGTCACAGATTGGGTTCTAGGGGAGTCTATGGGCGATGACTAGCCATCAATCAAAACTCAGTGAAAGCGGACAAAAACCAAGTGATCGTTTGCATTGCTGCTTTGTCAAGGGAGCACATCCCTTTACGGTTCTCTCTTTCATACACGATCTGATCTGTTTGATATTTGTGTTGTGTTATCCACAGACACTCTTCAGCGAGATGACAGGAAGGTTTAAGCTGTCACGCTGTCCTTCGCTGCATGGGTTTGGGTTCCCCACTGGGTTTCGCAACATAAAACGTGCTTATGCCACTGGATCAAATTCATTAGGGCATCTCCTCAGTTACACTGGTCATGTTATGCTACTTTACAGCCATTTTATTTTAATCTTTGTTAACCTGCCTTTATAGTAGCTCTGGACCCAACATAACTTCAAAAGGCTTTAAGTATTTTAGACACATACACACACACACACACACAAACACAAAGATGAAAAAAATAAGAAGGCAGGGTAGTTCTTATTTACTACACTTTCTGATTTCCAAATTAGTCCTTCATTGTTATGATTTAATTAGTTTATTCAGTTCAAGTGTAAGATCATAATTCATGTCATAACATTAGAGATAAATCAGAAAACATGGAAACAAATAATTTGGCCATTTACTTTTATGTCTTGATGAATAGCTGAACTGAACTGTGGTGAAGATAAATCCGCAGGCCCAAGTCTCACTTTTCGATGAAACCACCTCTGAAATTCATCCAGCAGCTATTGTGGCTGAATTATTTCTGTGAAAGTGTAGTTTTTTGATAGCTTTAAGAGTATGATTGTCTTCCCTTTTGACTTCTTCCATCAAACTCATTATGTTTACCAATAAAGTATATTTTAAGGCTTGCTTGCTGTTTTTAGATTGAATTTTATATTAATAGGCTTTGAGGGTATAAATAGCCAAAAACCACATTTGAAACTGATTGAAAAAGTATTCGAACAGGCAAAAATTAAGGTCTATCTTATCAATCATTCATTATGAGCTGATTCGGGCAGAACGACTCATTAGATCAGAGATACAGCCAACATTAGTAAATGTCAGCAATCCAAAACCTGCGAGTTCCTTTCATTCTCCTGCCAAGCAAAAACACACTCTTCCTCTGCTCTTTACAAGCCAGAAGTAATATCAGAGGCGTTATTAACAGCTTTTGGCTGAGCATCAAATCTGCTGACTGTTTAGAGAGCAGCTGCAGCCAAACAAGAAATCCTCAAGGAATTGAATAGACGCACGTCTGCCTCCCAACTGCAAAGATATTTCTTTAAAGTTCTTGGCATGTGCAGCTAGCATTTAAAATAAATTTAAAAAAAGATAATTTTTTGTGCAATACAAAAACGTGCAAGCAAAGTATCCAGGCATCCTTATCGTGGGACTTTGTCTTCGTGTGAGGGCTTCCGTTTAGCATATTCCCACTTATCTCTTCCACCCTTTTCTCGATTTTTTCCCTCTTTTTTAGCATAATTGGGCATCATTTTTTAGAGAAGCCCTGTCGCATTTTTCTCCGGTTCAGCTTACTTTGTCATCATTTTTTAAGTCAAGCTACACACCCCCCGCCCTTCATCCCAGCTCCTCCTCTTTTAAGAGCCAGAGTTGGTGGACACCCTGGCCTGACCCCGGCCTGAACAAAGCCAACAAGGCCTACTAGTCACTGTCTGGGAACCTTTTATCCCATTCTTTTATTTGAGACCTTTCTGACCGGCCACGTTCTATTGTCCGTCCTTTGACTCGTCACAAGGCCAAATATGGGCCCGCAGTCCCTCAATATGGACGAGATTAATTTTTCAGCTCAGGCCATCTGTGGGGGCAAAAAGCCAGTCAGCTAAAAGTCATAAATCTACAGTCCGAGCGTTTTCAATAGGTGCAAAGGAGGGGGTGGGGGGTAGATAGATAGATAGATAGATAGATAGATAGATAGATAGATAGATAGATAGATAGATAGATAGATAGATAGATAG
>JAOWBL010000007.1:1366177-1391026 GCA_028564865.1 Zenarchopterus dispar | reverse complement strand
TATACGCACACACACACACATATATATAATATGTGTGTGTGTGTGTGTATACACAGATTTCCAGTTTCTCAAACATGGAAAAAGCTGGCGTGCATCGCACCCTGACTTAAACACTGTCCAACACCTCTGGCGAGATGGCATAAAGTCAGCGCCAGACCTCATTAATGCTGTTGTGCCTGTAGCTGGGTTCTTAATCATTTGGGATTTAGGCTCATTTGTGTCTTTCCTAGGAACAAGAGGATATTATGGCTCTGTGTTAATGCCCCTGTGAGGTGTAATGCTTATTATCACACAATTCAGATTTTTTTAAAGGCCATGCAGCATGTCGAATTCACACAGATAAATGATCAATTTTCTTACGAAGAGTGTGGGTATGTTTGACTCTTTGCATCTGTTTAACTTTCCAGTTTTGTTGCACTTGTTTTGAATATATTACACACTATTAGTACCACATATTAATGTTATCTTTGACGCGTCAACCACTCGAGGCATATAACTTCTTTGCCTGTGATAAGTCAAAATGCTTGCTGTTATCTTACGTACGTCCATCCTTGCAAGCAATAAACATCAAAGACAAAACTTTATCACGTCTGACTGACATGCATGGATATACATTATACATATTTTCCATCTCATTGTCCATTAATGTGAAACTTCCACCATTTGCTATTTGGGGGGAAATATTACTATAAACTGAAATCCGTTTTGGCACAAAGTGTTTATGATGAGTGACTTAATTTTAGGGGAATTTATGTGCAGATTTTCCTGATATATAATGTAATGACAGTTCCTGTTACATATGTTTTCTGCACTTTAATGTATCTAGAAAGAAAATGATGTTTTGCTGTGAACTTACAGAGAACAGGCATGCATTAGCACACAGTGGGGTTTGAAACTTTCCAAGGTGTTTTTGAAGAGAAGCAGGGGAATTATTATATTCTCTTTAAGCTTATGGTGCAGTTCAAGAGATAAAATTAGACTACTGAACAGTTGGCAGGGAGATGGAGCCTTTAACTCTTTCAAGCCTGAACTACTGACCAACACTGAAAAATGACTAAATATACACAGTCAAAATTGGAGGCATGATTAGATATGTCCAAACTTTATTTTACAAAATAAATCAAAAAGACTGTGATAATGGAAATGTTTTCGGGTGTAGTTAATCTTTGGAACCACAGTGTGGAGACAGAGAACCACCAGTTCACCAGTTTTAGTTGGATATCAGTTTGGGTGGTGATGTTATTCTCTGTGTTGGTTAAAATATATCCTCTATCATTTATTTTCTACAGATGTAAAATTAGTCAGATATAGCAATTGACATTTTACACACACAAAAATACATATAACTACTACACTTTTGACATAATATTTGCTTTGTCCTCAAATATGAGTTCCTGTTTTTTTTTTTAAACTGTTAGAGATTTAGAAATGATTTCTAATAAATATGAATATTAATGTACAAGTTCAGTCCAGATCTGGAATGTTAATGGAGAATTACACAAACACAAATCTCTTAGCAAATCAGAGAAATATTTAGAGTTCATGATAAGAAGTGTCAATATATAATATTTATTTTAAAGTTAAAGTCTTCAGGCTTCTGCTTGAACTGGTCTAAGCTATTCAAGATGTTTGTTTGCAGATTACACAGAGAGGATGGGGAAAAGGAATATCCTCCTCTTCACATTGTCAAGTGCCGATCATGGACAGGATGTTAGTCAAACAGCTACAATGGCAGTCTTTGTGTACACTTTACTTTTATACCTCGAGAGGAAAAAAAAAAAAGCCTGAAGAATAGCAGAGGCAAACACATCCCTGATGACATTTCTGCAGAACACACTTTCTTTCTTTTCCAAAGTCAAACCACAGACGCATCAAATGCTCAGTGAGATGTTCGACATGAGCGGCGTCTACATCTGCAGCAGCTGCGGCGTTCGTGGTGGCTGTTTAGAACTCAGCTTTATTTGTCATTGTGTCAGTGGGCTGCTTGATGCAGCTCTGCTTTTTTTTTTTTTTTTCTTTTTTGGTTGACTGTGGCGCTCCTCAGACCAGAAGGAATGAATATCTGGACTGCTTCAAGTAGGCTCGTAGATTTAAGTAATCCTGCCCTGCCATGACTTGCATTGAGGGAATTCAGATTTGGCATTAACGTATCCATCCTCTTAGCACATGCCTCAGCTTTGTTTCTCTTTATGACCAAGACAAGAACACATCTGCCTAACAGACAGAGGACACGAAACAAAAACAGCTCGTATGCAAATCCTGACACACACATCACGTGTGCCAGTGTTTAGTCTGTTGATTTGTTTGTCTTACACCACAGTGAAATATTTGCACACAAAACCTAATAAAAACAGGCTGCAATAACAATAGCCACGGACCTGTTATTTATGCGAGTTCAACAATAGATGTTGGCGCGGAGACAAGTTGGCAGGTTGTGGAAAGAAAATCATTTTGCCTCTGACAATAGAAGAGATGTTTCAAATTAAACCGGACAGAAATGACTTTTATTCTAACAAATTCTTGAAGCCTCCTGATACATCTCCTGATGTTGAGTTACTCTAAGATTCCAGCTTGTACGTCTTATATAATTAGTCACATGCGTTGAAAATGATGTAAGACAAAACATTTGGGATTCTGCATGTACTAACAAGATTCATTAAACCGCAGCAGCTCTGAATTTCACCCCCTTGATGCGACATTGATATTTTCCCCCCTTGATCTTTGTTTCCTTCAAAGTTCCCCCCAAAACAGCTTCACACTGAGACCGCTTTTGGATGCATCACAGACTTTCCATTTTAAGGCGGCAGCATCACTTGAAGGAACAAATTCAAGGAGATTTGTTCATAATTTTCCACATATTTTCCCAGAGTCGTTTGAAATCTTGACATCACGTTGGAAATCCGAGTTCTGGGGGGTTTGGACGTGGCTTAGGAGCATAACCAGCATCTGTAATGAATGACCAGAGGGGCTGTGAGGCTTGAAATGATAACAGTGCATGAATTGATTCCTCACCTCACTTGTGATAACATCTGTCTGTTTCTGCCCTCTGGGTTTATTTTGGTAGAGCTACATCTGTTGACTAAAATGTTTCAAGGCTAAAGGTTGATGATTTTTCATGCACTAACAATTCTGAGTATGGATTTATAGCTTGTGCTTAGACATGTGAGATGTTTACACGTAAACATGACAATGTATGGTAAACAATAGAGGATTTAACTTGAATTTATAGCATATAAAGCTATGCAGACCCCTCCCCCCATCATCCATCTTTAAGTCTTCATCAACTCCAGTGCAGACTTGTACCACTTTCTCACAAATATTTATGGATTTTTTAACCCATAACAATGTTCACAACTGATTACAATAAGAAACAACGGGATTATATGCAGCCATCTTGTAAACAGTTCCACATATCAACTCCTTTTGCATGTATGTTGACAACAGCCCACTTCAAATTTCTGACTTTCTTTGATCGGGCATCAAAGGATTATCCACTAGCAGTCTCCATGTAATCATATTCATGGATAAAGCACTGACTTTAATGGTCTGCTTCTATTGTTGGAGCGCATCCCAATGTTTGGGATGTGGTTGCCGGCTGGTCCTGCTCCTCACGTGCCACACAAACACCAGCTGAGGAAGAGGAGTGAAAAAGATGCCGTGGAAGCATGACTCTGCCCTCTCTGGAGACTCAAACCTCGTTTTTTCCCCTTTCAGTCTCCGTTCTTCCTGTACACATCTGTCACATCTCCCAGCTATACTTCTCGCCTGAATAACTGATGACGGAGTGGAGCTGATGTCGCTCTCAAGACGGAGGAAAAGCGACTTAAAAGCTCCTCTTCATAAGACGGTGTTAGAGAGTGTTATAGCAGAGGAAACATGAGGAGGTCGCACAAGTCATGTGTAATGATGTCAGAAGTTGTCCTAGTCTTAAAATTCGATTCGTAACAACTCCACATAAACATTCAGCATCGTCATTGCTTGGTCAACAAATTACAGATGCACCACATCAAAACTGTTCTGTGGTTATCAGTATCAGTATGTCAGAAGTACAGGTGGGCACTGGGTTTCCTAGCTCCAAAAATTTTTATCCACAAATTGTGAAACTATTTCAGAATATGTTCCTTAACAGAAATCTGTCAAGACTGTGAATATTTCATCATTTAAAGTACAGAAAAAAATCGAAGGATCCAGGGAAGGTGGAGAAATCTCAGCTCACATGGTGCAAGGTCAAAACTCAGTCCTGGAAGCCCATGTTTGGGCCCTCAGGCAGCGCCGTGTTGAAAGCAGGTATGATTCTGTAATGGGAATCATTGCAAGGACTTGAGAACTTCCAGAAATCACACATGGGAACATTAGCCAACAGTACTGCTGTCCTCTCTGGACCAAGGCTCCAGGCAAAGTGAAAAGCTGTCAGAATTTGAAATTGTCTTTAGATGCAAATAGATTTGTTGAAATACTCTACGACAAAGGTGTTCATCCATGAATCATATCCGTTTCTTTATGGAAGAGTCACAGAGGCCTGCTGGAGCCGATCCCAGCTCAGTTCCGGTAAAAGGCGCGTCTCCACCTTGGACGGGTCACCAGTGTATCTAAGGACCACACAAACCGAGAAAAAATGCACACGCTCACATTCACTTATAACCAGGCTTCTTCTGGCTGTGAGGCAACAGTGCAAACCATCAAAAAAAAAAAAAAAGAAAAAGAAAAAGAAACTGTGCTGACTGAATAAGGAATCTACAAAGAGAAATCACAAGTGACTAATAAATTGGAAGAAAAAAAAAAACACATGACATCAGTGATCACCACTGCCAAAGTGCCAGTGGCAGAGAGGGCTGGTTATATTTTGATCCAGTTCCAAATGGAGCAACAGCCTCTTGTGAGCAGACTGGATATGAAGCTGGAAATGCAAGAGAAAGGTGTCAGAGTAGCCGGCAGGCATTGCCTCAAGAAGAATCAAGAAGAGGACAGAGGTTCTCAACTCTCCCACTTAGTACAAATGAGTCTGATTTGTGCTATTTTAGAGCCAGCAACTTAAAGAAACTGAATAAACTGATAAACAAGACTGGCTCTGCTCTGGAGCCGATTGTGCAAACGAGGATACTTCATGAAATGAAGAAGATCATGGACAACCCTGGACAACCTTGGACAACCCTGGACATCCTCTTCACAACAGAACGTCTTCAGTCAGAGGTTTCTTCAGATCCCCCTCAACGCAACCCACCACAGGAGCCCCTTCGTGCCCACAGCAATAAACCTCTGCAGTGACTTCTCAAGAGACTTAAGTGACTACTGAAACCATTGATTTACCTTTAGGGATAAATAAAGTATTTTTTTAATTTAAATTTGAATAGTATTTCAGGCTCAACTGAGAAGTCACATTTTCTCTCTCCAGGCGAGCTGCAAACTGGCAAATGAACTGGATTAATGTCTGAAAGCAATATTTATGTCTTTAGCACCAAAAATGCAATATTTGTTAGTTATTGAAATGTTAAAAATAACAGCTGTGAGTCACTGACTTGGTTATAAAGGTAAAATATTTGGTTGGTCATGTTTGGCTTCCAGACTTACAGTTTCATGTGGATATAGTGTGCAGTTTCACATAAAAGTGTTTCAAATTACAGAATGATGAATAAAGGCTAGAAGGATATGTGCCACTTGTGTGTATGTGTGTATGTCTGTGTTGCATTGTGCAGAGTGCTTATTGTGTCTTGGAGGAATTAATGTGACTTTGGTCTTTTCCACTTGCTGTGTTTCTGTTTTTCTCTTGTTTTTTTTTTCCCCCTGTGATCTTGAACAATCCATCAAGTCTCATGTGGATCACACATATGAAGGTTTGACCCTGAAACCCACATCCCCGAACAGTTAACAAAAAAAAAAAAAAAAAACAGCACAAACCTGTGGGGGATTTACACCCAGGTTTGGAAGAAGAAAAACACAGGATATCCTGCAGGCCAAATCTGCTGGCATGTCAAAGATTAAGGTGAGGGAGATCAGAGCTTCCCTCGCATGACTTCATGGCGTGTAACAGTTGACACAAAGACACATATCTGATCTCACATCATATGAAAACACGCTCTTAATAGATACCAGTTTTTGTTTTCAGATTCATTTCAGCACTTAAACTGTCTGGATAAAAATCTGCTGCAAATCTGCGACAGTTGATGGGTTATATCAACAAAATCCCCCTTCTCCTTTCACAGGATTGTGGATGTTTTTAAGTTTAAAAGCATATGATGTAATTATTTCTAACCGGATTTGTAAAATCTAGCTTTTTAGACATGCTTATATAATCAAACAAGGAAAAATAGCTGCCTCCTCTCCGATCCGGTATGGTAAATATCCATTTGTCTATTATTTCAATGCTTTGATTCATTAAAATATAAATCAGACATGGATGCTTCTCTCTCTCTCCGGTGCAGAAACTCAAGGTGCAAATCACACAACAGCAAATACATTTGAATGTTTATTATGATTTTACACTTACAAAAATGTCAGGTAATAAAAAGTAGCTACTATACACCATAAAAACAATATAGAAAACATCGTGTTCATCACCAAAAGATGAATTACAGTATGTTTTTCTTTTTTTTTAAGAATAAAGGCACATGTCGCTCCCTTCCAGACCTTTCCTGTATTTACACAAGGAATGTTAATGTGTAGTTGCTATTTCTTGTTGGTTTGACACGTATTTGTATGTGTGTACATGGGCACAAACACAAACATTTACAAGTGGACACGTCAGCAGAAAATCACTTGTTCACTCAGGCACCCATTCACACTTCTCTCATTTGTTAAAAATATCGTCTTTTTTTTCTTTTTAGAGCGTTAAAAAGAATTCAAGTTTAAAATCCTTTAAATACAGTAAATGAGGCAATAAAAAGGAAGGAAAGAAAGAAAAAAATCACTGTTTGGCATATTTTTTTTCTAATTACATTTCACACCAAACTTGGAGTGCACAGATAAAACCAAATCAGTTTTAAACCAGTATATTAACTTCAGAAATGTTTTTGTTTAAGAAATATTTTATGAGTGTGTGGAGAAGTAAAAAAGAGCGCAAGAAACAAGAAAATGTTAAAACCACTGGAATTCAGCTCATGTATAATGTCTCAAATAAATTTGACACTTTGAGAGTAATAGTTATAGAAAGAGAACAATAGTGGCTAAAATAAAAATTATCATTAAGCTCTTAAAAAAAAAAAAACTTAATTTTTATACTCCTCTAAATACTTTGCAGCCAATAGTGCTAACTGTTAGGAAAGTAAATACTAGAACCCCTCAATCTGCCACAGCCAAATGAGACCACATATTCAATTCTTGTAGTAACGGCTGTAATTTCAGTGACGACGATTATACACATACGCACGCACACACGTGCGCACACACAAACAGGACTTCACATTCAGAGCCATTAAACTGCTTGAAATAACAGTAAAAGTAGTAATCACCTTCAAACCCGAACTGAAACTCAATTTATAAGGTTAGTTTCCTTTTTTCTTTTTCTTTTTTTGACCCAAACAAAGACAACAGGAACCAAATGCTACATCACCAAAAACAAAGTCAAATTTTTTGAAATAGCTGTATTTCTATTCAAAATTTTAGTTTTTTTTTTTTTTTTTTTTTTAGATGGCAAAATGATGATGACGTTAGAGGCACAAAGAAAAGGGAAAAGAACTTTAGATCTCTATATTTTAGACCAATTTTTTTGTCGCCTAGTGCCACAAAATAAAAGATGCCTCAAAGATTCCAGAGCAATCTTTGATATTTGAAAGACATGTCGCATCCTCCTCATCTTTCCCTCATGTTAACATCCATCCCAGGCTTCTTCTTACCCTCGTCCTCCCCAAGGCCGTTTCCCAGCCTGCTCTGACAGGAAGTGAGCACAATGTGTTGGCCCGCGAGAGAGATAACGGCCAGGAAGGGGCGGGCACAGGCCCAGATGGACAGGACGTTTAGTCCTCTGTTTGTTTTAGCTGATTAAAGGACAAAGAGTGAGGCATAGCCACCGTTTATCAAATGACATTCCAAGTACGACTGTTTGAAAGAAACAGGTTCAGGTCCAAGCAAATCTTGATTACCAGCAGAATAAATAAACTAAAATGTTGTAAACTGGAGTGACATTACATGTAAAAACAGAGTAAGTGTCCTGTTGAAGCAGGTTTGTGCTTAAATCTTCGGTCAGGGTGGCACAGATTACAAATCCTGTCCACAGTATTGCATGAATTGTCTGACATTTAGTGGCCTTTTACCTTTATGGCCCATTATGAATGACTTTTTAACCACAGAAGCCATAACTTATAAGCAGACGATATTGTGGCATTAAAAAAAAAAAAAATCAACTGAAAGGTCCACAGTTATTACTTTAATGCTCGTGAGTGATAAATTATTCTTGGCCAGGTGGTCTAGGGGTCCAGGACAGACGTCATCCGGCTCCAGGGAGCCCTTGTTCCTGATTAATTAAAGCGCTAGGGAAGAGCAACGGCGAGCATGACCGAGAAAAAAAAAAAGAAAACAAAGAAACAAAGGAGACATTTCATCTGAACTGTGCTACCAACTAGTTAACTCAAAACATGCAAAAATAGTCCTCAAAGTAGACTAACAAGTAGTCGCTTAACTTGTCAAAGTGGAACAAACGAAATGAAACGCTGAGGTCACTTGCTGAGCCAAGATGCTAAATTTGATAAGTTTTATCTGTTTATTTGTGGGTAGGTTTTATACATTTGATAGGTCAGACTGCAACAATAGCTCACATGTCTAAAGGGTGAACAATCAGCATGCGTTGGTTGATTTTAATCTGCAATAATTGAACTTAATACTTGTTGAGGATTGATTTGTACACCACCAGACACAACAGGAAGGGTGGTGTCACTTTAAGAAAAGAATCCCTTCAATTTACATGAAGAGTAAAGGAATAAACCGTCCTGTAAAGTCTGATAAAACCGGACAACTTTTAGGGATGCAAACAATCCTATGTGAAATCTAAAACGTCTGGATGTCTTTGGTCAGAGGTGTTCTTCAGAAGCCACAAAGGATGAGAGGTTAAAGTTATTCAAGCCACATCAGAGCCATTGCACCAGTCCAACTAGCTGCTTTTCCAACTCTGCGTTTCCTGATTTTTCTGAATTACTTTTGTCTGAGTAGGCCTCTGAGGATTCGGCTTTCATCGCAACAATAACTGTGATGATGGGTTGAGTCAAATAAAACCTGTAATTCTGTCTGAGCAGCAGAGCCATTTCCTCTCTCTCCCTCTATTGTCTGTTCTCTGTTCAGAGCAGAAGATAACGGGGGAAAAAATCACACGTAAAAGGACGGCTCAGTCACGTCAGACGCCTGTTTCAGGGACATGAAGAAAGCGAGGGTTTCGTTTAGGGTTTCAGACATTTAAGAATTGATTTGCGCTAAATCTCAGGGATCTTATGTGTGTATCCTGCTGAATGCTGGTCAAACACCTTATTCTGCATCAAGACCTGCATTCAGTCAAGGAAACATGGAAAAACCATGAAATATTTCTTAAAATGAGAAAATGAATGTATCACTTAATAACCTGCTGGATATCTCACACTCTCAGGAGTTCTACTTTCCTTAAAAATGGCATTTTTCTCAAATTTCAAAGTAAGAAAAAGATTTTAAAAAAAGATGACAGGCGTTTTCCTGTGATCTAAACTTTCCAGACACTTGATGTTTTCAGATGTCCGGCTCCTCAAAGTACTTCAATAAAAAAAAAAGAAAACCTTCAAAGTAATCGTTTTTTACAAATCGCTGACTTTAGATCTAAACTGAATCATCCTGTTCTTGTCATGTTTGAGGCCTTTTTGTGAAAATTAATAAAAAAACAAGATAAAACATTAAAATACAGGAACATAATGGGCCTTCAATAGCAAAATAAATGAAGAATACAAGAGAATAAAAAAAAATAAAGGAGCATGAATGGGTTGCTTTCATATGTAGTGTTTTGCATTTCAAAGTGCACAAATATCAAAACTACAGGAATACTGTGATTAATAAGTTCACCTCCAGATCTCCAGTCTTTAATATACAACAGCAATACCAGATAGTGAAACTTGAAACCAACTGAATTGTGTTTCATATAATCAGAAGAAAAGTGTTAGTGGACACGCTGCTGAAGATAGATGCATGTAGGGGTGCAAACGCTAACCTAAGGGGATAAAAACAGGTCAAATTTAAAGGTTTTTTCTGTAACACTTTGAATATGTAAACACAGTGGCTGAAACAGGTGCTGAGGCATGAAGAAAATGCAAAAGAGTTTGGATAACTGAGCAACATCGCTGGCCAGCAGTGACCTCATTAACCCGCCCGTTGGCCACAAGAAATCTGATTGGCCACGGCCTGGGGCACAGTTTCCGACTGGACTTTGAAAGCGTCATGCTGCCGGACTCGTAAGACTGTGGTAGATTAAAACTCATCGCCAAGATGCTGTTCTCGCACTGTCGCCACAGATCAGTGTTCCTGCAAACGTGTGAAGCAGAAGCGGTGTGGTTCTCACTGTCTCGAGTGGGGTGCTGTCCTCAAGTTACTTTAAAAATCTTTCCAGTGCCTCCCTGGAAATGAGGGGACGACTTCATTTTAAAAATATTCTCAAAAATCCACGATTCAACTTGTGGGAGCTTCCTGGATTTTGACGAAGCCGTTTTCTGACTGTGATGGAACAAATGGTACAACACACTAGTGGATCCACTGAATCACACATAACTGAAGCTAGCTGTTGTTAATAGAATAAAAAAGAGCCCCTGATTGTGTTTTGAGGAGCTAAAGGAGTCTTTAGAGAACATGGCTGAAAGGGTCTATTGTGTGTGGGGATATTTATATTTCCTGCCTGCTTTTGGTCGCCGTGTTTGTGTGTTTCTATGGCTCTTTCGGACCACTGATTCACTCTGTGTACTCTTTGCATGTGTACATTTTGGCATGTGTACTATCAGTACTGATGGTAGTAGTCGCTTCCGTCGACTCCGTACAGCTCGGCCAGGGCCCTGAACCTCGGGCCCCAGTCGTTGAGGAAGTCATAGTCCAAGTTCGACCCAGTGGAGGAACTTTCCAGAGAGCTGAGACTTCCAGCTAAAGACTCGGGTCCCTCATAGCCGTAGATGTGGAGCGTGTCGTACGGGAATCCGTCCCTGTCGTGGTCGGCTTCGTCTTTCTTCACCTCGATCATTGCAGCCATGTCACCCTTACACGCGGTGGGCTGGGTGTGGTGGGGAGGTTTCTGGACCATGGCGTACAGGGAAGGGTGAGGGTGGCGATCTGGGTGGCGGAGCAGGGAGCCGTCATGGCAGGCAGAAGTGAGGATTGAGACGTCGTAGCTGAAAGAGAAACACATGCTGTGAGTTGAAATGTCCCTAACCCTAACCCTAACTGAAAGCACTCACTGTGGAGGGGGACCACTGGCCATGAGGAGAGTTTTTTTTACACAGACTCCACGGGCTACAGTGGCACTAGCCTTCTACCACCAAATCTGTCCGTATGCACTGATTTCAAATTAAGAGTTTCAAAAAAAGTACAATGATGGCGTCCTGTCTCATTTTCTTCACTCAATACAAAGACATGACCTATGTCTCATCACTTAACACCGGACTTTGATGCCTCACTTCATGACAGAGATGTTCCACTGTTTTTGTACTACTTTTCTGGTGCCCAAGCTCTTATAAACCATGTTTATGATAGGTTTGCTTTGCTTGCAGCTTTCATTGACATAGATACAGCAGATTCAGTTTTAGATTAACTTCAGTCACTCTTTTCACCATTTCTCAGCATTTACACGACCACTCCCTTCATGCTGCTTGTTCTGGTTCTCATAAATTAGTTTATTCTGTTCTTTTAATGTGCAAACTTTTTGTTCCCTCTTCAACTGAAATGCGACTGATTCTCAGTTGCTGCTTAAATAAACATACCACTTTCCTATGATAAACCTACAAGTTTTAGAGGTGTTCTTGCTGAATATTGAAGGTGTACGCTGATTTTAAAGTATTTTTAATGGACCTACAGTTCTGAATTTGCTTGTTGACTTGTTGAGCGTGATTCTGGCAGTGTAAGCTGCTGATTATCGATTGTGAGTTATATCGACTGCCAGAGATTTCACTTTCAGTGATTGGAGCACTGATCCTGATGCAGCTGCACTGAGGTTCTTTGCTTCTTTGAATTACACGCCAGCCCAACTGTTTGATTTTGTGTTAACTGAGAACATCTGTTTGAGATCATAACTAGAAGGCGTGCATTTGGGTTTGTGTCTTTGTGTCATCTGCTTGCATGAAAACAAATGGGGGAGGTTGGTCTCAGGGGGCAAACAAACCTTTAATATACTAAGATTGTTGAAAAGTGTCTTGCATTGTTTTCGTCTTCTCACCCGTTAGTATCCATCTCTCCACCTCCCTCCTCGTCGTAGGTGACCAGCTGCTCGTGAATCTCTCCGCTGTTCTTCATGTTGGCCAGAGAGTCCTTCTGGTAGCGTTTCCTCATCACAAACAGGATGACTATGACTATTTACGGGCACAGGAAAAGAGACCTGGATTATATCAGTTCTCAGGATTTGGAGAATCATTCGTTGATTATCTGAAACATCTCTTACAACAATATTTTTTTTCATTTTAAACAAAAGAAGCAGAAATGAACAAAACAATTAGAACAGTGTAGAAAGTATTTGCAATCACAATCTGGGAAATAATCAGTTGAAGAACTTAGTAGTTAAGTAGGTATAAGTACTCAGTACTCAGATATTATAAATCAGTGTAAAAAATGTATTTGATTTGCTCTGAATATTTAATTGCATTTAAAGTAAAATGTCTGTCTTCACCTCATCCACTTGAGGAGGATTTTAGATATTGTTGTATATTGTAGCAACCGCACTGTAAAACTTACAAGTTAAATACCAGCAGAAAAACAGGAACACAGGCAAAGTGTCATTCCAAACAACAACAACAACAAACAAAAAAACAAACAAACAAAAAACAAGAATACATCATGGAAACAAGTGAGAGAAGTGGAGCACCAATAAGAACATTAGATTAGAAATCTGTGCTATGCTGAAGCGAGTTCAGGTCATCCATCCCAAACATGACGGGGAAGAGCGAGTGAGTAAACTAAAGAAGGAAAGGATGAGGAAAAACAAGATGGAGGCAGATGAAAAAGACAGGAGCGCTGGGCCAAGCAGCTGAGGAGAAAGAAAACAACCGAAAGAGAAGGAAAAGGGTGAGGAGAGGTGAGACGGAGAGGAAGTATGAGAATAAAGACAGGGATGAAACAATGGGAGTCTTAAGGCATAAAACGACTGCAAAACAAAGGGTCCAAAACAGAAGTTTGTTTATGCTAACACCTGATAGTGCTTTGAAAGACTTTGAAGAACAAAAATGGAAGTGGAAGGTGTTTCATCGTTCACAAAGGTTCAAATCCTAATAAAAACAATAAGAGAGTTAAAATACACATTCCTATGCTTTATTAATGTTTTAAACAGGGAAAAAAAGAAGAGACAAAAAATAAATTACTGAAATAATAAAGAAAAAAACTTTTTTGCTTTACTTTAAAATTAATGTTCTGCAAAAAATAAGTCATGTTAAAAACATCTTCAAACATAAAATCTTAATTTGACTTTTAAAGCTCAGAAACCTGATCTAAATGTGAGTCACGGGCAGGATTAATTCAACACCAGACTGCATAATTAAACAAGTCTGATCACTCATAATCTTCAGATATGAATCAGCTCAGTTTTAGAATACTAAACCTATTATGATTAAAAACACAAATAAGATTAACAAAAAAACGATAGCATCCCCATCAACAGCATCCTGCAGGAAATGGCTTATTGAAAATATTCATTAAAATGTTGGGTTTTTTTTTACTTCACATACAGTTAGACCGGGGAATATACATTATCTGTGGGCAAATATGTCCCTATTTAGTCATTTCAAATATACTTGTATACTTTTAGCACTTTGTCAAAACCAAGCAATTACTATGGTATTGGCTTGATAACTTTTATTGTTCCAAAATCTGAGTGCAGTTTTGACTGGCCTGTAAGAGAAGGTTAAACCGGGTTTAACCAAAAAAGTTTTTTTTTTTTTTTTTTTTTTTAAAGAAAGACAGCAAAGTTTTTGGTGCTTCCACCCAACAGTTGAGCCCCATTTCATGATCACAGAGAATGAGTATAAAGAAGCTGGAAGAGAAGAAAACAAAGGAAAAGGAGGAACAAATGAGGCAAGCAGCAGATGATTGAGGGGAGAAGGAAGTGGAAAAATGGGAGACTTAGTGGTGAGGAAATCAAAAGCGAGGACAGATGAGGAGAAAACGAGGGGACGAGGGATATATTTGACATTAGATTAGGCCCCGAGCTTGGGTCCCAATATGAACCTCTTTCTCGTCTCAGTGGACGGGCGGCATTAGCCATGCCTTTTAGTTGAGCGCGAGTGGGACTAATTTAAGTTTGCATGGGAAACCAACAGATTAATTTTTTACAACACATGCTCTGCAGCTTAATAAGCTCTGGAGATATCAGACATAGAGGGACGGGAGGGGAGAAAGAGAGAGGGAGAGAAAAAAAAGTAGTCTTCTCTTTGTTGAAGATGACTGAGAAAAATTTCTTTCCGTGTGTCAAACCTGATTTCATGTGAGAAAGTGCGCCTGTGAATGGAGAGCATGGTAAATTGCTTTGGGCCCGGACAGATAATGACAAGTGCATTAAATAGTTAATCTAGCCGGCTTTGGCTGTGTTTGATAAAGAGAGAGAGAGAAAGATAAAAAAGGGGGAAGGGTGGTAGGCAAAAAGAGAGACAGGGACCCAGAGGGAAAGAGAAGGAGGAAAAGAGAGAGAGGAAGGAGGAAATGAAAGGAAAAAGGCATGATAGTGAAGGAGTATATTAATAGTTGATAGGTTGAGTGTTTGGTGGTGTTTGATAAGCAGACGGCACCTAAAGAGATGATAAACTCTTCTCATTACCACTCCTATTCTTCTACTTCTTTTCCCACAATCCTCCTCCTTCAACTTGTCTCCTCTTTAACCTCTTTCCATCTTTCTGTCACTCAGTTGGTCCCATCCTACCTCAAATCTGTCCCACTTACTCTGGTTTCACTGCTCCGAATCCTGTCCAAGTCAAGATTTATTTATTTATTTTTTTACTGTGGCCTCCCTGCCTCCTGTTTGGCCAACTTTCTCTAGTGTGCATCCAACATGACATCTCCCCCCAAAAAACAGGAAAAAAAAAACAAAAACAAAAAAAAACGAAGCAGGGGCGAAGGTATCAAAGAGAATATTGAGCTCACAACCACAGGCATTATTTCCACATCCGCTACTGCATAATTCATAAGACCAGCAGCACCAGGAGGGGAGAGGCTCCCCACAAAACACAAATCTTATTTATTGCAGAGCAAAGGCAAGAGAATCGGTGTACATGTTGAAGTCAGTCAGCACCAGATCTCTGAAAAAATGAATCAAGACTACTCGTGGGGTGGGTTTTAAAGCAATTCTTTTTCTGCACTTTAAACGCTAGCATGAGCTTCTTTTTTATATATTTAAATAAATAAATGGGGCTGAGTTTGTGTTGAACAAGGAAATGAGAATTAGATAAATAAATCTAAGTTTGTAATATATTTCCTGATCACAACATGTGATGACGTCACCTCTCATTTAGTCACTTCTGGTTTGAGTCAGATACGTTGGCTCTAAAAGCAATCCACATCAGTCAGAAGCATCATTGAGGAGAGGCAGTGAGTTTAAACAGAAATAAACTCTTTAAATGTCTATATAATGATATGTTTAAAACTTACATTTGGTAAGTTAGTTTGTCAGTGTCAGTGTTGTTGGGGGCTCGGTCCCGGTTGGACACGCCCCCATGGAGGCATCAAGGGGAAGTCCTAACCTCAGCTGGTGCTTCAGGTGGAACTTCTCACCCCATTTCTGAGGGAGAGTCCAGTCACCACTCACAGGAAACTCATTTCAGCCCTACAGATTCATATTCTTTCTTTTCTTATTTTTTTCCCTGAAGACAAACCGTTATATCACCTTTTTCAGCAGCTTATCAGTCTTTGTGAAACTCTCTTCACTACAACTTTACTCCATGTGCAGGAATCCTCCCCAACACATAGGATCAGTTTTTACAGACCTCAAAACAAGTGTCATTCTGCTTTAAAGCAGTCCCAATATGAAAACTGATTTTAATGATCGTAAAAACTGTAATTAAAGAGAGTAAGCAACACTTTAAAGACAAGAGAAGGTAATCTTTATGATAAAAACCCTTACAGAGTGGCTATAAAACTGATGTGCAGAAAAACTCAGACAATTACAGAAAGGATTTGAAGAAAAAGTAGAATTAATGTGATTAGAAATGATATAATTATATCTTACCCAATATTGTAAGTATGCAAAGCAGTATGGCTATGAGGGCATGAACACTGACCCCCATCCTCTGAGCCATAAATTTGCACCGCGTAGCGACCCTCTGCCTATCACACCTGCACGACTGCAACACAAAATGCAAAAAATCTGTTTACTGCATGACTAAGTAAAAGACTGAAAAGAAAAAAAAAACAGAAAAGACAAAGCAGTTTATTTTGTCGCACAAAAACAGTCAAAGACCTTGATTTTCACTTTGGCTTCGTTGCTCTGTCCTCCATCACTGATGCGAACAGAAATACTGTAATCCTGGGAGTCATCGATACTGAACGGGCCCCCTTTCACAATCACGCCCGCTGTGCCATCTGTACGAGGAAGCAAATTTATATGCCAGTTAGTGTACGTCATAATATTACAGTTCCTTCACAAACTAACTTCTCTTTACTGCAAAATGTATGTTTCATTTTTTGAGATTTATCATCTTGTTTTACAGGAGTGGATCTATGCCCACCTGCTCGGATTATTATCACTTTGACATATTTAGGACTGAGTCATCAATTATAGGATATTTAAAACAATCAAATACAAATTCTATGTTGAAATAAAGATTAAATGCATTCAAAAACCTAATTTCTTTTGAAGCAGGATATCTTTGCCCAAATACATCATGCGGTTTGGAATCTAGTCATTGAGCGGCCAGACGTGATAAGATCCAGTTGAAGGCAGCGAAACATGCTGAGCAGAATGGAAGTGTCTCTTCTGCAGGCCAAACCAACAACACAACCATTAACCAAATTCCTGGCCTGCAGAAGTTTCCTGCTGAGACGATGGGGAGAGCCACTCTGCACAATATTCAACAACTGGAGGAATTTCAGTGAACACAATGGCAGGAAAGACCCCCCTACAGGAAAGACCCTTCACACAAAGAAACAGTAGCTGCGCTTTAAGGGCAAGTTTGAATAATAACAGACCGGGGCCTGCTGACATTTGGACATTAGACTGGACCTTTAGCTCAACCGAAGGCAGACTGAGCACATTTCTGGTTTTAATTTGTTGAAGTTTGTTTTTTGCACATGCAGAAATGGGTTGCTTTTTTAATTCATTTTCACTCAGCTGGGCAGTCTTTCATTGGGTCTTGTAAGATTAAGAAAGTAAAACATGATTTTGATATGAAGGCAGCCCTGTTCTGAGATCAATCCAGCACTCACACCAAAGATGCAAATTCAAAGAGGGAAAAAAAGCTTAAATAAAAGCGGCATTTGGCTGCTAGAACCTTTTCCTTGAAACTAAAGAAGGAAATTCTTTTTTAATTTTAAGTGCCTGCACCACAGAAACCGCAGTCGATTGCAGCTCATAGATCTAAGTCCCTTTCAGGAACTTTAGAGGAACCAGCTGTGACATAACTGCATAAAAATTTGCAAAAAGCAAACTGTGTAGTAATGAGCTGAATGACGTAAGTGACGTAGGATGACTGGTCCAAACGCAGCAAATGACCAGAGAGCGGTGTGATGTACCGTAAGTCACCCACGTCACTTCAGAGTCCCTATCTCTCACAGAAGAAGTTGAGGAAGATGTACAGCCCTTGAGGGAGCTCCCCAGTTCCCATAACCCTCAGAGCTCTTGGAACTGCTTGGTCCAAATGTATCTTTTGAATGAACTCTTAAACCTGCTCTCTATCTGCTGGTCAGCAGGGAGCAGTTGCTTCAGTGAAAGAGTCCTAAAGAATTGTGTTTGTTTTTTTTTAAGATACCACACCACTCCGTCTTCTCTCCGAGAGGCTGCGTCCATCTTTCATGCTACGTTCTTGTGATGAGAAGACATGAGCTCAGATGAAACCTTAACCAGTTGAATAAAAGATGAAAACAGCATCTGTCCGTCCTTCATCTCATCCCTCTTCTCCTGATCTGTCTTTGTTTGATTTCCTCTCTTTGCTGTCTCTCTGGATGTCTGGATATTTTCCCCTATCCTCCCAGATTCCTTTTATTCTCTCCATCTCGTTACTCCTTTGTGTTTCTCTCCTTGTTTTCACTCCTCATACTTATTCATGCAGTGAGAGGGCACAGTCCAGTTTACACGGACGAGTTGCAGCTATCAAACAACTAGCTCTCTCTTCAGTTTTCTCTCTTCTTTGTTCCTCCTTTCATCTTCACCCACCTTTTTAACCTCTCTTTTAAACATTTGCTTTTTCTGATGTCATCCTTTCCTCATGTCATTATCCTGTCTCCTGTCTTTGCTTTAGATTTATTTATTTTTTTCATGCCGTGATATTCTTTCTTCTTCTTTTGGGAACCCCCACATCCCCACAGCCTCTGTTCATTTCTTCTTATGATCCCATTTAATCAATCTTTTCCTTTTCCTGTTATCTTTTTCCATACTTCTTAAGCTAAATGATTCTCTGTCCTGATATTCATTTTTTCATCATTTTCACACCCCCTTCCTCTTTTCCCCACCTTTTATTTACATTCATTTCTTTACTTTAATTTACCTTTTTTTAACATTTATTGCTCTTTATTACCTTCTGTTTGTTCCTGCTCGACATTTAACAGTATTGCGCCAATATTGCCCTTCTCTTTCTATACTTAGCTCCCTCGGTTACCCTCTTTAATCTTCTGCACAACCTTTGCCTCATCTTTCTTTCGTTTTGCTCTCCTCCATTCTCCTCTTTCTTTCATCCATCAGTTCAACACACCGACCCCTCCAGGCATTAGCAGAGCGGAAATGGATGAGGGAAGTTCACGCTTTTTTCCCCCCTCTCTGTTTATCTTCTTTCTGGATAGTTCAGGTTTCACATAAATTAAATATTACCACTTCACCTAAATCTTTCATCTGACTACCTGAGGCTTTCATCCTTTAAAATTTTTAATATTTGACTACAACCGCTAGCAACACTTTTTCCTGCAGGCTTTCTTGTACCGTGTTGATGATCAGAAATGATGAAAACTGTTTTACTTTCCATTTTGTGTCCTAAGCTGAACAAACCAAATAAGCTTTGGAAACCTGACGTAACTGAGAACCAACCTTTGCCCAAATATCAACATGCGGATCAAAGAAAATGTCTCTGCAGAGTTTTCCGACATCATCCACGTCTCTCCTGCTTACACAAGCTGACAATTTTCACTTTGTGTATTTTCATTTCCATATCTTTTTCTAAAGTAGCATAAAAGCTTCTGACTTTGGAAACTTTCTTGATGTGATGGAAATGTATGACCAGTGAATACACTTATAGTATGATGAGTGGAAAAAAATGATATAGATTGCTAAACATTTCCAGACTATGGAAAAATATTATAAGATATAAAAGAAATCTCCAAAAATGACAATTTTGTACAAAAACAAGTCTACAATCTCTTTTTCCAGATTGAAAGATTGACTATGAGATGGATTTTTATACAGAAAACATGGCATCTTCCTCTCTGTTTCATTTCTTTTTGTCTAAATCTATCTAAAGGTGAAGTGAGTCATTGCAAAAAAAAAAAAACCCAAAAAAACCCCACGATGATTTCATTACCGCCTACTGAACCTTGTTGTCAAGGAAACAATGCAAAAACACCGTAACAGGGTCTTAATTGGTTTTGTTATTTTTGTTTATTTTCCATTTTACAGTTTCTCTCTCCTGCGCTCGTTTCAGGACCTGCCATCCCTCGCTTGTCCTCAGCTGTTCCTGATTACCTGTCCTCCTGTCCTGCACCTTGTCTAGCTGTCTTTCCACCTGTTTTTCAAGCTCTTCTTTCTCCAGACTTTCCTGCTAGTTTGTCAGTTATGTGTGCACTATACTCCAGTGATTTAATTTTGAGTTTGTCTCACCTGTTTTTTTAACATGCTTGTCTTTATTTGAGCTCTGTTTGACCTTTTTGTTCTTATTTTCTTGTTAAACCTTAATTGCACTGAGCTGTTTGTGTGGAATCATGTGTCTATACTGAGTGATCTGCCTGATAAACACCAATAACCAGTACAAGTGGTCAAATACAGAAACCAGTTATACCAGTCACTTTAGTAAGTGTATCTGTTGTACCTAATAAAGTCCTTATGTCCATATATATCTATGTGTATATAAAATGGAAAGTATGGAGAACAAGAACATTATCTGCAGTCCAATGACCCACTTGCTTTCATTAATTTCTCCGTTTTCCATTTTGCATTCAGGAAAGCTCTTATGGTACCTAACAGGCTCCCTAAGTGCTCTGGAGAACCAAATCATGTTTTGAGAAGTTAAAATAACATCAAATTTCAGCACCAGAGCGCTCTGCTGCAAATGGAGTTTCAACTGTTGCATAGCAACAAGTGCCGAGGCCAGAGCGAGCTCTATCATAAAGGAAGGTAAATGTTGTTCGGATCACACAAGAACTTACTGCCGTAGTCTTTGATGGAGAAGTTGGAGCTCTGACCAACCAGAGTGAAAGTGAAGGTGGCTTGTTTTTCATCCTTATCCGTTGCTCTCAAAATTCCTATCACCTTAAAAAAGACGAGAAAAGAAATCCCTTCAGATAAATTTTTCATTGACACAGGTAGGATTAGCTTTCAGCATGTAATTTTATTCATTCATTTAATCTGTCAAACACTGATATAATAACAGAAATATGGAATAAAAGCTATATCTACTCCTCATTCATTTAACTGCACTTCTTTTGTCCAACAGAAGAACAAAAAAAGTAGCGGAACATTTCAGTCCCCTAAATTTCATTTAAAGGAAATCAGGTATGACATGGTGAATCATTTCTTGTCAAATGGTGGTGTAGATTGTGGTCTTTATTGAACAAAAAAGGTAGAGGTAAAGATTTCAGATGCAAAGCAAATTAAGTTTACAAAAACGTGTAAAGCTTCAAGCGTCTCACTTCCTGTCAGTGTTTCACTTACTGTATTGGTGACATCATTTTCACACACAAAGACATCGTCCGCAGAAAGTTCTGGTGGATTATCGTTCACGTCCTCAACAATGACCTTAACGTCAACATATGACTCCAGATCTACAAAGGAGAGACAACAGAGCATGATGGAGACTAAATTTGTCAAGATACTATTAGTTATTAAAAATACTTTAAGTCCTTCAGTAGAAAGCCACAGGGAACTGCAATAAACACGCCTCACAACTGAAAAAATGCATTATTTGGAAAGTGTCAACTACTTTTTCGACGATCCATCCTTTACCCATAGCTTTTTCAAATATATTTGTGGATTTTTTTTTTGTTCATAACTCCATCTGTCATTTTGCCCAGACAGCCTGTTGTTTACCTTTTTTCTGGGAGCATCTGAAAGCCATTAACCGTTATAATGATCAGGTGTGTCATTAACATTAACTTTTTAAGGTCAAGAGCCTCAGTCAATTTCTGTTTGTGAGCTGACAGTTTTTTTTCTTGCTAAAGCACTTTCCCCCTGTTTACTTCCATCTCCAGTGTTTCTTTCGAATATTCAGCTGTTAAAAATAAATAAATAAAAATATGTGGGTCTCTTTGACGCCTCTTGTACTGGGATTTTGAAACTATCTTTAGTACAGTACAAGTAGTGTATATCGAGGACCTTGTCAAGCTCAGGGGTCCATTGTGCTCCTTAAACATCATGACAGGCCTTGAAAATAGATTTTTTGGATTTCATTCACCGTTGGTCTAAAAATACAGAGTTTGGCTTGGAAGCAGCGAGTGAACAAAGGCAGACTCTAATGTGATTTTCCTGCTTACTCTCTCATCCATGTGTGGGTCGACCAGGTGTTATGGCAGCATGTTTAATTTATAAAAATCCTTGTTAATGTGTTACACTCCCATCCATCTCAGTGAACAAAAGCTCACACTGTCTTCTTTGGCCTCTCTTTTGTAAGTCCCTCTGCGTATGCACATCACTATTGTTAGACAAAACACATGGTTCCCATTTCCATGTGAGAATCTATTGTTTAAAGGAAACAGGATTAATAAATTTATGCGGTCCAGTGACTTACCGCTCAGTTCCTCCTGCGCCTTAACTTGAAACACGTGTGCTGCTTGCAGCTCTCTGTCCAGCTTTCTCGCAATCGACAAATAACCCGTGACTGGGTTGATACTGATCGGACAGTCCTTCTCTAAGATGGAGTACCTAACCAAGGAGAGCGAGAGATCAGCCAAACAACCACTCTTCCCTGCAGGATCCCAGCAGGAACGTTTCTGTTTAATGTGGAGAGTCTGTTCACAAACACACCGTATGGCCTTCTTGGCTGCGTCAGGGTCTCTGGCTGTGACATTTCCTATTACGCTGTACACCTCCTTGTCTTCCGGTACTGTGAAGGTGAAGTTGGACGGGTCGAAAACTGGTGGCTCGTCTACATCTGACACCCGGACAATAACCTGTCGATTTGAAAGCAATTAAAAGACAATTTGGACTCAAATGGGCATAAGAATAGCTTTTTTTCCCTTTAATAAAATTTTAAAAATAATAGTTTATTTGCTGGTGCCTTATGCTATCTTAAACATGGCCATTAATAGGTCTTACTAAGGGGTGTTTTTCATCCTATTTTAGTTAGTCTGTTTGAACCGTTTTGGCTGTTTTTATTTGTGTGTTTTGGGTCATTTTCTTGTTGGAGGTCACATGATCTCCGACTTAGACCAAGCTTTCTGGCACTGGGCAGCACATTTGGCTCCAGAATGCCTTGATAGACTTGAGATTTCTCAAAAAAAAAAAAAAGACTTGAGATTTCATTGTCCCTGCACAGATTTAAGACAGACACGACACAGTAGATCAGGAAAAAACGGAGCCTCCTCTACATTTCACAGTAGCTACAGTCTTCCTTACTTTGAATGCTTCATTTTTGCATCTGTGGACAGAGAACTGATGTGACTTTCCACAAAGCTCCAGTTTTGCCACGTGCCCATATTTTCCAAAAGCTTTGCAGCTTGTCATTATACATTTTAACAGTCTGGCTTCTGCAGTGAACAGTGAAGTCCTCCTCTGTCATCCATTTTGGCTCAAACGATGACAGATGGTGTGGTCTGACACTGATGTGCCTTGATCTCGAAATTCACCTTGAATCTCTTTGGAAGTTGTTCTGGGCTCTTTGGTTCCTGTTTATGGTGTCCATCTCTTAAATTTATCATTAATTTTCTACAGTCACGTGGAGTCTGAACTTCTAAATGAAATTTGAAGTTGCGGTCAAAGGAACATGAAGCCGCTCAGAGATGGTCTTCTAGCCTTTACTTTAACACACTTATCAAAAATGTTCTTTCTAATCTCATCAGATTACACTCTCCTTTGCTTCCTGTGGTCCATGTTCAGCGTGGTGAACACCAGGATGCCGAACAATAGAATGATGATTATTAATTTTGTCAGTGACCAAGGGATTTTCCATCTGTAATGGAAGAGTATGAACACATTTATCCCCCCCGTGTAAATCAGCCAGATCAGTCTGATCCAAACACTTTTGGGTTTGTAACATGGTATTTGAAACAATTCAGATCTCAGTTTTTAGGTAAAAACATACATCGGGGCCATTCAACATTACCTTGGCAGAGAAACATGAAATTACATGAATTTATGTGTCAGAGTTTTACTTTTCATAAAGATTGACAGATCGTGGTTCTGCTGATGAAAGCTTCTCTGCAGGGGAGCTATAAGTGGAACCCCAGCCATCAAAATAACTAACACACCAACCTGGCTCTGACACAATCATTTGTTAATACTGGGAATTTTTATAGCACTGTTACTGTAGTACTACTTCCTGATAAATTAGGGTCACAGAGTCTTTGTGTAGTAACAAATACTCCCCTCCTCAACCCATTTGGGCTAAGCCTCACCCATTTCAAACGTCTGGTGCCTTCCCTGATGCTAGCTACAAATCAGTGAGAAACATTTCTTGACCTCAAAGACAAGAACATTTTTCCTCTTGTGTTTTTTTTAAAATTCTAAATCATATACTGTTCTCTTTGTAACAGAAACCAAACAAAAGTGATAACATCTTTGAAAGTTTTCAGTTATACTGTCTGATATTTACCTGTGCTCTGGTGACTGCTTTGTCCTTATTATCCGGAACCAGACGTCCAAGGTCTTCGTTCACCTCGACATCAAAAGTGTAGCTTTTGTTAGTCTCGTAGTCCAATGCCTGGAGAGATCGTAAGAACATGAGAAACTAAGTCCACAAAAAGTCAAACGTTTGTACTACTGGAGAATTTTTTCAGGATTTAACATTGGCTGTAGTTGTACTATCATATAATTTCTGTCATAAGTCCCCCTGCCTTCACGCTACTTTGAAGTTAAGGTGCTGGATTCATCCTCAGGAGTATATATACAAAGTTGTTTTCTTGGCATTGCATTTTCACCTTTGATTTTTTTTTTTTTCATGCACAGATGCATCTGTTTGTCCTTGGTGAATTGTCACTTCTATCTTTCCATAACGGACACCTGATAATTTCAGGTGTAAAAAGGCTGTAAAATGCCACATGACCCAGGGCACAGGCACCTGCTTCAGATTTTTCTCCTGGATTTGCTGTCTCAAACTGGTTGGTCAAATTGTCCCAAAACATAATGTATTTGACTTGGACACAACTTCTCTTTTGCATTTTTGC
>JAOWBL010000007.1:1342360-1362655 GCA_028564865.1 Zenarchopterus dispar | reverse complement strand
ACAATCACCACAAATCTGGTGACACACTAGAATTTACTGTAATTAAACAAAAAGGAAAAAAAAAACAATATGTGCAATCAGGATCCTTATTCCACAGATTGTCCTTACTTCTGGCAAAAGAAGCTAAATTGTCGTTGATGTCAGTGATGTTGATTATGACAGAAGTGGTGGCGGTGCTGCCAGTGGCCATTCCTCTCATGTCCTGAGCTTGAACAACCACCACATACTGGCTCTTGGTTTCCCGGTCCAGAGTGTTTGTCTTGCAGGTGATGGCACCTGCAGAGCGACAGAGGGGGTGTTATGTTTGAGGTCAGCGCTGACTCATGTGGGAGTAAAAATAGCCTGTAAATGTGCAGCTTTCCCCGACAAATTTGCTGAGAAGAAAAGGAAATGTCGCCGTGAGCGCTGCAGGCAGCGTACCTGTGCTACTGTTGATTTGGAAGGCGAAGGTGTCTCCAGCATGGTTCAAAGAGTAAACGAGCTGTCCATTTGCAGTAGAGGGGTCATCTGCATCACTTGCTACAACATCCATTACTTTAGCTCCTAGAGAAGGAAGATTATTACATACTGTGATTTACCTTAAGATATATGACATTGTGCTCCTTTTTACTGTTTTGCAAAAATTAAGACAAATTAGAAGATACTGTTTCATTTAACATCATGGCTTCTTGGTGGCCTAAATAACACAATTTGAGAATGTAATCCTATTAATCATGTGCAGCCAGAGCTGCCAATCCCAGTTGAAGGAGTTCAGTGACCAATAAAAAATATTTCAGTTATCAGTATGGATCAAAGCTATGTCGATTGGAGTTTCACTCCAAACTGTAGTTTATAATGTTACAATACCAAAAAGACTGAATTCAGCATTGACCAGTAAAAAGTGCAAACCTTTGCTGTCCCTTAACTGCTGGCTCAGTGATTTAATTTATTTTTAATTATTCTTTATTTTGAGCAGAATGGTCCCCTTTTCCATTTTCCCTAGACTTTTATCTTTTAACTAATAATAAGTTGGTACGTTTTGTAGCATGTAGCAGCTAGTCGCTTGTGCCAGTTATATGATGCATTCTGCTCTTTTTAAGATCTATTCAAAGGATTTTTGAACTCTGTGTTTTATTGAGGTGAAAACTGTCTTTTTAGGCTTGAAGTTGATCATCTGTGTGTTTATTGTATTATGTTTTGTGTGGCTAAAAATGCCCAAATATCACCTCCCTCATAATGATTGATGATGATTGACGTGATTTTTGGTCTAAATGTCCAAAAGTAATCAACTGCTTATCTTCTTACTGTATTATGATTATTTTGTTAGAGGTCATACATACCTTCATTAGATCTTTCTGCAACAGTTCCGGTGTACCGTTCAGAGAAAACAGGCTTGTTGTCGTTGATATCGTTCACATGGATGACAAAGTTTCCAGAGTCCTCGATGAGTCTTCCGCTTCCATCAAACATCTGAGCTGTCAGGCTGTATGAGGCCTTCTTCTCCCTGTCCAGAGATTTTCTGGCAAACAGGTTTCCGTTGTCATCCACAAAGAAGATTGTGCTTGATCCTTCGCCATCTATTTTGAACTTCATTGATGGCTTTTTCAAGGTCGAATTGAGCTGTGGAATAAAGAGAGGAAAGAAATGGGATTGTTTGTCTAAGAGTTTTCAACATTCACTTTGTCTCAGCTGTACTGATGACTCAAATCAACAACCTTTCAGCAAATTTCTACATGTAAAGCTTTATGTAAGCATCAACCTGAATAGATGTGGCAAAAAAAAAACCAAAACAAAACAAAAAAAAACAAGTTTCTTATTTTCAAATATCTCTTGCAAGTAGATTGGACATTTAACATGCGAGGTAAAAATGCATACCAGGTCTTAACATACCTTTGCTATCTTGTGAGGGAAGGGTCCAGGGCTCTCTTCTTCCACATAAAAAGCATTCCAGACCCATGCTCTCTTTTGTCTAATCAGTACTGGATGGGATTTCCTCTTCACGATGTCAAACGAGTCTTCTTTCTCTGCTACCACCCTAAGAAGTCCAGAGTCTTGAGCAACGGTGAGGAAGAAGAACAAAGCCAAAGTGGGCATAAGTCCTGTCCACGGTTGGAGCCACGCCATCATCTAAGATGAGAGGAGGGAGGAATTAGAAGAAGAAGTGATAAAAAAAGATGGGAAAAGGAAGGAGCCAAGTAGGAATAAGGAATGGAAAGAGCGAAATGGAGGGAGAGGAGATGAGAGAGGAGAGAGGGAGTGGAAAGAAGGAGTGCAGATCACATTAAAACCACTTATCAGCTGTGGACAGACCCCTTTAGTGGGCCTGAGTGAGAATTAGAGTGAAGGCCAAGGACTCGCTGTCCCCTCACAGTTGGCCGCTGAGCTCGAGGTCTAGCTATCATTTAGGACCAGGGTTCTTAAACCTTTGCAGCTTGGGACCCAAATGAAACATTTAGCCTGTCATCATGGGACCTTCACTGAAAGCATATCACCAGCATGGGCATGTGGGGATCTATTAAACATAGCCATGTGACCTATTTTAGGTCTTGACCCATTGGTGTTGTGTATGAGAGAGAGAGAGACTGACTGAAATAGAGAGAAGATGGCATTGAAACCGGTTGGGATGAATGTCTTCATCAGTCATTAGAAAGGCCACTTTCCAAAAAGGGACTGTTTGACATTTTGAATTTTTGACGGCTGTTTGTCTCCACCCCCTTTATAAAAACAGCAAAACAAATGGAGAATAAAGAGAGACTTTTTCATATATTAATTCATGTGCTCAGTGGTGCATTAGCATAAAAAACATGGGCTTCATGTTTTGTGACAAGGAGCAGCATCATCTGTACTCCATTCACCATGGGGTAAGCAGAACCACGCTCCAATAATAAACCCATCAGGTATTGATAATTTGGAGCAATTTCACAAGGAAATAATCAGATTTAAGATACCATTGGCAGTATGCAATGTTTGGGTGTCAGAACAGGATATTTAGATTCAAAATATTTATGTAAGCCTATATCTTCTTTAGGTAAAAGTGTTCAAGCCCACATTAATAAGATTTGGACTCCACATGGAAATTCTGGGTTCAGATCCAAAAAAGTCACTTTACAGTGATCATAAAGACTGTGACTCTACCAGAGCTCATTATATCACTACATAAGGATCCAATGAACAACAACCAACTGCACCCCAGTCCAAAACTACTACATTGTTCCAGAAAGAACAAACTACTGGTTTGTTCCTTCTGGGCTACAGTGGCATGGTGATCAAGATGACAAACGGATGCTAATGTCAACCTTTTATAGCTTGTTCGGAGGTAAATACACCAAAACAATCAATATTTCCACACAGTTCTTCAGAAACATTTCTGCAGCATTACTTCAGCCTGAAAGCAGAAAATATTACAGTCCACCTAAAAAGTAGATAATCAACTTGCACTTGAGAGAACAACTGAAGTCTATGACTGATGGAAGAGATGCAGACACCTTAGAAAGACCTCCAAGCAAACATCATAACACTCATTCTGAGACACAAAAGTTTGTTCAAAGTTTCATGGCAGTCAAGTTAATAATTTATCAAATAATTTGGTCCTAACAGTGATAATTTAAAAAATCAAAACAATGCCACGGAAGGCCTTTGTTCAGTGTTTACAACGTGCGAGGCTGGCCTCACACTAATAAAGCGGCGTTTGTGATGCATCAAAGGAACGTTGTGATTTCTACCTCAGCTCCGACATTAATCAACTAGAGTTTCCACTCTGGCTGCATCCTTGTGCCAACTAAAGTGTTAAAGCGCTCCCTATTTAACCCTGGAGAACCCACAGGGTCAAATTTGACCACCATGTTTTGCTGATACCCAATGTAAAAAAAAAAAAAAAAAGGGTTGTTGGGTTCTCCAGGGTTAATATCTGAGGTACAATAATACACCAGTCAGTCAACATATTGACCTCACATCAGCAACTATACACCTTTCATATCAAAAACGATTATTTTACAGAATGCTGATAAATTTCCAGACCAGTGCATTTGCATGTAACCTGGTCTGAGGATTTAATTGAGTAACTTATGTCTTCACTTTCAGATCCATGAATTAATCAGAAGTCTGTATTAATGAGAGAAGTAGCTATTCTGTAGCAGCATCGGGACAGAAAGTTTGATAGTGTTCAGCAATGTAAACAAAACATATTCTTCTTGACGCCACCTTTGAAAACTGAGTATTACAGGTTCATCCACTGGTGTATCATTTCTCGTAACCAACACATGTTCACAAGATTCCTCGCTTTGACTTCAGTCTATTTCAAAAATTGGTAATAAATATGAGATTTTGCCAAGTAATTTTAAATGGAAAACAATTTGGAATCTCTTTTGATTCATGCTTTTTGGCTGATTAGAAGTCGGAAGACGTTTCTGTGTCTTGCATCACCTTTCTTCTGCCTGTAAGACGTTTACAGAAAATAAATTTGTACAAACATCAGTGGTTCGGTGAAGTTTTTTTCCCCCCCTCCAGTTCTTTCTTACTGTCTCACCCTCGATGTTTGTTTCTGTCTCCCCCATCGCTCTTGTCTCCCCCCACTGGGCTCTATCTAATAAAGCAGAAATGCCAGGGAAATAATCTTCAAAACACTTTAGCCTCTGTGCTCTGTACTCTAGTAGATATCTCAGCGCAGCCCTGTGCCATCCCAGTAGACAGATTAGTGCATCTTATTGTCTTCCAGCCATTAGCAGCGGGGAGGGAGAAAGAGAGATTATGATGAGGGGATTATACCGGCACAGTTCTTCTCTCTCTAATGGCATAATCTCGTATTCTGCTGACCTCCCCTGACCTCTTCACACAGCTCCCCAGAAATCAGCGCTCACAAAGACTCAGCAGTGCTTTTTGGCCTTTGCTTGACATCCTTTTGTTGAGGTTTTATTTTTCCTCATGTGTTTTCTTTGTTTGGTTTCTTTTCGGGACTTAATTAAGTTAATAGAAATACATAGTCTTTCATTGCATTTTACACTGGACTTGTGAATAAAAGACTGATCAGCTGTAGGTCGCCGAACTGTGAAACTGTCCCCACGGGTGATCATAAACAGGATCTGAGCACAACTAAACTGAAATAAATATAACTTCATCTCACCTGTGAATGATGTCCTTTAACTCTGACTTTGTCTCACAAAGTAACTTTAATGTTTCAGAGTAGTTACTGGTTTAGTTTTGAGATTTTCTCTAACTTTTCACCATGAGCTCCAAAGGTGTAGTAAACATTGCAAGTTTAGACCGTTGTGGAAGAAAGCTGCCTAAGATGTGGCAACTGAACTTGGACTGGTGGTAGTTTACGGACACACGGGTGGAGTTTGAGGAATAAGCTTATCATCATTTCAAAATAAAATAACTCAACACAACATTACTTTGATATTTGCATGTCGTTTGCAAAACGAGCCAGAATGACCTCTGCCAAGGCTGATATCTGAACTGCAAAATATAACTGTAACTACTTTCAAGATGACAATTAACAAAGTTTGCAGGATGAGAAAATTGCTCAGAGGCGTAGGATTGTTGTCAGCCATTGATAAGGGATCAAACTTTATAAAGGCATGTATGAGAAACCAGTCGGCTAATTCGGATCACAAGGAGGACGACAATGAAGTGAAGATTTTTTTTAAACCTCACCGCTAATGTGCTCCACATACTGATGGTAACTTTTAAAGATTCATGGCTGGAGAAAAACAAAAAAAACTGTGTAGTTCACAGTATCTATGTGGCTTAGACCCCTAGTGCCTCAGGACCAGTATCACCATGCAGAAAGAGCTTTTCTTGTGATTGCAAGTTACACAATTTCTCAGTTTACGCTGATCGTACATGTGAATAAGATTTCAGCTGCTTTTTCTCAGGTGCTCACACACGTCTGACTGTCGAGGAGGAAGGACACAACAAGTCATTTTCTGGTATCCAACATAAAGTAAAAATAGTGAAGGATATGGCTTAGAGAAAAATAAAGTAATGTTTCTGTTGGAAATATTAATCATTAATGAAAAATCAATTTTCTTCTTTTTGGATTTTGACTGCCAAAACTTTCAGCTCTTTAAAGAAAATAAAACATAAAATGACTGATTGATCAAGGCCACAAGGAACTCTATTTTTTTTTATAATTACAAATGTAATATATAATGGAAATTGTGGAAACCAAAATGTTGATGATCACCGGTAGAAGAAGAAAATGCAGGTTGTTTGTGTCAGTAGAAGTCTTGGTTGTGTGATTTGATCAGTAGCTACAAAAATACCACTAAGGAGGATGTGCTGTGGGGGAGACGAATGAATGTCAGATGTGCATTTTAGACTGAGCGTTAATTATCATTGTATTGTACAAATGCATCAACCGTGATGTTTTGCTGAGGCTTGTTACGTTGATGCGCCGCGTGGCCTGGAATAACCTCAGAAGATCACCTAAATGCCAGTCTTCCCCAACATGCCTCTCTTAATCTTTTTTTATCATCGGACGATGCCGGTACAGACTCTCTCTCATCCAGGTCGCGGTAATCCTCAAAGGCTTGAATCAAGGCAACTGGACTACCAAGAAAAAGAAATCCAGTTGCCTTGATTCAAGCCTTTGAGGATCATCACGTGACACTTGAGCATTCCTGCCATCCTTCAGACTCCAGCATCGACGTCCGTGGATAAGAGAAGTCTTGGTGAGGCATCAAGTCTCTGCATTTGTAACGTTTAAAAGGACATGAGCCGAATTCCCGTCTTTTGAACTGTTTTTTGTCTCTTATGTGCCAAATACACCTTTTACATGTTCCTAACTTGTACCGTGATGATGGCCCGAGCAGAGCACAACCCTTCACGAACCAGACTTTTTATGGGCGAGTCTCGCTCAGGCACAGTGTGAGCATGAATCTCGTTCTATTTGTAATTTCACCACAACTTCACTAAATCTTAACATGTTTATTTGATGCTTTGAGAAGTCTGCGGTTTAAGATTATGATAGGCCTGTTTCCTGACAGAATCCTGCTCTCCAGCTTTCACGTACATATCCTTCCTTTCCAGCATCCTCCGAAGAAACAAAGAAGTCACACTATGTTCTTGTGTCCTCACTCAAAGGAGTCCTTAAATTACTTTCAACAAATAATCATTTCAACTTTCAGAAACAGATGAACTGCATTTTTTGTTATAAGTTTTAAACAAGACAAATCATCAAGTTACAAATCAGCGCTATGTCATCTCTGATAGTTTTGGCATGTTTTCATTTAACCGTCTGAACCTTTAAATTGATGCTATAAATCAGGCCAATTTAAAACATGAAGGTCTTTTGAGGCCCAGGCTCATAAAATTGTTATTTCAAGTTCTACAATTGGATGAGACACTAAACTCCCACGCTGTTAAAATATTCTCATCCGAGTATGATTCGTGGAAACAAAACAGCTACATAAATAAAATAAGAAGCACATAAAGAGTGTGAATGAGGAATGCTTAGTAAAGCACTTTGTGGAGCAGAGGCAACGTTAAAACAGATTAGTTAAGATGATTCAACGTAATGAGATCAGTTTGCATTTCTGAGACAAACTTGCTTTAAAAAAAGATTATTTCTATAAATGACTTTTCTTTTACTCCAAATCATTTCAGCGAAGGACACTGTAACAGAGTAACTAACCCACTGGTGAAATAAAAATTCCAATCAGTCATCCAAAAGTTGTTGATTTTAACTTGTACGTTGCTGAAACAGTCATTTGTATCCCTTTTTTTTGTGGGTGGATCTCATTTTAGTTGCACATGTTAGTTTTACATAGTTGTTAATAAAACTCCTGACAGCTGAATCAGTATAGATGAGTTTTTATTTTCTTAAGCTAGGCTCAATTTCAGTTTTACAAGAGTCAGCATGTTGTGACTCAGAGTTCAGATGTTTTCCTCCTCTTACACAAAAATACGTTGAATAATATCCTCTGACTGAGTTCCACACAGACGCGTCTTTCTAAAAGGATGAAGACATTTTCCCTAAAAGGGCTTTTTTTCATCAGCATTTCCTCCTTCAAAACCAGTGTCCGTTCCTCGTCTTTTATCAGCACCAGGAAGTGTAAACACAATGCCTTCTGGGAAATACCGTTTGCTCAGTTAATTTGAGGTCATTACTTCGTTGACACACCCTTCCTGGTATTGACTTCAGCTGCTGACGGCACGTCTCTCCAGGTTGACGTCCTTCCGCCCCTCACCCAGCTCTTTTTCTCATTTGTTGTTGTAATTTATTTTGTTTGTTTGTCCCAGTCTGAGGCTGACTCAAACTTTGCTTTTCTTGTACTTTTTTCTCTTTCTGACATATTTTTCCAACTTGTCCTCCTGATTGGACCTCTGAAGGTGAATGGGGCATCTTGCTTTTCACAGACTGTTTCAGGCTTTTGTCAATCATTCCCTCTTCAGCCTTTTCTCACCTTTTCGTCCTCACCTCCCTCCCACACCCACCCCACTCTCGACCTCACCTTTTAAAAGCAAATTTAGCAGTTTAGAGGGGAAGATAAACACGCCAATGCACCCGGTTCAGCATATTCAGATCTCCGGCCCGCTTTAAATCTTTTACAGCCACATTAAAAATAGAGCACGCTGAGTGAAGTTTACCAACATGAGGAGTCAGAAAGCATTGACAATTTATGATTTACTTTCTTTTGATAACTGCCTTTAAAACTGCCTGTGTCAGCCGCACAAATCTCACAAGAGGATTATTCAAAGTTATTTCCAGCATCGTTTATCAAAGGGATCTTTCAGAGCTATGGAGAATAAATAACATCCAGGAATATCTGTAATTGCATCTGTACGTTGTCCGCGGGCAAGAGTGCGTGCGACTGTGACAGAGGTGCAGAAACAGGCAGACGCAGCGATACAGTTGTCAGCCTCTGATGTTTGGTGACTGACAGACGGGTCTGACCTCGTTTCAGTCTACCGAAGGCTGCAGCGCAGAAAACTAACAAGGCTCCCTCTTCCTCTCGGTCACTGAGGGGTGTTTGAAGTTAATGCTTAAATCTTCACTTTTGCATTTCAGAGCTGAAAATGCTCTCTGAAGAGACAAATTCAGTTTTTCCTTTCAGTCCTATCATTCACCAAATCCCGATATCTGGTGGTCATGAAGCAGTGATTGGTTTTGTTTTGTTTTTTTTGTCTTGATCTCAAGCAGATCTATTTGCCACTTTTCAACAAAATAATAAAGATAATAAAAAATGATGACTGTAGTCTGATTCCAGACATCTGAAATCATCACATCTCCTTCATGATTCAGTGAGGCGGTGCTGTGGTCATTATCAGCTGTTTGTGTGGTCTGTAAACCATCAATTAATCAGAGGGCGTGACTAGGAGTAGACGTTGGGAGTGTCTTCCTCCCATTTCACAGACTGACATGTGATTCTTTACATCTTGTAAGTTGAATTACAGAAAAAAACAAACTCACCATGTAAAACTCTTCTGAAAGTCTGACTAGAATGAGAAAGTCTCCTGAACAACCCACCGGACTGCCACTACAAATGTTTGATGATATGCCCTATCTCCAGAAAATGAAGCCACACTCTGCCATAAATTAACAAGATGAGGCTTCACACAAGAAATTAGCAGAGCAGCGTTCACATTCATGCTCCCCTCTGAAGAAACTTTGATACTGTAAGAACGTGAGCTCTCCCCCAGTTAGAATCCTACATTTCAATCAAAAATGCAGATTTTTACCCAGAAAATGTCAACCGACTTGATTTCTCTGGAGTTTGTCGAAGCCGTCCCCAGCCCCCCACAGGATGAAGCTTGTTGATTCTGGTGAACTCATAATCTTTTTCTTATTACTCTAACATCAAAATGTTTATCTCGACACAAGATAACGTTCTACAGAAAGGAGCAAGCTGACCACTGTGACATTTGCCACCTGGTCTCAGAGGATGAACCTGGTCAAATGAGGTGATTCTTGCTCTGTTATTTATGTCTTCCAAAAAAATAATAATTTCCTGCCCAACTCTATGATAATACCTCACAACAAGCAAGAATTGTAAATAAAGAAGCTTCTCGTGTAAATCTTTCTGTGACACCGTTTAGTTTGTTTGAGTGTGCTAAAACCCAGAGTTTGTTCCCTTGGGTGCATTCAAATCTGAGATTTTTTTTTTTTGCCTCCAAAATATTGTAGTGTGTGTCTGTTGCTGAGATTAAAGCAGGTTTAATCACAGAGCAGCTCAAAACAATCTGTCTGCCAGCAAATCACACCACCAGCACAACAAATATCATACACACACACACACACACATGCACACAAAGCCTCTGTCTTCGCTGTCAAATGGGATAAATCAGATGTTAATACAGTGAACTGATCACAAATTGCTTCGGGCAACCAAAATCAATGCTAATGGTAAATATTAATAGCGAGTTGTTCACAAAGTGATTCCTGACAGTCTGAGTGCAAAACCAGCCATTTCAGTTTCAAGCTCCCCTTTCAGTTTCAAGGCTTAAGAACTTCTCTTTCTCTTTCTATAAAATATAACACAAATGATCCAAAACTAAATGAAAATCAGGCCATTTTTTCCCCTCAGAACTGTTCTAGCAGAACTGCTGTCCACCAAAATGTGTCCAATCACATCCGCTTGCAGCTTTTCAACCCCTTTAATGTTGCATCTGTGAACTAACCATACTAGCTTGTATTAATTTTTTTTATTGTATTTTGTTATTTACTTATGGTCCTGTGAAGGACTGGTGACCTGTCCATAGTGTAACCCCGCCTTCCAGCCAAAGACATCCAGCAGACTGAATAGGAATTATTGAATATAGATAATGGATCAGTGGATTTAGTCATAATTGTCTGTCCTTAACAAGTCATTCTCTGGGGACTGGACGAAAAAAAAAAAAACAATTTAAAAATACTTGTAGAAAAATCTAAAACATTCTAATACAAGATTAAACATAATAATGCTGAAAAAAAGTAGTATGCAGGTTGACACAAAGAGTAAAACCTGAACTGTGTGTTTCAGCAGTAATCAGTGACTTCAGCTGACCGAACATCACCACAGCTGGACAGCTTGTCAACCTCGCTGACATGTATCTGAATGAATGAACGGCTCAAATCATGAATCTTGTGTGTGTGGGTGGAGGGTGAAGGCTCCCAGATGGCACCCGAAGGATTTTCCCTGAGAGTTTTCTCTTCAGGAATTAGACCACTGGGTTTAGTAGCATCAACAGCTTTCGATGTAACAACCAAATCAAATCAGTTCCATCGGTCTGAGCCACAAGTACACGCCTACAGAGAAAATTCACCGCTGCAAAGTAAATATCATATTTACAGGGCAGATAACATCTTATCTTACACGGGGGGGTTTAGGTGAAACCCACGGAAGGGCATGCAACAGTGTGAATCTCAAGAAATTATCTGAAAGACCTCCTATATAATAAGAAGAGGAATCAAAATCTTACTTGGAGGTGTTATTCTTTCCTTTCATTTATGGCACATAGTGTTAATAAATTAGGTCTCTAACACATTATATATGCATATCAGGGAAGTCTTAAGCTGACAAAATGACAGCAGTCAACTGCCAAGATCATCATTTCATTTTAATATTAGATGTGAGTCATCAATACTTCATACACAAACCAACTTGAGCTTGACAGCTGTGATGGAACATTTTCTTCCCAATGTAGAGCACTTCAAAATGAACAGCTGAAGACCTCCTGGTGGATTTAGTTATTTTTCTCCTGCTGTGTCTCTAGATCATCCTGTATCATCTTAATGGCCACAGCCGTCTGTCTCCAGGAATGACAGTCCACCCTCTGGGGAAGGGGGGGTGGGCAGCATTCAATTACAGCATTCAAATCTACAGCGAGCTGTCTGAGAGAATTGGAATAACATATGTGAACAGTGACGGAGGATGACAGGCTAGTCTTAAAGTGGTTATCACCGTCATTTCAAGTTATTTCCCCACCTTCAATAAGGCAGTTTCCCCACTGTTCCCGAGCATTTCACCCCGGAGTGATTGGGAAAGTAGCCTGGAGCGTTTTCAGGGGATCTGGGTTACATTTTCTGGCGGCGCTGATGTACACAGCTTTTCAATCAGAGGGAAACTGTATATTTCGCTGTGCCATTTGCTGAACAGCTCTGGCATCAGCTTCATGCTTATCATCTGGGTACATGCACATAAATAAAACTCTTGAACAAGAAATGTTTTTTTTTCTCATTTTCCAAAAGAGTAAAAAAATGAATAAATGAACTCACCACAGAAAGTACAATCAAGCAGAAAGGTTGAAGCTGGAGCTCAGCTTGTGGTAGAAATTACCGGTGGCGGTCTGAGATCGGAGCTCAACAGAAGCAAAAATCACCAGGTGATTCCACTATCCTCAGTTCTCTTAACTGTTTTTTTTTCTGCTGTTTTTTCCCAATATAGAAAGAAAGCAACAGGTGTTGTAGTACAGGAAGGGATTTGTCTCTGAGGTTTTGTTGTTTTGTTTTGTTTTGTTTTTTTCCTAGGGCTTTGTTACAAATCCTTCTCTGGAATGTCGGCCAGATAAGAAAACCAGCGACGATGAAAAGTATGATTATGCCTCTTGAACAAGAATGAATCCCAAAACTGAATTTCAAAAGACAAACTGAGAATCAGGAAGCAACGAATGTAAGAATTAAAAAAGAAAGAGATAAATAAATCACCTGGTAGGTCTCTACCGTGATGTTACTCTGTGGAGATGTAAGAAGCCTCTTCTTCTGGTTTTGTTTTTTCAAATAATCAGAAACTTCAGTCACTCCAAGACAGGAGTAATTTACCCTAAAATGTCTTTATCTTCCTCACTCCCTCCTCAAGTTGTCAAGGTTTTTCCTCAGGTGAGAATCCAGCAGGTTCCAAGTCTCTCTTACTCTCTTTCCTCCCGTCGCCTCTGATGTGGGTTTTTTTTTTCTCATCCAGTGTCCAACGCTTTTGAACCACAGCTGTCCAGCCAGTACGGTCCTCTCTCTCACACAGGTCACTGCCCACTTCCTCTTCCTGTTATTTCTGTTAGTGTTTTTGCCGGTGCTCCCTGCTACTGTGGCTTTTCCTATCCTGGGGAGAGGGAAGCAGAAGGGGGCGGTTATGTGGGGAGCCGCTGGACTGGTGAAAAGACGGAAAAAAGAAACTGGCAGAGAAGTAGAGGGGGGACGCGTATGTCAGAACAGCTCAGAGACAAGCGGAGAGGCAGAGAAAGCAGCCGGCACATGCTCGACAAGCAGATGGAGCGAGTGTGCGAGAGAGAGGAGAAGGGAGGGAGGGTGATGGAGTAAGGTGAGAGAGCGCTGCTCCTGGTCCATCTCAGAGAGAGGGAGAGGGATGGAGAGTGGAGGGAGGGATTTATTATTCATGTGTGTGAGATACGGATTAAGTTAAACAGGTTATTGGGGATAATCCTAAGAGATTTCCCCACATGAGGCTAGTAAATATTTCAGAGGGCTGACTTTGGTGTTTCAGTGTATGTGTGTGTGTGTGTGTGTGAGTGTGAGTGTATATGACAAAGAGATCTTGTCTAAGCCAGTAAATGAGATGAGCTGGACGCTTTGCCACACACACATAGACACACTCATTATTTCAACCGCCCTGCTTGTCTCTTTGGGGGCACTTTTTCCTCCGTAATTTAGTGAGTTGGACAGGATAGCCAGCTCTGTGTCTCTACATGAAACCTCAGTACCTACAGCACTCCATCCTTTCTTTGTCATCCCCACCTCCTCCGTCTGTTGGCTTTTCTCTGTTTGCTCACTCTCCTGTTATTTCTAGTTTCAGCTGGGCATTTCTTCTTCTCACTTTCATCACATCTTGCTGCAGTTTTGTCAGACGACACATATTGAATGTTTGCTATTTCAAAGCCGTGCATGTATTGTCTCCGTTACTTCTTTTCAACTGAAGCAGTTCCAGTTCAGAGCCAGCGCCCGATTTCAAAAGTGTTTTGCATTTTGAAAGCCAAGGAACGCGCTTAAAGGATGGAAAGCCGCTTCTGATGTGGGACAAAAGCTGCACGTACATCAGAGGCTGAGAGTTGGATTACAGTGACCAACAATACAAACCAAAATGGAAAATTCTTTATTTAAATTAAAAATAAATATAGAAGCATCTTGTCAAACATGAGTGAGAACTAGTTTTAAGATCTCCAGATAGCTGTTATTGCAAACATTAACTTCCAAACTGCTGATGTGTCATTTGTATTTATAAATATATCCCAGACTGGCAGGAAAAAACAAGAGTTTTTCTGCAGATCTAAAACTTAGAAGTGCCTAAATTTAGGGCTCAAAACTGTAAAATGGCAGCATTTTTGTATACTGTGCATTTGTATTTTTGTAATAAGGGATTGTTCATGTCAAAAAAGCTCATCAAGTTTGTGTGAGTAGTTTCCAAACGCAAGAGACCAAGAAGCCAGGAATAATGTTCTTTATTAGTAGCGTAAAAACCCAGACAGAGCAGGACATCCCAAAAACACTCGAAAGAACACAAAACAAATGCAAACCGTATGAGGAAGCACAACAGAGCATGAGATACTGAGTGACGGATTAGCAAAGAAAGGGAGGAAAGACAATAGGGGAGACGGCGAAATCAGGGAAAATGAAACACAGGTGGCATCAATCAGTGGACACCAACGTGGGAAGAGGCAGAGGCGGACTGAAGTGATGAAACACAGATCATATGTCATAGCTTTGGCTACACTCTTGACAGTTTTCAAAGCTGATTTTAAAACTGTGAGCAACCAGATTTATGAGGACAGTCTCAACCAATTTCTAATATAATCTTGTGAATGCCCTCTCTAGATGATTCAGCCAGACTGAGACCCCACAATGAATGAGTTCAGAGTGGTGAGTTTGCTGAAGATCAAATGATCAAACACGACCTTAAAGGGAAAACTACTTAGAGCTGGGTTAGAGTAGAGAACTGGAGCTGAGTCAGGCACAAGAAGTGGAAGTGGGAGTGGAGCTGAGTCAGGGCCAGGGACAGAGTCAGGGACTGGAGACAGGTTAGAGTCCAGCTGATGGGTCTAGGTCAGAAACTGCAGCTGATGGGTGGGGGGCCCCCTGGTAACAGTCAGGGGGTAGATGGCTCAGGTTCCCTGGGGCAGGTTAGCGGTGGCAAAGACATGGTCAGAGGCGCTGGCAGCTTTGGTGCATGAACAGTGTTGTGGACTAACCCCTGAGACTGGTTGAGATGCAACTTTGACGCCTCTCAAACAAGATAAGGTGTTTATAGTCTCCCTTGATACATTTTTTTTCTTTTTCATTGCACTTATACATTCTGAAAAAAAACCTGAAAACATGTATTTAATTGTGAATGAGATGGTTCTCCATAGTTGCTGAAATATGTTAATTTTCAGTAAAAATTGTCGTTTTGAAAATCCTATTTAGGAAGGCGTTAAAGTTTGTGTTACTGTGATTTTGTAACGGTAGCAGATGAACCCCGTCATCAAGAAATAAGTTTCAGGCTGGGCGTTTACATCAAGACTTGGTGACATTTACAACAGTAATGTGATGATGCAGCTTCGCAGAAGAGCTCCTCCATGTTTGGAAAGTGAAGCTCTTGTGAAACTAATTTTTTTTCCACAGTGGACCAACAAGTGGGCCGATATATGTTCTGACATGAAATTGACACGAAAATGCAAACCAGAACAAGGTTTGGTAAAACATAGTCTCAGTACAGTATAAGAAATGGTCAAAAAAAATTAGATATTTATTTCTGTCCTTGGTTCAGGTGTTAAAAAAACGCTCAATAGCTAGTCAGTAATCATCAAAATTTTATTCAAAATGAAGCCTGCAGACGTCTGTCCTTTTGTTGGAAATATTTTTTTCCTGGTTTACTAAGCTGGACACATCCATCTGAAAGGCATGACTCTGAACACTGTATACTGGGAAAACAAATGGATCGGTGTGGACAAACAGAATCCTTTTTTCCTTCTGTTCCTGTTTAACAGTTAACCAGGAGACAGGCTGTTTTTAAACACCAGCTGGCGATGGTAAGCTGTGTGATGCTTTTTATGGGTGCCGTTTGTTAAGAAATGCACTCACAGATGGTACCGTATGCGCCACGTGAAAGGTGGAGAAAGTGAGACGGTCAATAAAAATATGTCGGAAAACAAAGATGAATAAAGCTTTTTTTTTTTAAAGGAGTGAAGCAAAACACTGCGCCGCAGTCCTTCACAGAAGGCAAGAGGAAACTAGATCACTTAAAATAAGACTAAACAGATCATCAAGGAGATGTATACAACAACCTCTGGAAGGGGGCAGGAAGGGTATATGACCCTTCCAGCTTGTGAAAAAGAGAACAATTTTTAGATGGTTTTCCAACACCAACACAAATAGATGTAAAGAGGAAATCTTCTGGCAGCCTCTTTTTTAAAATGTCCTCTAGGCTCTAAAACAAGACGCCTGTCTATTACTGCCTGTAAAAATAGAGACGTTTGACATTTTGGTATTTTTCTTATCAAGAGCCTGTTTGGGTGAGGCGCAATTTTAGTCATTTGTGTAAAACTACCCTGTGGAGTCCACATGCACAGAACAAGCACAACACTTTTACACACGTGCACGAGCATAGCTGCCTTTCTACACGCGTGTTGGTTTCTCCCTGTTGTTCAGGTGACATTACCGCAGTGTGAAGCGCAACGCTGGGGACATGCAAACAGCTCCAGCAAAAAGAACAAAAAATATATATAAGGTGGTCACAGTCCACCATTTAATCAAGGCTTCAGCTCCACCACCAGTTGCTCCGGCCAATCACACACATTCATGCACACGTTTACTTTGCAACATCAATGTCATCCTTGAGCACTTTGCCTCTCCATCATAACAACAGATGATAAAATTACCGACGGCTGGATAATTAATAGGTGCTGTCTGAGAGGGCTTGCATCGTTATCAAGACATCATGTGCATTTGTAGACACTCTTTCACGTCTGCTACATTTTTGGCTCCCTGGTGAACCACACGCTAAGTGCTTTCTTGTTTCCGACAAAGATGTGGCGTCTCACTTTGGGGAAAATCTTTTTGCCTTCTTCTCGTCTGCTCTGTCTGAAAATGAGCGCGCATGTGTGAGGGTTTGTAAAACTGCCATTTCAGACAGATAAGAGACTCCTGGATGACAGCTACCCACTAGAGAGAAGAAAAAGCCTGAAAGATACTAACTTTTAAAAAAAAATCTAAGTTTGAACATCTGTCACAATTTTGGTTGCTTATGAATATTACATAATGCATTTTGAGGATTTTTGATTCTCAAAAATTAAACCTATGAATTATATTTAACTGAATACAATTTGTCTGCCCTGGAAGGAGTGTAAGAGAGATGCAAGTACAGAAGTTGAGGAGGAGAGGGGGAAGCGGTTAATCCTCATGTTGGATGTCATTTTTTCCCTCTTTGACTGAGGCGACAATGTGCTTGAGTGATGGTTGTCTCTTTAACAAACAAGCAAAATGTCACATGGATGACGGAAAGTCTCTTGTTTACATTTCTCTTCCCCTGTAACTCTCTGTGTTTCACTTTTCGAAAATCCTCATGCTCTTGGCCTACTTTCCTCAAAAACTCTTTGGCAACTAAAAATTGCATCTGCGTTCCACTCTTGACATGTAAGGAAATGGGCGATATTCCCCCACTGGTGGTTTGACTGGAAGAAGATCACGGGGGCCGAACATCAAGGACTGGAGGACTGAGAGCAAAAGAAGTGAAGGAGAGATGGGAAAATGTTAAACATGACGGGCCTTTTAAAATAGGGTCTGTCTGCCTAGAGGGTCCACTTTCATCATTAACACCTGCAATGCTTTAGCTATAAACATTTTCCGAGAGCAGGCAGAATCACATTGAATAAATCACCACTGGAAACAGTCATACACATGTTGGTCATTCAGGGTTAAGGCTCTGTAGTCGGCTCATGCTCTGAAAATGCTGCAGCTTATAAAGCTAAAATAATGCTGCAGATACTTTGAACTAGTAATCCCAGATCTTTGTATGCGCTCCAGAGTAAACATTTCCAGAAGAGTAGTGGGTGTCTATTTGTTTTCCAGTGCTTCTTCAGACTCAAAAATGTCAATAAAGATCAGTTAACTGCAGTGAAAACGTGCTCACTTGAGGTTTTCAGATGTCGTGCTTTTAATGGTTTGAACAAGAGAGGTGTCACTCCTGTTCAAAACGTTAGAAAAGGTGGCTCCCATTACCCAAAGACTGTTCTGATCACTGAAAAAAAACAAACTTTTAAGAAGGTACTTGAGAGCAGTGACGTTCTGGCTTTTTCATGGGGACAGAAGCATTACAACCACATAAATTTACTAAAAGCGCTTCAGAGTTGAATATTCAACATTTTCCATGGGAGCCTTGAACGCTCCTTAGTATGTTTCTGACCTGAAAGAGAAGTTATCTGGTCAGAGATTGTAAGTGGACCCCAACAAACTTTTTAAAGCATGAAGTATTGTTCTTTTCTAACTGCCACAATTGTGAAATACAACTGCTAAGTTTGAACCTTTCTTGATTCCCTTCAGGGGCCTGTATTATACTTTTCCTGACTTTCAAAGGTTCAAATTTGAATTAAATTGTAATATATTCAGTTTTTAGGCTGTCTGACCTCATTCAGTAAATAAAGCGGTGAACAGCAGACTCTTTTCATGTTACCTGACAGCCTTTTATAAGCTACCATTACTTCCTGTCCAAGTCTCAACAGGGCGACAATTATTCCTAAACTCGTCAGCACAAATAAAATAATATACAAGCAACTTCTTTTAAGCAATACATTTTTATTATGTTTAAATACTATAAAAAAGGTTTCATATGTTTATATTAAAGTCCACAGTGCAGGTATATACTTCACAACTTGTTTAACTCACCTTCTTAACCAGTACTTGGTATCACCTGGAACCTTTAGATGATGTCCACGTACTCCAAGGACTCTTTTAAAATGAACACCTTAAAAAGACACAGAAGTAGGAGACCTGTGCAGCTTCACACAAGCGTGATGTGACTGGCTTCACCGAAGAAGATTTCATCCCAAAAACGCCTGCCAGTGCAGAATTGTGACATTAATCGCATCACCGTGACGTCAAAGACGGATGAAAGTTCAGTCTGAAGTCAGATCAGAGAACTTTGGATACGAATCCAGTTTAGGATCGCTTAGGAAAGTTACCCAGCTCTGATGTGACAAAATTGGACCGAGTGTGATTTGAGTTCTTTGGACAACAAGACAAACCCACTGTGGTGTCATTCGTACGTTTTTTGATGTTTGTTTTTGAAGCCTGTTTTTTCTCGTACCATGCAGGATCATGGGTGGAATAAACAGGTGTGGGAAGCCGGCTGGAACATGCCCACCTTATATCAATCGTTGTTAGTCATTTTAGCTTGTTTATGTTAATTCATTCCTTTACACCCATTCAGATCAAATCTGTCAGAGCATCCTCATTTCAAACGACATCTGAAAAAGTGCTGCCAGAGTTAAGATGAGGGCTGGCTCTGCTGGAACGGTGACTTGGCTTGCCACTAGTGGGGTTAGATCCATCTCAGTTGGGCATGCCCAGTGGCACTGCAGCCTGATTGACCACGGACTCAATCATTTTCCACCTGGAAATGTCCTGAAATGATTCACCTTCTTCCGATTCGACACTGGAGGAGCTGTGGGGCTGCCGGTGAAGATTTGCAGCAAATCTTCGCCGGCAGCTCTCAGACCTCCTGCTTAAGTTCTCATCTGAGCTGCAAAACCAGAAACGACTACTTTGTTTGCCCGACGTAGGGTTAGCACAAGCTGCCTGCTCTTAGTGAAGCTTCGTCCTCAGAGCAAGACAACCCACAGTCACAGCAGCGTTGGTAAAATTAACAGCGCAACAAAACATTCTCTTAGACTACGATCCACCATGCTTAGCCTTTAATCACAGCTCAGAAGTTTCTGCTCAGAAGTTAATAAGTGATAAAATTAGTCTTTTCCAGGCCAACAAATGATTCAAGTGGTTTTATTTTTCATCATTTCTCTACCTTAACACATTTTTATGATAAATTCTTTAAAAATCAGATGTGAACTGGAGGCAAAGGAGGAGCACATTTTAATTCACTGTAGATTTTTGTTTATTTATTGTATTTTTGGACATTGAAAACTCAGCTCTGGAGAGCTGCGTTATATTTATTCCCCCAAAGTTTTTGTATTATTTCTTTTCCTCCCAGACTATTTTTCAAGACACAAATTCCCTTCCATATTTTATTTATTTATTTATTTAATCTGCAAGAGCTTAACAACATATGTGTTGGTGAATGACTTTATGGAAGCGGCCTGTTGGTGAATGATTTTATGGCAGAGGCTTTTAGTTATACAGATTGTCCCTTTATCTGTGGTCATTAGCATTCCCTTTTGCTGTCTGTGTACTGATAACGCTTT
>JAOWBL010000007.1:1319051-1335414 GCA_028564865.1 Zenarchopterus dispar | reverse complement strand
CAGTTCCACACTTACATGCCTGCAGTTCACTTAAACATAATAATTGTAAACCATAATGTAACCTCCCCTTTTCTAGAAAAAAGGAGAAATGGATAGTGATTTGTTGATTCAGTGCCACTCTCAGCCAACTCTTAAAGGTGACTGGACTGTGGCCCGGCGCTGGCGGTAAACTGATTCTCTGTATTAATGTCTTCTGTCATATCTGATTGTTGTAATAAATTCTGTTAAACTTAATATTGATTCTCTTGTGGTTTTATTACTGAGGTTGATCCCGCCTGGATAAACGAACACGTAATTGCGATATATGCGTAACAGAACAGGCACTTATGACCATGCGACCATTGAGTAAATTATCACCTACAGAGAAAGTTAAAGCTCTATCAACTGTCTCATTAAAGTACCATTTTACAGTTTCCGGTGTCCTAAAATATTCCCACAAATCTACCCAGTTTTGCGACAAACAAATACGTTTTTTTTTTTTTTTTTACTCTCCAGATTTGATTTACTCCGTTGTGGAAGGTTTGAGTTTTCTAGGCTTTACAATCTAACATTATCCTAAAAGATTCACACAGTCTCGTCTGCTAAACAGGATAATTACAAGTCTTGGGGCTGAAATGGGTTGTTCTTGCTGCTGTTTGGCTCCTGCTTGCATCATCAGGTGGAGTGTTTGTGGTTGTGAACAGAGTGTCTCGGCGAGACACTGAGTATTGACAAGCGGAGTACAAGATGTGATAAGATGAAGGGAAAAAAAAGCCGTGAATGAAACTATGAGAGCAGGCAACAGACTGTGCCCCCAGTTAACCACATTTGATCCGCAGCCATACTTTCATGTGCTGCTGGCACAGTTTATCAATCCCTAAATAAGAGCATGGAAAGTCAAGTTCTGTAAGGAAATTAAACATTTTTACTGCGCAAATCAAAGGGATGGTAATTCTATTGCAGAAAGTCAAGAATCCAACTTTACGCATTACTTGAAGGAGCTGGTTGGGTTAATGACTCTGAATATTTTCACACCTTCTAAGCTGATCACTAAATAAATGTTGTGTGTATTTTCAGTCATGTATCATTAGTTGCACCGCAAGATAATTGTTAATTGCCAAACCACCTCCAGAAGGCTATTAGAAAGGCATTATGTAGAATTCAGTGTAGTTATCTAGACGGTTGAAGGCTTTTACAACCTTTCTCGGTGTGCTGTTGCATCAGGGACACCGTTCACTTCTAATGCTGCATGTCCTTTGTATTACCTCATTCATAGCAGCTGTTGTGAATTTGGGTCAGACATACAGGGATTATATATCAAACTCAACACGGACACTTGAGCAAGTGAGCTGAAATATCCAATATCACGTTTGTGATTAGACGACCCATCATGCCGTTAAGCCTCTATTTCTAGCTTAGCTTCCACGGTCGGAGCAGCCTAAATTGCCAACATATGCGTCTATTCCAGCTGGATGATATGTTTTGTAACTCATTACACCCGAGAGGACAATAGCTGCCTCTCTTTCTAAGACTCAGTGGGGATGGAGAATGGTCAGATTTGAGAGTTTCCACTCATCTTCGGTCTATTTATAACACGTTTTTCTTCCCCTGGTAGTAAATAAACCTATAAAATCCCACTCCAAGCTGGACCAGACAAGAGGTAGAGTACAAAAATGATAGATGAGTGATGGGCAAGTGAAGCCTCATGCTGTGTCAGAAAAGTAATAAAGAGAACAACTTGTTTACACAGGATGAACTTAAATACTTTTTTCTGTAAAACCCCACAAAACAAAGACACCATTGACAAGCAGGATGCAGCTTCCGACAGCACAATAAGATCTCAGAGCTTTCAACAAGTAAAGCCTTGCTCTGGTTTGCCGGTTGATAAAACTTTCAGTAGAGCCAAACAAAAGAGTCAGCAAATTCTCCACGGCGGCCTCCACAGACTGTGGGTGTCCCACGTCATCCCAACAGTTCATAACAGGTCAGGCTGAGCTGCATATGTATAAATTAGTGTTTGGGTCAAACTCTCCCTTATGCTCTGAGTCAGCTGCATCTCTGAGCTCAACGATACTGGACTACTTCAGGTCAGTTCTGGGTTTTCACATAGGTCAGTGTGTCATACCCTGTAAAATGGAAGTATTGCAGTTATATTCATATATGTTTCTCTCTTGTTGCTATTTAGCACCACGACCGCTAGAAGTAACGCTGAAACCAGACTATGGTGAAAAAAAGTCCCATTTTGTGCTGTATTATTTAGGTGACTTTGAATTTGAAGTAAAATTCTGAAATATTCATATCTTTGAACTTACGGACTCTCCCATGACTTTAGTTAAAAAAAAAAAAAAATCCGTTTGAGTTTTTGCCAGCTTGAATTGTTATGACACAGATCCAGATAGATCTATGTTAGGACATTAACCCCCGCCGTGCTTGTGTGTGTGTGCTTGTGTGTGACGGTATTGGGCTTGTTTATATGCGTGGGTCCACCGTTTTTTGTGTGTGTGCGCTGTGTAAATAGACGATCCCCGAGGACAAATGATGAGGAGATGATATCTTGTGAAGTGTGCCCTTTAAAAATAGCAGGGTCGCTGTCAACATTACTCGGGTCTGGTTGAGCTCTCTGGTTCTGTGTGTGCTCCTACGTGCCACCATAATCTGGGTGCGCGCTCGCCCAGCCCTCTGCTGTATCTGTCTGAGTCTTCCACATGTGTGTAGACAAGTAACAGCTATTAAGATCTGTCATCATGCATGACTGATCTCCACATGCCCTTGTGTGTATGTGTGTGTGCTAATAAACGTGCAAGTGTCTTCAAAGAGGTATGAGGGTGCATCTATCCAGGGACCTTGTGAGTGATGTTCATAGTAATGTGAAACACCGCCCAAGGGTGACATGGATAGAGAGCAACAGAGAAGGGGATGAGAGGTAATAAAATGTGGCTGAGGAGACAAAGGAGCAATATAAAACAAATGATGTAAGTGTTTAGATATCTGTCTCTGTTTAACTTAGTGGTTCTCCTCAAGTATTTAAAGCTGATATTTGTCATATTTTTACTTCAAGATGTTTAAAAGCCAGCAAAATGTATAAAAACGTAAATAATTATTTTGGTGCCGTGTCACACTAAAAGATCTGATGTGTTAACAGAGTGGCAGCTGAAAACTGATGAGTGGGGAGGGTCCAGCATGCCTTATAATACCACTTAGTTCCACTAGGGGGGATTTAAATCGATAAAGCCTTCCACCTATCCATATATATATTTAAATAAAAGAGAGGAAATCCTGCTGTCTTATGAGGTATTCTGCTTGGATGGTATGCCAGATATCAAGAGTTATGGGGGAATCCCCATTTGAGCTACAACCTATGATGGAGAAAGGAACAGGCAGATGTCCCTGTGAGGAGGGGAATCCCACGACGATGGATGAGTTTTCCTCAAAACCTGGGGGACGGGAGTAAGATTACTTTCCACTTTGTGGTGTCTTACTCCAAGAGTTGACACATGAGCTTGGTTGTGATATACTGCCCCCATTTGGTCTGGAGTGGTATCGTGACAAAGTGTTCCTTTAATTTCCTTGTCTGGAACTTGTCTTGACTTTTGTTGTGAATTGGCGCTATATAAATAAAACTGAATTGAAAATTAAATTGAATTGAAGTCAAATACACCTGCAAATATCTGTCAATATTGTTGCTTTCCCCTTTTATGTGTAAAGAAGTTACTTTTGGCAACATCATTGTTATACAGTATTAAATATGAGCAAGGTGATGTGCTTTTGTTAAATTTCCAGCTCAACACAAAAATTATGAATTCATAACATATAAAAAGCACAACTGTAATTGATCAGAAAAAGATAGATGGAATAGCCCCAAGTGTACTTTGCTTGCAACTTTCAAATTTAACACTGACTCCAAAATTCTCCAACCTGGCTAATGTTTCAGCGGTTTGATGTGGAGATTATCAAAAGAAGTTAAAGTAACATTAAAAAACACATAAATACTGAGCTAACACATGCATTTTACTGTGGAAGAGTCTTTGCTGGACGGGGATCGTCACATTTGGCAATAGTTGGATGTGGTATTCCAAAAGACTTCACGGGAGTAAGGTCATGATGGAAAAATCAAAATACTTTATTTACAGCACAACTGAAATGGTGAATGAGCTTTTGTAAAGATGACTATGAAAGTCACACGTATGTGGACATTTCCAAAATGTAGATAAACAAGTGGAAAACAGTGGAGGTCAGCAAGAAGCATGAAGGAGCAACTGTTAGCAGCATGTTCACTCCCCCGCTGGTAATGCTCAGGAGGATTCCTGTATCACACACACATACACTGGCTCTGTCACTTTGTGGACTCCTAACTGGGTAACCGGCCTGGTAATCTCTGCAAGAAGTCTGGAGCGAATACTCCTGGCATTTGTGCCAACAGGATTCTCTACGTACCACTGGGTCACGTCTTCTGTACATTCAGATCTGTAACTGTGTTTTTATGGTTCTGGATCTGACAAGTGAGAGTCCTTTATAAGAGAAACATTTTCAATTTACTTAGCTGTTGACAAAATCATGTGAAACCATATAACAAGGACTCGGGGACAACACAACAACTTAAACAATTATATCCAGCTAAAGTGTTGCATTTGGTCTGAGGTTTTATATTTTTATTTTATGAGAAATGGTCACTGATCCACCCAAGTTACCTTTCTCAGAACAGACAGTGGAAGAACCAGTCATCCATGTCCCTAGAGCCAGCTTCAATGGAACACTCAAAGCCCTCCACCATGATAAGGTGGCAGCTTAGGGAGGAGACAGGTGAGGTGGCTCGGGCCTTCTGGATGCCTCATGGTGAGGTTTTCCGGGCATGTTCCACTGGGAGGAGACCCTGGGGAAGACCCAGAACACATTGGAGGGACTATATCTCTCAGCTGGTCTGGGAACGCCTTGGGAATCCCCAGATGAGCTGGACAAAGTGGCCGGAGAGAAGGAAGTCTGGGCCTCCCTGCTTAGGCTACTGCCCTCGCGATCTGACCTCAGAAAACCGGAAGAAGATGGATGCATAGATGGAGAACCAGTCATCCGCCTTTATATGCAAGAGAACCAGCAAAACACAACTCAGACTCTTAAAACCTTCCTAACAAAGCCTCGTCTTGAAAATCATGTTTGAATATGACTCTTGATTTCCACGTATATCTGCAAGCTGTTTTTGAATATGTTTGATATGAAAATAAAGAATGTTGGCTTCCACCGGATGTTCAAAGTAAAGTTTATAATTTATTGTGTAATTAAGAATTTTTAGAGGTTTTTCAAAAGGAATGTTTAAACAAATATACAAAATTGGTGATGTTGTGTACATTTTGGCACATTAATGCGGTATGGAGTAGTTGGTCTGTCTGTATGTCAGCAAGAAAACATTTCAGGAAGGTGCTGACAGATTTTTTATTTTTATTTTTAATTTATTTTTTGATAATTGGTTGTAAGCTGATAGAATCTTTACTTCAGGTATCATCCAACCAGAACAAAGACAGCAAAGATAAAGTTTTATGTTTTAAAGATGCCGGATCTGTATTGTCTAATTTGGTCACTTCTGCAGGTAACAGAAAAAGTCTGAAACACAAACATTAACTTGTAACAAAGAATGATCTGAATTAAGTGGAGTTTTCTGCTGGAATGTGATTATTGATGAGGAAGTATTAGAATTAAGTACAAATTCAGAGTTAAAGCTTTGGTAGGACAGTGGGCTTTTGCTTGTAGCAGCTGGTCATGGGTTCTGTTTTCACATACTTGTTTTATTTGTGACACATTAACTTTGCTGCTTGATGTTGTTTTGTTTTGAGGAAATGTTCTGAATAGGCTTAAAGCTGAACTTTCTCCAGTTCATTTGGAACGCTGCATATGTATGTTGTGCTTGTTTTGTGCGATAAAAAATGGCTTAAAAGATTTCTGTGTCATCGGGCCCTGATAGAGAGGGTGTTCAAAAAGAAAATAGGAAAAATGAGAAACCCAAACTTTACCGCTCGCATTTTTTCTTTAGTTCAGTGTTAATTTTATGAGATTCCAGTCAATCCAGGTACACTGGATGGAAAACATGAAAGAGGAAAAGAAGGTGAAAAGAGTCAGACACTTGAAGATGGAGGACACATTTGTGTTCACATGTGCACACACTTAGAGAGAATTTCTATTTCTCATTCCCATTACGACCCAGAGATAATGACCTACAAGTTGCTCCCTAACAGAGTCTCCGCCTTGCTGCCTGGTCTTGTTTCACTCCCCCACCACTCCTCCCCTCTCCCACCTGTCTCTCTCTTATTGCCGCTGACTTTCATCACTCCCTCCGGTCTGTGGCCGAAACCTATCAGAGGGTGAATCAATGACAAGCCGTCTGAGAGTGTTACCGCGCGCATATCTGAGATCTGAGATGAGATGTATGCCCGTGCACAGCATGAATAAAAATATGTCTGTTTCCTCCTCATTACGGAGAGATTGCGTGATTTAATGCGCTCCGGCCAGTTCTCATTTCGGTATATTGAAAGTGTGAAAAACGCATACTAACCAGCATGTGTGTGTTTGTGTCTGTTTTCTGTGAGAATGCCTAACTGGTGGAGTCTAAATAATGCAGAGCTCTGCCTCTCCTCCCTGACAACATCCTGATTAGTGATTCGGGGTTTGAAAATGTTAATGCTTTTAACACACTCATTCCACATTCAGATCAAACTGCAGAAGGACTGAAGAGGCTCGTAGATGACACATTCAGACATGGACAGAAGGAGAGCTGCACGGACACATTTGCATGAAATCACATACGGGCAGAAACGTGCACAGACACTTCTGAAAGCACAGAAACATGAAGACACACAGATGGCCAACAAAGAGGTTAAAAGAGCAGAACTCATCCATTATTGATCTTTACTGTGACTCTTCAACGCTCTGTTCTGTTAACTCCTGGTCTCTTCTGCCATTTGCCATTTTGCCAGTAAAATGAAAAGAAAAGAAAAAGAACTACAGGCACAAAATGTTCAAAGAGACACATTAATCTTTGGTTGAGAGCATAGATTTGGGTGTCTGAAGTGACCTAATACAAAAATTGTGAAATATCCTAATCCTGTTACTTTGTTTGTGACAGCATCCTGTTATTGGTTAAAGTGTTGGGATTTGGGAGTACTATGACATCACAAACAGATCCGAGTAAAGTTTAACCAGCTTCCCTATCTTTATCTCCAATCAGGTTCACATCATTGCTGTATTATAGTTTAAAATTCAGAAGTACAACACTGTAACAGCACTTTAGCATTTAAACAGAACTCTATAAAGATTTGTTTGAAAAAAGTAACTTTTTTCAATCTATGTTTTCTGGGTTGCTTTTTGACTGAAACAGGTCACGTAACTTTCATTAAGAGCTCAGGAATGTGTCAACTTTTGAAAAGGGGGGATTTTACTTTAGTCCCCTTTAAATGACAAGATGGAAACAGTGTTTAAGAAGCTTGAAGTGGGTTTGTTAAGAGAAAAATATCATACAATCCCTTATGAGTTTTAATCCTAAGAATTTAGAGGTTCATCACCAAACACACAAAAAAAGAAGAAAACATTTTAGGATTAAAAAAAAAAATTGATGCACCAAGTTGGTTTTGCTGCTTTTGTCTTCAACAACAAAAAAATCAGGCCAAAAAAGAAAAAATATCATTAGACCTCCCTTATAAAACATATCCGTGAAACTGTCCACACGACACCTTAAATGGGAAAAAAAAAAAAAAAATCAAGATCATCATTGCTTCTATTTGAACGCTTCCCCAGATACTTGAACTTCTGTCATCGTTTAAGGTGTTGGAAATGCTAGGACAAAGAATGATCTCTTTCCATTTCTGTCAGAGTTTTGGAGCTATCAGCAAAGCTGGACATGAAATGATGAAAACAGCATGTGCACTGACAGGGAAGAGAGAAACTCTCAGAATTCTATTTGAAGTAACAACTAAGTTTAAGCATTGCTTTGGGCGAGCAAGTGGCCACAGCAGGGGTCTCCGTCAGGGTGGATCACTGGCAGAAAAAGCCTCAACTTTATTCCTGTTGGTCGGCAGTAAAGGCATGAAAGCAAAATTGTTATTTCAGTCCAAGCTTAATTTCAAATCTGAAATGGGCAGAAAATAAAATTTACTTTTGACTCATGTAACAAGTTGCAAAGAAAGGTGAAGATGAGGATGTTTTGTCTTGTTGTTATTGTTGTTTATTCGCACAAACAAAATTAGTGTTTCTTAACCAGTTACCAGTTCTATTCCTAACATATTAGAAAATGAAAATAAAGCAGTAGAAACTTAACTGAAATATATTAAGATTGGACCATGCAAATTTAGAGCTCCTGGATGACACAAATACAGAGATTAAATGCCACAAACTTCACTTAAACATGTAAGAATATTTGTGTGTAGTCTGTGCAGACGTCAGAAAATGAAAAGGAAGTACAGTATCAATTCAAAAGAAATAGGTATGAAGATTCTTATAAATTTAATTTGGATGTTCATTTTCCTGCAAGCTTTCCTACTGAGAGCCACACAGATTTACACGTCTCCTGCAAACAAGGCTCATTTGGAGCACAGCTACGCGTCAAGGATGTCTCCTCGTGTTGGCTCTCACATCTTCCAATCAACATTTATTTCACAGTGCTGACTAAAAGCAAAGAAAATGGTTATTATCACTGACATAATCAGAAGGCTGACATTTTAGCTTTTATCTCGAGAACTGCATGGGGTAGATCGAAAGTTTACTCCTTTATACTCGTCCTTTTTTCTGATTTCTTTTAAGTTCTCAAATCAAAGGAATCAAACCCACCCAGTCCCGCCAGTTGGTGCCGTGACCCTGAGTAGGACAGACGGATGGATGGATTATTACCAGTGGGACATCATTCACCTCCACCATGGTTATGTCTGTGTTTTCTTTTTTAAAAAATGTTTCAAAGACCTCCGTCTGGCATTTGCAGCAGCTTCTAGCGACACCAGCAAACAGCACAGTTTAACGTTGTTTATAAGCAAACGACTTCTAAAATGAGACAACAAAAGCCACCTTGCATTGCTGCACAGAATATTAAAATGCAGAGCCGTGAAGCTGGCACACGTTTTATTCTTCCTTGTTTGAATTTTGGGTGGCGTTCAGTAAGCAAGGTGAAAAGAATGAGTTCCAATTTATACAAAAAAAGAGAGAGAGAGAGAGAGACAAAGACTTTATCTCTTCAAATGACTGAATTCAAATGAACTCAGTGCAAAGAAAATGCGTTCAGTTTAAACTGCCTGAGGCAGGAGGGGAGAAATAAACATGCTCTTCACACTTCCTTTTGTTATTCCTCCTGCATTTTGGTTGAAAATAGAGCATCTTTAGAGAAATGCTACATCTGTGTGCCATTTAATATGTACAGAGGAAACTGTATATTTGTCTTTATATTCACATATATATGCACGTATGTGTGTCTTCTCTTTATATTCATGATGCTTTCTGTTTTCCCCTTTAATTCCTTGCTTTAGTGTCAGTTGTTTATTTATTCTTTTTAATCATTTTTTGCCTCAGGAATACTGTAGTTCCAGCTATCCAAGAGCCATATTTGATCACTGTACGTCCCTCTGGAATTACACGTCTACTAAATGTGCTGAAAGATAAACATGTAAAGTAGATGGAATGTGATTTCATTTTTCAAGGTCACCGCACGACGTAATTGTCTTTGACATTCGGTTGTCCAGCTGCGAGAGACTCAAGGTTAAAACGTTTTGATGTTTCCAGTAGGTGATCTCCCTCTCCCCTTTTCTCTGATGATGTAACCTCCCATCACTCCTTGCCAAACGGTGCTAACTAGTGCCAGACTCTGCCGTCTCCCTCGTGCCTCCCTCTCCCCCCCTTCTTAATTTGGTGTTTTACCCCAGCATGCAATTCGCATGCCCTCCCTAGAAGCGCGCGGAGCACCAGGCAAGCCAAACAAATCTGACTGAGTTGTTTATCACTAAAGCTTGAATGTCAGCTTGGCAAAACCTGCAGCTATAGCTTTTTTGTTGAGAGGAATGAGAGTAATTACACAGACTGACAGACACACAAAAAGCTTGCAACAGAGATGCAACAGCGCAATCAGAGACACAAACAGACACGCGAGTGTTTTTATTTATAATAAACAGACTCAGGCTATGCTTTCATGTTGTCTCAGTTAACTTCTGCGATGAAGCAATTAACTGTTTTCTCTTTGCGTAGTCGTGCTTCACCTCTGTCTGGCTTCCTTTAACCCTGCTTCCACGTCTTGCCGTCTTCCCACCTTTTTTCTGTCTTTTCACAACCCCCCCATTCCTCTTTTTCTTCCCCAGCTCAGTGATTGGAGACTTCAAATTGCCACTGAATTTCATCATAGCCCCCCTCTCCGCTCTCGCTGCCCTCGTTGCCCCTCACCAAACACACGAAGATACACAAGTGCACACGTGAGGTCATGCCAACATGCCACCAGGAGCGTGCACAAAATCCTGAAAACAATGTGTGTCTCGTGACTTGCAGACAGCAAGAAAAAGAACATACATGCATACAGATGGATGTACACAATTTGACAAAAGCAGAAAGGGAGATAAAAACAAGTAAATACACAGGCACCATGTTTAAAGCTCAGTGGTGTCCCTAAAGCTAAAAATAACCACTGTCACTCCTCTTTGATGCTCTTCTGGGTTTGGATGCGGCATTTTATTTATTTACTTATTCATTCATTTTAAATGACAGGTTTTAATTTTACTTCCAGATCCTAACTTCCACGCTCGTTTAATTTCATCTGTTGGCTAGGTCAGCCCCCCATCTTTTTTCTTTCCCTCTTCGATAGAAAGCATCGGGATTTGACTTTGATTTCCGCCAGAACATACCGAAGAACAAAGATGAAACTGTCCCTAAACTGTGTTGGAGAGACGTGCAGCCAATCAGAGACAAAGCACGGGGTACAGATGGAACAACAGCCAGACCAGTACAAACAAAAGGCGTCCGAAGTAAGAACGTTGGTGAATGAGTTGTTGGTTTTAGAGTAGAAGTTTATTAATCGAAGGTGTTATAACCAACTCAGCAGCCTTCTTGATATGTTCTGTATAGGACGAAATGACTCTGAACAAGACAGGTACCAGAAGGGAACCAGACAGGTACCCGTGTCATGGAAGAGAATTTTCGCAGAAGTGAATGGATATAGTTGGCGAGGCTCACCACTGGCGACATCCTTCACCACTGACATCCCTAGAAAGCAACAAGTGTGTAAAGAGGTTTTACTTTTTCTTCCACTTTTTTTTTTTTTTTGCCAGAACACCATAAAACATCACAATGTACTTCTCTAGCTCCCACCAAATGTCTTTGTTGCCCCAACGTAGCCCAGCTTAGACTCAAAGTGAAATAAAAGCAACATGACGAATCCTGATCAAACAGACCGAAATCAGAAGTTGTGGGTGAGGAACTGAACCATCTGACCATGTTTGTCTCTCCCAAGCTGTGCTTGTCTGACTTGTCAAACAGAACTTTATGCTTTTATCTCTGCACACATTGCTCTGTTGCTGTCAGCCCTTTGGTCAGCCTCCGTATGAAGGCATCCCTGATTTTGCACTATTATGAAGTCTTTCTGAGCGCCCTGACATGATAATGACTATTCTCACTTTCAGCTGAATTATTTGGCAGCTTAAGTTTACATGGTGGAGCGTGTTGTCCTTCACTGCTCGCCATTACACTCTTTAGGCCTCCCAAAGTACGTGCGCTCTTTAGACTTTGGACATTTTTCTCAATGTCAGGCAGGCATTTCTTTTAGCTCCGCTGCTGCTGGTGTGTAAATGAATCGAGTGACAAAACTGCAAACAACATTTGTGTTTTAGAGCAAATGTGTAAAATAAGAGTGTTCATGTGAACAGTGACAAAACTGCGTGAAGTGCCTGGTAGACCCTAAACAAGATTGACTCAAAGTTGTTATTTGTATATATGATGCAAAATGGCACGCCAAGAGGCTAAAACAATAGCAAAAAGAACACATGTCCAAGGGTGCTTGGTGGGTGGCAGTTTTCACTGATGTTACATGGTCCATGAGTGAGAAACAGGTTTCTGAGCTTATAGCTGCCAAAATCGGTTAAGAACATCACCACATTTCAAATAGTTAATGCAAATATATATATATTTGTGTGTGTTTAATTAGAAACAATCTCATACGTGAAGTCAGGAAAATGAATGAAAATAAAACGGTAGCTATATTGTAGTGGTGCCTCTCAAGAATACATGATGCCTTTGATGAAAATGAAAGCTTGGTTCTAGTGTTGCTCTGAGGTTTCCTTGTTGATCTCATATTGCATCTTTATGAAATATGTTTTGTTTTGTCTAGAATATAGACTTCCCTTCACTTTTCTAACGGAAAAGGGAAGGTAATTTTGTTTACAATCAGCTGTTACTTCTCATTAAATTTCATCTGTTGACTAGATCGATCGCCATCCTTATTCTTTTCCTTTGATTTTGATTTCTGCGGCTTCTCTGGAAATTTATACTCTGTGTCAACACCCTTAAGGTTTATTACCAAAGTTGAGAAGGGGATATATTACTAACAGCAAGAGTATTCTTCTGAAGTCTTTATTTAGTCTAATTTTTCATTGATCTGTGAAGAAAAGTCACATCATTATTATGATGCACATGAAAGGAAATTAGTCACAAACCACTTTGTGACAAATACAAATGTTTTGACCTCTGGGAAATATTAAGGCCTTTACTGTCAAGCATTTGTCAGCTGTTCTGCGTTCTTCAAGACATAAGGAGGGAACTGCGGGTCACATCAAAAGATATGTCCATAAAAGGATTTCCTTCCTTCACGTATCCACAAAGCCACTGTGATTGAGTAATGTGTGTGTCTGTGTGTGTGTGTGTGTGTATGGGGGGGGTGACAAAAAGTTTTACTCTCTAGTTAGTTATTAATCAGCTGTCTCCAGACCTTCCTTTTTTTTTTTTTTGTGGAAAAAGAACTTCAAGTTTTCCTGTCATCTGACAGTATATAGTCAGTGTATGTTTCCACACAAACTTTTGGTCCTTTCTTTTCCACACAAACTTTTGTTCCTTTTTTTTTTTCTTTTTTTCTTGGTCTTTATAAATTCTGAAAATGAGGATTTTTCCCTCCCCAACATCTGGAAAAAATACCTGCAGTAGAAAACATATTCAAGCCCAAACTGAAAAAAGTTTTGACAGTATTAAAAATCCAAATTAAAAGGTATTCTCAAATTTATATGGGCTGTCATTTCATTGTAGACAGTTTCCAGTTGCATTTCCATTACACTTTTTGTCAAAAGGAAAGCAAAACTGTGAATTTTGCATTGAAGGAACAGCTGCAGGAAGTCTGTGTTTCCATTGAACCCTGTTTGAGGATAAATCTACCAGTTTTCCTTTCCATATGTCTGTAACTCTCCGTATCTTGTCCTGCATGATCTCTCTTTAAATCAATGAAAAAAAAAAAGATCTTGACTTTGAAGAAAATGGACAAAAACGTTGTTAGTCTTTGACAACTTATTGGGATTCCCGCTACTACTGTTGCAAAAGTAGTCGGTGGATGAAGGCAGCAGATGATCATTCAAATGATTATTCAGAGGTAAGGCCCTTAAGTAGTTTTATAACACAACTATATCGTATTAAGTAGGCCAAAAACAGCAGGAAACTAGATTTTGTTGGCTGATTGACCGGCAGCGCTGCCAGAGACGTTGAAATGCACATTCCACTTTTTATATAAACTGAATGATCAAAACCTCTGAAATGCCACCTTGTGAAAGCTTAAAAAGGTGTGTATAATAAAATAGAGGTGTTTTTCCACAGCAGATTTATTTTTCAATTTTTGTTATAAACTTACTGCTGCATTTTCAGACCTGTTACACATTCTCCAGGAAGTTGTGACGGGGACAAATTAAAGTTGCTAATGAGGTTTTAAAAAAAAGGAAACAAAATTTACAAAAGGTTTAGTCTTTCCAGAGCAAAGATGGAATGGGAATCTCCAGTTTGTCAACAAAACATTAAAAATTTTGAAAACAGCGATCCCCAAAGTAAGATTTTTAAAGGGCGATTCGTGAAGAGCAAGCCTAAGCCGAACACCCACCATCTCAATCCCTCAGGAAGGATCGCCTCAAGAATTACAGCTCACCAAAGGCTAATCGAACCACATGGGCAAGGGATGACTTTGTCCATCTCTAAAAGATGGAGTGATATTCACAAAAGACAATTAAAACTTTGAGGAAAAACAAGCCTAACATTAATCTTGTCCGGAGGCGTTGTCAGTGTCTCTGGGCTCAGAGGTATCTGGGATGGAGCACCACACAGCTATGGTCAGATTCATCAGTGTTCTAGATAATCTCCAGACCAGAGAAGAAAAGGACCACTCAAGCTGTTGTGACACTGTTATTATCAGCAACGACCCCAAATGAAAAGACTGAGATGCCAGAAGAGTAGTCACATGACACCTCTCTACTTTTGCACATGTTACGACAGGTTGTGACATGAGTGGGACAAAATTTTGCATAAATCCACAAAGAATTTTCAGCAACACATGCCAGATCTAAGATTATATCTTTTCCATGTAGTCTTAAACAAGAGATGAAAAAATAAATTATTATTTTGTGCATATTATAGCGATGTGGCTGAGGATAGAGAGGCCAGTCAGTTTTGAAAATAAGACATTTGCAAGCTGGGTAAATAATGGGGTAAATAATTCCTGAAACATTTAATCACTTAGTATCATCAAAACCAGACCCTCCTTTAAGTGTTGTGAGAAGAAACATCAATATTATAAAGTGGTAAAAGATTTACTGTCCTAACTTTCTTTTGTTTTGTGGTTCAGGTCTGAAATGCAGGAATGAATTTATATTAATACACACAATGAATTTGAAGTGAAATATAGGGTCATTTCTTTCTGATTTGGGGTTGTAACAACTTTCTTCAGTCTTGCCTGTAATGAAAATAAAATAAACATTTCATAGAATGGCTCTACAGGGAATGTCAAGTATTAAAAAGGGAAGGGAGTTCATCCCTTGGGAATAAATGAATATATCCAATAAATTTCATGGAAACATGACAGTAGATTTTGAAGAAATTCTAAAATGTTGGTTTTACAGCTGCAGCTTTGAGAAAATGCCAGAAGACCACTAAAGACTTTCTGATGGAGTCTTCTGGGAACATCTGGAGTGACCCAACAGACCAAGAGAAAAATGTTCTGCTTAAAAAAGAACAACAAAAACAAATCTAATTTTTTTGATTAATATATTTCCAGACTCTGACCAACACACTCTCTACACTTAAAATTTGAATAGAGATGGCCGTTTTGCCTCCAATGCACAGTGGTTGGATGCATCTGCTTTCTTTAGGAGTTTTTACACTGAAGTTAAAGCGACTGTTGTCCAGCTGTGGACTGGTCAGAACTTTCCATCAACACAACAGGAAGACGGAGGTCGCAGGGTTTCCCAGGGCTCTTGGTGTGTGTATGTGCTGCACGCTGCTACTGTTTCAATAGGAGGAAGTCGGTGTGGGCCTGCACAGTGGAGGAAGTCACTGGTCCACAGTCACTCGAACTGCGCACGTCACCCGGATAAACCGCCATGTGGTCACATGGGCTCAAATGATTCATGTTCTTAAAATGTACAAGTGAGTAATGTCACTGGGTACCAGGTGAGAAGTGGATGAAAAAGTTATCACCATGGAGCCATTTACCACAGAGACCAAAATCTAGGAAAAATTTTTTTATCAAGTTTAAGGAAAAAAAATCAGAAAAAGAACTAGGATAAAATAAGTTAGACATAGATAATCGTCTTTTTTTATCAGAGTGCATCTGTTTGTGTGTAAGTATTTAATTGGGTAGAATTTGTAAAGTTATAAGATATAATGTAAGGGTCTAACAATGGTAGTTTTTTTTTTAAATCATAGCTTTATATTTAAGAGATATCTGAGGGAGAACCAAACACCACAGCAGCAAATAAAAACCTTGAACAGTTATTTGTTTTCCAGCTCTGCTTTCTTTTCATTCAGAAATTACTTTATTGTTAGATACTGGCATTATAGAGTTCTATGTTTTTCTGACTGTTTTCATCAGAATTATCAACAATCAAAGAGGAGAAAACAGAAAAGTACAAAGTCACATCTTTAATATTGTATCATATCTGACCCCTGAAATTTGGGTATTTCTTTCTCTTTTATATTGTCTCATTTATCTTGCAAAACTTTTGTTTTCTGTTTGAACGTTAACCACAGATTCTCTGTTGGTCAGGACGTCAGTTAGTAGTCATGGTATTATGTTGTACATGTTATTATACAGTATATACATATTACTGTGTGCTGCTGACTGGGATTTGTGTGTGTGTGTGTGTGTGTGTGTGTGTGTGTGTGTGTGTGTGTGTGTGTGTGTGTGTGTGTGTGTGTGTGT
>JAOWBL010000007.1:1305802-1318951 GCA_028564865.1 Zenarchopterus dispar | reverse complement strand
GTCTGTAAACCTGTTTTAATGGCATTGGCAATAAAGTGATTCTGATTCTGATTCTCAAACTTTGTAACAGCAATCATACAGCATTATGAGTTCAGATAGCAATAAGCTACTGCAATGACTGTACAATAAATTAAAATCTTGTCAATACAATGTTCCAAATACCACAGGAAAGCAGAAACTTGGCACGCAAGAGGTAATTATCTCAAAACTTCAAACCCTTTTCTTGTTCATGTCATATTTGTTTGGAGGACAAACCATTCCTTCTCATTGCATATTCCAGCTGTGATTCATAAAGTTTGTAACCCCTGGTTATTGGGTTTTTATGGCACCACATTGAAAGTTTCTAGACGAAGTAACTTTTGCTTCAAAACCCATCCAAAATAATTGGACTTTTTTTTAGTCTTCTTCTAACTGTCCTACTATGTAATTTTACATCTAATATGTTCAGTGAGGCCTGTAGGGTTTTTTGAGCTTCTCTATTTATTTATTTGAGATTTGCGTATTCTGACTTTGAAGCAAATTTATAGGACATTCACTTCTTGGAAGACTCACAGCTGTACCAACGCCTTTCTCTTTGTGAATGATCTCACTGTATAATGCTGAACCCCTAGAAAAAGCTTAGAAATTGGTTTATCACCCTTTCTGGATGGATGTACAACAATTGCTACTCTACGACCATTGCTGAGGTCTGTCCCCTTTGGCTTTGTGTTCACACAAACCTGAACGCTTCAGACCATCAAGCTGCCAAAATATCTGCTTTTACAGAGTTCTGCACACAATGATAATTAGCAGCACCTGCTGCAACACTTAAATCCAATGGAAGCAATAATGGGTACTTAGTATTTCCCACATGAGCCTTTTCTTTTTGTTTTTTGTTTCTTTTTGTAAACCAATAATGATGTCAAGAAAGATAAATGTTCATCTTCTGGGCTCCTCTGTATTATTACAAAAATATAGGAGTAAAAGCATACTGACCCTTGCGGACCAAATTTTTATGGTTGAGACATCAGATTTGTCTTGTCCTACTGCTTACGTCTGACAGAAACAGATCCCAATGTAAGATCAACTGTTCAATCAGAGCAATTAAAAAAAACAAAAAACATAATGCCTTCAAATTCTCTAAAAGCACATATTTTAAGTAAACACACACACAAAAAAAGGTCCTTCCAACCACACCAGGAGCCTGACACCATGAGACTCTCATATTCAACTTAATAAAAAAACGCTACCTCCTTAATCCATTTACCAAGCTGGAGCTCTACAGCACAGCCTGCAAAGCCTGAGTCCTCCTCAGGCGTGCTTTTTTTAGCCTCCCTTTTAGCTTTCTTAAACAATGGATCCTTCCCTATTCTAAGCACCAGCCCCCCCAAATACAGAGTGAATAAAGTTAGTCCAACATGCAGCCCTTAAAACCACCTCGAAACTGCTGCTGGGCAGCCACACTGTAGATTTGTTTGTTAATAGTCCAATTAGATAATTGCCATCTTTCACTCCTTTTCCTCTCTTTTTCCCATAAAGGCATGAATGGCCCTGAAGGAGGGGTGCAGCCTGAAGAGGGCTTCTGGCCAGCTAAGGTGACAAGAAGGACCAGAGAATGTTCCTTCCAGTAGGCCACTGGTTTGAATTGAATCACTGTGGCCTAATCAATGGTCTTATTGGATTACTGGCCACTGCTGTGTTCAGAGATATTGTTGCACCGACAATGAAAATAGCTAAGAGTTGGTGCTTGGGTGGGTAGTGGGCTGGAGGGTGGGTGGTGGAAAGTGGTGGGGGCCATTCCAGGGTATGCATGTGAGCGAGGGACTCTGTTCAGCCTAAGCACTAATGACAAGTTTTGTTCCCCTTTTTTGCCTTTCTTTTGGGAAAAAAGCCCCACAGGTTAAGATTACAAGGGCTGAGTATGGCTTCTGGGTTGGAATACTGAGCAACAAGGCGTTAATGAACAGGACATCACTGCATCGTCTAATCAAACATGGGACAATGAAAGAAAAAGAAGAAACTTTAAAACAATTCCAGTCACAGAGGACTCCAACGTTGCTGCAATGGTGAAATTGGCAGGATTATTGTCTTCACAAATTTTGCTTGATGAGGATTTGTTAGTTATCTTTTCACTTCCCTCTCTCCCTCTCTCCCTCTCTCACTCACCCTTTGGTTCCTCTGCCTACAATAGCATAGTGGTGAGATCTGCACATTACAGATTTCTGTTGATTGCCGAGAAAGCCAAAGGAAAAAAACAGGATCAAAGTTTGGGTACATGCTGTGACAATTAGGTGTGCTGTTGAAAGTCTGGTGGAAAATGTCTGCCTGTGTTCTGCAAATGAAGGAATGAAGCATCTGGGAACTTTTTTTGGCTCTGGAAGACCGTACCTCTCTGAGGCTTGGTTGTAAGACAAGAGCAATCATCTGTCTTGATTCCCTGGACTGAGAAGAGGCAAGGCAAGGGGAACGGGACGAGCAAACCCCTCTATCAAGACCTGATCTATTTCCACAAACAATTTTGTGTATTCATGAGGTTACGCAAATGTAGAGGCACCAAAATTACCGTAATCAGCTGAAACAGTGAGTGCGCATCCATGGCTCTGATTATTTGGAGATCATCTATCAGCCTGATGTCTATGTAACGGGGAAAGGGGGGCATTGAATTACTGTTGGTTTTCACTGAGAAGTCCATGGTCATTGAGCAAGGGACTGTGAGGAAGGAACAAGGCTCCTTGGACGGGTTATGGGAGTATTTCACCAGACATTAGATAGCTGACTTTACTTTGTTGAAAGGTACTGTTTTAAAACTAAAACCACAGTGCTGTATTCTCTGTAATCTCCTTTTATTTCACTTGACAAAGGGAAAAAAAAGAGGCGGCCAAAGAGTCTGAGAGGATAAACTGAGCATGGAGGTCAGGTACAACCAAGAGACAGAAGCCATGGTACTGAAGAACGGACTAAAGGAGGGGAAGAACAGCAAAGATTCCCAGGGAAGCTTGTCAAAAAGCTTCCTCAAGGAGCAGCAGGACACATTTTCTCCCTCTGGGACCATGGACAACTGTGAGAAGAACAGGGGAAGCACGGGGGACCCAGACTACTGCCGGAGAATTCTGGTCCGAGGTAAAACTCATGCTTTTGCCCTCCCTCTCTTTACAACATACTCTTATTTGAGCACTTAAACAGGTGAATCTGAGGAAACAAAGTATGTTTTGTATAATTTAGACAATTTCAGAAATATTTGACAAGTAGGAAGAGTAGGAAGTAGGAAGTATTAAAGTAACCTAAAAAATTGTTCACAAAATGTTCTTTGTCGTCCGAAAATCTGCCTAATTGCTTTCTTTTTTTTCCTTTCTTTTTTTTTTAAAGTGCAGAAACAAACAAAAGAAATTAATTATCATGAGAGCGTGATTGAAAATAAACTTTTGGGAACAGATTCTTACTGAATATAAAAATGTTCAGGTGTTTGTCATGGTAATCATCACATTCAAAATTTTATATTGGTTATTTTATATACATTTAAATTGGTGAAAGGTAATTTTTTTATACAGAATGTACTGCATTACTCTTACAGATAAAAGTTTAAACTGCTAAATATGTGAACACAGAATGCTATCGATGTGCACTTATATATATTTAATGCTAATAAATCATGTGTGTTAGTAAGTACATGAGAGTCGGTTTCTCAAATATTTACATACACAGTTTCCAACATGCAGGCCCAACAAGGTGTGTGTGTGTGCAAAAATTAAATTAAAAATGCACGAATATTTAAAAACAAAACAACAAAACAAAAAACCCAAAACAAAACAACAACAACAAAGAAAAACAAACAAACCCCCCCAGAATATTAGTTACTCCAAAGGCATGGAGACAGAGAGGACTGTTTTCTGGGTAAATATTATACTAGACATCTGTTATTTCATATATTTATTACACTTGTGATTCATTTTCTCATAACACTCAAAAGTTGTGAATTAAATTCTTGGAGCACTCCTGTGGTTTTGTGATGATTTATGATTTCAGTTATTTATTGTTGTTTGTTCTAAAATAAAATATACTGACATTCATTTTGTGGGGCTTTAATGTCATTAATTTATTAGGATTTAATGACATCACTCATGACTTTCAATTGTGTTTGTTGTTAGATTAAAAATGGAATCAACATATTATTATCTATTTAATCTTTTACTAATTTTTGAAGGTTTACACACTTGAACAAGTCATTCACATCAAATATATGCAAAATGTCAATACTGACAAAATTCACATGTTATTTTAACTGGCTTTAAACAGATTTTATATCTAAATTATTTAGTTTAATTGTAAGACATTGGAAACATTGATCTACTCATAAATACAAATAATAATGAAATTATTCTGAGCATACCTAAATTTAATGTTATACAATTTTTTTCATTTTCTTTACTTCTACAACTATTACTAATGATAACAATAACAACAACAACAACAACAACAATAATATTAATAATAATAATTTGCTGTTTTTTTTTTCTCCTACTCGGATGTCATCCTTGTTGCAGATGCCAAAGGTTCCATCCGAGAGATCATTCTGCCCAAAGGTTTGGACTTGGACAGGCCAAAACGGACTCGCACGTCCTTCACAGCGGAGCAATTGTACCGTCTCGAGATGGAGTTTCATCGATGCCAGTACGTGGTTGGGAGGGAGCGGACTGAACTGGCTCGCCAGCTCAACCTGTCTGAAACACAGGTATGCAGGCACCCCATTGAAAAATAATACACTTTATTTCATGTCCACATAAATGATCTTTTTAGGAAATATAAATAGGAATAATGAGAACAATAAAAACAAACCTGTGTCATTTGTGTGTTTTTAAACCAAACAATACAGTGTTTGAGATAATCATATCATGATCCATTAGGGTTAAATGCATACAACCAAATTTTTGTTATTTAATTCAGCTAAATTCAATGAATTAAAAAATATTAAACATGACTGACTTTATTAGGTCGGTGTTTATTTTTAATGGACATCAAATCATTTTAATATGTAGTTTGCATATCAGATGTGCAACCACACTTTGCATAAGTGATTAAAACAAAGAACTACAATTGAAAAAAGAGTGAAAATAATTACATTAAAGACAATAATTTTACAAGCATTATGTATAGGAATAAAGATAAAATAAAGCTCTACTGTTAAAATAAATGTTGAATCAGTACAACTGCTTGACTTATCAAAGATTTAGATGTCGATCCCAAACATTTTCTTTAGTCAGAAACATCCATTTAAAATTAAAATAAAGTGGCGGCCTCCTTTTTAAACTAAGAAGTGCCAATGCAGGTTATGGGCTTTGTCTTTGAGGCACACAAAGCCCATATAGATAAAGCTATACAATTTGAATGCAGTGTGCACGTGCATTTAGCCACGGTTCTGCAGTGTGCAGCGCCTGAACTGCATTTACTTGACTTGAACTCCCCGTCTGCTTCTGCTTTAAAGCTGCCATACATTTTAAGCTCCTGTATCACTCCCTTTATTTTACCAACTGTGCAAAGCAGCTAACAGCACCATCGGCTTGGTCTATGGTGTTAATGTGTTGTGGTTTTGAGCACAGCTGAGGGAGGCAGACCTTGAGAGGAGGTCTGCAAGAGGTTAAGCTTTTCTCATAAAATCACAGTTGACAGGAAACACACTGTTCTTTCTCCAACAGTCCCATCGGCCTGAACTTAGAAATATTTTCGTTAACTCTTGACTCTTTTAGATTTTTTATATTTCTGGTTTTTCATCTATTGCTCATTTGCAAATAAATTGTATGTAAGTTTTGAGAGTGAAGATGTCTCTTTGCTTGAAAAATGTAACATGGAATAACCTTTACTCCCTGTTTAGCTGGACAAAGCCGGGACTTTCCTACACCATTTGCTTCTCATCCTCATATCCTCACAAAATCCTTTTTTAATGACAATGTGGTGAAATTATCATTTTATTTCCTTGCACATGGAAGCTGGTATATTAAGGAATGTAATTCATTTACTATGGATATGCAATAATTTTTGTTCAAAGCACTACTATGACTTAACCTTGTTTTTAACTTTCCTCTGAGAATGCTACCTAATGAACAAGCCATGCCATCAGAATGGTCTTTAAGTTGCAAATTGCTGGTATGGCAAGGTTCCTTTTCTTGTTCTAAGACGGTTGGTGACAGTGCGTGAAGTGTTAACTGCCAACTGAAGAGAATCGAAAAATATTTGGATGTGATTAGTGGATTAGCAGGACTGAGCTGGAGGCTCGCTGCTGATTGGTACTTTGACATTTTATTCCATATAAAAACAGTCAGTGAAGAATTTGAGCCACAGTTCACAAAAAGGCCTGATTTCTTCCTTTCTTTTTTGTCTTTTACAGGTTTGACACATATTCAATTCAGATCACAAAGTACAGGGTTAGTGTTTTCACTTTTGCTTAATTGGTTATGCAATTTCTACATTTAAGTAATAAAACATGACTTTAAAAGAAAAAAAATAATTGTTTTAAATTAGATGGAGATTTTTATGCCTTAAGATCATCAGATTTTATTTTCTCATCACAAAATTTAGCAGCATTTTTTGATTTTTGAGAAGTTCCAATCCTAAATTCCAGGTTAATTTGAAACTCTCAAGTATGGGAAGTTAAATCTTCAATTCCAGGATTAGAATATAACAGGAGGATAATTTAATGAACACAAAATCCATTAAAGTTATAGTCTGTGGTGGTGTTTTTGAACTGTATTTATACAGCTGGCTAAACTTCAAATTATTTTCCACTCATTTAAATTTGTATTGATTATTTTAAATCTTAAATGTCCAATTAGGTCTTTAGAAATGTCTTTAAAGGGTGAAAAAAATACCTGACTATCACACCTTTAAAATTATTATTATTATTATTATTATTATTAATAATACAGGCATCTTAACACATAAATGTTGCATGTTATCACTTATAAGAAAGGTAAAAATAGGTAAGCAATTAAATTATAGCTGATAGCAATTAATTCTATGGCTACATCTCCACCAAAACATTTGGGTTTAAAAGTGCACACCATTACTTTTCAAGTTAACAATTTATAAAACTAATTATCACACAGTCAAGGTAAATATTCATTACTAACGGCTCTGTGGGAGCTGATGCTGTGTTTGGATCACAGCAGATGTATGACATGGCAAATGCTATCTTTGGGCAAGCTTGGATTCAATTAATTTCCTGCTCATCATTACAATTGTTCATAACTGAAAGACATTATATTGTAATCATTTCCCACCAACACACAATAACCAGTGCTTGTGTGTATGTGTGTATGTGTGTGTGTGTGTGTGTGTGTGTGTAATTATCCCCTATATCACACACTGCAAAAAAAAGTCCCTTGTAAAGTTAATTTTAATATTCCATAAATCTAGTTAAAATTGTCTAATTTTAAGCAAAAATATCTTTGTTCCTAGGGTAAGAGAATTTTCTTGACTATAATCCTTAAAGCTATCAAAATCATCTATAATAGTCTTGTAAAATTCTTGAAACAAGTCCATTTTTCTTACTTAGAAATTAGTTTTTATGGTAATAGCATCTTGAATGGTTTCATGATAACTGTCGGTAGTAGGTTACCATTAATATTTGGAGTTTCATTCTTGGAGAAGGATGTTGCAGTATTAAGCACATACCTCTTGTCCTGTTATGTTGTATGTTTTTAGTAACGATTACTGCATATATTTTCAGTCTTAAACCATGAAGAATCAAAGATATCTCACATGAAAAATAATTGTTTTTACTGTGAATAGAAGTGGCTTCCTCGTGACAACTACAGCGACATTAACTAAGTGTGGCAGCAGCATGCTTGTTTATACAGTTGCAGGTCAGAACAGTCAACTATCTACTAAGCAATTGGCCATACTGCACTGATGATCCTATAAGTAGTACTCACAGGCTGTTGTGTCACCATGGTAGGACTGCCAGATTATAACTGGATATTTGGGTGACTGCCTTTGTGTTGTCATCCCTCAATTAAAAGTGTTTCCACACAGCTGAAGTCTTCAGGCTGTTGTTTTCCTCTTTACAGGCAAAATGAGCTAGTGCATCACAGTGGGTGGTGTTTACAGCCATCAGTGTTTTTGTAGTCATAGAAAAATTAGTTTTATATCACTTCCATGTGTTATAATGTTATAATTAATATGATCACATATGTTACAATTAATATGATCACAAATTTGTAAATCAAGATACAAAAACAGTATTTTGGATATCAGTACAAATATATGAGTCTAGCTGATGGTTTGATAAATAAATTAGTTAATTATTTAATTGGTTAATCAATTAAACCAAATATCCAGGATCTGGAATAAATGAAAATGTCTTTTGCTAAGGTGTTTTTAAAATATTTTTTATTATATACATTGGTATTAAATGAATATAAATATGGACTCTGTTGGTATGAATTGGATCAACGGAATTTAACTGAATAGTAATATGATTGAATTGAATTTGATGACATGTAACTGAAAAGTATTTAACTGGTTTTCTCCTGTGTGCCTTGTCTTATAAGCGGTGCCATACACATACAAGTTAATTGAATTGAAATATATAATTAAATATTTAAGTGTATCTTTTATGTTTTTCGGCGCATTTCTAAAATATTGCACTGGTAATGCATTATTTTCTTGTCAGCAGCCTAAATGAAGGTGAACTGTTGCAGAACAGCTGTGTTGCTATTGTATTTTGCTGTGTAGATATGTATGATGCAAACACTTGGCCTATATACTATTAAAAAAACACTTTCCTGAGGCTTTTCTCATTTGTGTCTTTTATAGGTGAAAGTCTGGTTTCAGAACCGGCGCACTAAACAGAAGAAGGACCAGGGGAAGGACTCTGAGTTGCGTTCAGTGGTTTCAGAAACAGCAGCAACCTGTAGCGTGCTCAGACTGCTGGAGCAGGGGCGGCTGCTTACGCCACCGGGCCTACCAGGCCTCTTGCCTCATTGTGGAAGTGGCACTCTGGGGTCTGCACTGCGCCCGCCTTCCATGGCCATGACCAGCAATGGAAGTGGTAGTAGTAGCGGTGGTGGCAGCACCAGGACAGCGGGTGGCAGCCCCCCACTACCCACTGTAACTAGTTCAGGAACAGTGGCTGGCCTGCAAAGCTCACCATCCACACACAGTCTCTTCAGCTTCCCCATGCCATCCATACTCAGTGGTGTCGCCACCCGTATTTCCTCCAACCCCCTCTCCATGGCTGGTTCACTGGCTGGTAACCTGCAGGAGCTCTCTGCGCGCTATCTGAGCTCCTCTGCCTTTGAACCCTACTCGCGGACCAATGGAAAAGAATCCATGGACAAGAAAATTCTGGAATGATACTTTCCTTTTTGTCTTAGTCCAGATTTTGATTTCTCTGGATGCATTTTTGGTTGCTTTCTTGTCTGTTACTGTCTTTGTTGAATTTTCTGTGTCTGCCATCTGTCAGTGTCATGTTCTGTAACTGCTCATGTATTCCTGAACATCTGGCACCTAGTACAAGAAGGAAAACAAAAACCTACACAGACTCACCCAGCAAATACAAAGTGGCAGTGGTAAGATTTTGCCTAAAATGCTTATACAGGACTTTATGAGAAAGCATTAACAAGAAATATGCTGAGAATATTGTAGGATCTTTCTGTTCAAGATATGTCTTGTCTGTGAATCCAGGACAGTTATACACACATGTGGCCATAGTCTACAGCTGCTATGAACCAGAGAAGGTCCACCACTGCAGCAGTGATGTACCTGCTGTATAGCAGGATGTATAGGACAGAAGTGGCAGGGGTTTTACAGTGAACTGGTTTTCTCCTTTGAATGTTTTGGATAGAAACATGGCAGTGCAGCCAATTCATGTAGAAGAGGGCAACAAGATGTTAAACACCTGAGCAGCATGTGTAGGCATCGGCCAGCAGTTTCAAATGCAGCACCACGAGAAAGAATGTGAGGATGATTTCTTAAATGACCAAGAAGGAAGAGTGAAAAGTAAATGTGTGAAGGTCACAATGAATTCAGGGTCATCTCATAACCCAACGTTTTTGATTCATGAATGCATTTTTGTGTATGTAGATGCTTTACAAATTCTCAGTTTTCAAATGGTTCTTGTGAATGTATTTAAGTTTGGGCCAAACCAAAACAAAACTTTGAGAAAGTGTCGTCAGGCAGTATGATGATTGAATTGTTCAGTGTGGTTTTCTCAATGGTTTGTGGAAAATGTTAGCATTTTGCAACAAAGGTCTTCATTTTTGTGGTATTTCTGTCTTCAAGCTGCAGTACCTGATGATTGGCTTGTTTGTTAGTTTGTTTTCCCTCTTTTTGTCTGTGAGTTTAATACCACTGTGAGTTCTCAGAGTTTTGGTGTACAGTGTCTTTTCTGTGTGGCAGAGATACACAGGAATGAAGGAAGAAGAGGCTTTTCAGCGTTTATAGTCAACCTATTTTGCTGAACTCTGTAATGTACAAGCATTCGCAGCCTTTAAGACAATATAATTGCTTTTTCTGAAAAAAACATTTTCAAAATTAACAGTCTTCACGGAAGATTGAAGTAAACTGAGATTGTATGGCATTCCTTTTGTATAAACAGACAGAACTGAAAATTGTACCTTAAAGTTGTTATTTTATTGTAAATTATTCACCTCTGTAATTAATAGATTATTAGTATATTTGGGAAATAATGGGTGAATGAATGTATTAGTGAGGTTGAGGAATCAGTCAAAAGCTTTGTGGTACTGTTGTTGTTATATATCTTTAAATTTGTGAAATGTGGTACAAATGTGCATATATATTATGGATAAGGCTACAGACAAAGATAAGTGTGTTTTTCAAATTTGTTTTCATACATGTTGCTACAAATGAGGTTGTGATGAATTTCTTGACTGTTATACCTCATAAACCAGCTTGATATATACAGTCTTAAGCTGACTTGCTAATGTGATTACGACTCACATTTTCACAGAAACAACATGTAGAACTTGGACTTAAAAGATAAACTTATTGAACAAAGGTGTGAAATGACACAGTCAGTGAGAGTAGCTGCAGACAAAACATTATAATCAATCTAAACTGAAAGTAAATTTCATTAATAATGTCTATATTCATTTGTATCATTAAATATTTTTCAATTTTGGCCTATAAAATATTGTAAAACAGTAATAAGTGGTTTGCCAAAGTGTTCTTTCCTGTCACTGGTCAAATATTCAATTTAGAGAAAAGCAATAAAACCCCTCATTACACAGCAGAATCAAATAAAATAATAATAATAATAATAATAATAAAATAACAAGAAAGAAAAGAAAATCAATAGACAAAAGGAAAAAGAATTACCTGTCTGAGGGTTGCTATGCTATCACTGGCAAACTGTTGCATTTCCAAGACTCCCACCACCTTCACAGCTATGATCCTGTACAAAATTGTACACGGTCAAAATACTATTATCCACTGATCAATGAATACATTTTTTAAATGATGGTTCATATTCAAAATTAAAACCTCTATTTGGATTTTCTTTAAATTCACCCAACACTCAGGGTTTTTGCTTGATTTCTGACTGAAATCTCAAAGTCCTGGAAAGCTTCCAGGAAACAGAATATAGAATTAAAACAGCTGGTTCACCTCAACCACAACTCTTAATATCTTGTGATTCAATTTTGTGAACAAACTTCATTATTGTTTCATTAATGTTCTTGTCTGCTGGAGGAGCTGCAGATACCCCCAAAAAGTATTTTGCTCCGATTTTACTCTCATTTTAGGGCAGAAAAATATTAAATTAATTTTACAAGTAATATTATTGTACCATCTTGTAAATCCACAATTACTGCTCAGATTTCTGTTTCTTCAACTGAGTGTGCTTTAAAGAGATGCAATAATACTGAAGCATTAAAAACTAGCCATGAAACAGAAATAGCATTTATTTATCTAAATGCAAAGCCCAGTCAGCAGCATCTCATTATCTTTATTAGTCTCCATCTGTTAATAGGACATCTTTAAGTGCTCTTTAATGTTAGAAATTGTGCTCAGCATGCTTTTTTCTTTTTCTTTCTTTTCTTTTTTTTTTTTTTTTTTTTAGCTGAGCTTCTTCACATAGGTTTTCTTTTTTGTGAGTCTCATTTCAGAAACTAAGCCACTGGTTTCTGCACCCTGGAGCACTATTTCACGTAAAACCCATAGACCCATAGACATGTAGACTTTTTTTCTTTGAACTGTCAGTATGTGACATTCAGACCATATTAAAAGCTTTAACAGCTGTCAAGTATATTTTCAGTATCCAACAGGAGGAGTTTGGAAGTGTGCTAACGTAAACAGGAATATGGTGTCAAGTGAAGCTTCGAGAACACAGATGTGCAAAAGTTGGCACCTGCCTATTTTATTTTATTTCATTTTATTTGTGTGTGTGTGTGTGTGTGTGTGTGTGTGTGTGTGTGTGTGTGTGTGTGTGTGTGTGTGTGTGTGTGTGCGTGCATGCATACATAAACAAAAATCATCTGATTGTTAATGAAAGCAAATGAAACACAATGTTACGTTTTCATCATACAGTTATTTTTTTTAAAATGCCATTAATTATGTAGCAATAAGAAGCTGTGTTTTACCACACTACTAAGAGGAAATGAGCAGGAAATTAGTACTTCAAGGTGATCTATTAGCTATTGAATATTGAAAGTTTATTTTTTCTTTTTTTTTTTGTGAAATAGATGGTGCCACAGAGAATGACATCTCATTATTTGTCTGCCTTTGCATTGCAAACATGATTTTTATTATATCTTTACACAAAGAAAAACAATTAATATAGGGTTAAAAGAAAGGGTAGAAACTTGCACATGACTTTATGCACAATCTCAAGACATTTGCACACTCTTGTGTTGTTACTAACTACAACATTAAAATGCAAGTGTGATCTAATTTCATCTAAATCTATAAAATAAGATTTGAATATAAATGCAGCAGTGGCTGTGTGTGGTTGTTCGCCTGTATATGTGGCCGTGCGATGGACTGGCGACCTGACCAGGGCATACACCTGCCTCTCGCCTGCAGTGGGCTAGGATTGGCTCCAGCAGACCCCCATGATCCAGTAATTGGATTCAGCGGATACAGAAAATGGGTGGATGGATGGATGGATGGATGGATGGATGGATGGATGGATGGATGGATGGATGGATGGATGGATGG
>JAOWBL010000007.1:1254892-1272649 GCA_028564865.1 Zenarchopterus dispar | reverse complement strand
GGCAGGTGAGCTCGGCCCATCGAAGCTCCAGGCCAAACAAGTTGGATCCAACGCAAAGATGGAACATAACTCCCACATGATCCTTCAGACGACCTCAGGAGAGCCTTGATCCTCACCAAGACAGCAGCTCGCTTTCCTCGTCTCCTCCAACTCCTTCGTGGACGGTCGAACGGTGTGCGACGCAGGAAAGCTGGGATATGGAGGAACGGTAGTGAATCCGAAGTCTTATCTTTGCGTGTCCATTTTAAAATTGATTCGTGGTCATGTCCAATGTTTAAAAGCGTTTGGCGATCATAAACCAAAAGAGCAGAAACATTATACCAGCTAAAAACAATCAGTAAAAGCACAACAAACAAACTGAGGAGTAGGCCTGACAAACGGCGAAGCCGCACACGCTGGCGCCAATTTGTGTGTACTGTAGTACAGATTAGGATCCTCCACAGTTTATGAACTTCATTTTTATGCTTAATGTAAATGCACCATTTCCCTTTGTTCCCTGTGAACGAATTCCAATAAACATCTCTTAATATTTATTATTGATTTCAATATCAAGACACTTTTCCTTGTTTTAAGCTTTTGTTTTTGTTCACCTTCTGTTTCTCCCTCTTGTCCTGCTTCTCCTCATACAGAACACCTAACACAGAGTTAAAAGTATACAAAAATAAGTTAAATCTAATTGTATCCCAAAGAGAAGTATTTGTATTTTACAGGTAGTAGCAGCATCTGTAAGGACTTCAAACATTCAAAGAAAATGGTTAAATATATATTGCAAAATCTTTAGAAAACTAAATATCTACATATAAACTCTTCAAATGAGCTTAAAACACCAATGCTTTATCTGAAACTAACTTACTGGTTAATCTTTTAAAGACATTATTTGTTCTGTGTGTGGTTTAAGGTATTTGAGGGAACATCAGGCATTGATGCCAAGAAGACAGCCTGTGAATTCACCGGTGATATTTTGCGAACCCCAGTTTCGGAGGACATGTTGGGTAAGATGAGCACGATTATCAACGCCAACCACCTCTCTGATTATTAAACAGTTGAGGGTCGCTTTACAGCTGGATGGTTCCTCTTTCACTCTATCATATTTTTTAAACCAAGATTTAACATTTAAAAATGTGGCACTGAATGACCATTTTCTGTGCCAATTTTACTTGAACTTTTTGTGCAATGTAAGAGCAATTTTTTTATTTCAAAAAAGGAAAGAAACAAATCTAACCTTTTATTTGAATGTTCTTCAATGTCTCCATCAGCATAACCATCTCAGTGTAGCACAAGGTTGCATGCATTTTAGTACAAGCAGAAATAAAAGCTGCTTTTGTTTATGAAGTATTGTTAATCTTGTTTCTGAATTAATATAATTATTTGTACTTATTCCTGTAACATTTGATCAGAGCCATGTGAGCTTCACTTACTCTGACAAACAAAATAGACCAGATGTGCTGGCGAATAATATGCTTGACTTTACTGACGTTTTCTATAATTATCCTTGAAATTAACTTCCATATACAACAGATTTTTTTTTTCCTACAGAAGACTTTATTCCTACTTTATTCCTACTAGCTCAAAAGAGAAAATTTTTCTTTCAGGCCGCGTGTTCAATGGCTCTGGTAAACCCATTGACCGTGGCCCCAGTGTTCTGGCCGAGGACTACTTGGACATCATGGGTATGACTTCTACCAACTTTCACCTTTTAATAATATTTTCTGTGCATATGCAATATGAAGTTATATATGAGAACAAATATTTGAGCTCTATTTTTTCTATTTTTTAGAATCAAGAGTATATATATATATATATATATATATATATATATATATATATATATATATATATATACACACACACACACGTTTGAACTGACAATAATAATATATACTAATTTTTTTGTTTACATAACAAGGAAAGAGATTTTCATTCCTTTTTACAAAAATCTGTTCTCATCTGAAAATGGCTAACAATGATGGGGCATGAGGCTGATAAGTATGACTAACATGGGTTAGTCATGGCATTTTGGGGAATGTTAGTTGGTATTTGTTTTTCTATATGTATTCAGAGTCAAAGAATGGAAAGACTTGTGGCATATGACTTGGATTAGTTGACTAGTCAGTTGCTGTCTTACAGTGGCATGAAAAAGTAGGTGAACTTTTTGTGAAATTCATGTTTCTTTTCATTATTTATTTATTTAGTATTGTCACAACGTGATCTCATCTTCATTTAGGTTATAACAACAGATAGAAATTATGTACTTAATCTGATAATCCACAAACTGTTAAAATTTCTCAGATCTTTTTTGGATACTTTCTTTAAATTCTTCCCAGTGCTAGTGAAAATGGTAGGTGAATCCATAAACTTAAAAAAAAAAAATTCAACTAAAGCTAGTTGGTAGTTTTTTACAGATTTGATTGATAAAACACACTGGAACATTTGAAGTTTGCAGTTCATAAGAAACCTCATGTGAACATTGTCTGCACAAAAAGACATGGAATCAAGAGTAGTTTGTCAGCTTAAGACTGGAAAGAGATACAAAGTCATGTTGGTGTTTTTATTCATCCATCCATCTGCTCACAGTTAGAGAAACAGTCTGGAAATGGAGAGAGACTCATAATGCCTGCTCTTCCTAAAAGTGGATGTCCAGCTATGACTCTAAAAACATAACACGGAATCCTCCATGAAGTCAAAAGTATACCACAAGTAACATCTAAAGTCTTGAAGACATCACTGCAAACATCTCTGTTCATGAGTCTAACATGTATACGTCATTGAAAAGGCAGTGTGGCGGAGAATGCCAATACTCTACAAAAACAAGACCATTGCTTACATGACCTTAGTGTGCCACAGAACATATGAGCAATCTACAGTACTACCAATTTTTGGTTTTCGACTCACAGAACAAAAGTTGAATTATTTGAGAAGAATACTCAGCACTATATATGTAAAAAAATATTACAGCTTATTCACATCAAAGCATCTTTTGAACAGTGAAGTGTGCTGTGAAAGTGTGGCTTACTTTGCTGCCTCAATACCTGGACCACTTATCATCATGGAGGGGACTAAGAACTTCACCAAGTTCACCAAATCTCCTCCAAGATAATGTTAAGGTGTCCATCTACCTGCTGAAGCCTAGAAGAAGTTGGCTGATGTAGCAGGATAATGACTTTATGGAAGTAAATCCATCACAGAATGACTCAGTCAGCGTCCTGACCTTAACCTCGTAGACATGCAGCAGAATGACTTCAATAGAGATTTTCAATAAAAGCACAATTTTTTTAGTTACACACAAATAGTTTGTGTGATATCAGCCTTAGTATCTTAAGTTTGCCAATTATTGAGACTTAGATGAAGGTTGGATCACATGTTATGACAAATTAATGCAGAAAACCAGTTAATGCCAAGAGCACTGCTTATTTGCTGTACACCTGACTTAATACAGTCTTTAAAAACACAAACATGTTGATCTGTAACAATTTTAAGAATGTGAACCTTAATGAGCACATTCCTGACAGTCATAATTATGATGTAGCTGTTGTTCTTGAATATTTAAGATCTTATGATCTCTGTAAGTCATAAGACCCTGTCAATAAAGAAAACATTTAGAGATTCAGAGCAGTATTTGCTCCAGCTGAATTATAAAGTATGACCAGGACAATTTTAAATGAAAAGTAACAATAAGTAACCATAAGCTAAAGCTCTTCCTGTGCTTTTCAGGTCAGCCCATCAATCCTCAGTGCCGAATCTACCCCGAGGAGATGATCCAGACTGGCATCTCAGCCATTGATGGCATGAACAGCATTGCCAGAGGACAGAAAATCCCCATTTTCTCTGCTGCAGGGTTGCCTCACAATGAGGTAAAGCCATCTCATCATCACATTGCCAATCATAGTCCCATGAAGAAGAAAATATTTCATGGTCGCCTTCACAGAGGTTTATCAGGCTTAGTGAAAAGGATCACTGTAACCTTACAATACATGTCATGGCCATAAGATTTATTTATGCCACAAAGTTCTTTGATTGATCTTGATAACCATTATAATGGGAATGTTTTGCTGGCAGCAGGATACTTGGTGTAAGAAGCATACAAAATCCAAAACGCAAAGAGCAGAAAGCATTTTGTAAAACAATTATTTATCCACAAGTCAAGTGGAAAAGTTGCTCAGGTCAAGTCAACTTTGGTTTTAATTTTCTATATAAATAAAGTGCTTTATGGAACAAAAGATAAAAAATAGGGAGGACATTGTGCTTGGTAAAATCATATAACAATATCTAATATGTCTGATAAATTACAACGTTAAAATGAAAATACTAATAATATTAATGTTGAAATTTAAAAAATCTAAAGAGAAAAGATGAGATTTCAATAAAGACTTAAAGCGTCCTAAAGTGGGTGCAGATCTTCTATGGCGTAGAAGGATGTCATGGGACGCCCTTACCCAAAGCAACTTCAAAAGTTCCATTTCAAAAATTTATACAGTGTCTGAAAGTAGAAAACAAGGGCTTTCCCATGGTGTTACCGTAAGATAACACCATGGGAATGTACACTGAGCAACCACCAACCAATGGTAAATGTACACTGACCAGCCACCAGCAGTTTTTATATTGTGAGAGTTATGGAGAGTTTTTATCAAGCTTTGAAGAGCAATTTTTGCAATATTTGGGCCTTAGTCTCAGAAAAAACATGACAAGCATGTTTTTGGTTGAGACTGTCTTTCTCACAGAGATCTTCTGTCTCGATGCGTTCTCTCATCATCTCTCAACATGCGTTCTCTCACAGGTGAGACATGACAGTGGGTGAGAAACATGACTGTAGATGTTGTCATGTGAAGACTCCTGTGTTTGTGTCAGTTATACTTGACATTTATGACAATGAAAAAGTGGGCTCAAACCTCTGTACCCCGCTGTTTAACTGTCATCCACTTCAGCCTCCGAGCAGTAACTGAGACTTACAGTGACTCATCAGATCTTTGATGGAAGTGGTTGGGATGAAGTTCCATTGAAGGTAATACAGTCAGGTTTTGATGATGCATGTGGGTTGGAGAAGAACATGTTTAAAAGACTGGAAAACCCCTTCAGATACACCACTCGTGTTCTCTGTTCATGGCACTAGCAGTTTACTCCTGAAACTTCTGTTTCCATCAAATGGTCATAGATGATGCTGTTGCTCCATTGATGATGGTGGCTGTGGATGAAGTGGGGTGGGGTGGGTGCATGGTGCACCCACCCCACCTTTTAGAAGTCCTAAAAGGTAGTCTAAAAGGTGCACTTTAGAAGTGCACCTTTTAGAAGTCCTAAAATCAGTGTTGGCTACAGAGATCACCCTTCACTCCAACACAACTGAGAACTTGGATTTAATGGGTCACAACTCGTTGGCTGTTCCTGGTTCTCTTTAACTTAGAAAAAAAAAAGATTTGGAAACCAGAAACCATTGACCCCTGTATTTTTCTCTGCACTCATTTACTTCCTTCCATGTCAGTGCTCAGGGACAATATATAATGTCATTACTGTTGAACAATTGAAGACTATTATCAGAAGGTAACAGCTCTGTATTTCTCTGTATTTTGGAAGATCTCTCTCTTCTTCTTCTTCTTTTTTTTTTTGTTACAACACCCCAAAATATGAATTCACATTCACACAAAGCTTAAACTTGAAATAAATACTTGAAGTAAATGAAAAAAATGCAACAGTTGGGTCCAAGAACTAAAGAACATCTGTGGTCTTGGTGGGCTGCTCATGTTATAAAAAAGTTTTTTTTTTGTTTTTTGTTTTTTTTTTACAACCCTGATTCTACATAAACTGGGGTAAGATATAAATAAAAATGTAATTATTTAGCAAGTTGATTTAGCAAGTCTCATAATCAATATTTCTTTCTTGGTAGAACAGAAAATAAACATATCAAATACTGAACTTAAGTCATTTTACTTTTCAAGAAAAAAAAATACGCTGATTTTGAATTTAATGGCAGCAGTGCATCTTGACAAAGTTGGGACATGGGCAACAAAAGGAAAAGTAAGTGGCGCTAAAGAAACACCTGGAGAAACATTGACAACTAAATATGTTAGTTATCAGCGGATCAATGGCTTGAGAAGGTAGAAAAAGAGCAGATTGAAGAGGATGTCTGACAGACGCCATTTCATACTGCCATTTCTCTGGCCTCACACTGCGAGGTGTGAAGGGTGCGAATGCCCGTCAAGAAATAGTTCTCATACAATTGCAATTTCAATTCGCAAACCTGGCAATAAAAGCTAGATGTTCCTGATTCGAAATAATCAGTTCTCTGACATCCTCAGTCTGTAAATATTATCAATTAAAAGTGAAGACATGGCCATATCTTGTTAATTAAGTTATAATAATTATAAAAGCATGTCACCTTACTTTGAAAAAAGACTATAGAACCAGGGTATACCATTTATTGATTTATTTATATCTTTGTGAGCAATAATAGAAATACATGTCAATGATTTAGAACATACAGAGAGAAAATGGCGATTCGCGGATCACCCAGTGTTTCAAACTCGTGACCGGCCCTCCTTGGACCCCCAACATCGCAGCTTAACGCTGCTGCATTGTATCACTGATGAAAGGTACAATGCAGTAATATGCTCTCAGCCAAACGTCGCCTTTGGGGAAGGCCTTGGATTTTTCAGAAAGAGGATGCTAAACTGCATCCACTACAAAAGCATGGCTTCGTGTCCTGGTGCTGAACTGGTCTCCTTGCAGTCCAGACCTTTTACCAGCTGAAAAAATTTGTTAGGAAAAGAAAAATCAACAAAAAAGATACAGGACTGTTGCAGTAAGGCCTGGCCCAAAACTCCATCAACTGATCTCCTTAGTTCCCAGACATTTATGGACTGTTTGTAAAGGAAGAGATGTTTGCTGCCTTCAAATCCAAAATCACATTTTTTTTCAGAAGATGGTTCATGTAATCATTTTTAACTTTTTATGTTTTATGTGGTCTGTTAAAAATAAAATATAGGTTTTGGAGATTTCCAAATAAATAATTGTATTCTGTTTTAACTGAGTCTTAGCCAGACTTCAAACTATTTTGGAACTGGGGTTGTTATCTTTTAAGTCTAAATTTAAGAGATTTATTGACGTGTGTCTCTCATCAATTAACGGTACGAGCACTGGATTTATTAGTTAATTTATGACTGTCTGCACCATCATCAGCTCTTCAGTGCCCTCAACATCTTGAGTTCATGGGATAACTGTTCACTCTGTGTAATCTAAGAACATTTTTTTTTGTTGTTGTTTATTTTTTCATTTTTGAACATCTGTAATGGACTTGGCAGGCCTAATCTTATCCTCAATTCAAAAGTGTGAAATGAAAAGGATTTCAGTGTTAAACTAAGCACAAAGCTTGTGGTCTTAACAAAGACCCTTTGGTCATGCGATGACAGATATGTAAAAACTCATTGTTTCAATAAACACATGTGACAGGAGTCATCCCTGCAGCGCTTTGGTTGTCAGCGCAGGTGTCTGAATCTGGGTGCAAGCCGAGGTCAGCACAAATCAGCACAGTAGCCACATCATTACAAGTGTCAAATTCTTCTCTAATCCCACCACTTCCCTTTCTGTGTGCTCCTTTTATATCACACTGGTTTCAGTTAACATTTCTTGTTCGACACATTGACTGCAACTGGAATAGCTGCCTAAATAAACAGTGTATTCTTTTTAATTCAAGCCCATTGAATGCTAATTTAATTTTTAGGAAAAAGACCAAGAGGGGGGTCCGTTCTTTACAAAATATTATTAGTCCACTTCTAATCCAGGCTCTAAGGCAAATTCACTGTGGTTTCTTTTATGTTCTGAAATTCTAATATTTGTCTGATAGGATAAAACAGTAAGGTTATGACAGTATATATATACACTAAAATATCACTGTCCAACTGTGGGTATGTTTGTGTTTAAAGCGTCCACATTTTTTGCTTTGTTTCACTTTGTAACATTTATGGTTGACTACAATTGTCTGCAAAAAATGGTATAATTATGGTCAGGTGGCATTTCAAATACTGTTTTGGAAACAACGTCCATGCAAGAATATCCATATTCTCTAAGAACACTGTGCCCTAAATTGTTTTGTTGACACTTTAGTAAATAATTCATTGTTTTGTTTTTAATGAGTTATGGAAAATATTTAAATTTTCAACTATGTCTGAGTTTTGAGCTCCTGTGTAAGGCATTGTTTTTATCTCCAATTGTCCAATTGTGACTTTTGTTTTTTAAACCCCAGAAGCTGGATGGTTGGGACAATGTGCAAAGTATAAATAAAAACATAATTCAGAATTCAGTAAGTTGATTAAATGTATTATTTTCAGTAAGTCCTCTTTTAAATTTTTGCTGGATATTTTTCTGCTTCCAGATTGCCGCACAGATCTGTCGCCAGGCCGGTCTCGTGCAGAAGCCCAAGGATGTGATGGACTACAGTGCTGAGAACTTTGCCATTGTTTTTGCAGCAATGGGGGTAAGCAGACACACTGCAACCTGCAGCATATGCTTTTTTAAACCCCCACCCAATTTGTGGCTCTAATCCCCCTCTTAACCCTGATGTGACACCGTGTCCCCTCTCTCCGGTCCTGCTTTCTTTTATTCACCAGGTGATTTAACCTTTAAGTCCCTCTTGTTACTTCTGCACTCATGAGCATATCCCCAAGCCATGTAGACAGCTTACTAATTCAGCAGACCTTTCAACACTGACAGCAGGATGGTATCAAGTTTTCTGCCTCTCGTCTGCTTGCATCCTCTCTCCAGCTCACATCCCATTGTGGTTACTCTGACTGGAGAGTTAAAAAGCAGGATGAACAAGGATTTAATGCTAGCACATGGATATGCCTTTCTTTTAAGGGACTTTGTTTACACAGTAATATCAATGTGTATTTGTTTAATGGTGAGGAAAAAAATTATCTACAAACCATCACTTTCTCGTGCAGCCCTGCAGATCTCATGTTTTGCTAACTTCTTGTTTGTCACCTCTACTCTGAGTATGAAAGTTGTTTTAAAATTGAGTTGACAAAATTAAATTATTTTACTACTTAAATGTTTCATCATTTTTAAAACCAAAATAGCAAAGATGCACTAATGTAAGTGGGCATTATTAGGAGATTTGGTCTTTTCTCCTGTCTAGTTCAGACTTAGACTCATACTTTAGTCAAGTTAGGGGTTTGTCAATCTGGTATTAATATCAGATATTGAGGCCAATGTTGTCTAAATAACTGGATCAGGTTTTAGATGATGGTAAAGATCTGTTAGGTAGGTCTATTTCCATTGGTTCCCATGCTACTGGAGTGGTAAGAGAAGTATATGAACCCCTTGGAATTTACTGTAAACTTTTCACCTTAATATAAGTGATAAGAATGGACAAACTAGATGCGTTTAATCTGATTATCCACAAACAGCTATTTCTTTTGTGATTATTGAGCACTTTGTTTTCCTTCAGTACTGTGAATTTTTAATGGCTGTGCTCAATGCAGAGAAGATAGAAGTTCAAACCAGAAAAGTAATGTTTAAGTGAAGCATGCCAACTCAAGTTCACTCTGTATTACATCAGTGATATGAGATTGGTAACAGATATCACCTGATATGCAAATACCTAGGAAGAGCTGTTGGAAAAAGGATTGAGGAGCTCCTCCACACTAGATAATGCACTACATAGTGTGTTCACCATTTTGTAGTGCCATACCTTAACTCAAGAAAGCTCTGTGATTTGTTAAGCTCTTTATATTGCACTCAATCTGTCTTTCACTGCATCATGAACAGTAATCTATAACCGATGGTCACTACGTTGGTTGGTGTGGATCCAAAACATCTCAAAACAAGATGAGACAATTTCTACAACATGCCACAAAGTGGTCAGAGTAATTTCAGTATTTCTACTGATGGCAATACTCTGGGGAAATCCACTTTTGTCTTCTGGAGTTTCGTGCAGAGTAAATCAGGTTGAATTGTCTTGGAGAAATCAAAGAAAATGATTTTCACTCTGCTGCTGCTTTGTCCAGATGACTGTTGAAGGAGATCCATGATGGTGTCTTTGTCTCTGACCCCACAATGATAAGTAAACTGCATTGGGTCCAGGAAGGTGCTTGTTTGCTCACTCAGGTGGGACAATAAAGCTCTCTCGGGGATTTTCATGATATGTGATGTTGGAGCTACAGGTCTAAAGTCATTCATGACAGATGGCTGAGATGTTTTTGGTCCTGGAACAAGGGAGGATGTCTTCCACAGCATTGGAGCCTTCTCCTGGCTCAGAATCAGCTTGATGTGGTTGGAGAGACCAGTAGAGTACCAACAAGATCTACAGTGGGTGCGGAAAGTATTCAGACCACTTTAAATTTTCCACTCTTTGTGTCATTGCAGCCATTTGCTAAAGTCAAAAAAGTTCATTTTATTTCTCATTAATGTACACTCAGCACCTGGCACCATCTTGGCAAAAAAGGGGGGAAAAAAACAGAAATGTAGAAATTTTTACAAATTTATTAAAAAAGAAAAACTGAAATATCACATGGTCATAAGTATTCAGACCCTTTGCTCAGTATTGAGTAGAAGCACCCTTTTGAGCTAGTACAGCCATGAGTGTTCTTGGGAATTATGCAACAAGTTTTCCACATCTGGATTTGGGGATCCTCTGCCATTTTTCCTTGCAGATCCACTCCAGTTCCATCAGGTTGGATGGTGAACATTAGTGGACAGCCATTTTAAGGTCTCCACATCTCTCCAGAGATGTTCAATTGGGTTTAGGTCAGGGCTCTGGCTGGGCCAGTCAAGAATGGTCACAGAGTTCTTACCAAGCCGCTCTTTTGTTATTTTAGCTGTGTGCTTAGGGTCATTGTCTTGTTGGAAGGTGAACCTTTGGCCCAGTCTGAAGTCCTGAGCACTCTGGAAGACGTTTTCTTCCAGGATATCTCTGTACTTGTTCATCTTTCCTTCAATTGCAAACAGTCGTCCTGCCCTTACAGCTGAAAAATGCCCCCATAGCATGATGCTGCCACCACCATGCTTCACTGTTGGGATTGTATTGGGCAGGTGATGAGCACTGCCTGGTTTTCTTCACACATACCGCATAAAATTAATGCCAAAAAGTTCAATCTTGGTTTCATCAGACCAGAGAATCTTATTACTCATAGTCTGGGAGTCCTTCATGTGTTTTTTGGCAGACTCTGTGCAGGCTTTCATGTGTCTTGCACTGAGGAGAGGCTTCCGTCGGGCCACTCTCACATAAAAGCCTGGCTGGTGGAGGGCTGCAGTGATATTTGACTTTGTGGAACTTTCTCCCACCTCCCTACTGCATCTCTGGAACTCAGCCACAGTGATCTTTGGGTTCTTCTTTACTGCTCTCATCAAGGCTCTTCTCCTTGCTCAGTTTGGCTGGACGGCCAGGTCTAGGAAGTGTTCTGGTCATCCCAAACTTCTTCCATTTAAGGATTATGAAGGCCACTGTGCTCTTAGGAACCTTGAGTGCAGCAGAAATTCTTATGTAATCTTGGCCAGATCTTGCCTTGCCACAATTCTGTCTCTGAGCTCCTTGGGCAGTTCCTTCGACCTCATGATTCTCATTTGCTCTGACATGCACTGTGAGCTGTAAGGTCTTATATAGACAGGTGTGTGCCTTTCCTAAGCAAGTCTAATCAGCTTAATTAAACACAGCTGGACTCCAATGAAGGAGTAGAACCATCTCAAGGAGAATCAGAAGAAATGGACAGCATGTGAGTTAAATATGAGTGTCACAGCAAAGGGTCTGAAAACTTATGACCATGTGATATTTCAGTTTTTCTTTTTTAATAAATTTGCAAAAAATTCTACATTTCTGGTTTTTCTGTCAAGATTGGATGCTGAGTGTATAATAATGAGAAATAAAATGAACTTTTTTGACTTTAGCAAATGGCTGCAATGTAACAAAGAGTGGAAAATTTAAAGGAGTCTGAATACTTTCCGTACCCACTGTATGACCGAGCTTGAAGATGAGACAAGTTGGTGTGTGGCGGAGAAGCTGTAGTGCAAGAGGATTGGAGGTCTGGAAGGCTCTTTTTTTTTTTTTTGAGCATTCTTTTAGGTTACTTGTGATCCAGGGTTTGTTATTGGGGAAGCACTCACTGTTTTAGTGGGGGCAGTTTTGGTCTTATCAGTATCACCAGTGGAAGTTTCCAGTACTTTAGACAAGGCTCAAAAAATTGTACTTGAACAACAAACGTCCTGTAGGTGCAGTGTACCAGCAAGAATGCAGCTTAGCTTGAATTCCAGACTTGATGATGGTCAAGGGACTGAAACTCAAACAACACAGTTGCAGGTTATTTCAGTTCCATGTTAGCTCATATCATAATTACTGTTAGAAAAAAACATTTTTTGATGTACTTTTTACTCACTGACACCCCTCTCTTTAGCCTTCATCTGTCTACAGTTCTAGAAACTGATGCTAACTGAGATATGCCATATTTGGAACACTCGTATGTGGGAACCATCAGTTATTTCGACTGTAAAGAAAATTAATCTTTGAGATCAAGCTCTATAGATACATTAGGAGCATCTTCTGATTCTAACCTTTAATATGGACATTTAAAAGTAATGTACATACCCAAATATTTTCGGCTAACTTTCCATCATGTCCAGCACCCTGGAACAAACTTGTCCCTTGAGCTTTCAGTAATCATATCTCAATCATATCTGCTTGTGTTAGATGGAAGATTTTGCCAAAGTGCTTCATGTACTTGTGCAATTGGTGTTTCAGGTCAACATGGAAACTGCTCGCTTCTTCAAGTCTGACTTTGAGGAAAATGGCTCCATGGACAACGTCTGCCTTTTCCTGAACCTGGCGAATGACCCTACGTAAGACAGCTTTTTAACACACTCGTATTTGATGGCTTCACTCAGTTGTGGATTCATAGATGTGCTCCACACAGACTGATAGGCTGGCTCCTGAGGAAAAAAATTAAAAGACAGGAAAACGCCATTTAATTGTGAGCAAACAGAACCTAAAGAAACTTAACTGCTGCAAATTTTACTGCTGTAAAATTTCTGAGTGGCCTAGAAGGGATTTTCCTTGATTAGGGCAAGTTTTTAAAGGATCTGTCGAATCCCATTTGGTGACTTCCATGACTGAAATGGAACTAAGCCTAAAGCGTCCTGCATGGTTTATGTGCAGCCAGCTGACACTTGTAATTAGATCTTCAAAAGCTCCAAGCTTTTTAACTGTATTTACAGTGAAATATTTCATTTTTTTTTCTTTCCATGCCCAATCAGCATCGAGCGTATTATCACACCCCGCCTGGCCCTGACTGCAGCAGAATACCTGGCCTACCAGTGTGAGAAGCACGTCCTGGTCATCCTCACTGACATGAGCTCTTATGCAGAGGCTCTGAGAGAGGTACAACTACCAGCTCACTATCTCACATGCCTTCTGACATCTGTGTTTTATTGACACAAGATTCAGAATAGCTCTTGAACAAACATACAATGAATTTGTGCCAGTGTTAGTACCCCTTCTTTTATTTCTTTTTTTTTTTCAAAAAACCAGCATAATAATGTCTAATTGCATTGGGACTTAGTATTATGTAACTAAAGCTCAGATGAATAACTTCCAGCCTAATTTTTTTCTTGTGCCACTATTTATCTAGTGAAGCAAAACAAAATAAAGGACAACATTTTGTGAACAACACTAATTTCCTCCATCATTCAACAGCTTAGAGATCCACTTTCAGCAGCAATAGCTTGAGTTAGTGGTTTCCTGCAGACTTCATTGACCTCTCGTATGGTTTTGGAGGAATTTTAGCCTATTGTTTTGGACAGTATAGGTTTAGTTTATCAAGGTTTTAGGGAATTAGCTTTTGTTCAGCTGTCTTTAAAGTCCCACCACATCATTTGACTAGGCCATTAACATTGATCAGGTCATTGAAAAACCTTGATTCTTTTATTTTTCAGTCATTTTGATATGAATTTGCGTTGTCCTGTTGCTTGGCCTAATTTTGACTGAGCTTTAGCTGTCAGCCTGTAAAATACTCTGGTATATAGAGGACTTTAAAAAGAACCTGGGCTTAAAAAGCCCAGGTTCCTGTGGCTGCAAAACAACTTCAAATCATTATCCTTCCATGGCTGTACTTGACTGTAGCAGTGGGGTATTTCTGCTTAAATATTCTCTCTGGTTTTCTCTAAATGTGGCACTAGGCATTAAGGCCAAACAACTCCATTTAGGTCTTATCTCACTGAAGGACATTGCTCCAGATGTCTGGTGGTTTGTTCAGAGTGTCTTTTATGTACTTCAGTCATGCTTCCATGTTCTTTTTTAGACACTTTCTCCTGGAAACATTTCCAGACAAACTGCAAGACTGGCAACGATGGCAATGATGTTTTGAACTGGATCCCCTTGTCTTTTTCACTATAGAAGAATTAAATCCATATAGTTTTCCAGGGCTGTTTGTTCTTCAGGTCAATAAACTACGAAGGATAGCTGATGCACATTTAATTTTATTTGTATTTATATTTATTTCTTTTGATTTTTATTAAGTAAATAATGCTATGGCTTTTTTTAATAAGAGTTATGCTGTTGTTTGAGGTTATATTTTCCAATTGTTTAGACCCACTACCATCAAATGACTTGTTTTTACACTCACACACATGTGTGCACACATACACAAAGAAGGATTAAAACAGGAAACTAATCTTTGCATAATTGTTTGTACATCTATATTTCTCATTTTAATTAGGCAGCATGTTTTCATTCGGGGTTATTGAATATTAAAATCCTGTGAAAACTGCAGTAGAGCTTCAAACACCAAACCATGACACTCTGTGTAGCTCTCTGCAGCATTAACACAGATTATTGAGCTCAAGAATGTAGTAACTGTGCTGTACAGAGGACAGTGGCTCCTTGGTGCTTCTGGGAAGTTTCTTCATTCATTATAGTCTATTATACTTTAAAAGGAAACAGTCCCTCACCCTGCCCCCTACCCACTGCTATTCTTTCTTTGAGGGACAAGTAGTCAAACTATGTCACCTCATTGTATTGTCTCTCTGTAAAAACTATTTAGATATTATATAGTTTTCTGCATGAATAGAATGTAACGAAGATCTTTAAATGATGTGTATGTGTTTTCCCTTCTTCCTTTTTTTTTTTTTTTTTCTTTTTTTTTTTGGTCCATGACCTTGGCTACTGTAAACAAATACTCCTAAATTCCATGGCACCTCTTAACCTTATCTAGTTTTTATTAAGTGTGTTAGTTTTTCAGTCACACATACTTACCTTTAAAACCCTTCTTATTATACAGTAATTATGTATGCACTGCCAGGTCAAAAGAAAAATTCCCAATTTGATTAAGCTTAGCAAATGGATAAGAACCTTTTTCAATGGAAAAGTAGTGCAATGATTAATATATTTCAGCTTCAACAAGTCTTTTTGCCCAAACTTGGTGCAGTAAGGAGCTCATACCTCAAACAACTGTGGTGATGACAGAAAACATCTGTGTTTCAGAAACATCAAATTATTGGTCTGCATCAAGCAGACATGCAGTGAATGATGAAACAAAAATAAGGTGAAGCTGGGTCCATTAAAGCTGGGTTTATTAAAATCTAAAAGGATAGTGTTGAACCAATAACTTTGAGAGAGACATGGGTTTGGACAAAAAAATCATTAACAAAATCAATTTAAACAGTTGGTGATAACTAATCAAAGAAATCAATGGCAGAACTCAATGATATTTAATTCTGAAAGAGTACTTCCACTTTAACAACTAGGGATTGGGAATACAACAGCTGTGTAGCCTTAAGACACTTGTTCATTTGTGAGGCTAATTTTTTTTAAAGAGAAGAGAAACAGGTTGCTAATTGTCTGAAAGATAGGACTCGAGAGCACTGGAGATCATGTGGTCCAAGTCCAGTTACATTTAGCCTGGTGGAGTCATGAGGGTAAGAAAAATTTGAATACAGTGGCGACCATGCAAAGCTGTGATGGCAGGATCATGATCTGGGGTTGCTAAAGTTGGTCAGGTTGAGGTTTAGCAACATTATGCATCCAAAGAATGAGGTCATGTGACTTCTGAACATACAGAAAGACCAGCTTATTTTTAGTGCATACATGTACTAAAAATGAGCTCAAACTCAGGCAATCTGAAGGGTACTTAATTTCTTTCTTTTTTTTTTTTTTTTTTGACATCACCCATGCCTTTCACTCTCGCTATAGCTTAAATGGGGTAGCAGCTGATTTTTCCAGATATTTGCTAAATTAGATATATCATCTGTCAGTGACCCAGCATCTTATTGGTGAGCATCTTTGAGTCGTTCACATATAATGCTTGAGTGATGAGTAGCGACTGTCGAATGCTCATTGATTTACCTCTGCTCCTGAGCAAGCTCAACAACTGACAGATCAGGTTTAAAAATCATGAAGACCAATGGGATTGGACTTTAAGGTGATAATTTCCTTCATCAAGTTTTCCAATTCTCCCACTACTCTGAAGTGACCAAATCAATAATGCAGCTTTACATTTTTCTATGAGTGACTGAAATTAGGATGGAAATGTTTGTATATTGTTGTTTAGTCTTCCCACCAGCCCTCCCTCTACCCTTAGGTCTCTGCTGCTCGAGAGGAAGTGCCTGGTCGTCGAGGGTTTCCAGGTTATATGTACACTGACCTGGCCACCATCTATGAACGTGCGGGTCGAGTGGAGGGCAGAAACGGCTCAATCACTCAGATACCCATCCTCACAATGCCCAATGATGGTGAGAGCAGATGCACCAAACAGCCCACAGCTTTCCCAGCGTTAGCTCCTTATTAAGGCTTCAATAACATCTTTATAACGGTAATCTTTGTTAGTTGCAGACATGAATAATCAACATATGTATGAGCCTGCCCTTCTTATAAAAACATGTATGAGTATCCTACACCTGTTTAAACAGGGGTCTGCTGGTACACTGTCTGAAAGAAATGATTGCATTGCCTGTTGTTTCCAATACTTCCCAAGTGATACTTCCCAATATTTCAACTGAAAAAGTTATGCAAAATATAAGTACATCCAAAAACAAACAAACAAAAAACGTTTTATGGCCATATCCTGCTTCATTTGAGGCATCCCGTTTTAATCTGTAGTGCCTTTAGTTTATCTTTGCACCCAGCATAATGCTGAAACCCTCATTCTTTTTTGAATGACAAAAACTGAGAACCATGAGAGACTCGTCCTGAAAATTGAGCAGATTTGGGTCAAATGTTTTCTGATTTGTAGATTTGTAGACGCTTCCTGATGGGGGAAGCTAATGGTTCATGAATGACACCCACTCTGGTCAGACACACATTCTCAGTATATATCAACATGTTGTTGCCATTATATTTTCCGTAATGACGGTAAAAGCAGCTGTATTAAACAGCATACAAAAGTGCACAATGAACCACCACATCAACGATGACAGCTGGAAGTCTCAGTAAATAATGTGTTCAACCTGCTGTGTGACATTGTGGATTATGTTGTTCTTCAGTTACTCATCATCTATATACAGTATATTCTTCTCTTTATAGCCATAGTTACAGGTGTTGATGTGGGAAGTCAGTAAAAATTTACCTTATGATGGGCATTTCTACCCTACCCACCTCTTTTCACTCCCCGTGCATTTATTTGTTACTGCTGCATGTCATTAAACGTTGTTTTCTCTCTCCCATAGCATGTACCTCTCTCTCTTCTCCTTTCTGTCTTCTCTGTTCCCTCACCCCCAACCGTTAGAGACGGATGGCTGCCCCTCCCTGAGCCTGGTTCTGCCGGAGGTTTCTTCCTGTTAAAAGGGAGTTTT
>JAOWBL010000007.1:1240769-1253484 GCA_028564865.1 Zenarchopterus dispar | reverse complement strand
ATAGGGGATTGTTGGGATTTTCCTTGTAACACTGTTTTATCTTTACCCTACAGTGTGAAGCGCCTCGAGGCGACTTTCGTTTGTTGTGAATTGGCGCTATATAAATAAAAATGAATTGAATTGAATTGAATAAAGGTGGAGGTTGTAGAGTGGTCATCACAAAGAAAATTTGTAGCCACTACTGGACATTTGAGAGCAAACGGTTTTGAAGGCATTTCTAAATTTCTGACTCTGAAGAATGTATGTTAAACATATTTTTAAGAAATTCTCTTTTTTTAATTTTACAAATAGAAAAAGAATAGGAATGTTAACTGACCATAAACCTGAAATTAACTTGTCAGATTTTTTTAAACCTCATGTTAAACCTGTGTGTCTACATCACACCAGCCCACCTGATACTCTGTTGGATGCTTACTTGCTAACATCTCTGTGCTCCTTTTGTCTTCCTCAGGCCCATACGATAACAGGACCGTATATGAAACCCTGGACATTGGCTGGCAGCTGCTGCGAATCTTCCCCAAGGAGATGCTCAAGAGGATTCCTCAGAGCACCCTGGCTGAGTTTTACCCAAGGGAGTCTGCTGCTCGCCACTGAGGCGCACTAAGGGATGCTCTGACTCAGGCCATGGCCCTTATATCACTTTACTTGTTCCTGCTACCAAACTCTCTGCAGCCCTTCATCAGTCCCAGTCCCCACTTCTTTCTCTCTTTTTTTCATTCTCTCTAGTCTATCTTTCTCATGAATCAGCCAGCCCTACACCACTGCACCCCTTCTCCTCTACCTTAAATGAGAACATTATGTAGATGTACTGTGTTGTATCTGTGCTCTGAAGTTATCTATGGAATGTGTCTGTGGTTCCAAAAAAGGTGAACATATCGTAACAATTTTAGATCAGTCCTTATTTATTTGGGTGTGTTACTGCTGGATCTCCCTCAATTTGTTTTTTTTCCCCCTTTTAACAATGTTTCCACGTGAAGAAAGAAGCATGTGCATTTTTATAAGAAGAAAAACCAGTTTGACACCACGTTATCAGCTGAAGACCAGGAAAGCATCTTCAACAAACTTACACACAGAAGGGCCAGAAGTAAAGACCGATATTTAATGTACCAGTATTTCAATTTTTCTTTTCTCATCTGGGTCGTCTCACTTGCTCTCAGATCATAGTAAAAGTTTACATTCTTTGTGTTTTGTTCATGAATAAAGCAAGTATATCAGTGTAGTGAACATTCCAAGCTGTCTGCAGAAAAATAATCTTTATTGTGCAACTATAATGGTTTTGTGAGTGTATGTGTCTGAATAAATTAAATTATATGTAAAAACTTTGTTGTTTTGACCTCTGTTGGATTCTTTGTTGTTTTCATGACATAATTTCATCACTTTTAGGCACAAGTGTGAATTTTCTGTTCTAATTTTTTGCTAAACATGTTTAAATGTGAAATGGCAATAATGTTTTGTTCTTTATTACAGATTTGGATAACCCTCAACTGCTCCTCATCAGGGTTCGCGGGAGGTGTTATCTTACTTTGAAATACCAGCACATAAAAAGAAAAAGTATCCTGTATATAGTTGTATCTCAGTCTTTATTAGATTATTGAACCCTCTCAAGTTAAACCAGATATGCTTCAATCAATTAGTATCCCATCTTTTAATCCTGTTGATTTGCATAAAAAAATTCATCCATTTTCTACACCTGTTGAATCCAGTTACTGGGTCACAGGGTTCTGCTGGAGTCAACCCCAACCCATTGCAAGCAAGAGGCAGGGGTACACCCTGGACAGGTCACCAGTCCGTTGCAGAGCCACATATACAGACAACCACACACACAGAGGAAATGTGGAGTTCCCAATCAACCTCATATACATAGGACTGTGGGAGGAAACTGGAGTACCAGGAGATAACATTCAAACTCCACACAGAAAGCCTTCTGCTGGGATTTGAACCATGAACCTTCTTGCCGTGAGGCAACAGTGCTAATCACTAAGCCACCATGCTGCCCTGTGTAAAAGCAAACAAAAAAATCATCTTATGGATGAGGCATAGCACTTAGGCAAATGTAGCATCCCTACTGCAAATAATTCCACAGCTGTCAGTCTTGAACCCAATGCAACTCTCAGGGAAATTCTGATTTACCTGAAGGATGATACACCCAAACAGAAACTGAGAGCAGTTAGAAGTCCACAGGCATTTACATCTGAGAAACTAACCTCCACAAATCCCTGAACCAACACAGGAAAGTATCTCATCACATGAAGGTTCAGTGGTCCAGCTGCATCTCAAGGATCAGTGACACTCTTGAGGACAATAACAGGCACATTTTGGTTTGTGAAATAAGCCATCTATGTCAAACAGAAAAAAACTAACATTGAACAGAGGAGGAAGACTCGGGTTTTATCTAACACCTACAGATGCAGGAGTGAGTGGAGTTACAGTGATTTCAATGACTTCAACACTTATACGCTCCAACCTTCCAACAGTAGGTTTCTACCAATGAAGTCTTCTGGATGGAAGATGAAACACCTACAAGAACCAAAAACAGGAAGTCTTGTTCTCTTGAGGACTCAAGATCGTTCCCAGTCTTCTCAGGATTTGATTTCCCAGCAAATTTGCCCCAAGGTGAGATCATATAAAGTTAATAAAAGGAGTTATATCTCAGACCCTACAGGTTTTAAAGAGTATGTTAAAGTCCATACCAGCATAATCAGACTGAGACTAAAGAAGTACAGTTTGTTTGGAAGTGTTTCCAGGAGAAAACCTCCTCTGTTTCAAAAGATTATGGAACCACAACTGAGGTTCACAAACTACATCTGAGTAAACCACAAAATCAGAATATGAACCTGTGGATATATGAGACCAAAGTGGAGCTGTCGGATCCTGATCTAAAACACATTAGCAAATCTAAATCAGAATGGCTGAAAAATAAAAATAATCAAGGTTTTGGAATGACCTTTTCAAACTCTAGACCCAAAGAAAGCTGTACAAAAAGAAATTCTCTGAAACCTCAACAAAATGGAGCAATGTTGTAAAGAGTTATGGGCCATAATTCCTCTACACCAATGTAAGAGACTGATAAAGTCATACATGTCATACAAGTCATACAACTACTTCAGATTATTGCTGCCTAAAGTAGATCTGCAGGCCACTGATCATGGGCTTACTGAGTATTTTGCACTTTGATTATTGAGGGGTTTTTAAAAAATTATTTAGCTTCATTTTGTTAAACAAATAATGGGATGGTCACAAAATCTGTGTGGTGATGTTTGTGTGTCCTTTATGATCGGATGATTTTTATTAAGAAAACAGAGGATACTAACTTTTGGTCGTGACAACTGAGAAAACACTATCCAGCTCCTATAAAAGCTATAAAATTATTCAAAGTCTTTAGTCAAGCTTCTTTTTGGAGTCATTTTAGAGATTCAGAAGTAATTGTTTAGTGAATGCATCAATGGGATTCTTCTAACAGAGATTCTGCTGATTTGCACAAAATGTTTGTGTCATTCGTCCATTCAGCTGCTAACACCTGCAGGCCTTTTTTGTGCTTATGTCATGCTTGCTTTGCAGGTTTGTCTGGGGAGAACACTTCCTGTTGGACTTTGAAATTAAAATTGTCCCATGATGGCTGCAGAAGAGCTAGAAAAAATGAATGTCATTGAACAGCTGTCAAACCAAGGTAATTTTAAAATCAGCTTTAGCATCTGTTTTCTTTTTAAACATTTTTTGTGAGCTCTGTGTGCCTCTGTGGTTAAAGTCAGGCGTTTACCTAAGGTTTGACTCTGGTTAAATATTTCCCAAATGTAACAGATATAGTGGCGATATAGTAGGCTACAATGCTTTATAGAATACCTCTATGAAGTTTTAGAGTGGTAAAACTAAATTTTGAGAAATACTTGCAATAAATATTTAATATGCTTTGGGTAGAATTAAATTGTTAAATGTGTTTAACCTCAGCAGTTTCCTGATTGAATATTGATCACCATCTGATAGTGATTTATCTCCTTCAAGGTTGACAAAAAACTGTTCTGAAGAAAAATTCACTCTTGTCTCTGCTCTTCTCAGAATCTTTTCTCTGGTCAAATCTGAACAATATGAGGATTTTACTGAGGAAGACAGTGAGACAAATATAAGAAGCATTAGGTGGTCTATTGTATCAGAGGCTGCACTAAGATCCAGCAGTACCAGGACTAAAATTTTGTGAGACTCCAGGTTGCATCTAAATTCACTGGTGATTTTTAAACGCCTGCATTTGCATTGTGGGGTTGGGCCACAGTCATGTGTTGAAACCAAGAAGGCTTAACATCAGCAGCAAGGCCTGACTGCATGGCTTCAAGCAAAGAAACCAAAATGGCTCAAATCTCCAGCAGACTTTGCATTTCATGACACCTTGAGATAAGGAACTGGCCCCTTATTGGACATAGACCCCAAAACCCAGGAGGGGTCCCCGCTGATGTGCTGCAGCCCAGACCCAGCTATAAAGAGCTACTGCTCCCTCTTCCTGGTTCTTTTTTAGTTGTTGTTTTATTAACTTGCTAGTGTTCACTTAAGCAAACCAGCAGTCCGCTGAAGTGTGCTGTGTTTCAGTGTTTTATAAGTTTGTGTTGAATTGTTGCTAGCGATTGACTAGCAATCGCTAGCAACAGTATTACTTGAATTTTTTTAGCAGTATTACTTGAATTTTTTTCAACCCAGGAGAACCAGCTCCATTGTAACCCAAGTAAGAGGCTTGTGTCTGGGCAGAGATAGCACAAATCTTTAATTTTGAACATGCTTATTCATGTGTTCTATGTTCTCTTTTTGGTTGTTGTTTTGTTCATTTCTAGCATTCACTTAGGCAGACCGGCGGTCCGCCAAGGTGTGTTGCGTTTCAGTGTTTTATAAGTTTGTGTTGGATTGTTGCTAGCCAAGGCACAGGTAGTAAGAAATCACACCAACTTTCATACTTTCCTCTGTCTACTATCACATGTGCATGCTTGTTTCGGCCATCAGGCCTCAGATTTCCTTTGTTCTTCGTGGCGCAGTGAACTCTCGTCCGCCATCTTGAAACACGTGAGATTACGTCACTACGTGACTTACTAAAATCATGCATGGGACAGTGGGCTCAGTTTTTATCTATTTTGTCTTTAGTGGAATTCTAGGTCCAGGCTTACTTAAGCTTTCTTATAAAACTGACAAGTATAAAATCACAGGGAGTAGGTAAAATCACTGGTGGAGTCTTGTAACAGATTTCAATAAAATTTGCAATGACTTCTGAGGTTACGTAACCCTTTGCCTAAAACCAGTGATGTTAAAAAAACACACAAAAGTGGTCAGATAAAGCCAAGTCAACAACAGAGGACACACTAGTGGATATACCATGGCTTACGACAAAATCCAGAGTTTGTCTTTCATTGTGAGTCGGCTGCATGATGTGTTTGTTAAAATCCATGGAGTTGAGCAGATCAATAAAATAACTGTGGAGTCTGACTGCACATCTATGTGTAAGTTAAAATCCCCAGATATGACAATCATATTATAGGAGGTGTATATTGTTGATAAAAATTCAGAAAATCCTTAATAAAAGCTGGACACTTTTTAGGTGGTTTATGAACTGTAACTTGCTTGGCGGCAAGTAACTACAGTAGTCTCTACTGTAGTTATTGCTGAAGTCGCTATTGTAGTCACTAATGTAGTTACTACTGCAGTCACTATAGTACTTACTACTCTAGTTACTACTATAATAATACTTTAGTTACTACTGCAGTCACTACTGCAGTCACTGCTGTAGTTACTTCTGTAGTTACTACTGCAGTCACTACAGTACTTACTACTGTAGTCACTACTGCAGTCACAGCAGCAGTTACTACTGTAGCCACTACTGGAGTCACCACTGGAGTCACTACGGTACTTAATGATTAATGTTTTAAACCTGTGTTTAATAACAGTTATATTTACCTTCAAAAATATTCACCTCCAGTTCCTTAAAGAACATTCTCATATAGAAATAACATTACATCTTTGGTAAAATTTAACAGCAAAAACAATAAGAAAATAAAATCTTTTTTAGAAACAGGTAACAAAATACAACCTTAGTTCTGTTAAATGTCTTTTTACATAAGTTGAATCAAACTGCAGAACTGGCAAAGTAATAGAAAAGAAACACAACTTCAAGCCTCAGAAAACAGGATTCATTGAACAGGCCAATAAATAAAACATAACGCAAATTAAAGTGCCTCCTTTTGTTAAATGATCAGTAACAATTACTCAATGCTAAAAATAAATGAACAAACAAAAAAACACTTTCAAATCTCAAAAGATTTTTTTTACATAATTACATATCCTCAAGAGAAAATTTCAAAGTAAATAAACTTTTGATACATTTGCTTTTCAAAACAAACAGTTTTACTTCAATAAAGAATATATTTTTTAAAAAACATTATTTTAAAACTTTTTTATAGTTCTTCATTCTTCTCTTAACTCCTTTTAGTGGGGAGAAATCAGCTCTTGCATTTCCTGCAAGCATTTTGACCCTGGGGAGGCACAGAGTTTGTTCACTTCTCAAGCAGAATTCAAGTGCCCTGGACATTTTCTGTGGTTTTATTAATTCATAGTAGTTTTACTTAAATGCTTTCATGGTAACAGAGAAAGACATATTCTTTGAACTATCAAGACACTTTGAAATACCGTTACTCTTTGAAATACAATAACTCTTTGACTGTTTACACTATCTACGTAATTCTAACAGATTCTGGAAGGTGAGAAGCGCAGCTTGTGCTGATATATCACACACTATGGTAGTGTGAATGGCGTCCCCAAACATTCCTGCAAGTCTAGTAGAGTACATAATTTAACCCTTTGTGTTCATCTATATTAAAAAACACGTTGACACAGTGTTTATTTTTATTTTTTTATATTTTGTAAAGAGTGCAGTCAACATCATTGGGAAGGACAATTTAATAACCACTGGTTGGGACACATCCCCACTGTCCATTCTAATTCTATATCCTTGTACTGCAGTTACAACTATTGTTACTTCTATAGAAACTACTGTAGTCACTACTGTATTTACTATTGTAGTCACTGCTGTAGTTACTACTGTAGATACTACTGTAGATACTACTGTAGATACTACTGTAGTTAATACTATAGTTACTGTTGCAATCATAACTGTGGTTACTACTATAGAAACTACTGTAGCTATAGCCAACACAAACATTTGAACAGACTGTTGCTATATTTGATATGTAATGCTATAAATGTTCACTGTCATGGGACACACACATGGCTTGATGAGAACTGATCACATGCTGGATGACTTGGCATTTAACCATGGTGTGAGAACCATAATCTTCACTGACATCTGGATTATTGTGATGAAGATGGCTTACCGGCATCCTTTGTTCCCCACAGCTGTGCAGGAGTATGAGGATCTGCAGAAAAAGAATGAGACAGCAGCATTGAAAGTAAGTGTGTGTTTCTTGCCATCTTTGAATATGAAACTGTTAAATTAATCCAAACTGAAACAGCAGCTGCAGTAACAGCAGTTCTCTTAGATGGGATCACCCATGAGTAGGGTAACAGGAGATTATGCAGCTGCGCCAGTAAGGATTACTGTATCACACCTTATAGCTAAACAGGATATTAGTTGTTTGTGGACTATTTCAGAAAGAGATCACACATATGAAAAATAACTTTCTGAAGAACATCATGGTGACAGAAAAGCCAAAGAAAGAAAAGAAAAAAAATTATTTTCTTAATTTTACTAGAAGATACATTACTTCCTGAAGACCAAGACTATTTTTAAATAATCTAATATCCCTGGCAAACTCCACATCCTTTACAATAAGCTCATGAAAGTATGATTACAGAATTAGTATAATATGTATAAATAGTATAATACAGTATAATATGAATATATAATAGAAGTGCTGTAATGTGTTTGTGGAGATCAGTAACAAAAGCAAAACCTGGTGAAAAGCTTCACAGAGCCTGGATATGGTTATAAAGGAGCTACAAAAGTGCAGACTGTTAACTGATGTCAGCTTCAGTTCTATCAAATTTGTTGGCACTACAGAGGATGTAGAAATCTCATAAAGAGAAGATTTCACTGGAAACACTTAAGTGCCACAGCTTTGCTTAGTTTCTACTTTATTCACTTATTTCAGCAATACTTAATATGTTTTATTCACATTAAATATCTCTAAATTGTGTAGTGACAAAAGAAAGCAGGTTGGCCACGGATACAGCAGCGCTATCTTGTGACAAAGGTGTATTGTCTGTCTTTTTTCCAAGTGCAAGAGGCTGGAGGAGGAAAGAGATGAGGCCATGAAGAAACTCAGTGAATTCCAGCAGGGTGAGTTTATCTTGCTTGGGTCAAAACTGCATGCGTAAGGAATAAGAGATTTCATCAGGATTTATTTTATTTTCTAAAATTAAATGGATAAATAAGCCATTAACCCAAGGAAAGAATAACCTTTTCTTTCACGATAAAAAATGCAAATTTTAGACTCATGGGAGTACTTGAATCTGAGTTTAAAAAGATGGTTTTGGCACATGTTGTATCAACTATTTAATTTTGATTTCATCCATCAGATAAGGTGTTGTTGCAGCTGCTTTTAAACACACTATTGAAAAGTCTTTTTTTTTAAAAAGAGTAACCTGGACTCTTCAGTTCCCTCTTCAGTAAATTTTCAGCTCTGAACTTTTCTCTTTATCCAAAGTCATAAAAAGAGTTGCTTTTAACCAATTGCAAACTTTTTTATGTGAGTTTAATATTTGCTTTTTAATTTCAGTCTTACTTTAATCCTTGCCACAGTGCTATTTCTTTTGCTGTTGATCAAGGAAGCACTGCTTTATTAGTGCTTTTGCTTTGATTACTTTGGTTATGGTTAACCACACCATTTACATTTCTCCCTCTTTAGCAGTGTGTAGGTCGTAAAGGTACAACCTTTGATAGGGTCAAGTCTTATTTGACTGACAGGCATTTGTCCCTACAGCTCAGTAAGTTTTCTTTCATTGTGGCCTGGCTCTCTTCTGGGGTAAAGCCCAGGTGACAATGATCCATACCAATAGTATGTCATAAAGTGAAAGTATGTCAGTGAACAAAGGCAGCAGCTACCACCGCTAGATCTTCTTCTTCTTCCTCTAGCTGTAGGCGGTGCAGCTGCAGTCTTCTCGCCATGATTGCCATTTACAAAATTATAAATGTTTCCAAAAATATTCCAGCATATGACATGATCAAGACAGATGTTTGGAGATATTGAACAGCCACCACTTTTATAACCCAAAAAATGCGTCAAAAGCTGTAGGATCTTCTGACCAACAAGTTGAGATTACCATGAGTTACGCGTAGAGGTCCCGACTGGCCACAATCTGAAAACAGTTTTCATGAGATGGCCATAAGTATACTGTTGGTAGGCTCTGAGTCAGCTTTTCAAAGAACATATAAACTTTACACCCAGCATGCGGCAGAAAATCACCTAATTTTCTCAAGCATGGGTCAAATTGCTCTTGCAAATTCAATGGCAGCTATACCGACTTCCTACAAAGACTGTAGGAAACTACAAACTCCAGATTTTGTAGGAACCCACCATTTGTGGGAACCTTTGTGAGCTAGGCTTAAACTGCTTAAGTTATCTAAAGACTGGGTTGGACCTGAATGTTCAGTATCTCAATGAAGATAGACTGGCCCGAAAAAAATAGCTGGTACCCATTGAAAAGATTGGAAATAATTTAACCACAGTGATGTGTTGAACTAAAATGTGTCCCGTAATTAACATCAGAGGCCTCTTTAATCTTCAGTCATTCATTCTGACTTTTTAAAGGGTTAAAAGTGGTCACTCTGCTGTTTGGTATCATGGTGTTCACCACACTGAATATGGACCAGAGAAAGAAATGGAGAGAGTTGACTGAAGAGATCAGAAAAAACATTCTAGACCAACATGTCAAAGTTAAAGGGCAGAAGACTATCGTTCAGCAGATTGATGTTCCTGTGACTACAATTTCAAATGTTATTCAAAACTTTAGGGTCCACAAGAGTGTTGCCAACTTATGTGGACATAGGAACAAGAGAAAACCTGATGACAAATTGAGGAGAAGGATAATACAAATGGTTACCAGAGAGCCCAAAGCAGAGAGATTAAGGTGAACTCCAAGGTCAAGGCCCATCAGTGTCAGATCACACCATCCATCAGTGTTTGAACTAAAGTGGACAACTGAGGAGAAGTCCACTGTTGAAAACTTGGCCTCATTACAACGTTTTTCCACTGATCCAGAATCCAATATTTATTTCAAAGTTAAAATGTAAGAATACTTTATTAATCTCCAATGGGAAATTATTTGTTGTTGTAGTCATGATTCATGACTCTTCAAAGAGTAATTGTAGGTAAACACTAAGGTATTTACACTCCTGTTTATACTTCACTCTATTGGAAGTCTTAGGTGTACAGCAGGGTGAATGGCCAGCGTACACTTATTTAGTAATGCACTTGCATACTTTCTTTAGTCTAGAAAACTGAAGCTTTTTTAAGAAATTAGCTTCAATGATACATTTTAGAGTTTCCTTTTTTTCTTAACCAGTGCAAAGCTATACCTTTAGTTCTCTTGGCACAATGTCTTTGAAAATGCTTACATCTGTGGAACATTTAATTACCCAGGATGTGAGTTTTAATATTGTCTTTCTTATAAGCCCACTAATCATTTAGGTGATTTGTGATCTCACAATCAATTGTTGAAACTAATTTTAGTAGCTTATACAATCTTCTCATTTGTGTTGCTTGTTTGATGCAAACCATGAATTTGACCTTTCTGAAACAGAAGAAAATCTTTCTGATAACAGCAAAATGTTTCTTGTGATGCAGTTTTTTAACGAATGAGAAGCTCCTCCATTACTACATTAAATAGTCTCTTAACTATTTGGGTAGTTTAATCAGAGGTGGTGACTTTTTTGTCCAGCCAGTGTATTGATGGATTCTAACAGTTAGTGTTGTAAATTTGTAATAAGATGTTGAAACTGTAAATATATTTGCAGTTCACTAAAGACCTTTCATGCGGAGTAGCACCTCAGATTGTGACATGAATGTGCTTCTTAGCTTTGCAAATATATTTCAAATATTTTGGCCCACCATTCAATTTTCCTAAATGATTTTCCTTCCAGGTTGAATGTTTTGCTGTGACCACTTTAGTGAAGACACACTGTGAAATGGGGCATGATATGTCAAAAGATGGAGCAAATGGTTTGTCTTTGTAATGGTGACAGTTGTGTGAATTTTCATGTGAATAAATCTGGCGTGTGTCTTGTATTCAGTGACTCTCCTGCCAAAACACATATTGTGTTTGACTTTCGCATTAATAGAGGCTTCCTCACTGTGCCAAGCAGCTGAATATTAGGACCTATTACGTGATTTCATAGCTCTTAGAAAATTGCTCCTATTCAACAACGAAACGGCTGGGGGTGGGGCAGCAGGGTCTGTGGGGGAGGTGGCAGTAGGAGGACAGGGGGAAAAAAAAGGCCCCAACACACAATCATGCCTTTTCAAGCAGAGATGGCAAGGTTGATGACAACATGACCATTGTGTTATAATGATAAGACCACAAAGGCATCTGCCCCCCCTCATCAAGGCTTTCCAGCAGCTGCAGATACAATTTAATTCACTGCTCTGTTGGCGCCGCTGATACCATTATGCAGCACGTCGACACATGGGTAATCACTGTCTTTTCCCAGACTAAAATGAAAAAAGACAAGCACAAAAAGGGGGGGGGGGCAAGATGGAGTGATGATGATGGGAAGGCCAAAACTTACAATTAAGACTTCCAATTTTGACATGGCAGAGCCCCACGTAGACTTGTGCTCATACACTTACCACACTTCTGGCACTGTTTATTTACCATGGCTACCAGTAATTATAATTAACATGTCATTTAGTTCGAGGCGTCCTTTCACAGTGGTTCAGTGTGACCACAGGATTATTGATATAGGCATAGAAGAATGAAGGAGAGGTTGAGGAGGAAAACGGGCAGCTAAGTGCTGTTGAATGACTGATGGGGAAGACACCAGAGGAACGAGGATGTCACCTGGTACTGGCGTTCATCAAACTCCTAATTAGGTTTCAGTGGGGGAAAGGAATTGCCCACAGCAATAGCACTAATCTCAAACGCAATGGTTAATTAGATAAGTGGCAGGACATTCTCAAGGGGGGGGTGCTTTTTTTTTTTTTTTTTTAAACAACTTTAGTTTAATTGTAGCTCTGAAAAGATTACATTTTGAGATTTGAAACTTCACCAGTCTTTTTGTCATTCACAATTTTTTTTTTTTTTTACTTTCCAGTAAAAACAGTAGAACATGTTACTAAAGAGAAAACCATTTGCTCTTCAACTCTCTTTAACTCCAAAAAGCTTTACTTATTTATTTATAACCTCAGTTCCGCAAGTTTAGATATGAGCAACAAAAGGCTGTGTGAGAAAGGCAGTAATCCAACTGCTGGAAAAAGGAGTTTGGAAGAAGAACTGTTCTTGTATCACCGTTTGTTTTGTTTGTTTTTTTTTAATTTAATCCACCATCCTATTAATATACAAATAAAGTCTATTGACTATCAGGTTAATCCATTTCAGACTTTATCCAAATGCAATTCAGATAATTGTCTCACCAAGCTTCACAACAGGCTCTCACCAAGCTTCACAACAGACTCATCTTCCGAAACTAAACGTTCCTTATAAAGGGTTTGAGCTTCACCCATCCTAATTGGGT
>JAOWBL010000007.1:1212518-1229084 GCA_028564865.1 Zenarchopterus dispar | reverse complement strand
TGTAAAGTAGTTAGTTTAATCCTTGGTGTTTTATTCTTCCAGTAGAATTTTGTAATAATTGAATCTAAAGACTTGAAACAGGCAGGAGAAGGCTGCCTTGGGGTCATTGAGAATAGGTAGTTTATTTTAGGGATAATTACCATTTTAATTATTGCTATTCTGCCCATGGTAGACAGAATCTTAGTTTTGTCACCATTTAGTTTGAGGAAGTTTGAAAAAAACTAAGACTTGATTGGTTTTCAAGTCTGCGCAGCATCTTGTTTCTTTGTCCTATATTTCATTTAGTTTTCTGTTGAGAAAAGGTCTGGACTACAGGCAGGTCAGTTCAACACTTGGACTCTTCTACAAAGCCCTGCAGGTAGTGGATGCATTGTGTGGTTTAGTATTGTCTTAGTGAAAGATCTAATGTCTTTGGCTCAGAGAAAATGGTTGACCATGTTCACATTTGTCTTCTTTACATGACAGAACTTCAACCTTCATTTATAGATGACATAACCAACTCTGTTCTTTGAGATTTATGGATGTATTCCTGAGTCCAGATAGTCAAAGTCTTTGCATTCTTATGCAAACAGTCTATGTCTATAAATTGTGAAACAATTGTGATTTAATTGGAACAGTTGTAGTTGTAATCGTTCTAATGTTTGACATTTGTAGATGTGGTTTTTCAACAATTATATTACTCTCTAAGATGCTCTTTTTAAACCTAAGTCACTGATCAGTTGATAATTAAACATATTAGTTATAGATGGTCCTCTGAATGTTTCTTTTTGTTACCAGTTACTTTTTCAGCCTTTTGTTGCTTGTGAATCAACTTCTTAGAGATTCGTTGCTGCCTTCAAGATGCCATTTTTTTCTTAAGGTGGTACATTTTTATAGACATTTTATGTCTTTGTGTAATATATGTTTATGGTTGTGAGTTAATTACACTTTATGAGACAGACAAATCATCATATTCCTTTTTCATTACATTTTGTTTATTTTTTTGACCAAACATAGACCATGGTAATAAATGTTCTCCCTCCCTGTCATTTAATTCTTATGTTCATTGCTTTTGTCTCCTCCAGCTGAGCTCTTTGGAAAACCAGAGGTGAACGACATCAAGTTCCTGTTCCTTGTTGGAGGTTTTGCTGAGTCAGCCTTACTGCAACAAGCTGTCCAGAACATGCTCCAGGGCCGCAGCCGCATCATCATCCCCCATGATGTCGGCCTCACCATCCTGAAAGGTGCTGTGCTTTTTGGCCTGGACCCCAGTGTCATTAAAGTCCGTCGGTCACCTTTAACATACGGGGTAGGTGTCCTTAATCGCTTCGTTGAGGGGAAGCACCCGCCAGAGAAACTTCTGGTGAAGGACGGGACACGCTGGTGTACTGACGTCTTCGATACCTTCATCGCCGCTGACCAGTCTGTGGCGCTGGGTGAGAATGTGAAGCGGAGCTATACTCCAGCAAAGCCTTCCCAGCAGGTCATTGTCATCCATGTCTACTGCTCCGAGAAGGAGAGCGTGGGCTTCATCAGTGAGCCTGGCGTCAGGAAGTGTGGGACACTTCGCTTAGATGTGAGTGGAACAGAGAGCACAGCACCGCGCCGTGAGATCCAGACGCTCATGCAGTTTGGTGACACAGAAATTCGAGCCATGGCGGTGGATGTTTCTACCGGACGCACCGTCAAAGCGAGCATCGACTTCCTGAGCCATTAAGTAGGTCTCCACAGTTTATATTGCAGAAATCCTGAAGGCAGTGGAAACAAAACAGCTTGCACATATACACAGAACATGTTAGGGGTATGTTTTGGAAAGTGGTGAATGTTAATGTGTCTTAATGCTCAGTTGCTCTGATTTGCAGAATAATGGTAGATGTTAAACAAAAACAACTTCAGCTTAAATCTAGACTTTTAACGGTAGCATCCATGACACAGCAACAAGTAGAAACATCAGAGAGCTTCAGATTTGTTTGCAGGCTGTTACCTCCCTCCATCTTATTTGATCAGTACCTGAGTTTAAAAAAACAACAACAACAACATGTTTCCCATGGTGAGGCTGCAGCTTTGGTGAGTCAGGCTTAAAAGCTACAAAGGTGAAGGCTGCTGTAGAGCTCTGTTATATTTTTCTACTCTCAGCCACAAATATCTTCAACATTATCTAATATTCCATCACAATTTATGACTGCAAGTAAACATGCCCCACTTTCATCACAGCAGTCTGTGTCTAAATGTGTTTGGTTTGATAAGAGCATGAAAGGTCATTATTATAACCTGCTCTGATGAAACTTAGTAGTCTGTCCAATGCAGAATTTCTTTATAATTCTGAGGACTATGCCATTAGTTTTGCATGATTTGGCTCTCCTAAGTTTTCAAAAAAAAAAAAAAATTAAGAATCACAAAGGGAGGTTTCTCCTGAAAACAAGCAGAGTTGACTCAACTGTTTGCTGATTGGTTGAGTTCCTGGAGGGCCACTGATGGACAGCACTAAAGATTCATGAACAAGCGCATGCTTGCACCTGGTGAGTCATGTTTTCAACTTATCACCACATTATCAATGCTATTTCTTCAATCTTTCATATAAACCTGAACACCTCACTTCCATGTTGAATGCTGAATCAGACTGAATGATTTTTCCTTGGTAGTGTGAGATGCAATACAAAAGTGTGAGACTCGGTAACTTTGCTCATTGCCGACACAATGCACATATTCACTGGTTGCCAATACAACACAGATGTTTCACTTACCTCTTGTTACTCAGACTCATGACCTTCCTGGGCTGAAATGGTACCAACTTTCAGCCTTTGTTTCCCTGCAAGTCCAGCAGCATGCTGCTTCATTCATATTAGTCATAAAACAGTTCTCTGTGAAGTATTGCAAGAGCAAAACTACATCCTCTCTGTTACCGGCCCAGTAAAACAAACCATATCCACTGAGCCATAGTCCACCACAACCATTTTTAGAGACATCTTGGAAACACAGGAAACACAGGATATATAAGAAAACTGACATAGAGAGCCAAAGTTAGAAACGAACGCTTGGAAGGAAACTTGAAAACCCAGAAAAACTCCATCCATTTTGTAAACATAGATCTATCTACTTTATTGTTTTGAATCACATCTAAGATGATAATTTATCATAACAATACGGCAGATGAGTCTGAAAACATAAAAGCACACTTCAAAGATTTCTGAGACTTCTGTTATTAGTATCATCATGAGCCAGACAGTTAGTGCTCTGAAGGATTTATTGGCCTCAGTTTATCGTAATTAAATAATGCTATCCTCCATTTATATTCTGTTCAAGTTTGAATTGTGTAATACTCCATATAATTATAAAGTGAACTGAAGAGACAAACTACAGAAAATTCTGATTTATTTTCACCTCATTAAGTTTATTGCTAACCAGTCAGAAATCAGTTGAGTATTAACATCCAAGAATTTATTAGATATGTATAAACATAATAGATGATGTCAAATAAAGTCAATTTTCCAATACTGAGAACTGTTGACAAAAAAAAATGCTGCCATTATTTGAAAAATGGCATTTTGATTAATTTATTGATTCAGATAACGTTTGAATCAGTTGTCTAATCATGCAAAACAACCAGTATAGTCCTTTAATATTATCCACTTTAAGAATCGTCATGTGAAATGTGTTGCCAACTCAGTCTAAAAAAAAAGAAGAGCCATAAAAATGCTTAATTGTTGCCCTTTCATTTATTTCTGCTTTTGATCAGCTGTAGACAGAGCTCTACCTGCCTACTTCAGTATTTTCAGTTCAGCTGCCATTGCACGAAAAGATGCAGGCAGATGAAACAAGCATTTATGTTTATTTCTGTAAATACAGTATTTAAATATTGTACAGATTTTTTAGCATTGTTGCAGCAGCTTTAGAAACAATAGTTTGTGTGTATGTGGGGGTGAGTTTTCACATTGACATTTCACAACACTTTTTTCCTCACCAGCCATGCATGAGAGACCATGGTGTTTTTGATTAATGTGTGTGTTCAAAGATCCGCTGCGTGGCCTTACTCTTATTTTGCAATCACTTAGGAAACTTGAATACCTCTGTCCTTAAATGACATTTCAGTCTGTTCAGTCTGCTGTTGGTTGGTGTTTGACTAACAGTCTGAATTTGTCCAGATCCATTTCCATCTATCCTTCAGTGCTCTCTAAGAATATCATCATGAGTTTTTTACAATTAAAAAGTACAATACAATCATGTCCCCACCCTAACAGAAGGAAATTAAGCCTGCGAATTTGGTGGAACCATGAATGAAACCTGAAGTTTAGCTGAAGACTGAGTCAACAATAATCATCTAGATAAACCTCTCTAGATTATCAACCAATCAGAACATACTAATGTGTACATAGCTTTATAAACTAGTGTGACTTAAGACCAGCTTTAAACTTAATTTGAAGGCCGTTTCATGTCCATCAGACTCTCCTGACATCCTGATAGAAAAGCTTTACAAAAACAACTAAAGAACTTTTCTGTGAGCTGGTCCTTAATTGACACCATGAGCAGACAGAAGACCAGCTTTTGTCAAGTTAAATGACTGTTTTATTGCTGCTTGACAAACTATTGTTAAATGAAATATGAAAGTACAACAATAGAAGTTGACCAACACATTTTGGAGCAAAATTCAAGTGATATTTTTAAAACCTTAGCTTCGAAATGACGTCGTTTCCATGAAGTCATGTTGTGTGACAAAGTTGTTTTCTGTTATGGTTGTGAACTTGTTATCCTAACCCTTCTCTCCCTGCAACCAGAAGTGCTGGGGTATGGGGCGATCTCGGTGAGCACTGGGCTTTGGCACACCTGCAGCCAGTGTGCTCGAATCAGCTGGCTTCTTAAGCCATCCCTCCCTGGTATCCCGTGTGGGATTATTGTTCTACGCCTTTGATTCATACGTGTGCTTCCCATGTTTTCAGATACCTCGCTAAGTAATTTCTAGTTGCCGTATTGATGCTAGTGCCAGTGAGCCTAGTGTGTTTTCATTGTTTGGAGTTAACAGTTTAGTAGTTCCCATGTGAATGATGATTTTTTTTTTTTTGTTTAACCTTTTTGTTGATACTTTGTTTCCTAGTGGATTATCATTTTGTTGATACTTGTGAATAAACTGCCCTTTGGAACCTTGCTCTGCAACTGGGTCCTGGACATCCTTACTGGGCATAACAGTTTTCTCTCATACTGTGATATGTCTCTCAAAGATAACAGCAATAGATAACAGTTCTGTCACCACCAAAGTCATTGTTTTTACTCTAAAGAGATGTAGACATGTGCAGCCCATTAGCACAACCCATAGTTCATGATTTCATGAAGGAGCAGAGGATTCAGAGTTTTACAAATACTTGTTTCATGAGTGAAGTTCTCTGGTTGAGTTGCTACATCAGACTCAAAGAACCCAGTTCCTACAGAAAACCAAGTCAGGCTCTTTGGTACATGACCCGTAGATGTGAAAAAGTGGGCATATTTTCTGATAGATTGTGTGGATTCATGTGCCAGAGCGTCTGATTATCTTCCTGCCTGAGCTTTAACACGTCTCCCACCTTCAAGACTATTCTCTCAATTTCTTTGAGTTTTGCAGAAACAGATGCAGAGTTTTCTGTGTTCTGCAGAAATTTTGGATCGCTGTCAGGCAGGTAGATAGTTTGAGGTGCGCTGAAGCCATTAGAGAGCATGATTGTTCAAGTCAAGAAGAAAACACTGCATAAATATTCTGTTCAGTGCAAAAAAAGATAAATTATTAGGCTTCAAAAGTGCAAGATTTTTCAAAATGGAAACTTCTTCATGAGAATTACAAGGGAGTTTTCAATACTGGTTACAACAAAAACTCTTTCAGTTCATCAATTATGTTTTGGTAATATTGGTAGGACAGATGTATTTGAGTTATAGTATTAAAGTGTAACAAATACACATTGTGTTTAAATAGTAGCTGCCTAGCCAGTAAAGCAGATATGCTAGGTGTGAACTCTAACAGCGTTTTCAGTTTAAGAGAGACTGGGCCAGACTGGGAACACCGTAGCACCATTCCAGACCAGAAACATGACCACAAACACTGCAGCATTAGGATGAGGTGTTGGGCTGGTGGTTTATCTCAGTAATCTGAAGCGGTTTGTGGCCACTCAGATGAGGGTGTTCTAAAGTGAGCTTTTAGGGTTAGCTTGGGTCAAAATATGTCTAAAACATTGGGTTTTGGTTAGAATATAAGGGTGAAGGGGAAGGATTGGGGTCCGGTTAGGTTGAGGTTGTGGGAAGGGGTTAAATTAAGGTAAGAAATGGGAGTCCGGGGTTAAGGTTTAGAAATTATGTTTAGCATTAGGGTTGGGGATTAGAGAAAGCTTTCTAACTGGGAGTGGGATCACAATTTTGCGGTGTAGAGTGGGGTTTGGGTTCTCCACAGGCTGCAGTCAGGCGCTGCTCATTTCATCGATACTTTAACATGCGAATTAACTCGTCGCTGGGATGCTGTTTCTTCTGGCATCTGCTGCCAGTTTTCTCTTCTCTTACAAGAAGGTTGATTATAGTCTAACTTAGAAAACTAAGTAAGGAGTCCCTATCCTCTGATCTTGGCTGTTTTCTCCAACTTTTTCACAGTACATATATATTTTTAGCTAACTCCTTATATATGTTTGTGGTATTTCATTAAGTGGTTTTAGAATATTTTTTCTTCTATTTTACAGCACTGTGTAAAAAACACTACCAATCTCACCCTATACAATGATTTCTACATAGTTCCATTAATTCCCATGTTGACTTTAACTATTGGAATATTTCTTAAGTTTCACGAGTGTAAATTCCCATAAAAAGTTACTGCACTATTTTCTCCTCTTTTGTAACCATTTTTCCTGCCTGCTGGCAGTTATGTCCATTTCAGTGTAATATGGGATTTCTTTGATTTTCTAAGTGCAACTTACTGAACTTAACTAAGGAAAACATTTGCATCATAGTGAACTTGCTTATTCACATGTGTAATCCTTCAGCATCTAACAGCAACAGTATACTTGATATTAGTCTGTTACTAGTAGACAGTACAGAAATGACAGTATCCATAAACAAATAAAACATAAGGGAAAAGGGGATGAGATGTTGTGAAAATTGATCAAAGAGCTGCTTTTCTGTCTTCCTCTTGAAAATGAGCATGTAGAGATCTCCGATTGTGGTACGTGACCATAAGGGCAGTTATTTCCTACTCTAAGTGGTGTTTACACAGCTTTCTAAGCCAGTTCAGCAATTAGCAATTCAGTCATTCAATAAAGATGTAACATATCACTGTGATAATTACTCCAAATGGAAGGAGAAAGAAAAATGCTGCTTCGCTAGTTTGGTTCCAGGAAGACGCTGACTTCTGTCTGAGTGAGTGGTATTGATTAACAGCCCCCTCAGATACTGTATGTTACATATGGTAAAGTGTTGTTGAAGGTCTTATTTAGAAACAATTTTCAAGTCATTTTATTACTTCTTTTATTTGAACTATGAATTCAAGCTTGCCTCGCTTTTCAGTGTCGATGTACAAAGCTACACACGTCTGCTGTGTTTGGCTCTCTTTCTCTAAAGCACGCTTCGCATGCGTCACATAGGAATGACTAAGGCGCTGATCACTGTTACTAATTCACAAATCTGAAATAAAAGCAGATGTGCTGGCAGGGCTGCCAGTTCAAACATCGTGGACTTGATGTTTGACAGCATTGTGAAAACAGCAGTTCAGCACTTTACTTACTTTACTGATAAATAACCCAAGATTCCTTTATTCCTTCTACATGTCTCTGTGCTCACAATAGATCAGCATTAATTCAGAGGATCTAATAATATTGTTTGTTATCCTCAGTTAGATAATTGCTCTGTATTTTGTGTAAACTTGACTTTTGTGTGATGGACAGGGTACTCTGAAGCAACAGTTTTTCAAAATCACCTGAAGTCATGTTTAGCTTCGTGTTCTTGGTGCTGTGAAGAAGCAGCTTCGGGCTGATTTGAGGTAGCAGAACCACCAAATTGAGTCGTGTACAATAATCTGCTTGTCTATATCTGAAAATGTCAAAAACTCAAAGGACTTTACTGTAAAGGGACTGAGCTTTTAGTGGGAATCACTCTGGAAAGCAACCGTGAACGTGTTCTTTTCTCTTAAAGTGTTATTGCAAAAGAAAAGTTTGGGTTTTCTTTTTTTAAAAATCTTGAGTTACTTATTTCTTCTCTTGCTGTTTTCACACTATTTGGTGTATTTTGATCAATGCCATGTATTACCTGTCAGACCGTCACCAATAAAATGTATGTGTATTTCAAATTCTTTTGTCTGCTCATTTTACTCATTTTTAGAAATGTATGTTCATCCACTTCCAGGAGAGCAAACCTTGTTTAGACACCAGGATGGTTTAATTTTGATCGATGAAACTTCTGCTACAGTCACACCTGGTTTCCACAGTTTTTAACCTCAAAAGTGGAAACCTTTTTTTTTTAAATTTTTTTTTATTCAACTCAGACCTCATTTCATTTTGTCAGCATGGTTGTTACAAACTGGTGTGGGTAGATAAAACCTACATTTCCTTCATGGGCCACGACAAATCCTTCTCTGCTCCATCCAAAGATAATCAAAACAGATGATCTCCAGTTTGATGAGATGGAACAAGCTCGGCTGACATTGTTCTTGCTATGAGCTGCTATGAACTCGCAGTTAAAAGTGCGAGTATTTCAGTAGCACAGGTTTTGCAACCAAAGATTATCTGAGATCATTTTCCAGCAGTGTCTGAAATCCTACAAGTTCATCCACCAACTAGTACATTAAAATGCAACATGCAATGATGTATTTATTAATGCGACTTGCTTGATCTTCCCTAACCATGACTGGGCCAGGTGTGTGCGTACACAATGCAAGGAGGGACAGACATCAGCAATGGTCTGAGCAAAACAACATAAATCTAGAGATGGTTCTAAAGCTATTCCCGATCAACTACCAATTCAGAGTTCAACAGTCTCCAGGGAGAGAAATTATTCACAAGTGGAAAACATTCAAGAATGTTGCCATTTGTCCCAGGAGCGGACATCCCAGCATAATGACTCCAAGATCTGAAAAAAAGCTAATAAAAATTTTAAAATGTGATATCTGAAAAGGACATGGAAGCACAACTGAGATCCTTAAGAATGCACGTGAAGACAATGCAAGGACTTTTGGGACAATGTCTTCTGGACAGATGAAAGTTGTCCAGGAAAACAGGACAAAGTAACAACTGAAACTATGTCCATACCAGTTCTGCTTCCCTTTTGAAGTGATGTGAGAAGGAATGACAACATTCCAAAGGGGTAAAATTTCTACTTTTTCTTTTAATATAACTTGTGTTTGAAATGCAAAAATAGATGCTTATTAACAAATGAAGATACACTGAGTATCTTTGGGTAATATTGTGCAAAGAAAAGTCCAAGTTATTTAAACTTTTCTTGTCCTTATTCCATCTTTTTCTGATTTTAGGTTGTAGGTTTCATGGAGCACATATTTACAAAATGTAAAGAAAGTATTTCCTATGCTGAAGAAGGAATAAGAAGCTGCAAGGCTCTTGTCCTGAGTATTAGTATTCTGCACTTCAACATGTATGTTAAAGTGCAGAGGTTTAGGAGAAAAATGAGCCAAATGTTTGAATGCAGTTGGGACTGGAAGCAATTCAACTATTACACTTATTGTGCTGAGGGAAGAAAAGTCGCCACCTTTCCCTCTGTACATGGGAGACGGCATTTACAGAAACCTGGAGCTGAAAACTGTCCAAAACCACAAACCGAAGTTCATTCAAATGGCTCCTACAAAAAAAAAAGCTAACTCACGTGCTGATATATCAGATGTTTCCTGATTCTCATTGATGAGAATGATTGAGCTCATTGATGTCATGTATTTCAGGGGCCAGGAAATGGCAGAAGTCACATCGAGGTTGGTACAGATATGTCTTGAGCCACATGGTAGGTCTCCTCAATGTTCTCACTGTGCCATCATTTATTTAACAAGGAATTTTGGTCTATTTTTCTTTACAGTGTTTCTTCACATCATTGAGCTTTTGGAATTTATTTATTTATTGTTTTGTATGTTGTTAAAGAACCTTGATTGTTCAATCTTTCTGATGTACATTTGTTTTTATGATGCCGTCCAGTTTTGACTTGAAGGTTTACCTGTCGGAAACACAATCTCACTTTTGTCTATGGAGGACTCTAGTACTCTGGTCTAACTCTTGAGGAATTCGTGGTTCACTCGTTGACTGCCCATGTCATGTTTCTTGAAATTTTGGATCTCATCATGTATTATCTGTATTCACTAATGCAGAAAGTAAACAATTCTGCTACAGAACATTATAATCTTATTCACAGTGATATGATCAGTGTAAATATAAATGAATCAGAAACTGTATCCCTGATGTGTCATTATTTTACTTTATATATTCATTTTTACTCATTTTGGACTGAAATCTAAGCAATTAGCGGTATGATGAGACAACACTGCCACCAAGTGGCTGTCACGAAAAATAACACGTTTCAAATCTGCTTTGTTGGAGTGTAGAGGTTATTACTGCACTGACCAGAACTTCTATACAAAATAAAAGGGATGCCAGTTCATCTAAACATCATCGAAAAATCACAAAGAAAGTTTATAAAAAGAAATAACTAAATATAACAACAGAAGAGAGCTAGAGGCTGAAAGTAAATATCATGCTATTTTAATACAGTAAACATTTGATTGACATTCAAATTAGCTGTGAGTGAAGCACTGTTGCTTCACAGCAAGAAGGTTCCTGGTTTGACTCCCGGCCCAGCAGGAGTCTTTCTGTGTGGAGTTTGCATGTGCTTCCTGTGCTTGCATGGGTTCTCTCCGGGTACTCCATCTTCCTCCCACAGTCCAAAAATGCGTACGTTAGGTTGATTGAGAACTCTAAATTGCTCGTAGGCGTGAGTGTGAGTGTTCGTGGTTGTTTGTCTCTATAGGCTGCAGGATGACCCAGGTAAATGTTCACAGGCACCAGTATTGGCAGTTCATATTTTTTAAAAGCAACAAATAACCAGCATCAACTCATAAATCAGTTTGCCCTAAAATGTTTACTTTTTTAACAAATTTCTTTTCATTTCATTTGTGATATTGCTTTAAAGTCTTTGGCTCTTCAAGTCTTCTTGTTTTTGACTTTAAATTTTTATTGACATCTCTCTTATTTTTCCAGTGGCTTTAAGATGCAGCCCTCTTAAAGTTAAATAAAGTAATATCACGACTTACATCATGTAAAACATGTGAATGGGCCAGTGTCCTTAAAACAAGTTAAATCTGTGCTTGGCTTTAAATAATGAATTTTACTTGTAAAGTTACTTTGTTGTGAGCGTTGTGTGTTTTTATCTAGTGTACATATTGATCTAGAAGTCAACTAACAAGATTTTTTAAGGCCATAAAATGTCAACCCATCAGTTGATCAATCAGGCTACCTCTAAAAATATCACTATTTTCTGTGTGTATCTTAATAAAGAGATGCACACTGATAAACAGCACATCTGAACTAACCAGACTTTCTTTACTCTTGTTCTTCTTAATAAATATCAAAACCAAGCTATTGGTTTAGCACATGAAGACTGTTTACTGCCACAGTGGTACAGTAATGTGTCATTAGTAATTTATATATTTGACAGTGAACCATGTGTGATTGTGGTTTAAAGATATTGTGGGGGTCATGATTTATGAACTAAACAGACATCCAGTTTGAGCCAAACTGATGGAATAACTATAACAAAATGACATGATTTCTCATTGGGTTTGTCTTTATTCCCCTGGTGGAGATGCTGGGAAACTGCAATGCCTCCAAAGAAGAAATAAAAACTAGCTCTTTGCTTTGTAGGTTACAAAAACTCCCGTGCAGGAAGAATTTTCCATTAAACTCTGAGTTTTTTTGTCCCTCTCAAACACCCCCACAGATGATTCACTCAGCCGGAGTACGAAACTAAACACAGCCACTTACTCAATGACCAGAATACATTTAGGCACTAAGTGTATTATTCTTCCAGAAGTGGAGGTAGAGAGCCACTCGACCCTCCACAGGCCAAGGTTGTTTTAGCCGAGATGTGATGCGTGTGTGTGGGGGTGGGTCAGTGGAATTGGACTGTGAAGACTGGATGAGAATGTTAGATAGGTGTGGCTGATTTCCCTCAAATGGCTATGAAGGAGAGCTGTTGCTACGGCAATCTGAAGGGACCTTAACTCTCCAAGAGGCCCCTTAGTTGCCGGCTCGGCTGCCCTCCCACATACGCACTCTTTCCAGTAAATGCCAGGGCTCCAGATCTACAGGGCCAACCAATAAAATCAGAGGATGCTGACAGGGAGCTTGACATGCTTTGAGAATGTTGAAGCTTCTTTTAGCTGAGAACAGACCTAATGTAAAGTTCGTTAGGATTTGTTTGTCTGAATTGAATATGTGTATAACCTTCATAAGTGTTCAGGTGTAAAGGTATGCCAGAGCACTTAACAAATACATTTATGTGTGTAAACAGACAGGCTGAAGTTAAGTGAAGGAGGCAGATCTAGTTGTTGGTTAATGGAGCTTGTGTTCATGGAGGTTGTTGAGTGACTGTTGAAACATACAAAAAACTGACATTACAGTCAGCAACCAAGGAAATGTCCCTTAAAGTGAGCTTGTACTTGTACCACACAAAGATACACTCTTGTTCAAAAGTTAGTACCCCCTCTTTTATTTGTTTTGTATTTTGGGGTAGAAATACAGCAAAAAATTATCTTATCATACTCTACAACCACAAATGAACAGCATATAACTTATTGCACTGTGCAATTAGTCACACTAATCACTTAGTCATTAACCCCTTAGCCTTAACCCCTCCACCTTGTCGTGGTGGAGGGGTTTGAGTGTTCCAATGGTTCTAGGAGCTCAGTTGTCCAGGGCTTAAGCCCCTGGTATGGTCACCCAAGACAAACAGGTCCTAGGTGAGGAGCCAGACAAAGTGCAGTTCAAATGACCCCACATGATTTACGAAAACAAGAGTTTTGCTCTGGAACCAGTCCTCTTAAGAGGGGTTGGACCCTGATCCATTCTGAAGTTGCCAACCAACCACTCTGAAGGCGCTGTGCAGGGGTGGGCATACTTATTGCCCTGCAGTTCGGTGCCTGTACATTGGGGTTCACACAGGTGAACGACAGAGTAGTCTCCCTCTGTCTTTGGGTGGGTGGGGGGTGGGGGTGCAAATCCTAACTGCTGTCTGTGCTTATGCACCGAACACGAGTTCAGAATACCCACCCTTTTTGGAGGCCTTGGGTGGGGTGCTGGAGAGTGCCCATGCTAGGGACTCCCTCATTCTGCTGGGGGACTTCAATGCTCACATGGGCAATGACAGTGACAGACCTGGAGGGGGGGTGATTGGGAGGAACAGCCCCTCTGATCTGAACCCAAGTGGTGTTTTGTTTTTGGACTTCTGTGCTCGTCATGGACTGTCCATTACAAACACCATGTTCAAACATAAGGGTGTCCACATGTGCACTTGGCACCAGGACAATCTAAGTTGCAGGTCGATGATCGACTTTACTGTTGTTTCATCAGACTTGCGGCCACGTCTTGGACACTCGGGTTAAGAGAGGAGCAGAGCTGTCAACCAGTCACCACTTGGTGGTGAGTTGGCTTCGATGGTGGGGGAGGATGCTGGCCAGACCTGGCAGACAAATATATAGTAAGGGTTTGCTGGGAATGACTGGCGGAGACCCCTGTCGGAGAGAGCTTCAACTCCTACCTCTGACAGAGCTTCAGTCATGTCCCGGGGGAGGTGGGGGACATCGAGTCCGAATGGACCATGTTCCATGCCTCCATTGTCAAGACAGCTGACTGGAGCTGTGGCTGTAAGGTGTTTGGTGCATGTCGCAGCGGTAATCCAAAAACACGCTGGTGGACACCAGCTGTTAGGGATGCCATCAAGCTGAAGAAGGAATCCTATAGGGCATTTTTAGCCTGTGGGACTCCAGGGGCAGCAGATACGTACCAGCAGGCCAAGCGGACTGTGACTTCAGTTGTTGCCGAAGCAGAAACCTGGGTGTAGGAGGAGTTCGAAGAAGCCATTGAAAACAACTTCCAGACAGCTTCAAAAAGGTTCTGGCCCACCATCCGGCGGCTCAGGAGGCGGAAGCGGTGCACCACCAGCATTGTGTACGGTAGGGATGGGGCTCTGTTGACCTTGTGACATTGACATTGTGAGTTGGTGGAGGGAATACTTTGAAGGCCTCCTCCATCCCACCGACACACCTTCCGATGAGGAAGCAGACCCTTTGAGCTAGGAGGTGGGCTCACCTATCTCTGGGGTCCCCGAGGTGGTTGAGAAGCTCCTGGGTGGCAGGGCACTGGGGGTGGATGAGGTCCGGCCTGAGTTTCTTAGGGCTCTGGATGTTGTGGGGCTGTCTTGGCTGACATGCTTGTGCAACATCGCGTGGACATCGTGGGCAGTGCCCCTGGATTGGCAGACTGGAGTGGTGGTTCCCCTTTTTAAAAAGGGGGGACAGAAGGGTGTGTTCCAGTTATAGAAGGATCACACTCCTCAGCCTCCCTGGTAAGGTTTATTCAGGGATACTGGAGAGGAGGGTCACCAGATAGTCGAATCTTTGATTCAAGAGGAGCAGTGTGGTTTTCGTCCTGGCCATGGAATGGTGGACCGGCTCTACACCCTCAGCAAGATCCTAGAGGTGGCCCTGGAGTTTGCCCAACCAATCTACATGTGTTTTGTGGACTTGGAGAAGGCTTTCGACCGTGTCCCCCGGGGACTCCTGTGGGTGGTTCTCCAGTAGTATGGGGTGCCAGAAGCTCTTATATGGGCTGTCCGGTCCTTGTACGCCCGGTGTCAGAGTTTGGTCTGCATTGTCAGTTGTAAGTCGGACTCGTTTCCCATGGGGGTTGGACTCCACTAGGGCTTCCCTTTGTCACCAATTCTGTTCATTACTTTCATTGACAGAATTTCTAGGTGCAGCCAAGGGGTGGAGGGGGTCCGGTTTGGTGACCTCAAAACCAGGTCTCTGCTTTTTGCAGATGATGTGGTTCTGTTGGCTTCATCGGGCCAGGACCTTGAGCACTCACTGGAGCGGTTCGCAGCTGAATGTGAAGCGGTGTGAGAATCAGCACCTCTAAATCCGAGACCATAGTCCTCAGTTGGAAAAGGGTGAAGTGCCTCCCTGCTTAGGCTACTGCCCCCACAATCCAACCACGGATAAGTGGAAGAAGATGGATGGATGGGATTAGTTAATCAACAGAAATGAAGAATAAAGGTATATCTGCTGAGATGCTGTTAGATATTTCACCAAACATGGATCTTGGCATTTAGTCCAAACAACTCCAGAAACAGGCAGAAACATGCAGTTCTGTCAGGTGAATGGTGGAGTCACACTGAGTCTCGCGAGAGGGGCACTAAGAGAGAGGGAAAATTTGAATATGCTGGAAGACGCTAACTAGAGAAATTAATGCAAACGAGATTAATCGATTAATATGTTCAACTAGATTAATTAGATTAATACTCCGCCGACACTCATCCTCCGTGAGTAGATATATTTTGGTAATTTAACAGCTTTATGCAGGAGTAACTGACGGATCTCGAAAACTATATTGACGGATATTACGAGAAGTATAATATTGATCCCGTCGTGCAGCCAGAGACAGACAATCCTAATAAAAGGAAAAAGACTTCCTCTACGGACACAAGCGATCTACCAACAACCGAAGTAGAGGTTAGTGTGTTAGCTTCGATTAACAAGAAACTTGATCTGCTGGTTACGTTACACAGCGAGATCAAAGAGTTACGAGCAAGTTTAGAATTCGCTCATAATCATATTGAAAAACTCGAACAAGCTAATACGTCTCTCCAAGCCACCATTAAAGGTCTCGGAGAAAAAATGGATTCAGTGATGAAAGACAATAAAACCATGAAAGAAACTATATTAGATCGACAAACACGAAGCATGAGAGACAATATTATGTTTACTGGTATATCAGAAAATCAAGACGAAAACCCGGAAGAACTTGTTAAAGAGTTCATGAAAACGCAACTAAAACTCCCGACTGAGACTGTAAATCAAATCAGTTTTGCCAGAGTTCACCACCTTGGGAGACACAAGGATAAATCATCCCGGCCCATAGTTGCTAAACTAGAACATTATAAACATAAACAAATCATCAAGAACCGAGGTAGGGAGCTGAAAGGAACAAACTACGGTGTTAATGATCAATTTCCCCGAGAAATTAATGAACGACGCAAAGTTCTCTACCCGATCATGAAACAACAGAGATTAAACAATAAACGAGCTTATATAATTGTAGATAAACTTTTTGTTGATGGACAGTTGTACCGAGATGTAAATACCACCCCGTGGCTTTACTAAATAAAGGTAAGGATCATTAATAAATATAAATTGCGGGAAAGTTAATCATGACCGCTATCTAATTTATTAAAACATATATATATATATATATATATATACACATATATTTAAAAGAGAAGGAAAAAAAAAAAGGGGGTCGTAATTTCTTTCTCAGTGCCAGGAATTTCACTGGGCACTTATGCACAAAACACGCACTGTTTCACCTGGTGCACCTTCAGGTT
>JAOWBL010000007.1:1182227-1193671 GCA_028564865.1 Zenarchopterus dispar | reverse complement strand
TAACAAGAAGAGGGTATAGATGGATGGATGGATGGATGGATGGATGGATGGATGGATGGATGGATGGATGGATGGATAAGATGAAAATTCTTATCCTGTCAGTTGATTTGTTGATGTCATGCAACATGTTAGAAAGTATGTTTTAAAGTACGTCCATATGTCTCCAATTACTTCAAATGATGTCCATTATCCAATCAGAAGCTTCTAATCCCAATACATTAACATGTGCAATTCTCCAGCTGTTGAGGCCCACAACCAACTTAGTGTATACAAACTTCTGACTATGAAGAGAAAAAGAAAAATTAGGGATCACATGTGACTTAAAGCTAGAAGTGTTTCCTCACCCATACTGTGAAACATGGAGAGAAAAAGGTTAATGTGTCTTTTTCAAAACTATATGTTTGCAAATAAAGCATAACCATGAAGACACTAAATCTCTGCTGATAATTTTCAGTTCATAGAACAAACAGAAATAAACTCTACAATATGCAAGCTCCTCTAAATTTCTCTAAACTTTCAGATTGTGTGATATTCAGGGGTATCCTCACTTCTCTGACCTGGATTCAGAATTTATTCATTCATTGAATTAATTATATTTCAAACAAAAACTATATGTCATATATAAACTTATATTGTTAATCCAACACAAACAGTACCTCAAAAATGCACCACGAGTTCTTCTAATAATTCACATCCTGTGCTGGTGTTTGAATTTAGACCCAAAAAAAAGCAAGAACAGAGACAGATATTGACCGACATCAGCTGAGTGTTGTCCACTGGTCTTTAAGAAAAAAAACTTTTCCTCAGACACATGTATGTTTGTTAAACATCTAACTCCTCCTTCTGTTCTTTCATTCCCCCTCCTCTGAATTCTCTGAGGTAATCGTTAGAAGTCCTGTCCAGACCACAGTCCGTGTCCTCTCCTCGCTTGCTATGGTTTGCCAGTGTAAGTAGCAAACATCAAGGATCGGCACACATCTGCCCTCCAGTGAAATATTGATTCTTCACTGTGGTGTGTTGTGGAACCGTTTCACCTCACTCCACAAACTAGTTCTTAGGGGAGGGCACCAGGAGACTGCTGTAGGTCGGGTCAGCAGGTTGATTTGGAAACTGCTGGCTGATTCTGTTTCGAGTGGGACTGCAGATTTCTCCTACTGAGAGCTGGCTGGATATAACAATACTCAGCTGATTTGTCTCTGACAGAAAAACATCCAGCTTTAATCTAGTCTCTGACTGAAGAACATTCAGCTTTAATCTAGTCTCTGACTGAAGAACACCCATCTTTAATCTAAAACTAAACTCTGGAATATAAATAAAAACTGGTGTAACTAGTTCTGATAATCAGATTCTGGTCTGCAGCATCTTTGAGTTTACCTGTAAGTCAACAGAAAAGCTGTTACCAGACTCTGCATGTGTTCAAGTGTGATGTCACATATGTGACATTTGTATGCACTTTATATTTTAAAGATTAAATACTTTATAAATCAAAAAGCAACAGCACCAAGATTTAAATTGTAGTCATGGTTCTAATTAAAATGTTTTCTAAACTTACAAAGAGCCATTCTTTTGCTACTAAATCCTCATGAGAGTTTGATTCTGATTTCTCCCCCTAAAAGTACATCATTTTACACTCCCTGCCTGAATCCTCAGCTTAATATAGTGAAGGGGTTTGTGTCCCTGAATGACCCCAGGAGCTGCACTGTCTGGTGCAGGTGTGTCTGGTAGGGTCTCCTAAGAAAAAAGGGTCCTGGAAGACTAAGACAGACAGATGGAGGCTGATTCTACTGACTTGTATAGTGAGAATATTATCCAGAGCTTGAGATCCAACATCCACATTAAGGGTACAGAGGCCCAACATGGAGCAGAGCATGAGGGAAGGCTCGTTGACAAGTGCCTGGTGACTCTACCTTCACCCATGGGTGAAGGCAAAGATCACTTAACATGGACTGTGGTAAAGTGGAAAACTGTTTGGTGTTCAAATTAATCAATATTTGAAACTCTTTTTGCAAATCGTGCATTCTCCAAATCTTGAGGGACCAACAGACTTGCTCTCAGTACTCAGTTAAAAACCTGCATCTCTCTGGTGGTATGAGGGTGTATTTGTGTCTATCAGCACTGAAACTGTCCCACATCCATCACAACAGCATGGCTTCATAGAAGAATCCAGGTGCTGAACTGTCCTGGCTGCAGTCCAGATCTTTCACCAAATGAAGACATTTGGATCATGAAAGAAAAGATCTGACACAGAGACCCACGACCATTGAGCAGCTATCAGTTACTTATCACATATGAATGTTGCATTTTATTTCTTTAGTTTGCACAGTCCCTTAGTTTAAACATTTGAGATGTTTTCTGTGTTCTATTGTAACAGATAAAACTTTCTGAAATTTGCAAGTCTTTGCATTCAGGTTGAATTTACACAGTATCTCAGCTTTTTTAAAACTGGGTTTGTTATTTGTAAAAGTTAGCTCTTTAGTGGTTTAGAGTTTGTATGCAGGTCACTCATATGTTGGTACAAGTTGAGAAAGAGTAAAGCGAAAGTCTTGAGAGCAGCCCTTTGCTGTGGTTGGAGACAGCAATGCTAAGCAACAGATGGGGAGAAGAGCTGGAGGTAGCAGAGATGAAGATGTGAGATTTTCTTTGGGAGTGATGAGGATGGTTAGGATCAGTAAAACACCCATGGTCAGACTCTAACAGACAAGTATGATAGTATAGATTGAGATGAAGATATAAAGAAGAGTGTCAGTGAAATGTCTATGATGATGATGTTTGGTGTCTATCATGTCAAGCATTCATTGAGTTGTTAAATTCTTTTTGATTCTGTCAAGAAAAAAAATGAATACAGAGGATAGGAAAATAGTCTCAGCTTGAATAAAAATAACTTTGCATGTCCATAGAAGTAAACTACCGGTTTTGCAAAAGTTAGTCTACCCATGAACTGATGGATGTCTGAACAGTTTGAGATAACTTTATAAATCTTACCAGTCTCGTGCAGATCAGTTATTCTTGATTGTTTGTCTTCAGAGATCTCCTTTCAATGAGGCATGGTTCACAATAGCAGAATCTTCCAACAAATAATAAACTTTAAATGTTTGAATGTCTTTTATCAAAGTATCTCTAGACTTGTTTGATTAATTGGACTGCAGGTCTGTAAACTATTGACTCCAATTAGTAATTAATAATAAACCTGTGGGTTCATTTACTTTCTCCAAGTGAATGTATAAAGAAACTGTAAACTATGATTGTTTGTGTTTTATCAGTTTAAACAGTATAGGTGAATAAGTGAATGACTTATTGTGAGCAGAACAAACTTGTGGGTGAACAGTTCACAAAACCAGTTCACCTGCAGAACCGGCTCATCTGCAGAACCAGTTCACCTACAGACACAATGGGCTTCAGCTCATCATCGTGTTGTGTGAACCAATTTCCTAGAAGCTTTAGTTGACAGATATTTGTCATTAGAATACTCTGATTAAAAGAGGAGTTCATAGTCATGGTTCCTGGCTCCTCAAGCTGGAAAATATCTCCAAATCATCACCTCTCCACCACTGTGTCTAACAGTGGGTTTGAGGAGTTCCTGTTGAAATGTTGTGTTTGGTTTTCTCCAAACATGGCACTGGGCATCATGGCCGAACATCTCCACTTTGGTCTCATGCAGGTTTGTGTACCTCAGTGATGTTTCCATGTTCTTTTTGGACAGAAGAGCCTTTCTCCTTCAAACAAATTGTTCTTATTCAGTCTTTAAATTACACTGTCATGGACTTCAACATTTCATATGGTCATTTCGGCCTGTACACTCTAAGATGTAGCTTGTGGATTTTCATTTCTCTGAACATCATTTTAACTGACATCAAGGACATTCACTCCTGAGAAGCTTGACAACTGTTTTCCTTCAGACCAGCAACCTGCCAAACTATTTGCTTTTGTAGATGGGCACGTGCCTGCTAATAATTAATTTATCAAGAGCTGATGATTAACAACAACTGGATGAAACTTACCATCTTAAATCTTATTAAAGATGTGGGAAGGCATGTAGTGTTGCCCATAATGTTTATCTTTTTGATTTCATTTTTGTTTTAAATTTTTTATGAATTAGTAATGGCAGTGGAAAAAATCAGCATGTTTTTATTTTCTGAGGTTGCAGTTGCTTCAGCTATATGACCAAGTATTATCAGATGATTTAAGTAAATAAGTTTGAACTCCTTTTTTGTCAATTTTTTTAAATTACCTTTCATTTGTTGTGTTTCTGTGATACTTTTAGTATTAAAATTAGTTTGACAGTAGAGAGAATATGTGACGTTACAGACCCTTACAAATCAGTGTTTAGAGAAAAATGGAAACAATGAAAATGTGATAAAGAATTGTGGTTCTGTTTCAACCCTACCTCTATGAATTCCTGTTACCAGATAGCCTGTGGTTACTACGCAGAGTTGGGGTCAGACATATCAGTGAGCAGCTATCAGAAACATCTATATATCCCACCCAGTTCTCTTCTCTCCAGCTCACAACACCCTTTCAGCATTGCGTAAGTGTTGCCATGGAGGTGAGTTTGAGTTTCCAGGGTGATGTGCTCATTGTTGTGAGAACATCATGTGTTGGCCATTGGGCCCCCAATGTTATAATAAGCTGTATATTGGAGCTGTCAAGAGATAAGTGCTGCTCTGTTCAATGTAAAGGTCTATTTGTAGTTAGAAACATATCCTTCAACTGGTTCTTTAATGAGACAAAGCAGGCTACACCAGGAAAAAAAGCTTTTTTTTCTTTTTTTCTTATAACAACTGCACTCTTACATAGATTTTTTTTACAGTCATGGACTCCCTTTTTTAAACACCACACAAATGTATATATTCAATGGCTTTTCAGAGCTTTACTTGGGAAAAAATGTTGCTGATATTCTGGTAAATATCTGTGTGAATTCCTGATTTTGAGTTGAAAACTTCCCAGAACTGGCCTCCGCTAAACCATTCTAGTCACTCTTTGAGCTGTAACCTTCGGAGTTGAGAGGAATTCACAACAGAGTTTGCAGTTCCTAACTGATGTGCTTATTGGACATCAACCTAGGGCCTTTGCTTATAAAGAGCATGCTTTTCTCCTTTTTAAAGTACTATGTTTTTTTATACTTTTATGTAACATACAAAAACAGTAGAAGTCCAATATATACACTCTCCATTTCTTTTACATTGCAACCACTGGTCCTTCTTCCTTCAGTAGTGGCAAAGATGCCATTGGATGTGTTTGGGCCAAGCTGCTGGGCAACAGTCCAGTAGGAGCAGCCATGTTTTGTACTCTAACCATGCAGTTCAGAAACAGGAAAATCAATATGGACACTAATCTTTAGAAATCCTTTGAAATTATTGGTCAGTTCAGCAACAAAGTCTCACAAACTGAAGAAAACTCCTTTGAAGGGCGATGGTCCATCTGAAGATGTCTATTTGCTGTTTTGAGGTTAATTCTCATCATGAACCATCAAAATGCAAGCTGCCAGTCGACTGCACATCTGGAAGTTAAGAGATGGAACTGAAGAGATGGGAAGTGGACTAACAAGGACTAAGAGCTGGTAGGTTAGGTCAGGAGTCAAAGATGGAGCTGTTTCTTCATACCGGTCGGTCCACAGCATACTGGCATGGGCTTAAATTGGACACGGGGTTCTGCACTGTCGGATAAGCAAAGTTGGTGTGCTGCTTAGCTTTGAGCCGCAGGCTAGCCAGGCTGGAGTTGCAGGTGTCTCTGTACATGTAGGGGCTGGCTGTAGTGGCATAGGGGCAAGTGGCTGCAGTCACTGCCACCGAGTTGAGCGCCGTGGGGCTGTTGAGGTTGTTCAGGTTGCCCAGGTTGTTGAGCCCTGTGGCAGGAACTCCAGCCACAGCAGAGGGCACCATGCTGGAGGCCATGTTCATGGAAGGGATGGAGCTGGGGGGGGAGAACATGGGCTGGGATGACAGGGGGCTTACATTCATTGAATTAAAGAATGGGAAGCTCTTGGCAGAGAGTGGACTGCTTGCTAGGCTCTTGGTTGCCCAGTTGTTGTAGGAATAGCCTGTGTACATGTCGTCATAGGGTTGCATGAGTCCATTGAACTGGGCACCGAAGCCATTCTTACACAACTCTGCCTGCTGGTTCCTTTCCCGTTTCCTCCACTTGGCACGCCGGTTTTTGAACCATACCTACAAGAAGAGGAGGAAGAGCAGAAGGAGAATATTGAATTCAGGTGCACAATCATGTCAAAGCTGGTTTTTCTCTAATCAAGACCCTGCATCCTGACAGGATTCGAAAGCCAGTACCTTGTAGAAAGTTAAAAAAAAAAATCATTAACTGTTCCCAAAGGTTAAAAAAAGCACAATATTTACCGTCAGTTAAAAAAAGACACAAGAAACAAATAATTACCAGCAGAGCTCTAATAGTATGACATCATCAGTTAAATGGGGAGATGCTACACTAGATGTTGTCACCTGACACATGTCGGGGATCAAACTACAAATGTTCCTTTACCCACTGAGCCTCAAAGTATTCTTTGAGTGTGAGGTCTAAATCAGGCCTCAAATGTCTTATTTTTGTAACAAGTATCATATGATCTCCTGCATGTCACTAGTTCATCTAAAAATATTGTTGCAGTCATGGAAATGTTTGTCCCTGTGTATCTTTCTTTTCTTTTCTTTTTGTCTGTGTGCGTGTTATCAAAAAAAAATTTAAAAAGAAAGAAGAGCACATAATTGTTTGTCTTAGTTTAAGGCAAATAGATAGATAGAAAAACAACATATGTATTACAAAACAAAACAAAACATCATCCTGTAGGGAATGCTAAGGACCCTCATAATTCAAAGGCTTGTAGATCCACCTTTAACAGCAATGATGCAGTAATTTCCTGTCTGACTTTATCAGTCTCTCGCATGGTTGTGGAGGAAGTTTTGGCCCTTTTTTTTCTTTTCTTTTTTTTTAATAATGTTGGTTTAGTTCACTGAGGTTTTTGAGTATTCACTTCTGCGCAGCCTAACTTCAGGTCCCACCCAAGCATTTCAGTTTGGCTGAGTTCCGGACTTTGACTGGATCATTTCAAAACGCTAATTTCTTTTTTTTTTAAGCCATTTTGATGTAGATTTGCTAGTGTGCTTTGGACAATTAAGCTTTCATCCAACCATTGTTTATATCTTTGCTTCTTTGCATTGTGTTAATACACATGAATGCTCCAGACCAGTAAGCTGCCATGATTGTTAATGATTGGTTCATGAAGGAATGATGATTAGAAGCCCCCAGCTGCAACCTCTCCAACTAAATCCTATAGAAGCGATGAGTTGATCCACGTGATGTTTTTGTTATTTTGACTTTATTTCTGGTAAATGAATACACAACAACAACAAAGTTCAGTTTACCACTAGACAGTCCTGGTTTGGTCCATCTTTCCTGGAGATGTTGGTCTGGTTGTTTGGTGCGAACCACGTTTGAACTGGCAGCTTTCATATGTTTGACTGAATCACACCAGCAGGACAACACTAGAGTTTGCTTTAACTTATTCAGAGATGCTGAGTGTGAAATCCTCTGTTCTCCAGACAAAACTGTAAAAAAGAAACTTAGAGCCACCTGAAGGGTTTGTATGTAATATTGAAACACAACAAAGACTCCAAGGAAATTAAACTACTGTTGTGCCGACAAACGCAGGATGCACACAAGACTAACAGATGCTGTGAAGACAAAGTTTTAATTTGTCTGTGTGTTGGTGAATATTGAGATGCTTCGGAGCCTCACTCGTTTAAATAGATTTGATTTTTGGGAACAAGAAAAAATAGAACAACTGAACGGGTTATTTCCAAATGACTTTTTCCATCAAAAATTCCCTTTAGTCAATAAAGTTTAATTCTAAAACACATAGAGAGTATCTTAACCCCTCTCAGATGATTTTAGTAATATTGTGTATCCAGAGTTTTTCAAAGACATAATGATCCTAAAAAGTAAGTTGAAGTGTATCATCAAACAGTCTTATTAGAGAAGCTTATTAAAACTAATCATTCACTTATTTGAATAGTGAGATCCAAATGAAAGAAATGTCAGGGAAGGGCACTCTTCACATTTGTCTTTTTACCATCCTATATTTAGATGATATGAACTGAATTAAAGCTTTATGGAAAAATCTAAATTGGGTGGTTTAAGAAATAAAAACTGCATCAAGTTCTTCTGTCGTGAAAGTTCTGGACAAACTTTATTCTCATTTTGAGAGTGGAAGACAAGAAACCCCTGATGTGCCAGAAGCAACTCGCTCATCTGTTAGTGCTCATATATTCATTTCACATTAAAACAGTTTGGTATCAGACCCTTCACCTCTTTAATCCTCAGAAAACTTTTACAGTCTTTTCTTGTGTAGATACTCAGCCATCTCTCTGCCCTCTTGGTGTACGTGCTGTGTATAACACAATCCAGCGTTATCATAGCAACAAAATTCTGTTGACTACTGATATGAGTTTAAAGTGAATGACTCTGAGTTTTCCATCATGCTCAGTGACAGCTGGAGAAACCCCATTAGAGGATCCAATATTTGTCATGTCCTTTGATGGTCCATAGCCTGAATGTCAAGCCTATTCTGCTGCTCATCTGCAGCTACTCTCGTGCATCTTTTGTGAAAGTTATCATGAGAAGCTACTTTTTATGTTTCGTTCTTGCTCCTGACATGGCACAGCTGACAAGTTGTAAAAGTAGGACAGCGCAGAAATCCCGTTGTGTAAACGGTTAGATCCTACAGGTGTGAAGCCAGAACAGAAATGGATTTGGTGTATTTGATCCATCAAATATGAAAAAGAAGACATGGGCAGCTACCTTGATAACTTTAGTTAAAATAACAAGTAGCATTTACTTGTAAAACTGATTATAAATTGATGCGCTTCCAGTGTTTTATTCAGGTGCTTTATGTATTTAGTTTGTCTTTCTTTCAAACAACATTGCTCTAATATACAATTGTGTTTAAAACTTAGTACCTCTTCTGTTAAGATTATTTTTAATGTTTTTTGTGTCTAAAATGATATTTATCTGACTGCAGTGAGGTTTAGTATAAGATAAAGAATAAGCTACACCATTATTTATTTTACCAAAAAAAGACACAGGGCAATACGAAGCACTGTCTTCCAAATTCTGGACGTCTCATCAGAGCTTGATGAGCTCATCATCAGCTGGCATATAGAGCTCCCTGAGCAAGTTGAATGTTGAAGTCCATGACAGCACAATCAGAGGGCTGGAGCAAGTTTTATTCAGAAGGCTCACCACAAGAAAGCATATTTTATCTAAAAAGGAGAGGGAAGCGCAACTGAGGTTCACAAACTTGCATCTGAACAAACTACTAGATTGCTGAAACAATGTCCTCTGGACAGATGAGCCCAAAGCAGAGTTGTTTGGCTTTAATACCAAGAATCATGTTTCATGAAAAACAAACACAGCATTTCAACAGAAACCCTTCCTACCCACTGCCAAGCACAGTGGTGGAGGTGAGCTGATGTGGGCTTGTTTTGCAATCACAATGCCTGGTTACCTCATAGTCATCGAATCAAATGTGAACTCCACTGTTTTCTAGAGACAAATGCGACACCAGCAATCTGACTGAAATGTTGTGCTGGGACCTTCAGAGACCTGTATGTAAGCAAAAATCTTAATGAACTGAAGCAGCATTGTAAAGAAAAATAGATCAAAGCTCCTCCACAACCATAAAGTCATACAGGACATACAGGAGGTAGTACTAGATATGTGATTTTTTTTTTTTTTTTTTTTGCTTCAATTTTACTACATAAATAATGGCACAGTAAAAAAAACCCATAGTTGCTTGTTTGAGATTGCACTCATAATACTCACTACAATCAAACAGTTTTATTATATTTTTACACAAAAAATACAGGACTGACAGAGAGGGTAATAACTTTTGTATTTGTGCCATTATGCTTCTAATATCAAATGTGATAGAAAGTGAACACATCTGGGATCCTTGAACTTGGTTTCAGCCATGTAAAATTTACCTTTCTCTTCTTAATTATTATTTAATGTCTCAATTAACAGTTTCATAGCATTACAGAGGGAGGAGATCAAGCAGACTAATGTCACCCTGTGCTTATATTTTAAATGTATCTAAAATCTTAAATGTATCTAAAGTGTTTTTACAGTCCATCCTCTGTCCCCAGAGACTGGATTAAGTGTTATCAATATCTTCCCCAACAATCCAACTTTGATGATTAAAAGCAGCTCCCTGACAAGTCTTGTGAACAAAGTGGCAGGCGACATATTTGGGGCATGTGGGAATCTGTCTGCATGCACAGCTCTAGAAACCCCACTGATAGACATTAGAGGCAAGACAGTGTACACTCTGTTGTCCTTTCAAAATAACAACCAAGAGTGTGCGCTATGTGACCTTTCATCCAGCCAACATTAATTTGATCCATTACTTATCAGGCAGGCCAGCAATTGTATTGTTGTCCATCACTGTGGGTGTCCTGCTCCATATAGCTGCCGTGACCGAGCTGCTGTGTGGGGCCACATTCTGGTGCACCTCTGACATTTAAATTTAAAGCCTCAACTCAGACTTCAGTGGTGGGAATGAATTATCTTAGCCAATGAATAAACTCCAGGTTTTTATACTTTGGAATTAACCCATAAAGATCCATAGTGACACAGGTGTCACACTGCCACTGAATGTCTTGGATGGTTTCTTACACATGTAGTCCACTTCGTCAGTGTTATGAAGCCCATATTTATTCTTCAAGTAGAAACAGGCCTGGGTTTTTATGGGTTTTGAAAAAACTGATTAGAATAAACTGACTGCAGTATGCATGGCTAAAATGCCTTTTAGGTCATTACAAAATATTTTTGATTTACATGCATGTGTATTTAATGAGTTAAGAGTCAGAGTTAAAAACATCTGAGAAAAATGTTATCATTCAGTCATGTGTACTGGAGTGCATGTGAGCAAGTAAAGCAGTATTCTCCTGCACTGCAAATAAAGGCTACAAAAGCACAGATGTGCTTCTGTAAAGTTTCCAGAGACTTTGCATGGGAAGTTACGCTGGAGACTTTTTTCTGTGGGAATTTAGGAATTTATGAGAATTAACAGTAATCTACAGGGATTAATAGAAGATATTCAAACATGAAATGAAACCATTTCTTTGGTCATATGTAGACATACATGTTAACTCATTTACATTAAAATACATATCTTTAGTTTTGATATTTGTGAGGAAAAACTTGATTTTGTTTCCTCTGAACAACAACAAAAAAACATGACTTTTGAATAACATGAACACATTTCTCTTTGAATGACACAGTAATTTTCCTTATTTGATACCACTCTTCATCCTGAGCGTCAGATGAGCATCAGATGAACACTCCTCAATCATGCTGCTCAACCAAACTAAAACCTACGTTCATGTTATAACAGGAAACTGGCTGCAGAAAGCAGAAGGAACAGCACCACAGTAATGATG
>JAOWBL010000007.1:1133112-1155413 GCA_028564865.1 Zenarchopterus dispar | reverse complement strand
TTTTGTCTGAACTGAGTACTAAATTGGATAAAAAGTCAGAGAATTCATATAGAAACTCTGAATAAGCAATAGGTGGAGGATAGACAACAAATTAAACTTGCTTTTGAGTTTTCCAATCAGGGTGATCAAGGCTAAGAGTAAGACTTTCAAACAAATTTTAACTCTGATAAAAAATCAGAATCACAGTTGTTTTTTTTTTTTTTGTTTTTTTTGGTCTCTTGAAATTAGGATTGTTTAAATTAATTGTTCAATGACTTTTGAGGCACTCTGGCTTTTTTTTTTTCTCCAAATTTCACAAAAATATTGAAATTTCTATCTTGAACTTAAATTACATGCTAACAAAAACTCAAACCCAACGAAAGTGTTTCAGGCCAACAGAATAAATGCTGGTAGAGATGCTCGATGTTTTTACTGCCAAAGGCACCAGCATGACGTTGTTATTACTAAAATAAAAAATTCATAATAATAAGAATTCCTCTTTGAGTCTCATCATGAAGAAATTTACTGCAGTAATAGTACTGGAATGTGAAATAATGTCATAGAAAAAAGGTGATAAGTAAAAAATTGTAAAAGCCAAAAAAGCAATTTAATTAAAATATGCCAAAAAAGGCCTGAAGCGTGCAAGTTAATCAGAACACAAGACAGAATATGTGCCAAAATAATATATTTTTTTTTTCCTCTCTATTACATATTTTTTATGAGCCAAAATGGGATTAGTTGCAGAACTCTTCCTGCATTAAAAAAATCAAATTTTCTTCTCAGAATCTCAAAATGGAGTCACAGGTTTTGACCTGGTTGTTGTGACCCTACATTTTCGTTTCTACCTTTCATGCCATCAACCTTGTGTTATTTTAAATACACTGCCCACTGCGAATTTCAAAGAATGTGTCCTTGGCCACTCAGTCTGCTAAGTCATAAATCTTATTGTAAAATAAGAGTCTTATCTGGCACAACTTTGATGGCACAAGAAAAGAGGTTAATCCAACCATTTTGAACTATACTGCTTGTCAAACATGAACAATGTGTCCGTTTGATTCTGTTTGGTTATCTATATTGGTTTTACACATTTTTGAGCTGCCATTGTTTAGTTTCTAGATTTTATAACCATTTTAGTATAAAAGTTCTCAGAATTTAACTTTAAGCTCAACGACTTTAATTTTCACCTTTTTCTTTTTTTTTAAAACAGCTTCAAATCTATTTCAGACTTTTAGATTTCATATTTGTACATGATAATGTAATCGCGACGTTCAAAATCCTAATTTATAGTATATACTATAAGTAAAGTGAGTGTATATCAGAGTTGGAAGTGATTGTTTTCTTCCATGTCCGACACTCACAGGTGGATTCAAAATCTGCAGACCTCGTAATTATTATTATTTTTTTGTCAGCAACTCTTACCCGCTAAGTCCATGTGAAAAATATAATAAAAACTGTAATATTCAATCGCAAATGCTTAAACAAATGATGTATTATTTATTTTCATGTTTTATGTATAATACTTTTAAGGTTTTCTTTTTTAACCACTAGCAAAAAAGGCATTATTCCTACTCTCTTCTTTGGGATGGCATGGGCATTTTTTAAACATTTTGGCCGTCTTTTCCATCCATGCTTTAATCACCTGACTACCTTCATCTACCTTCATGGTATTCTCAGCCACTGACCTTTCCCGGACCATGTTCGTAGCATATACGTGGACTTTAATGACTTATGGACTTTCGTGGACTTCAATTGTTTGCAATTTTTCTTTCTTTTTTTTCCCAACAGTAAAAAAATTTCCATTTATTGATTTTTTTTTTTTTTTTTTTTTTGTGTGAGCGTGTGTGTGTGTGTGTTTATTGACAGCACGGCAAACTGAGTATAGTCTGGCTCATCTCTGCATCGAGCAACCATTTGTGGGATTCGCTTTCTTAGACCTACTCTACTTTTCATCAATAATTGCTTTATTTATTAGGTGGACATTTGATATTAAGTTTGGGTGTCCAGATTGTTCATTTATTTGTTTTTGTAATTCTTACTTTTGGAAACAGTTTACAACAAAAATTAGCGTTCTCATTCACCTGTGACCACGAACCTCACCTGCAGTAAAGCATCAGGTCATTTTAGCTATTAATAAGAATGTAGCCTGCCAGCTGCAGCTCTGTGACAGACTTTAATTTAATGAGAAGTTGGTAAAAACAAACAAACAAAACAAATTCTTAACTCGATTTATTCCTCGAAGATACATTTATTTTTATTGATTACATTTTTTACTACAGGCTACTTTCCAACCAGAGTGCTTCTGTTGTCCACAGTTTCACATTTATAGCTCTAAGTCTCCTCTCAGTGTGAAGTGTGTGTCATGCCGTAGTACTTTGTTTTTATGGAAGAAGTAGACTGAAAGTAACAGCTTTTGCTTTTTTTATATTTATTTTTTTGATTCTTTTCCCCTTAAGGTGCAAATGAAGTTGAAGCATGTTTGTGTGTTGGCATGGTAACCTATTGTGTCTCCTGTGAGATGTCAGGGTGAAACAATTGAACTTGTTCTGAATGTCAAAAGTTGCCCACTGAGTATTCATTTTCTTTGTTTTACGTGCATAACTTGTGGGTGTTGCAGGTAGCAGGTGCTGAGGTTATGTTTTCATCCACCCCAACCTGATTTTTAGAATATTTGGTCAGAACCTGATTTTCCTAGTTGATAATTTACACTGAATATTACAAGTATTGTGATTTGAGTGTATTTAGATCTGATCTGTGTATCCTTGCTGGTGTTCCTTAATCATCATGGTTGCTATGGTAACCTGCATGCATGGGACATGGGACATATCTAACCAAACCAAAAAGGAGGGACTTAACTCCCTAGTTACTATTGCAAATGGTAATATGGAGCTGTGTTGCAAATACTCTGCAATTTACAATGTAGTGGGCGAGATGGAGGGCCATTCAGTACTAAGTTTATTTTATCTAGATTCTCTCCTAGTACAGCAGGTTGCATGAGCCAGGCAGGTTATCTACCTTTATCTTAATCTACTCTGGTAGATGAAGTTATCATTTGTCACATTGAAAATGACATGAAAGACTGTTTAATCAACCAGAGTGTTAAGGTTGAGACTCATCTGAGTAAATTGCATTAGGATTATATTTGAATTGAACTTTTAAAGTATGTACTTTTTGCAACAACAAGCTAATGAAACAAGAGAGCTGCAGACTTTCCAGTGGTTTCACAACAATATATATAATAGTTTGATTACTTGATTACGAAACTAATTATTTGCAGCCCTAATCTTCTGTGTTTTTCTTCAATAGCAGAAAAGCAGCATGGTGGACAGGAAAATCTACATTGTCCAAGGGGAAATTTCCACTGTGGTTGGAGCTATAAAGAGGAACTCCAGATGGAATACTCATACTTCACTGGTAAGTTGTATTTACTGGTAATAACGAGTTAAATTAAACACACAAGGACTTGTGATCATACAAAAGTCTCTCTGTGATGTCTTCCTTTACAGCCTTCATGTTCTCAGCATTTTGTTTGTCTCCTTCCAGGATGAGGAACAGGACCCATTACTCAACAGCTTTGGTCATCTCAAGGAAATACTTAATGACATCAAAGGTATGTTGAGTTGCAAGAGACTCAGTTTTCTTTAGCAGGATGAGATCAGCTTAAATGTTGTACACAGCTACTTGAACGATGGTTTTCACAGGCACTTACTTAGCAACATTCATCTGTTGTCATTTGAAATGTCTCCAACCAAAAAAGAGAAACAAATCTAGATATTAAAAGGAAAATCAGGAGATTACTTGGCTATAAGACCAGCATTGATATTACTGGCTGGATGACTATGCCCTGGTGATTAATCATTCATTTATTTTTCTTGCTGTCTGCCGATTGCTTCCTCTTGTCCGTTTAAGGTGAAGAGGAAGCAGTGCAGTCTTGACAGTTGCTGCTTATCTTGAAACAGCAGTGCTTGCTGCAGGGATTTCTGCCATTGAATTAGATGTTCTACAGTCCAAAAGCACGTGCATGTATGTCTGTGTTTACAGAGCATCCAAAAGGAACAGATTGTCTCTGAAAAGAGCTACAATTGTCCAAAATCCTCCTTTGACGCAACTCAAAGTAGGTGAAATTACAATAACAAAGGAACCATTTTCCCTATCACAGCACAAAATACTTTGTATCCCAGATTTAATATTTACTTTCTCACTCTCAACTACAGTTTGCACTGTCTTAAAATATTTTCTTACAATTTTCAACAACAGTGTTAACAAGACAAATAAGCCCAAGGCATTTAACGTGCATAAACTTTAGGGAGTCAATATGATGTACTTTACCTCACCTGAATTTCTTGAGTCCTTTCCTAGTCTGTTACCTAAGTGCATTTTCCTTGTCTATGTTTGAACCATAAAAAGGTGTTCATTATCCATGCATTTCTGTTTTCTGCCACTTATCTAGTTTGAGGGGGCAACAGTCTAATGAGACACACCAAGGTTTTCCCAAGACAGCAAAAAGATATAATCTTTCCAGAGTTATGAGTTTGCTAAAAGGATGTGTGATATTAGGAGAGCATTCACAATGTAATATTATTGTTGAGTATTTTGATCACACTGGCCACTATTGTAGCTGAGGTTGAGTTAAGCCTGGCATTAAGCCTGAATGTGACACATGTAAATGAGATGCACATCCAAATCCTACACATTAATTTTGTCAGTCTTTACCTGCATTTAGGCCCATGCAGCCAAAGAAAATCTATGAAATACAAATAAAAACAAAGTAATTTCACATAGACTACACTGACTCTTAACAGCTTAATTTCATTGTCATCATATCTTTTACAACCCTAAAGTTAGCTTTGATTTGTAGCTTCTGATGCAGCCGTGCGTTTTCTTGTAGGATTAGTTTAAAAGTTTTTGTTTTTGAGTGTTTTTAGATAGAATTGCTAAGTCTTTCTTTAATCTGACCACACAGTCACCAAGAATGGTAACTGATCACTTGTGAATTCAAGTGTCTATAGAGTGTTGCTGTTTGTAAGTCTCCCCCTTCTCCTCTGAGAGAACCATGCTGGCTCTTAGGGCAGTCTTGCATGCCTTTGCGATGAGAGTCCTGGCAGCTCCCAAAGCCCTACATCTCCTCTAGCAGAAGATGTGAGCAATGGGAAAGATGCAACACATGGAGCTGTGCAGAAGTAAGCCCCTGCCGCTTCAGCCTTCCTCCAGGGAATGCCTCTGCCACTGAGATGGACAGGCGCTGCTGGCTGAGGAGGAATTCACTATACTGGTTAACTCGGCTTTCTTTTTCTTTGCCTAGAAACGATTCTCTTACACCAATGAATTGCCAAAAACAGGCTCCCCTCTTATATTCTTGGTTCCGTTACTGTACTTGACCAGAGTGGAAGTTAAATATGTGTTCCGCTTTGGACATTTGGATGGAATAACAAGCTCATGTCAATAATTTTTGAAGACTTTGTTCCGTCCTTGAGCCTAAAACTCTCCTGTGCATCCAGCTTTTCAGAGGCTGCGTCTGTAGCCTGATAGACAAATAACCACAGCAGAGCTGAATTCTGGTCTTGAGCTGATCAATTTGTTTTGTTTTCCAGTAGAATAACACCCCAATAGATCTCTCTAGCTGTGTCTTTCATACATACATTGGCCATTTTGGTAGAAGGTCTTACAGGTGGGCTGTGTTTCGCTGCTGTCTTGAGCCTCCACACTAGCCCAGCTGTCTGCTTAATGAAAGCCCTCTAATTCCATTCATTCAGTTGTGTATCTCTGCTCCCTCTAACAGTAACAGCCAACCAGCAAAGGAAATGAGAATTGGTCCCCACAAGATTTCTCAGCTCCTCTTTTTTTCCATCTTTTTCTGTAGCTTGCGCAATCTGTTTGAGGGTTTCAGTACTCCTGCACTTTTGTGCTAATGAAACTGGCGTGATTGACAGGACCATGTGCCATGGAGGTGGAGAGTGTTGCAGCTGGAAGTATATCATCTGCAATTTTAGTTGGGTAAATATAGCAGGGAGTCTTGTCGAGCAGAAAGATGAATTGTTCTGGGAAAGGAAGTGTTGTCTGTCTTTTCTAAAAGCAGGAAAAAAAGCATGCAGTTCTTTTTCGTGAGCTGAACAATGGCAGCACAGTGGTAGAAGAGGCAGTGATGGGCCATGTGTTGTAACTCCTCAGCTCCACCTTGCTCATTCAGCCAAGCAAATCAGTCTCAGGAAGTGAGAGTCTTCTCTCTGATTTAAACGGCATGGTTTGGATTGAGCCTGATGTCTAATGCCCCATCCCTAACCTCATTAGCCCCATATAATTGAGTGCTTTCCACAACTCTGTGGCCAGCATCTGTCTGGACATGTGTACTGACTTGGAAAAAATAAAGACTGGAGGTTATTTTTATGTTATTTATGTCATTTTTTTGGGGGGGTGGGGGGTTACTGAGATTCTTTTCAAGTGTGTAAAACTACATTCTGTTCAGATTTAAAAAAAATGGACAAAATTAAAAATCTAAAACCTTGCAATGTCTGGAAAAGTTGGTGTTAGTTTTATAAAGTCACTCACATAAGACCATGTGCTGTGTTTCCATGTCTTAGATATATACAGGAGGTAAACAACATGAGCTCATCACTGAAACCTATAGCACTAAAGATAAGAACCTGCATGGCCATCCAGTGTTTGGTGATGTAGTTATAGACTGACACAAATGCATCAACAAACAAGTATAAAGCCAACTATATCATAGGTCTTATAGGTAGGCTGCTTGCATAATTGCTGCATAGAAGCATAAATTATACTTACGATTACTAACGACTTTATGTACGGACACATTGCTTCCCCTCTTATAGAGGTGTGGATTTGAACTCCCCTTGTTTTGTTGAACGTAAAGATGTTTATTTCAAATATGGTCTTATCTGCACCTAAGTTACTGTGCTTGATTGTATTTCTGTGTTGTAGGTCACTTTGAATAAAAGCCTCTTCTAAATGTAATGCAATTTAGATTGGCTAATGCTCTCGCATTGGACACATTTATTTGCACTTCTAGTTGGATCAGTCAACACTTTTTGACTTTTAACCTGCCTAAGATGCTTTTTATTTTATTTTTTAAAATTTTATTTTCATAAACCCTCATTAGTCCCACAGTGGGGGAATTTGTCTTCTGCTTTTAACCCATCACAAGTTACACTAGGAGCAGTAAGCAGGGGAGCAGTTGGGGATTAAAGGCTTTGCTCAGGGCTTTGCCACATTGGGCCCCCTCTGCGATTGAACCTGGATCCTTCATGCCCAAACCCACCTCTGTAACCACTAGGCTATGACTTCCCAAGATACTCTTTACCAAGATACTCTTCCCAACTTACTTACTTCTCTTTCCAGAAAATGAATTAGATTTGTGTGACAGGATCAAGTTGTTGTGTATATTGTGTATCATAAGTTTATAAAATACAAAGGGAGAAAACAGCCTAAATAAAGTCAGTATTTGGTGTTACCACCCATTTCCCTGTGAAATGGTGTCAATTCTTCAAAGTACACTGCACAAAGCCAGGGATTTGGTTCTTGTGAGGGTGCTTTCTTAAACAGTTGAATGATGCAGTGGTCCCCAAACAAGGAAATGAAAGACACATCATACTCACTCCCCTACCAAATTGGGAGAAGTCTAGCAGCACCATTGACTCAGAACTAGTGGAAATCGGTGGGACCCAGGTGTACCCACAATCAAAGGCCTCAACCATCTACTGCCTAGATAAGGTCTGACCACAAATGATCCTCATGTGAGAATTTTTGCCAAAATAACATTGTGGAAACAAAACAAAAGTGAGTTAACAATACACAAAAACAGGAAATATGTTGCAAAAAAATGGTAGTAGGTGTTTTGAACTGATGAGTCAAAATCAGAATACAGTTTGTTCATTAAAGGCTGCAGAATGGTGCAATAATGAGGGTCTGTTGACAATAGTAAAGTTTGGTGGAGGATCTTTTAAAATTTGGGGGTGCATTTCTGCAAATGGAGTTGAGGACTTGGTCAGGATTAATGGTGTCCCCAGTGCTGAGGTTTACAGGCGTATTCTTACCCATCATGCAATACCATCACATTTATTCTGAAGCAGGAAGCACCATTAGGAACTACCATCACTGAAAAGAAAGCAGTGGTTTTTTTTTGGTTTTTTTTTCTTAACTGAAGATTACGAATTAGTGTTGACTAGACTTGATCTCACTTTTGTAGGATTTGTAATAAAAAAAAAAATCTGTTTCTTGTTCTGTAAATCTTTTATTTATATATATATATATATATATATATATATATATATATATATATATATATATATATTTTTTTTTTTTTTTTACCACATCATAGTATAAAAATAATGTATGGAACAGCATTTAAGTTTTGAAATATTTCGTTTTCTCTCCTCCTCGCCGGTTTCCCACTTTTTCTTTAATCAGACGCCACTGAGCCTCAGCATCTCAAATCTTCAATTCATTCCTTTCACCATCCTCTCATCAACCCCTCTGCTGCAGCGGAGGTCAGATTTTTTGACAAGTCTGCAGAAGAAACAGTCTTCTCTTAAATCCCTTCATTTTTATTCATACAAATACAGGTTTAGAGCCCCTCGCAGCTCCCTAGGTACATAGCCAGAATGGCCTTTTGACTGACAGCTTTTTTCTTTTTATCCACACAGTAACGAAATTCACAAGCACACCTCTAATTGACTCGAATCACCAGCGCCGCACTGGTGGTAGAAATCAAGGAGTGTGGTAGTGGATTTGCCAAAGGAGCATGGTGGAGGATGGTTTGATTACTCTCCAGCTGACCTTTACAATAATTATTCTGGTTTTCCCACATGCTAAGCACAAAAAGTGCTAATTTGGCAATTGAATTGCATAATTATGGCAAAAATTATATACATTTTAATCAAGCACTTTGAGCCCCAGCATGTAAGACTTATAGGATGGTTCTGACAGCATGATTACACAAGGATGCAATTTTTTTGTTTGTTTGTTTGTTCTTGTCTTTAAATATTGTCTTTATCCAATTCAGATACTGAGAACAGCTTTGGTTGTACTCAATAATTCCATCATATCAATCCAGAAGTAAGAATGTGCACATGCTGTCTGCCTTTGTCTCACGCCAAGGTCAAGTGTGTGTGCATGTGTGCCCTGTCATTCCCCAGCTGTGGTCAGGCTGCCACTAGCAGTCCTACGGGGGGAGGTTGCAGTCCAACCATTGAGCCTCTGGTTGTGCCCCTTTCTCCCCCTTCTTTCTCACCCCTTCCCTGCCACCTGATCTTTGCACATATATCACTCCCAGTTCAAGCAGCAGAAGGCAGCTGGGAAATACTGAGAAGGAGGGGCCATAACTCATGTCATTTAGCCACTTATTCAAAAATGTTTACTCACTGGGGCGTTCATAGAGATAGACTCTGCCTCATGGCAATGCTCAGCATTCCATCTGTGAGGCCTGAGTGTCTCCTGGCTTTGAGCTTGGGATCACAGGTTGGATTCCCATTCCTGCTGTCATTGTTAGTTTTATTGCATGAGCCAAAAAAAAGTGGATGCATAATTTAATTTTATGTCTTTTCAGAATCGTTTTTGTAGTTACGGCATGAAAATGGCACCCTTAATTGTGTGATGAGTGTATAGAAGAGTATGGTGGTGCTACTACCAGCAATTATTTCCACTGGTGATTTATCAAAATGATAACTTCTCTTTTCTGTTTTGAAATGTACACTATCAAATATTTTATGTTTCTGACATAGTTTTTACATCTAGGCTGTGTTTTCCTGCTTATTACCCACAATTGTATTCTAATCTTTCTGCTTTGGTCTGTTTAGAATAAAAAACAAAGTCAGGTGACTTTGTTTTTGTAGTAGGTCTTAAAATGTGGTAAATACAATCTCACATGAACAAGATACAACTTTTTCAGCATGGCATCATTCATTAAAAAAAAATAAAAGCCAAAAAGTTCAGCAAGTCCCCCTCCCCCCCAAATTAAAAAGAAAGAAACAAAAAAAAAAAAACAGTAATACAAAAAAAATGTGAGATTTTTTAAAAGCATTAAACGATTTGCAGAACAGTTTTAAAAATGATTACCTGAGGTAGTTGTTCTCAAGTGTGAAAATCAATTTTCACGTAGCTCTGGAGGCTCATTCTTCTCTCCAACATTGCTTTAGATCATTTACATTTTTAGGCATTTGTTTATGCACAGGTCTCTTAAGGTCCTGCCAGAGCTTTTATTGAGTTGAAGTCTAGATGTCCTCACATTTGCCTCTAGAATATCCTGGTAGAGAGAGGAGTTTGTGGTAAAGTCAAAGACTACAAGGTGTAATGGTTGTGTGGCTGCAAAACAACCTCAAATCATCACTGCTTCACCACCATACTTGACCATGACTATGAGTTGTTTCTGCTGCATTTTGTTTGCATGAAACATAATTCTGGACATTAACATCAAACATCTCCACTTTGGTCTCATTTGTCTGTAGAACATTGTTCCAGAAATCTTCTGCTTGCTGAGATGCAGCTTTGTGAACAGTTGTGCTTCCATGGAGTTTAGAGAGAAGAGACTTTCTCCTGGCAACCCTTCCAAATAAACAATACTTTTTTAGTCCTCTTGTAACTGTGCTTTCATAGACTGGGGAGATTGACCACTGTCTTGAAGGTTTTTCACTTGTCAATGATCTTCCTCTAAGATCATTGCCTTTCCAGATTGGTGGTCTGCAACAATTGCTTTTCAGACCACTACTTATGTTGTTCCCTCTTGGCTTTGCGTTAACATACACCTGAATGCTCTAGACCAACAAACTGTCAAATAGAGGTCTGCATACTTGCTGATGATCAGTTTGTTATTATTAGCACCTCCTGACTGCAGCTTACCCTTTTACATGTTGTGGAAACAGTAAGGTGGGACTTGGCGTTGCCCACATGATTAATCTCTGCTTTTGGTTGCATTTTTATGAAACACTGAATTGATAATGCATGGTCAAAATGGTTGTTTTTCATCTAACTTTTACATTGTTTTTACTGTTCATATGTTAAGTTTTTCTACTTTTAGAGATAACATTTGATCTAAATTGTTCTCATGTGTACCTTAGATCATTTGAATCTTCATTTTTATTAATAATGAAACACTGTCTGATTTCAGAGAAGAAAATTCATCTCCAAACCTTCTAGCTGAAAGTCAGAGCCTGATAACACTAGCTTCATTGATGTGTAGTTATGATTGATTGATTGATTGGAGATGCCATGGATTATGTAGGTGTTTTACAACGACAAGCATTTGACCTGCCAGTTGCAGAAGTCCCATTAAAATGGCTGTGATTAATTGTAGTGAGTCTCTCTCCAGACAGGCTGCCACCTAGTGCTGGTTAGTAGCTGTAAATCTGGCCAGTTAACAGTCTTCTAACCGGGGACTGACAGGAAGGGCTTAGGCCCTGTGTGAAGAGGGGATGCAACTGTTGTCCTGTTTCAGAGGCATCAACAATGTGCTGAGTGCACAGAGACTCCCAGCAGAGGCCTATTAATCATCCTGGCAGGGGTATCTGCTGGGTGGAGGGTGAGCTCAGGCACAGAGGGAGCTTAAGGGTTAGATGGAACAGAGAGTCTAAGGTGCAGCAGAGGAGCTGGATTTGCTGACAGGAGGAGTGCATAAGATGTGAAGAAAACAAACTAGACCCCATGAGCTCCACAGAGTAGAAGGATGAGGGGGGCTGGGCTGGAGCAAAACAGACAACAGTTTTTCCAGCATAGAGAAACATGATGTGGCCTCCTTGACCAAATTTAATGCTGCCTCAGCCTTCCAAGAGCAAAAATAGTGTCTTTCCAATGGACAGAAAATGGTATTTACCAATTTGTGGCTCTCCACCACTACAGGGTAATGCGCTATACTGTGCATCAAGCAAAACCACCTGAAGAAGAATGTGGGGATCAAATTCACCTGCCTGATAAATGTGTCCGATGGCGTCCTGACTTTGTAGCTCTTGACTTTGAGACCTCTTGAAACAGATGAATATGGCCATATCAAGATTCCAAACACCCATACATGACTTTTTGATGTTTCCCTGAATTTCCGCGTTATTCCATCAGTGTTCTTTTCATACATCGCTAGAAGTACAGACTTCTTCAAAAAGCAAATTCACAAGCAGAATCGTGACAACAGGTGAAATATTGCAAAGAGCAGAAATAATTAATCTAATATGGGACAATATCAAATTTTATTACTTTAAAAAATACTGTTAGTTAAACAGGAATGAAAGTACAATAAAGTCATGAGATTCCTGTGAAGGAGAGACTCTGAAGCTGCTGCTGTGAATCCAAAACATCCTTTCAAAGATCCTAGTGATGAATGCTTTTCAGGAGGAAGGTATTATAATTAAAAGGTAATTATATCTATGCTTTTATTGGTTGCTCTTATAGAACAATTGTCAGATAGGTTTAAGAGCCCATTATTATGTTTTGAACTAAAAGAATTCTGAGACTGCATAGGAAACCTAAGCTGTAGTAAATATGAAAAGACAATTTTTTATTTATTTATTTTTTAAAGCTTTGACCTATCTGCTATCAGAGCTGCCTTGCTCTGACGGCACGACAGCCCTGACTACACAGTGAGATGTTTTTCTCTGCCCAACCTTGGATTGTGGTTTAATGTTCTGTTAAGCATATTCTTATGAGGTGGTAATTGGGGTTCACCACAGGGAAGACACCCTAACTCAGACCCACCCTGCTGTTTACTCTTGAGCTACGGGACTTTAGGGTCAGTGTGGCTTTAATAACCCACTGCTGAGTTTGGATCATCAATAAAACAGTGGGTATTAAGTGGGTTTGGGATGTTTCAACACCTCTGAATTCAGCACCAACTCCTTGGTGGAGGTCAGTGCTAAAAACAAGCTCATGATCGGCATTTGGTGACATGTTGATTGGCTGAAAAGCATTCTCAAGATTAATTATACAAGCTAGTACTAACAATTTGTGAAGGTGTCAGGTGTAAGTTTTCAGTGTAAATGAGTTTGTCTCTAAGTTTAGCTTGCTTGCAAGGCAGAGTTGGTGAACGCATGAATATTGTTGGCATGACCTTCAGGTTAAGTCTGCATATATTTTTGGTGTTTTACTTTGAATGTCTTATCCTTTGAAAAACAATGAGATTCACACAGGCAGCATGATTTATCTCATGAGTTGTACATTTTTGCTCTGAATTAATGCTACTTGGTGTCACACAGATAACTTATCAGGATTGCTTTTGTGACTGCTAATTGTTGTTTTTCTTTCAATCTGACCTGACAAAAGTTGGCTGTAGCCCTACAGGAATACTCTTGAGTTTAACCCACCCTAGCTGTACTACTAAACGGTAATGAGTGTAAAGGTTTGTTAGGGAGAAAAACAATGTGAATCCAAGCTGTTTTGTGTTAGACTACTTTTACTTATTTGAAATTGCTTTCCCAGTTGATACAGTCTTGGCTTAAATTACTGAATGTCAGATATTGAGTCTATTGACCCAGACCTTCAATAGGACTGTAATACTGATCCTATTCTTTTTATGAAAGTGGCTTAAGGACAAGAAAGTGAAGTATTGGAGTCACCATCATAGCCATGACCTTCATCCTACAGGAAATTTGTGGGTGACAATAAAGAGGCGGGTGAGAGCAAGAAGACCCACAAACTCAGCTGCAGCAGTTCTGTCAGGAAGAATGGATCAAAATTGTTGTGAAGCTTGTGGACGGATACTCAGAACACTTGAGCCAAGGAAACAGTTTAAGGCAATTTATATGGTACACTCTGGAGGTGTTCAACAGTTTATTCCTGGTAAAGAAGACACCATAATCTTGTTAATGGTATGGAAAATTATGGTCCTGCTTGTTGTAACATTGGATGAGTTGTGGCTACTTAATGTTATTACTGCCCTTCTGATGTAGGCTTTGATTCTATCCTTCTGGTTGTGAAAGGTTTGTAAACCAAGTACTAAAGTCAGATCAGGTGCAGATTTGATGGACCTGTAAACACATATTGAAAGTCACATAGAGAGAAGCTGTAAATGAGTTATCCCTCGAGCATCTTGACAATCATAAACACGTGATGTTCCGCAGTGTTCGTTACCATAGAAAGTGAGTAGTGAAGACTAGAAGCTGTTGTTGATCATTTCTAAAGTTGGACTCCAAAGCTGGTCAAATCAAAGCCCACAGCTCACACGATGTGGAAACAGGCTGCACTGATGTGGAGCCCTCTGTTTTAGAAGTGGGGGAGTGAGTGTTAGAGTTGTTGTAGTTGAAAATAAGGGGCCATATTAGTATTTCAGAGAGGAACCATCTTGCTGTCTTGCTTGTGTGGCGCTCACATCCTTAAGCCTTTGGTGTGTCTGTGTGAATCCCATACTGCCTTGATGGACTGGGTTAATAAACCTCTCAGCAGCAAACCCTTCCGCACACACACCAACAAAGTGAGCACACACACATGAAATCTCTTGACACACACACACAGCTGCTTGTTATTTCATGCCCCATAAGGGTGCTGTGACCACAGACATTGTAATACACACATCCAATTAGTTAGGCATTGCACCGCTGTTGGTCTCTAGCAGGGATTCTCACAGATACTAAACATGCTACGCACATACACTTGATCCTGTTGTCACTGAGTATAGGTCTTTTTTTTTTTCTTTCTTTTTTTTCCTTGAAGAGTTGGAACATACAAAATGGAATTAAATTGGTTGAGATTTCGGAATTATGTTTACTTTTTTTATTGCTTTTTGTATTAGTGTTAGTAGTTCATGGCCTTGCACAAAAAGGAAAAAATATCAACATATAAAATATCAAATTATTTTTAATGCATCTTTTGATTGTCTCCTGCTTGTCTTGTGTTTTACTCGAACTAAGGACAGTGTTATATTTGTCACAGTGACGAAAAGGGGTGTGTTGATTCATCGCCATGCAACACATGATGATTCAATAACAATTGATAAGTCTTCAAAAATGATTATTTTTCATAATAACTAAATGACAGGAGAACACAACTGCAGCACGTGGCATGAAAATAAAAGTTGCTCAGACACCTTAAGGGATGGACTGGGGGGACACACATGGTGGTAGCTGATTCTTTGGCTACAGTTACTGAGCATAACTGGTTTAAAAGCTCAGGTTTGAAGGCATTTAGGATTTTATGAATATGGTGATGGAAAGGGCGTTGACAAGACCTACTTCATTTGTAAGCCGTCTAAAACCAGAAATGAATGTGATGGTAACAATACAAGCATGCAACATCACGTCACGCGTTTCTAACCCGGGTTAGAGGAAAAGAAGAAACCGCCAGTTGTTGCTAACCAGCCAACAATTGAGGAAAGATCATCAAAACTTCCCCGTAGCTCTAAAAGGATGAATCAAATCTTTTTTTTTGTTTGTTTGTTTTTAGATCATGCTGACCAGCTCTTTTTTTTTTTTACACAAGAACGTGAAAGTTGACGAACCTGAGACAGATGACAGAAACGATGATCATGAAGAACAGCAATGACGAGTAGTTGCACATTTACTTCCTTGGTTCTTTATGGTGCAATTTATTGTTCTTTATTTTTTCTCCATCCACCATTTAGTTTAAAAAAATCGAAATTCCACAAATGTTGTTGGAGCTGCTGTTGAAGAATATTGTTTTAAAGCTGCTTCGATTGGGGATAGCAGTTTTTTTTTGTTTTGTTTTGTTTTTTGTTTGTTTGTTTTGTGGGTTAGACCTGTATAATATAGAAAGATGAAAATCACTAAGGGTTTGGTTAAAAAAAGTTACTTTTTTTTTCCAAAGGCACTTTATATTTGTTTTTCTGAAAATAACTGAAAAGCATTGCTTTTGATAGAGCAAATCTTTTGCAAGTAACTGGTAATCTTTATATGTTGTATTATTTGTATTATTATTATTATTTGTATTATTTGGTGTTTTTTACAGAAATAAGAGATACAGGAGATTAATTTGATTGGCTAATTGAATTGTTAAGGTACTAACAAATATATCTTGTTTAAAAGTATGAAATAGTCTCAGAGTGAGGAAAAAATCCCGAATGGGGGGAACAAAGTTACCGGTAATAATTGTTTTTATGCTGTGATGAACATTGAATAATTGAACTGTGAGGTGTCTTAGATGGCACACCCCTAGCGATGAAAGAGACCCTATTTAATCTGTGAGTTGCTAAAATAGATACTTGAAATCAAAACCCAATATTTGTATTTTCCAGCAGGAGCTTGCTTTTAATATCCATTCTTGAATTATATGAATATACTTCCTGTCTGAGTTTAAATGTACCACCAGTTGTCATCAGTTGTCATGTCTTCCCCCTCATGGATCTTTCATTGCATTGATGTGATGATGTTAAAATAATTTGTTTCACAGATCAGTTTTCTTGAAGCATTTGACACATATACTGTTTGTCACAATGTACAACCTTAGAAATACTCTGATCCAATGGACTCAGTTCTTTCTTTCAAGGGTTTTAATGTGATTGACAATAGTAGTTGTTGTAATGGTGACAACTGACAGTACACTGGTTTACTCGCTGAGTATGAAAAGGGTGATACTTTTGTTTTATTTCGGTGAAATCACTTGACAAAATTATGCACATCATCCATTTGGTTGTCATCTCCGTTCCATTTGAGCCTGGAACAGTACTTTGGCACAAGACGCCTGGAGTGGATGACCAGAATTAAAAAAAGCTGTCCTATTTCTGGGCTGCAGCTGAGGGTTTGAAAGGACCGTGTGCTGTAAAGGTGACATGGGTCAAAAATTTCTTGTTGAGGGATGGCAGGACGCTGACTGCTGGGTGGAGGTGGACAGGCATGTTGTGGGCATGCATGTGAGTGTGAGCAGAGAGAGTGATTAAACAACTGGCTGCATTTCAAAGCTTAAATATTGAATCAAAAGGAGGTGACACATGGAGCAGGAGTGTTTAAACCTGTTGACGCACCTCTTCTTAAATAGAGTGGGCTCAGCACTGCTGATAACAAAATTTTGACAAAAGCTGCCGTGCTGACAAGCGAAGCGACTGAGCAGGTTGCTGTGGCCCAGTGCAGCTGACGATGAGACATGCTAACAACCTGCGGCAACAAGAAGGTGTTGATGACTTGGAAAACAAAATAGACCTGGCAAGATGCTCAACCGTGTCTACACGGGTCTGTTGTTGAACTGCTTTGGACTAAACAAAGACCCCGCATGGCATACATTTATGAACAACTTTGATGCAGTAGATGCTTTTAAACATTGTCAGTTTGTGTATAAGTCTTTGAAATTCAGTGCTTTTCTTTAAAAAGTCCTCTTAAAAACCTGAGGATTTTCTGGAACATTTGAGGCTCTCTGCTAAACCCTTTCATTTCTAAGTATTTGAAGAAACTACAAACATGCATCAAATCATTTGAGAACTTACACTCTACTTATTCTGGATGAGTATGTTTGTTCATTCTTGTTAAAGGGTTACTCTTGAAAATGTGTCTCTAGACTTGAAAGGCAAATGCACAAATATTGCATTGTGCTTATAAGGGATTGAAAAAAGATTGTGCCTGCAATTAAATCATCCTAAATTACTCAGTTTTATTACTTGGTAAGTCTAGCCCACTATGCATGAATGCATCACCAAAGTTTAACTTAGGTAATTTTCACAATATTTGTTTGTTTGTTTTTTGATTTTAGAGTGCACTTTGGACATGTTACCAGGCCATCACTGGGGCAATTGCTTTCCATCCAGATTGTTTCTAAGATTTACAAATGTATTTTTCACTTTTTTGAGGGGCTGTTGCAACCTTTTATTGTATAGTTTGGAGAGGTGTGTGTGTGTGTGTGGTGGATGACATGAAACCCACAAAACAGGGCAACAAGTTAGGACTCAAATCCGATCTGCTGTGATGAGAACTTTCAGCCTCTGTACACCAAATGTGTGACAAATCTGATGTAGCTCAAAATGCGTGGAAAAGCATTTTACTTTCATTCAGTAATTTCTTTGTGATCATATACATAATAAAGATGACCTCAGCTATAATAATGAGTTTGAAGAATTAATGATTTACTAAAAAATGAGAGTGAAGGCATCCCTCTAGGGTTGGAACTTTGGTTTTAATTTTTTTTTTTTTTTTAAAGGTTCAAGATTAACATGTGAGAAGTGGCACCAGTAAAACAAATGCATTTGTGTTTTGTGATCTTGCTGCAGGTGGAAATAATATGGTCACTAGGTATTGGAGATATGAATCCCAGGCTTGTCCACATAATTCCTGTGTGACAGGAGCAAAACTCTGGTCTTCCTATGGCCAGCCTGTCCAGTGCTCGTTTGGACAAGGCACCTTCCAGCCATCACAGTTATGCAGATATACAGCGTCTCTGCTGGTTTTAAATTGTAGAACTTCTTACTAAACCAGTGTTAGCTGTGGGCACACCCTGCACCACAGACACACGTTGCACCACAGACACACGCATCAACAACCCAAGGCTCCCTGGGGTAGGCCCTGGGAGCAAGCTGCTAAAACAGAAGGGTCAGAGCCAGGAGGTATGATCAGATCTCTTGCGGTAGCAACCTTTTCAATTTAAAAAAAGAAAAAAAAGAAAAACATGAGGAACTCATTGCACTTTTCAGGTGAGGCTTCCAAACAGACATTTTGTGGAGGATTAAGAACAGAGTGAATTGTGTTAAATAGCACACGAGAGTTATTTTTTTGGATGAAATAATGTTAGCAAAGTATATACTTTTTGCTTCTTTAACAGAATTCTGGTACTGACGCCAACAGTCGTTCATAATTTGATGTGACACCTCCAGTTTGTCTTCCTTCCACTTTTGTTCTGCTCTGCAACATTCCCTCCTAACAGCACGAGTCCTGTCATTAAACCAGGGCTCAAGTTTAGACTTGGGGTACCTGGTTTACTGGAGCCACAGAGTCCAGAATAATTCAGCAGGAGGAATCAAACCAGGACACAACAGCACAAAAACCTGTGTTTGTAGAACTTGTCTCAAATTAGGTTAGTTCAAAGCTGGAAAAGGAAAGCTGTAGAAAACATTGCTTACATTTATATTCCTTTTTTATAAACAAGTGTTGTTCCTCCTCCTCTCCTTGAAATCAGTGGCGAATTAAAATAGCTGCAATTCGTTGCTAAAATTTCAGATAGAGCACTGGACTCACCAGCACTCAGCCATGGCTCTGTGAGACACAGAAAGTCCAGTTCACGGGAACTGAAAAAGTCCCGAAGAACAAAAGTCTTATTTACCAGAGATCTGGTGTTCACCGGGCCAACCCTGACTGGAGCTGGAGCTGGTGCATGGGTTTCTTTAAGTCGAGGAACTCGGCACAGTGGTCTCCGGTTCCGCAGATTCTCCCGGCACAAGTTGAGACAAAGCAGGCACGGGCAGCGGGGCCAATGAGCCTCTCCTCCATCAAAGCCGACCAAAGGCACAAGGCAGGCATCAACTGGATCCAGAAAATGATGGGGCACAGAAACTCCTGACAACAATCCATCTAATGACAGAGAAACACCATGCGTCAGGGTGAATCTTAGCCTTACCAACCAACCGCCTCATTTACCGCGGCGGTGGTGATGCCTCCACTGTGAATGCAAATGGGAACCCGGCACAGGTGAGTCGGAACTCCTGATTAAAAACAGGGGCAAGGTTTGATATCCACCACCACGAAATAGAGCAGTATCATGGGAAGGAGGGTGACTATCCAACAAGGCTTGGCAATTATAAACCAGCAGAGACTTGTTTCCTTGAATAAACAGTCAGAAGCAACGCAAACACAAACAAACTGGCAGGGGCAGACGAGCAGCCACGCACACTGGTGCCATCTTTCATCATTGGGGATTATGATGCTGAACTGGCCTGTCTGCAGTCCAGACCTTTCACTGATTAAAAAAAACATCTGGCGCACCGTCAAATGAAAAATCCTGTCATCAAAGAGGAAGGGAACTTTACCAAAGGCAATGATACAACCTCAAACCATTACATTGTCACAGAGTTGGACTTGTAATGATCTGGATGGTCCTTTGTGGTTCTGGTCCAGAGCATGCAGTGCCCATTTCTTCTAAAATAGATCTGAAATACTGGTTTGACCTCTATACACAGTTCCTCTATGTGATGGTCCATCCAGATTCCTTTGAGTCCAGAGATTTTGGTTTTACCTCTTGACAAGATAAGCATAAGACTTTATACAACAAAGTTGTAAGTGGCAGTAATACATGTATTGCATGCATTATAGTGCTTGACAGAGGTTTCACACAGCAATCTCTTCTCTATGTTATATCAACTATTAATGAACAATGCTTCTGGGGCCTGTTTAATCAGATGCTTGGGTTTTGTTTGTTTGTTGGACATCCAGTGTTCAACTTGTGTATCTCTATTTTGCTTGTTTGTTTTGTTTTTTTTTCACAGTCATAAATGGCAGACTTCAAAATTCTGAGCTTTCAGTCACTGGTAGCTGCAGTAATATTTTGATTCATTTTTACTCTTAAAGGAATGACGGCATGGCCAAGCCTTCAGCTGTGTCACACACTTTCAACTGAATAATGACACACTGGCAAATAAGCACTCTTGCCTTCACATTTATTCAAAGAAAAATGATTACTTGTTTGCTTTTCCACTTGCATGCAAGTTATGTTCCATCTAGTGCACCTGTGTTGTGCACTCCTGGGCCAGTCTGGCATGCTGGTTTGTCCTACACTACGTGCAGTCTAGGTTTAGCAAATGTGCACCCCTTTTGGTTGTGAGCCACATGCGTTAGGTCTCGAATACTCGGTCAATGTGTCATACACAACAGACACTGCTCAGTGGCCCATAAAATAATGTTCAGGCCAAATAGTTCTTGAAGAAGTGCTGTGACGGACTGGAGGCCACAGGTGTTGAGCTGAAGCTTGTCTCATTCTTCTTAACACACTGCTGGATTCCATAAAAAGTTTATTGATGATATTGTGGCAGGAAAAAAAAATGCACATCCCTTCCAGTTATTCTTTGAGGATCATGGTATTTCAAGATTTTAGTCTTTTTCAAGTGGACTATGGAAATTCAAATGTTCACCTTTTTGTCTGAAGAACTCATCCTTGCATGGATACTGCTTGTGAATGAAATCTTTTTCTTCTTCTTGTATCTTTATTAGCACCTGGTTGCTTCCATAATGTGTTGCAAGCTTGAAATGGGAAACTGGATTTATGTTAACAAGTGAAATGAGAATTGAAAGGAGAATGGGGAGGGGGGCTATTTTCTTTGTGCTTTATGCAAAGACATAAAATTAAAAAATAAATGTAAGAATGACTGAGACTATTTTATTTATTTTTTTCATATTGTTCCAACTGTTTTCTTAACTGGGGCTTGTATATGATCATATATACAAGAACCATGTGACCGTATACTATGTTTGTTAACAAGTTTAAAATCTTGATTGAAATTGGAGTAGGCCTTTAAAGCAGTGTGACTATTTCCCAAAAGCTCTACTAGCTGGTCACTTACTAGGCATATCTATCTTTATGGTGATCCTCATCACTCCTCTACGAGTAGATTTATGTGACCATAATTGTGATCTGTATGAGAGAACTGATGGAATCTGAATCATAGGAAAAGTCTCTGGTGCAGTCAGTACTTTATCCTCATTTGGAAACTAGACAAATGATATCAAGAGTATTTATGCCATGTATTTATTGCAAATCTTTCCACCTGACATCATTTACAGTGTTGTAGCAGTATGCACATTATGGTGTTGAGACATGCAGCACCATTTTCTTTTAAGGTGACAAAAGGGATAACCAATTGTTTTTCTGTTTATCAGAGGTGACATGACCAGTGGCGCAAGGGGGTGAGGAGGCCCTGTGTTGCCATAGCTAAATATACATCCCTGACAGCTCCATAATGGGTTCCAGGAAGTTCAGTCGAAAATAAAAACAAAGCAACATTTCTAGCTGATTGGCTCTGAAAGGCCGTTTTTCCTTGCTGAATGGGAAAAATGTGGACTTCAGCATTCCATGGCCATGATGCCAGTTGGATTGGATAGGCGCAGCCTTGCGTGTGCAGAACGGGACTGATGTGAGGGAGACGCATTACACTGCAGAAGTCAACTTTATGGGGAAGAATAAGTCTACATATTTGAAAGATCACCAAATGAAGAGGAGCAAAAAAAATAAATAAAAAGAAACAACCCCCCCACACATAACTAAACTGATGTATACCTACTGCCGATGTGATGATATAGGCCTAAAAAATATCAGGGAGACATGCAAACTCATTTGTGACAATTGTGATGGCGATATGGCATATATATATATATATATATATATATATATATATATATATATATGTATATATATATGTATATGTGTGTGTGTGGATATATATATATATATATATATGTGTATGTGTGTGTGTG
>JAOWBL010000007.1:1086915-1116784 GCA_028564865.1 Zenarchopterus dispar | reverse complement strand
AACAGCCAGATAGTAATGCATTACAATAGTCAAGCCTGGAAGTAATAAATGCATGAACTAGTTTTTCAGCATCACTCCGAGACAGGATGTTTCTAATTTTGCCAATAAAGTCAGACTTGTTTGGACAGTAGATGGGTTTGGTTGGGTTCCACTGGTTTCTACTAGTTCTGTGCTGATCCCACAGTTGTAGAACTTCTAATTTTGAACGAAAGTAAGCACAATTCATCTCCTGCCCTAAGTTTCCTGGGCTAAAAGCTGAATCTGCAATCTTCAACATTCCCTGTCTCTTTGTGCTTTTTTAAGAGCACATCATTGCACCTCCATCTCTGAAATCATTATCAGGAAGAGACCTTGCTGATGTACTATAACTGCCTTGTGTGTTGTTGCTGTGCTCAGTCTCTTCAGGGTTTGAGTGTTCCTTATTCAGTCTCAAAGGAACATTCCCAACTTAAATCAAGTCCAAGTCTACTACTAGATGTTAATGAGTGTAAATCGTTGTTAGGGACCAAAACAACATGAATCACGGAAATTTTGAGGTTTTATTGAATTTCTGTTTGTGGGTTAATGGAACTGTCATACTGATTAATTTCTGTAGAAGCAGCCGCCATAAACTCTCGTCCTTGTCTATTGACGATAGTATATCCAACATTTGGTGGTCGACTGGTACAAACTTAAGACAGTGGCATCCTGAAGGTGATGTCTGATAAATACAAATGGTTCTTTTATTAATACTTTTTCTTAAATCACTGCTGTCCACCTGCATAAACCTTACACTATTACTTAAGTGGAATGACATTTTTGAATCTTGTAAAAGGCTTAAAATAGCTATCTATTCTGATGTAGACTGTTAATGGACATTTTACCTTAAGCATATATTCACTTCTAACTTAAAACTGACTCAATTCACATCATCTTGGTCCCCAACAAAATTTTACAGTCACTACTCTCTAATAATTGACCTAACGATGATTTAGCTCTGGAGTTTTCCCTTCAGCCTCAAACACTGCTAATTCTCTCTCTTTTAAGGACTGTGTTTGTCCTACAGATGAAATTATTGGTCATTAATAGCTGTTTTTGTTTGTTTTTGTAGAACGGGTTAATTGTACTTGAATAAGGTAGTTAATCAAGTATTCAAGAACCTTATTGTTTGTGTTAAATCATATTTGATCATCATTGTTGTTTTAAATATGACCCTACAGAATCCCTGAGTTTTGCAGGTGTGCCTGGAATCTTGTTCTGTGTTGTTTTGAAATCTTTGGGTAGCCACATCAGTGATTTGATTTTAGATTTTTCTTCTCTTTGCTCAATTTTGTAGATTGATAAAACTAAATTTTACTTTTGAAAGAATTTTTAATTTACAGAATTTCCTCAAACCTGCCTAAAACTGTTATACAGCATTTGTAGAGATCTTTGAGTTTTTTCCTGATGTAAAACACAATACAAGGTTGTATTGCAATGTTTTTGAGTTAATTTGTATCATTTCGGGTGTATATTGTGCAGTGTTAGTGTTTTATATGTGTTATTGTAATAAAATATTGTGGAATTTGTGTTAAAAATTAAACATGAAATACTGTTGTATTAATTTTGAGCAGTTAACGGTTAACCCTCTGCAATTTGATGTTTGTGGAGGAAAACCTTTTTCATTGTGAACCGTGTTTTAGGCAGCGTGCTTTTATCGACACGTCACTTAAGGAATGTTAGCAATGCTCTTTTCTCATAACTGATGCAGAGCTCGACTTGTGCTGGCTTACAGTCAGGACTGCCTGTCAACATTGGCCTCATCATGAAAATATGGTCTGCCAGTTGTTTTGTCAAGTGAGAAATGAGCATGCTTCACCAGATGTTGGTTTGATTAATGGGGCTTGAGTCAATGTGACCATACTGTCAAAACAGCTGCAACTGCTGCTAAACAAAGTAAAAGAATAATTAAACATGAACCTAAAGTGACCCTAAACTGTTATCTATGACACTAAAGCACTGCATCAGGTCAAGTCTATATGAGGCCACTTCAGGACATGTTAATGCACTGCTAAAATTATAAAGTTGGAATATCAAAGTGGTGCTGGATTATCCAGTGAGTATGAGTGGGAAAAAAAAAACAGAAATTACAAAATAGAGCTGGTGTTGTCACTTACTGCCATCTGCTGGAAAAAAGCGTTTAAAAAAAAAAAAATCTGACCAGTCCTTTTTATGAGGTTTTATTTACAATTTCAGATTTTTGACAGAAGTTTAATTTGTAATGGTGTTGATTCCTTTTCTTTTCTTTCCTTTTTTTTTTTTAAATCAGTGTCATCTGTCTGGGGTAAGAAAGGTATTGTTCAATGTGTTTGTTGACGGTGTGTTTTAACATTCATTTAAGTTTTGAACACGGTTAGCAGTAATTTCTATCAAAATCTCATCTCAGAGATCAGCTTTTCTTTGTGTTTTAATGTCACGATAATCCTTCTGTATGTTTCTCCTGCCTGCCGCTACAATGTTTCCCCCACTTTCCCTGTGATATGTTTTCTGTAATTGGCTTTTCAAGGGCCAAATGTATTTCCCAGACTCATCGTTGTTAGTTTAGAGAGTTCATGCCTCTCAGTTTGTGGTCTGACATCTGCTGGCTTGGAAGGAGCAGTGAACTCAGCCTTGTTCCTGACAGTCATTCAGACGTTGACTGTCTGCTCTTTTTCCTCAACTCTCCTCCTCTCTCTTGCTCCTTTGTTTTCTCTCTGTCCATCCTGCTCAGCAGTCACCACTGTCTGGTCATGTGACCTTTCAGAGCAAGATTGATTGCAAGAACAGATGAGCTTCAAGTGTTACTGATACCTGCCTCTGACTAGTGCTTCAACAAATTACTATTAAACGTTTCCACTGTTGTACAAAAAGTGAAGCAAGTAAGCAACACAAGCAGAAATATAACTTGTAGTTGCTCAAATAAAACTAAACAGAAAATCCATGTAAAATCAATTTAGTAAGTAAATTATAGGGTTTTAAATTAGTTTTCATTACAATACAATATGTTATTGATTGGTGATTGCAAGTTGATATTTGTTTATCTCATAATCTTCTACCGTAGAGTTTTAATATGTCAGCAATCCCAGTATTGTTGATAGGAGACAATATTACACAGTTTTAGAGATGCACTGATCCAATATCAATATTTGATTTCAGATGTAGTCCAACTAGCTGGATCAGGTCTCAGGTTATGGGGTAAATTAATGAAGTAGATCTATCCAATTCAGCCCTATTTGCAATGCTTGCGTTGTTTGCTTGCCCTATGGGCAATGTTTGCATTGTTTTTTCATAGCATAGCTGCTGCTGTAGAAAAAGTATGTGGAATTCTTTATAGTTTATAGGATTTCTGTCTTTATTTTCCAGAAAATGTGATCGTATCTTTATCTAGGACAGACACTGTGTTTTTAAGCCAATAACACAAAAATCATTATAAAATCTTTTGTCTTCAAACACATTTACCTCCAGCGCTGTTAATGTTGAATTCAAAACTTTAATATGACTTGCAGAACTTCAGATGAGGTGTGAGAGGCAGCTTGTTGACATCCTATATCATGTCCTAAAGAGTCAGTTCATACTGAAAAGTTTATGGGACTCTTTTTGTTAAGTCATGTGACCGATAGAAGTGAAGAAAGGGTTTCCTTTTAAAAAAAAAAATCTATTTTGAATCATCATAAAAACCACCTCAAGCATGTAAGTTACAAAACTGACATGTCTCATCAGGTCCTGTTGTAACCGCAGTTCCACTTAGTCCAATTTGAAGTTTAATGATAATGGAATGGTAACTTGTCAGTTGATTGCTAGACAAAAGGATTTCAAAAGCACCCCCTATGGAGAAAACAAGCTGGGTCCAGCTGCAAGCACAGCAGCCTGTTCTGAGATGGTTGATCTTGTGCTCATCATCGGACGAACAGGTGAACAAACCCATGTTCCTCTGTGATGGCAGAAAATGCTGCAGTTCTATTGTTTGGTTTCTAAAGATGCATTGGCTCTTGTGCAGAGTGCGGCTAGAGAGCTTTTTGTGTGTTGCTCACTTAAAAAGCAGCCCCTCTGGCCTTCCTGCTCCCTCTCACTCACGGCGTGTCTTTGATTTTTGGGACCAGAGTTTAAACTGCTTTATGTGGCAGCTGGTTCAACCCCCTGTTGACTTTACCCAGATACCCTCAGGCACACACACATACTAAGGCTCTCCTTTCCTTAGTGTTATTTTAACAATGCCCCCCTCCACACCCTTCCTCTGGACACCATTTGTATAGACTGTGTGCCAAAAAAAGGATTAGTGTTTTATATCACTTCTGCTGGATGCCCCTGTGGCTCCAGCTTCTGAGTCTGGATTTTGGATGGTTTTGGTGCAACCTCCATGCTCGTTGGTGCTCTCAATTCTGGAGGGATGCCGATGTAATTCTTCCTCAAAGGTGTTAACCATTCACAATTCCGTTCTCAAGCAACTTCTGACTGGAATTTGTCTTGACAGCAGTTCCTCAGGGTGGCTACCAGTTACTAAATTGTTGTGCTCATGTGATAAGTGAGCATGAAGTTACATGTTTAAACAGAGCTGTTGGGTGTGACTTATGTCAGAGCCTTCTTGTCCTGTAATTTGGAAAATCCTGATCTGTAGCTCCCTCTTTTGACCCCTCCCTCTACCTTTTCACTTCTCCAGTTATTAGTTAATGAATTGCTGCTCTTGGGGGTGATGGGAAAGGAAAACATGCCGGCTCCAGGCAGATAGCTGGGAAACCACTCAGGTTTCAAAAACACTGGCTCCTGTTGCTCTGGCAGCCAATTTGTCCTAGTCTGCCTCAAACAAAGAGCCACATCTGGTCATTAGATCCCAGGGTTTGAAGAACGGGTGGATGAAGCATTCTAGATTTATCTAGTTTTGTTGTTAGTGTTGAAGCCTTGTAGAAAACACTCATTATTGCCCACTGATAGTGTTTTGAGAAAGTTTTCCTCATTTTGGTTGAGAGATGCATGTTAACTTTGTTTATGTTGTTTTTCTGCTAATGCGGTCATGTGTAAAGTTAGTAACTCTTCTTTTAATCCTATTTGTGTGTTTTGTGTGTAAACATCACTTGATTATAGTGGGTATTATAAATGGACAAATGAAATCTCAGATGACAGAATAGGACTTTTTTCACCGTGTCATTATTTAACAGATCATGTTGGAACAAATCAAGAGAGAATCGTGATGGGGGGAAATTATTTTGTCAGTTGTCAAAAATTGTAACTAGTTCTCTATCAATTTGTTTAAACTGTGAAGTATAGTTATTACAGGATCAAAACATTTGAGGAATCTTCTGCTACGGCCAGTCGTGCTTAAAGTTACAAGATAGTCATCATTTCTGCAGCAATAAAGCCACTCACTATATCCAATCTTCACATGAGTGGGTGTTTGTTCTGGAGTTTTGAATGTTTTTTTGTTTTCAGATGCCAACCATGAGGCAGCAGGTGAGGCCATTGAGAACATGGCGGATGCTGTCACACATGCTAGATTTGTGGGAACGGATCCGGCCAGTGATGAAGTCGTCCTCATGAAGATTCTGCAGGTGCGTCTTATTCATCAGATGTGTCTGCAGCTCTCCTGATTCAGCTAACAAATGTGTTTCATGTCGTCTCTGTTCCTGTACAAACAAATCCAACAGGACGTGCAATTCTTGCAAAACGAAGTTTTGAGCTTCACTTCCTGGAGAATGATTGAAACGAAATTACTAACAGACTTTTTGAGGGTGCTGAGACGTTAATAGCACCAGTCTTTGGCTGACAACCACTGACTTTTCACAGGAAGATGGAAATATGATTAAAATGTTGCATTATCTCTGATAGTTGCTCGTTTTTTTTTTTTGAATCAGTATATACAAGTTAATGTCATTTATGTGCATTCTTCTTGCACGTCTGTTTTTGTAAAAAGTGAACAAAGTATTTTTTGGACTCCTGTTTGTGCATCAGCGTAACCTCCTAGTTGTATTATTTGTTTTTTTTCCCCACTGGAATAAAAGCATGAAAACATTTACCAGTTAAAATATGCTTTAAAACATCTAATTTGGCAGTTGCAGTAATGTTATTTTGCATTGTTATTCTGGAAGCTTGTGCAGTGAGCTTGAGTAAGAATGTGTCGTGTCTCCTCAGGTCCTGAGGACTCTGCTGTTGACACCGGTTGGAGCTCATTTAACCAACGAGTCCATTTGTGAGATCATGCAGTCCTGCTTCAGAATCTGCTTTGAGATGCGCCTCAGTGGTAAGTTTCAGTAATCAGTCACCAGTAATTAGCCACGCTCACTTCTGATCAGCTGCTGTGATTTCTGAGCGTACCATACATGCAGTCAAAGAATTCTTGTTTGAACCACACATTTAAGTTATTGCTGCCATTTTTTTTAATCTTTTTTTTTCTTCAGACTTTTCAATCTGTCATACTTAGTGGTCAAAATGGTGTAAAGCTATTAACAAAACCATTTTCTAGTATGTGCCTGTGTTTGGTTGATTTAGTTTTGCATAAACCACTCCAGTCACCACATCTGTTCAGCGTACTGCAGGTACACACAAACTATCTTAAAATTGGGCTTCTTGTTTACTATACCAAAGCAACTTGCTAGCGTTACCCCTGAAAGCTGACGACAGCTCCGTTGGTCACATGCACCGAGTAAATGAGTGCACATAACTGCGCAGGAAGCAGCAGCTGATCATGTCCCTTGACCTGAACGAAATGATCGGCTTTATTTTCTACCCCAGTAACACATTTTTAGCATTCATTTCAAAAGATTTATTTGATTGCTCGACTGTGAAAACAGTTGGAACCAAGAACATGAAAAAATCTTCTTCAAATGATCGTCTATTTAACCTTTAAGGGTCTCAGGTATTACTGAGTGCAATGAGGAAAGTCAGTGGGACACGAGCCATCACCAGTATTGCTTCGCCCTGTCATCTTTGTTTTGGAAACAGTTATTTATTGAGAATGTTTTTCAGATGACAGATTGTTCTTTTTTTCTGCTGTTTTAAGGTAGTCATGCATGTTTCTCTCTCTTGTGTGCAGAGCTTCTGAGAAAGTCAGCTGAACACACATTGGTTGACATGGTGCAGCTTCTGTTCTCCAGGTAAACATCTGGATGAAGAACACTGTCATGTTTATCCAGTACTTGTTTTCTGTTTTCAGCCAGGAGTTTTGGGGATGGTTTTGTAACATTTTGTGATGTATAATCTAATGCTGTTTGTGAACATCACTCAAAAGTTTAAACCCTATTATTTATTTATATTTTGACCCCTTCTGTTTATTACTTTTTTAACCTCAGGATAACTAGATGGCCTTTGTCGTTTCGATGAATAAACACCACCTTGAAAAAAAATAGAAAAGGGGCTGAAAATGTGGTGTTTTACAGCATAAGAACTTACTTTTGGTCAACTGAGTCATACTTGCTTCACACTGTGCACTTAGTTCATGAAGTTTTTATTCTGCAAAGTTTCTTCAAGGATCAGGATAACAACACTTTACATATTTTAGAAATCAAATGAAGAGTGACACAAGCTACATTACAATATTAGTCAGAAAATTTACAATTTGATGCTTCCCTCAAATTGTTTCTATTAAATGTTATAAATTTGGTGTCATGGGGTTGTATATAGGTTTTTTAACCATTCGTCCTTCATTTTATACTTGTTTTTGTCAGAAGATAATGATAGTGTTATATGTGAAGAGTTATTCTGAGGTGGTAGGAGCCGTCAGGACCAGATGATGTTATGTTGTCTTGAAACGAACTGACTTTTAAACACGGTGGTTGATTAAACTCCTCCCTTGCCTCTCACCCATAATTTGGGGGGTTCTGTGCATGTTCATTTCTCTGGTCTCATTATTCCCCTCAAAGATGATGAATTTCATTTTGCTCTATGTGCAGGGCCAGTGGGTCACTGATTTACTAATACCTTCACATGATTTCTCCTTTGGCATTTAGAATAAAGGCTCTTTTCTTCATATCATCCCCCCAGACGCACAGACACACGCGCGCGCACACACACACACACACACAGAAAGCATCCGTTTCTTGTGCATCAGAGTGCTGGTCACATTCAGTCACAGACGAAGGAGATGAGCCAACTGAGCAGCACACCATATGATCTGCATATAGATGAAGGTGCGTCTGCTTCAACGCTGAAGCTCCAACCCCCACAAATACTGACAAGTACATCGGCACACATGCATAGGCACACACGGGAAATTAGAATTCCCAAACAGAAGGATGAGTCACAAGAAAACTTATCTGCACATTTCAAATTGTGGAGCACAGTCTGAGAACAGGCAGCAGTCAGAAATAGAAATAAAGTTGGGGTCACCTCCTCGACGAAGGTGTTTACGTCTCTAACAAGACAACTTGTCGCAGAGTTTGTGAAAATGGTCTGGGTCCCCGCCATCAGCTGGACTCCTGAGTTGGTTTTTGCCAAGCTTGTCGCCATTCACTGACACTCCTCCAAGCATTCTAGGCCTGCTTTTATCCACTGGCAGAACTCTTGCGGCACCTTGTTATCATGTCCTCTTGCAAGATTTTACTGTGGGAGCATAAAAGACAGCAGCCGTGCTCGTAAACACAGGCATCCCTGCACATGAACATGGGAGTAAGGGTAGTGTGGCCTGTTGGCTCCAGCGTTTAGAAACTACTCCCTGCCACACACAAGTCCAACTTCTCATTTCAGTCATGTTCAGCCGCCAATCCCCCACACAGCCAAGGATGCTGGAGAATAGAGACGTGAGTGTGGGTGGACTGCTACCCCCCACTCGCAGAAAATAATGAGCAGCGGCTCCGTTGGGCTCTTCAGGAGGAGTCTTAGATTGCCTGCTGAAAGTATAAGGCATGTTAATCTGTTGGACCCACAGATCATCCAATAATCGTGCTTGCAAAACAACACTCTATTAACACGGAGCTAATGTCAGGAGGGGGGTTGCAGGCTCTTTTGTGTATGATGTGTGTGAGACTGCCTGCTCGTGACATCTCATTTTCCAGCTAAGCTTGAGAGTCCACAGAAACCTAGTGGCACACATGCACACATTTGGTTTGATGACTTAAGAATATCATCCAGCATTGCTCTTCAAACACTGAGAATATGTTATTTGTTCTCAGGCTGAAAATGTTGAGTTTCCCACCATGATGTCACCTTTCACCAAGTGAAAGAAGCATCCTAGATTCCTCTGTATAGTTTGTAGACTGGTTTCATTTTGAGTGGCAGTTTAAGAGATAATAAAAATGAAATAAGCACAATCGATTATCGAGGACTTTTAGAAATGGCAATGCGTGGTTAAATGGCTTCAAAGCACTTCTTTATTGGTGGTTTTTTTTTTCAATGTCAGAATGGTTAAACTTGAACTGGTTCATCAGAAAATATTGGTCATAGAGCCTTTGAGATGCTGTCTTTCAACTGGCATTGGCTTGTGACTTTGACAGTTCATCAATTTACAATTCTTTTGAAAACTTGAATATAAACTGTCTCATGCACAGCTAATTTTAAGACACCTGGCAGAAATACTTTGAAAGAGTTTCTTTTCAGATCCGTCTTTGAAATTGTAACTATAAGAAACACTAAAGGAATAGAAATGTGATGATAAAACCAGAGGCACCAAGATGACTTCTGTGAATTTTAACTGCCATGACATGAGCTAAAGGGCTTAAATTTGCTAGTTATAGAACCCTCCTACTGCTTGGTTTCATATTTGGTAGTTTGTTTTTTTTTGGTCCATGCTATTATGAATGAGTCTGTAAAGTTTCATGAACATCAGTCTTTTATGTTTGTGAACTTTTCATTAATTTGCTCAGTTTGTGAGGATTTTGTGAAAAATTGGTTAAATTGACAAAGAAGCATTTTATTCTCTTTAAGTTCTTTGAAGAACCCAGAAAATGTAATGGCTGAAATGAGGGTTTGATTCAGGAGCTTCAAAGGAATTGAAGAAAAAAATAAAATGCTTTGGTTGTAGCTTATAAGTTTCCAGATTTAGGATCCAAAATGTAAACTTTTTTAAAATATCTCAGCACCTAGTGACCTGAGATTATAAATGTTAAAGATAATTAGGGGTCCTGAATCCATCTAACAGATTTAGTGTTTGAAGTTGTATAGTTTTATCATCCCAGACACTTTTAAGACGAGAAAAAAAAGGGAAGAAAGAAAATAATATGCATCACAGGAACAAGAGTTATATAGTTATAATAGTTCATGCAGTAACACTTATCGTTCTGTTCTCCCCTGTCTGTTGATACTGTAAATACAGCATTTGACTTGATGTACTGGTGCTGACAAAGTCTTTACCAGTACACAGGTACAGTTACTTTAATAAAATAACATCCTGACTAGTTTGTGTTTGTTTGTGTTTCCAGACTGCCCCAGTTCAAAGAGGAGGCCAAGAGCTATGTGGGTGCCAACATGAAGAAGGTAACACCACTAAGATGTTGAGTGTGGATTTAACCTGCCTGCTGATGTTTCTCTCCATCTTTCCTGTATGGGTTCTTAGTCGTTGGACTGTTATTAGTTTGCTTTGTTGTGGCCCTGAATTTCACTTAATTATCATTTAATCAAATCCTCTTCTGTCCCTGCATGTTATCAGAAGAGCTGTTTAGTTGTTGCCCCCCCCCGGCCCACACACACACACACACACACGCCCACACACACACCCACACACACACACACACACCCCAAGCCCCTTACTTCATTCTTCTTCTCTTCAATCTGTTTCCTTTTTGTGCCTGTTTTATGTCTCACAGACCATATTTAGTTCAGTGTTCTGTCAGGAACCAAACTGTGCAGATCAGAATTTAAAAAAACTTAGATATATGTAGAGATGGCACTGAGCGGGTCCACTTCATGGCTGTGTTTTATTTTGCAAGGGTCTAAGTGGGGTTAGGATTGCTCTCCTCAGGGTGCACTGCTTTGCTTTAAATTTGGTTTGAAATGTTTTCTCGTTAAACGTTTTGATTCTGTCATCAAGAATACAGTCACAGTGAAATGTGCACAGCAGCTTCTTCCCAGTCCTGCTGCAGCGTTTTTTTCCCCTCCAACCCAGTTGGCACTGTGGGGTGGAAGTGGAGATAGAAGTTGGCTTGTAAAGATAATCCAAGAATGAAAAGCGTTCATTTAATTGCAACCTCAGACAAGGAGGCATTTAAGATCCATTCTTGTATCTGTGATTTAATCATTCATGTATTTCTGCGGAAGAAGATGGATGGATGGATGGATGGATGGATGGATGGATGGATTTCTGTTTCCATGTCAAAAAATAGTTTGGGGCAACGTTATATCAGAATCTTTTCTTTTGCTGCCAAATACAACCATTTTAAGGAACAACAGAACCTTTACAGTTTCATTTTTTTCTAGTGACAACAACTGGCATTTTTTGATTTTATTTTTATTTTTTAAGATATTCTGAGTGAGTAGCAGCTAGTTAGTGACATTAACATGCTCACCTTCCAAACAGCAATGCAAAAGGATTTTTCTTACCTGTAGCAACATTAATGTTTAAAACTTCCAACAATGCAACCCACAGCTCAAAAGTGGGCCGTTTTATCATTTTGATTGATTGATTGGTTTTCTTTTTGCTATTAAATGTGGTACCGTTCAAAAGTCTTGATGCACCTGCTGATTGATGGTGTTTTACTTTAACTTGACAATTCTTTATGTAAAACATTCAAATGATTAAATAATATATTTAGAATCATGTAATGCACAAAACAAATCCCAAAAGATTAATCGAGGGTTCTGCAGGTTTCAGTTGGCATGTCAATGTTAAATTTCATCAACATACACATATTCAAGAATTATATGTACCGATTTATATATCAGATGATGAACTCAAAAAAATCATATAATAAAAGTTGTAAGTGATGCAGCAATAAAAGACACTCCTGTTTCTGAAATCACGGGAATAGACTTCTGTATACATTTTAAATTCTTGAAGACTCATGAGCTATATATTTTTTTCTAGTTTTAAATAAAGCTCACCTGTCTGTGGTGAAAACCAAACTGATCATATGAACACAGATGAACATCTCATCCATGATTGAAGTCTCGTCTGAAACTTTGACTTAATAAACACAAACATAAGAATGCAATGTTAACACAAAAGTGGACTTTGACACACAAGTCACTCAGTGTTTTATTTTATGAAACAGTCAGTCTGCTTGAGGTGTATGTTTTAAAAATCAATTCTTGCATCTTACTCCCTCTAGCTTGGTCTGTAAATTGACACAATGAACGCTAAAATAGACGCGACGTGTTTCAGTGCCTTTTATCCACAGCCGTCTCAGGCTTCCCCCTATTTTGGTCTTGTGGAGGCGTGCACTTTAATGTATTTTGAACTTTACTATTTTAATGTAATGAATCAATTAAAAATAATCCAACCAGATAACCAGAGAAAAATAACAGCCTTTTAATCCCATTGAAATGACTCAGGATAAATCAAACAAACACTTAATGGATAAAATAGTTTGGATTTGATACGTTGCGTGTACTATACTGTAACCACCCACAAATATTCCCGCTCAGTGTGAACAGTGTTCTGGCATTCTTGTTAACGTGCAGTGGACCTTTTTGGTTTTTTTCGTGCACCAGACCTAGATCATTCCAATTTACAGTGACACAGATGTCAACTTTGATTGGATGACTGCCTCCTGCTAGACACCTTCATTTACAAAAAGTTGCTCAACTTTCTGATGCGCTGCCTGGACATGCTACCTTCCCAAGATCCCTTGCGCAGTCGATAAATACGCCTCGTTGCGTTGCATAGAAAATGAATGGGATGTGACCAAATTTTTGCTTTCAAAGGACATTAGCCTACAGAGCGGAGAGTCGCTTCCTGGATGCCTCTGATGTAGTTGCTCCAATCCAGCAGTTTTCCATCACATCCTATCTCAGTGGAACCCCAGGGGTTAGAACTGTTTGTCTCCAAAAACAAACACCTGTTAATGACATGGTTCAGGTTTTTCACTGATCTTTGTACTGTTATCAAAGTGTTCCTCTGTTTCATCTGCTCATTGCTTTTGCATGCCATCTTAGCTTATCTGCCCGTTGGCTGGCTGCTTGTCCTGCCCTGGTCAGAGCTTGTAGTATCCATGTTCATGCCTCCAAACCATGCTCTCAGTTTGGGTCCTGCACCCCGGTTGTCATCCATGGATGTTTATGCTTGATTGTGTTATGTGTTGGCCCCACTGCTGACAAGTTTTCCATCACTAATCATTGGCACCTGCCTCCTCCCTTCTTTTCCGAGGCTTACAATATCTTGTGGAAAAACAAACGTGTCCAGGTAAGGAAGAAGACTTTAAGTACTATGTGTAGGCTGGAAAATCTCTCTCCAAACGTTTCCCCTGCCCTTTTAAAGATTTCTCTCTTCCTCCAGCACTACAAGATGAAAAATCCAGTTACAAACAGTACTTATATCAGATGTTAATTACTGTCACCTCCATTGGTTAGATCCATTCTGTCAAAACTGCCTTGATGCCTGAGAATATGTTAGTGAAGCAGGTGTGCCTCAATGTGCTGAAATTTACTAAAAATGACCAATATGGAAAGTCTGTCTAAACATTACTCTTCAGAACCCTCTCTTAAAAACTCTGTTACACAATAAGAAAATCAGCATTAGCTGAGTTGTTATAGGATGTGTTTTTAGGTTTTCTTACATAAATCCCAACACCTATGCACTCCACAACTGTGACATTTTGTCAGATGGCAATACAATATTTTATTTTTTTCCTCTGTTACATCTTCATTTACTCTGGCCTGGTCTTATCTATGCATAATTTTACTTTGTGTTATCTTTAATTTAATGCCACATTTAATCAGAAACATCCTGCATTTGCTGAGAAATTCCCATTTTAAATTAGGTGTGTAATTTTTCAAGCAAAAACCTTTTAAAATGGGTTTAATCTTCCTAATTAGGGTTAGAAACTTAACAAAACATTCAGTGTGAGCACACCTTTAAAAAACCTTCAGTGGATTAACCCCCACTGCTGTTTCTCAGAAAAAGAGAAGTAATGTCTGTCTGATTGTGTCATCGGTACTGGTGGATCACTGAATGGTTTTGGTGAGGCCCAACTCACGTTAAGTCCATTTGTTTCAGCTGAAGATGCGTGCTGGTGGAATGACTGAATCATCCAAATGGAAGAAGCAAAAACGCTCACCAAGACCACCTCGCCACATGGTCCAGAGTCCCTCCAGCCAGACCGAACCAAACCAGCCAAGCATGCTCAGCAACAACTTGTCAAGTAAGGGACGCTGTGTTGTGAAAAGAAAATACACTTAATCATTATCAATCCTTCTTTGTCTTTAGGAGCTTCAGTGGGTGAAACCCCTGAAGAATAGAAAGCATGCAAGCATAGTCTGCATGTTTTTATCAAACAGTTTTCTCCTAAACAGTTGCTAGAGGTTATTTTGCTTATCCCGGTTTCTTCAGGTGGTGTTCCGTTCATTGAGCAAGGCTTGCCCAACTCCGGCCTCCCAGCCTCAGACAGTGCTAGCTCATCCATATGCAGCCCCACTGCCACGGACAGTGGCATAGATACTTGTTCCAAAGCCACGTCCAGGGAAGACCTCTCTGACCTGGAGCAGTGCAGCCCACCTGCAACCACCCCTTCCACAGCAGCTTTGCTCCCCGGCACTGAGGCTGGCTCAACAGATGTGCAGGTACAGATATTTGAAATCCAGTCCGTTTAATGCTCATCTGTTCTTGCTTCACAGGCATTGTTGTCAGACGATAAGCCTCTTTCACATGCTGTTCTCTCTGTCTATGTGCACTCTGTGCACACCAGTGTGTTGTGTGTGTCCTAAACAGCAAGGACTAATGGTGAGACAAAATATTGATTTTCTTCTCCTGTCATGTAATACGGAATCCAAGTGTAAGATTTTAAGCTGAATTTAACAAGTGCTTCCAGATTTAGCAGCAGGTAATTCAAAGATTATCCAAACCATTTATACTCAAGCAAATCTTGATCTAATATACATACCACACACTTTTTAAAAAAAATCCTCGCTTTCTGCAACTCAACTCTGAATGCAGCTGTACTTTTGGTGTTTTCCCATCATAAATCGCATTCTAGTGAAAAGCTTCATTTGATTGATGGAATCACGTCTGTCAGATTAAAAACATTTTCAATCTGACAGACTGCTGCTGTCACTGATAAAACCTTACAAAAGACAGCGAGGTGACTCCTGAAATGATGTTTTTGGTGTTCTGAGTGAATTATGCCAGAACTGACCTGATTTGGGTACCTGAAAAACTTAAGTGACCATTCCTCCTCAAAAACTCAGTCTGGGTACATTAAATGTTAAGATGTGGTAAAGTGCATTTCTAGAGTGTTTTTCTTTGTTTTTCATGAAACGACTCCAAAGAGACGTGTACTCTACAAGTGGGAGATATTTTAATTCATGCTCCTCTGTTGTAATTTTATGTTACCTTTATTTTGAGACCACATTTATGCAAATACAGCTTGTCACTGATGCACTCGTCTTTTAAAAATGTGTCATTTTCAGAAGGAATTTAAAAAATAGGCCTTATTGGGAAGAGCTTAATTAAGGAAAATGGCATTCTGAACAGATTCCCCCTGATCACATCAGTGAGGAAAATGTGTTAATGTGCTGAACAGCAGGTAATTGAACATTACAATGGTGTTTTAAGAACTTTTCATGACGTTGATAAAGACTAAGTGAATAAAAGATTTTATTATTTAATAAAGAACAGGATATTGGTGGTCTGAGGAGAAGAATACCCTGGCTATGTTCAAGTCTGGACCCGCTTGGATTTCTGTGCAGTTAACCGGACAAACACAAGCAACAAATGATGACAGTGATAATAACAATATAATAAAATGTATAACATTAAAAGTAAAACTTCTTGAGAGCTGCCAGGATCCCAGTCAGTTCTCAGTTTTATTCAGAAGGACTTCCATGCAACATATGGGTTGAAAATGAAGGCTTTTGCCAAATGTGAACACTGGAACTAAGGTGAAAAAAAAAGAAGAGCAGAAAGAAATTGCCAAGACAGATGATATGTCTCTCTCTGTGGTGAGACCAGAGGAAATAAGTCATTCTGTCATACAAAACTGTGTTGTTGTGTAACCCTTTGACAGTACATGGTGAGCAGATCAATCTGTGTTCATAGATGTTCTGATGAATCTTTATAGGATTGTACAGCTATATGATCTCTACATCATTGGCCATGTATAACTTCCACCCCTAACAGGACAGTTGTTCCTCGTTTCCCTGGAACTGAGATGAAACTTGAACGTTTGGGCTTTTTTGTTTTGTGTAGTCTGAGGGCAGGCAGGTTGGACCAGTGCAGTCCGCCTCAGTGGAGTCCATTCCTGAAGTTCTGGAAGACAAAGACTCGGTCACTGAGCAGTCAGAGACCACCTCTGCTCACGACATGGACTACGTCAACCCTCGTGGAGTCCGCTTCACACAGTCCACACAAAGAGACGGTGCGTTTTAAAGCTGTGGGTTCTTGTTTGTTGTCACTGTTTTTTGTGAAATAAACAACAGAGATTATAAAAGCAAACACACAATTTCAAACACAAAAAATCCCCAAAATTGTCCTGATACAGTTTACAGGGAACTGCTTTTGATAATTGTTGACTGCTAAAACTGAGCCATACAAGTTTATGAATGTTTTCTTTAAATGGTTGTATGTAAAGACATCTCTGCAGTATTTAGTTTTCTACCTGAAACATTTCTACCTGTTGTTTCTTGTCTGAAGGAGTGTCCCTCATTCCTTATGGACTGCCATGTCTAAGGGAACTTTTCCGCTTCCTGATCTCATTGACCAACCCTCACGATCGACACAACACTGATGCGATGATGCACATGGGCCTGCAGCTGCTGTCTGTAGCTCTGGAGTCGGCATATATTGCTAACTACCAGTCTTTACTAGTCCTGGTCAAAGAGGAGCTGTGTAGACATCTGTTTCAGGTAAAATAAAATACTTGCTGAATGCGTTTACCTTTGCTTTCTGTTGTTGCTGTGATGCTGATGAGGTTGCCTCGAAGCACATGATCAGTGAAAGATATGGATTGTCAGTTGCCAGTGCTTGGACTGTTTGTGAATAAACATGTATAGAGATACAAGTTTATGGCTTCAATGTCTCTCTTGTGATCATGCGTCTGATCTTTGTTGTAGCTGCTGAGTGTGGACCGTATGAACCTTTATGCTTCCTCCCTTCGAGTTTGCTTCTTACTTTTTGAAAGCATGAGAGTACATCTAAAGTTTCAGCTGGAGGTAACTATCTTAGCTACTTTTATTAAATTCCTTAATGCTAAGTCGGGCAAGCTATGCTGTGAACTCCAGCTCATCCGCATGTGTGCTGATATGGCAGATGTACCTGAAGAAACTGATGGACATTATCACGTCGGAGAACATTAAGATGCCCTATGAGATGAAGGAGATGGCCCTGGAGGCGCTGGTCCAGCTGTGGAGGATTCCCAGCTTCGTCACTGAGCTCTACATCAACTATGACTCTGACTTTTACTGCTCCAATCTGTTTGAGGACCTCACCAAGCTGCTGTCCAAGGTAACTTCCATTTTTGAGGTCACTAAATATACTCATTAATTTTTGCGTTATGGTATTGAAAATATCATAACTTCATACACACATTCATATACACACACCCTAGTTGGGATCATGATGTTTGTGTGTGTGTGTATGTATATATATATATATATATACCCCTCTTCATCCTGTCCTTTTGAATTAAAGTGTCTCTTTAGCACTGATTTAAAGAAAAATGACAAATTATGGTTGCATCTGGGTTTAAAATATTCAAAACTGAAGTATTGAATGTTAAACTATTTTCTTAACTCTAACTTCTAAATGTGTTCTTTTGAGGCAATCTTCTTTTTTTTTTTTTTTTTTAAAAGAAAGAATTTATCCTAACAATTACCTTAAACCTGAGTGTCAGTCAGGACTTATTTCCAGAGGTTATTTGTGATGAAAGGACACAGATCAGTGGGTTTTGAGTTCAGTCTAATTTCAGCTACATTAACATCATTAAAGGCTCATCTGCAGTTTTGCATATTTTCAGTTGATTTTCATTAATTGATGTTAATTCACAAAGAAACATTTTCACCTTTGAAAATTAATGGAACTCAACTGCCCAGGTCTAGCTTTAGACACTGATATTTTTCCATGTTATTGTTTTTTATTATATCTTTGATCCTTGTTTGTATATCACAAATACTCCCACAAGTATTTTTTTCTTTGCTGTTTGTATGTTTAATGCTGTTTATCTCATACTTGTGTTTTTTATGCTCTTGATGACTGAGCTTGTCTTGGTGAGGCTCTGAGTTTGAGATCAACATGTATTTTCTTTAAAAAAAATAAAAAAAATTGTATTTTTATTTTTTGTTCTTTTTTTTTAATATATAATTTTACTTTCCTAGAATGCATTCCCAGTATCGGGGCAGCTATACACCACCCACCTCCTGTCTCTGGAGGCTCTGCTCACAGTGATTGATAGCATTGAAGGCCACTGCCAGACCAAGGTGCCCAACAACATGACTCAACAGGACCAGTCAGACACACTTCTGACAGACGGAAACGTCTCCACCACAAATGGAACTGACTCTACATCTGGTACGTATGAACGGGAACCGTGAGCAAGATTGTGGCTGGAATCATGACCGGGACTGTGACCTGGACCATGAGTAGGACCATGGACGGGACCATGACCAGGATCATGACTGGGACCACAACCAGGATCATGGCTGGGATCATGACTGGGTTTTTCTGCAAATGGAATTGCTGTTTTTGTTTTTTTTAAGTATATGTCTCCTCTTCCCCCTTTTATTACTTGGCTGTTTTATATCTGGTTATGACCATAAATGTGCATTAATAAATATATATGGTTCTAAAATGTTTACCATTTATTTTCAGATCTTAACAGAGTGAGCGATGCTTATAATCTGAGTCCTCCACAAACTGAAAATTTGCCAGCATGTCTCCCGACCAGTGGACATCTGATGGCTGAGAGGATGCGACTGGGTAGACAGGATCAAGGAGACACTGATGCAGGTGAGACGTCTTATCATAATCTCAAAACAAAAAAAAAAAAGCTTTACAGTGTGGTTTATAAAGTGGAGGGTGATCTAAATTGTAATCCTGATTTCAACAGAAAAGAGAGCTCAGAAGAAGCCTCTACGCTTCTCGTCCTGTTTACCTGATTCGCAGGAGTTGATGGAGATTAGAACAAAGAAAAAGGTATTATTTAGATGTTTCATCACATTGCACCTACAGTCAGTTCTAATATCTGTTTTTACTTCTTTGTTTCTGATTTTATTCTCTTGTCTCTAGTTATTGATCACAGGTACAGAGCAGTTTAACCAGAAGCCCAAGAAAGGAATCCAGTTCCTGCAGGAGAAAGGCCTCCTCAGTGAGCCCTTAGACAACAACAAGGTGGCCCAGTGGCTAAGAGAAAACCCTCGTCTGGACAAAAAAATGATTGGCGAATACATCAGTGATCGCAAGAACATGGAGCTCCTGGATAGCTTTGTGAAGTAACGTGAAATTTCTAGGCATATTCTGCATTTGTTGATCGTTTAATGTTGTTTTTAATTCTAATGTGAATCTTTGTTGCAGTACGTTCACCTTCCAGGGTCTTCGTATTGATGAGGCTCTTCGGCTCTACCTGGAGGCCTTTAGGCTTCCTGGAGAGGCTCCTGTAATTCAGAGACTCCTGGAAACCTTCACTGATAACTGGCATGTAAGGGACTTTTCTTTCCTTTCTCTAACCACTGCAGGAAACACGGCATAGTGCACAGTAACCGCCCTTGCCCCTCGACCCACATCCTCCTTAAACCACTCAACTACACGTTTCCTGTTCACACCAGCGAATGTCCAAATACAGTTCACTGACGTGGTTGTGCAACAAGTATCATTGTGACAAAAATTAAGTCTGCTAACCAGTCCAGAAGAGATGTAGCCATTTCATCTTCTGAAATAAAAAATGAGCAATTAGATGGATTGTGGTGGTGTTCATTGTGTTTAGTTTGAAGTTTATGGCATCTCCTCTTTGCTTCACAGGATCCTCACAGTGGTGTCATCCCAGTCTTGCTCTCTCATTAGCTGGAGCTGGAGTAGGGATTTCCCCTCAGTGGCTCATATGTTTGTCATGCTGAGATGACCACCAGCAGTCAGAGATGGCTCAGTGGCGCTGTAAAAACCGTCTTTGATGTGTCTTTGAATTATTCTCATGTAACAGTCGAGTACTAACAGACACCACTCCCCCGTTTGTTCCCCTGACCAGTCTGTGAGCTCTGTGACTTGTGAACTGGGCTTAAAATCATGTATTGTGATAGGGATTTTAATGGTCCAATAGGTGGTACTCTCAGCATGATTGATTAGTGAATATGACCCTGATGAAGGCCACAAGCTGGGAATCAACCATGAACTCCTTTCTACTCCAGATTACCATAGAGGCAGATGTAAGGCCATCTGACCTGTAGAACCTGGCCTAACTTCTAATTTATAACAACAATGTGCTGCAAATGCTCAGTGAAAATCAGAACCAAAATTTGACTTAAATGTTGTGGGAAAACCTTTGGAAAGCTTCAAATTGTGCTTAATAATAATAAAAAATAATTCTTCCTCAATGATTTTAGAAACTGATACAAGCTACCAAATACTGCTTTGTTTTCATTTTCTTGAAATAATGAAACAGTAATATGTCATGTGTTGTCTTAGCTATCTAAATTTAAGATTAGAGTTGATCAATTTTATTATTATTATTTGTAACGTGCAAAACTTTTGATTTGAAGGAAGGTGTGCGTTCCTTTTCATGTGACTTCAAGTATTAACACAGACAAATGTACACAATGATGGGCAAAGGGCAAAGTCCACTGAGGGGAACATTTGACATCTCAAAATAGCAAGAGGAGTCATGTGACCTGGAAACTATTCCTAGTAATGTTCTTTTCATAGGCCGACGACATAGCCACAAATAGTGGCTTTGAAAGGGTGCATGATTAATTTTAGGCAGTGACACTGTAAATGGGTTTTCCACAGTATGAGTGTGATGTCAACAGGACATGCAGAGCACAGACAAAGTTTACTGTTATGTAATGTACAGGAAGATCAACAAATAATTTGGTTATTGGTCTGAAACAAGTGAGTTTAGCTTAAGTTGTGTTATTATGTAATGGTGTGTAACCATGTGATGCTTGTGTGTTTGTAGAAAGTGAATGGCTCTCCCTTCATGACTAACGACGCAGGCTTTGCTTTGGCCTACGCCGTCATCATGCTCAACACTGACCAGCACAACCACAATGTCCGTAAGCAGAACATCCCCATGACGGTGGAGGTGGGTCCTCTCTAATCCACTGTGTTCTACAGTTGTAGTTGGAAGAAGAGTTGTTTTATTATTATTATTCTTTCACAGTTTCTTTTACATAGACACCAGGCAGTTTTGTCTGGCCGTTTCTGACAATGCAGACCAGCAGTCTGCAGTTACTGGCTGCATGAACTCCATCAAACTGGCTTTCCCAAGCTTTATTTTCTCTAACAAAAGGCACTGTGTGACTGCAAAATGGAGGAAGCCCATTAATAATGTGCATACTGTAATAGTGTGTTCAATAAGTAATGAGAAGGTATGAAAATTGCAAACTGTTTACTGCTAATATTTATAATTGTGAAAATGAAAAAAGTGTTTTAGGACCACAAGTGTTTTAGGAAACAAATGAGGCTGGTGTAAGACTGCTGAAGGTAAATACATGGACTATTAAAATAAGATCTTCAGTAACATCCCCCATGGATGACATTTCACTTATGTGTCAGAGCTATTAAACTAGATTTTTGTGAAATTTGAAGTTATACATCAGAAAATATTGTCAGTAGAGTTGTTGTGGTTCAGGACATTGTCGTTGATTTGAAACTTGACTCACAGCAAATGTCATGACATCCAGAGAAATGGTCAGAGGAGCTTGTTTTCAGATCGTTTTCATGAAATTGTCAGAAATTCTGAGAGAATAGAAGTGTGATTATAGGGCTGTGTTCAATAAAACATCTGGACTCAGGGAAAGTAAGATGAATTTCTGCATCACCATCAACTCTCCAAATATGGGCAAAGCCCTGAATTTGCTGATTGTATTTTTCTGTAGTGTCCAGTTGGTTTTAATGAAGTACTTCCTTCATAAATGAGCCATTCACACTTGTAAATTTTGGCCTCTGAAATTTGATTGAGTGTTAAACAGATATAACCTACAATTAAAGCCTGTTATAAAGCATGCAAAATTTAAAAATTTCATCTTAGTTGGTTTATGAGATAAGTGTAAGGAGACAAAATTTGATAAGATTTACTGTTTCCAAAGAAATTCAATAGTAAAATAACTTTGGATTGTTACAGCACAAGACACAGAACAATGAGTAAGTTTGTGCCACATCCTTAGCTTTGACTGGTTTGTAACTTTGAAATGAAATATTCAATCAAACGTCCTTTAACAACTTTTCTTCAGCCTGGTCACTAGATGAACTAATGACCTCAGACTAGTTTAATTTTCACCTTAAGGAAATTCTCAATGGTGGGATTTGGAAGGAATGACTGGCTTTGATTTGAGAGCTTGAGGAGAATTGGAGGGATAGGATTTTTGTTTCAGCTCATAGGTTTCTCAAGCTATAATCCAAAAAGTAAAGCTTTGTATTACAGCACCACCTAGAGGCATGGTCATGTAATAACTGTAAGATCTTTGCTGTATCTGTATCAAAGGTTGGGTGTCTGCCAAGGTACTTTAAAGGGAAAGAAGAGAGTAATTAATTCATTAATGAATCTATTGTTTTACATGTTCATTGGTTAAAAAGAATGCAAAGATGTGCAGGAAGGAGAGAGGAGCTCTTCTGGGACTGGGGAAACCCACCTCCTCTGTTTAACAGCCTCTTACAGCATTTAATACAGTTTTTATTACAGAATATGAGCCCCCTTAAGCCCAAGGGTGGGCAGATGAGAGCAGATATCTGTGAAGAGTACCTCACATGTTGTCAACTCTGAGCAGCATGAATGACGTTCTGCTCTTTTCTGCTTGAAGCCCAACTTGCCAGGCTGCTTCTCCTTGGCTCGTACTTTCAAGAAAAACACATATTTAGTATTTCTATCCTCCATTCCTCTACTGATAATTTTCATTTCAATTGCCGAAAAAAGGACATTTAAACTGTGAGCAATGTTGGAGACATGACTGATGTGGGAAGGGGCCAACTGTTTACCACAGTTTGATGTGTAAGGAAGCATATCAGATCAAAACTGGTCGATATGTGGAAAAGTTCTGTTCAGCAAGTTTGAATGGGGGAAGGAAAGCTGCACCACAGTCATATCTATTTTTTCTCTCTGGAACATGCAGCCATTTGTGTTTGGTGGTGTGAAATTCCTCCAAGTGTGCGGGCATTTTCACTGGTGCAGCTTGGCAGCTCAGAAAGCCAACAGCTGTGGCCAGTGGTGGTCCATCTTAGAGGTGAACCCATCCCAACTGGGGGGCGGGGGAGGACGTGCCATTGCCCCGTCTCTCGCTTTATCTGCCGTCTGTTTTTTCTGTCTTTGATTGACAGCAGCTGAAGACTAAACAGAGCCTCTGGGGGACCTTATGAGCAGTTTGTGGGTGGGCTACTCTCTCTGACAAATAATAGCAACCAGCTTTCTCGTTCAGTCTCAGTCTAAAGCCGTATTGCCAAATTATGATGCACACCATTATCATTCAGGAGATATGGAGATTGGAAAGTACTATTCTATTTTATGGTATTTGAGTATTTGATGTTGCTTTGAGAAAGTGTTTTATTTTGTTTCTCCTTTTGCCATCAGAGCTGCGGATCTTTCATCTCTTAGTCCTTAGAAACTGAGAGAACAGCTCAGACCATCTGAGCTGAAACAGTCCGTTCACATTTATGGGAGTCTATTTCAAATTCAGATAATGATGACAGTGATAATATGGTGATTTTGGAACAAAATCAAGAGCATTTCCTTGTTAAATCAAACTGCTGCGTACACATGAGCTTAGCGAGCATGCCTCCAATATGCCCATCTTTGTCGTGATCAGAAAAATGTCGGAGTTTTAAAAGTCAGAAATGGATAAACTTTTAAGGCAATCAAATCACACTTTATGCTTACATAATTGTAAAGTAATAGTGTTGGAGCAGTCTGTTTTAACTATAGATTTATATATTTATTTTTTATAATTATTACTACCAAAGCCTACTTTTTCAGTTGCATGTTAATTTAATGTTAATGTTGTGCAACAAAATTACAATCAAGGGCAAATGGTTAATATTATGATTTTGTTATTTGTACATCTTTGCTTTGTTTACCAGAACAGAAAATCCTGGAAGGTCAGAGTCTATAAATAACAGTGCTTGTTCGTACTAAATACAGGTTTGAATGGTACGTCGCCATTCAGCCTTAATGGTCCATGTGGAGCAGCTTTGCCTCAGGCTCATGTACTTTGGTTGATCTTTCTTGGGTCCAGTCCTTCCCCGTCATCCACCTGCTGCTGTATGTTTGACTGACCTCCTCACAGGAGGCTCGCTGACCTCCGGACTCAGACAACAGGCAGAAGCTTCCACACAATAGATTTTAAAGAGCCAGTAAGAGTGGCGCCTAGCACTTCACTTACTTAGCAGCTTGCAATGTGCAGCACGCACCACAGCATTTGTTGGCACTAGGGTTATTTTTGTGATGGGAAAACTATGCCCAGCATCACTGCATGTAAATCAACTCGCAATGACATGTTTGAGTGAGGTAAGGGGAGGGTCAATGGTGTGATTTTTGTTCAAAAAATGCAGCATGTTGATGGTGACAGCTGCTCCTGGAGCTGCTCCAGATAATGAGTGATGATGTGTGTTGAGACAGCGTCCCCCTCATATGAGCATGACAAATAAAAGGCCTGATCTTAAGCAGCCTCCTGCTCTCTCTGGATCTGTCTGCCGGTGTTTATTTCTCTGTGTGTCCCTGTAGAGAAGCTCCTATTTCCCCTCTTCATACCTGTGAGTAAGACAAACCCTGCAGAGTCGAGCCCTAAAACTGAGCCCTGAGGCTATCAGTCATCACTGCCTGCTTATGTTTATTTACAGGAGCTTCTTGGCTCTAATCCCTGTTTTCCTAATGATGAAACTAAAGCATATTAAGTGACACATAATGAGTGCATTTCCAACTTTTTAACTGTTAGCTTGATGCTCAGTTAACAAAAGCATTAAAGACCAGATGCTTGGGCCTGTTAGTGACTGACGATTCGGTGCTAGACATTTTGTTGTTTTCATCTAAACTCTAAAGTTTGACTGTGTGATTTTTCTTTCTCTCAACAGCAATTTAAGAAAAACCTTAAAGGTGTGAATGGAAATAAAGACTTTGACCAGGACATGCTGGAGGACATCTACAATGCCATCAAGTAAGCTGCCATCAAAGACATGAGCCCACACAACAAATATTACTTCTATTACTTATTCTGCTCTTCTTTCAAGGACCAAAAGCTGGAGTACGATTTCTGATTTCATGCATAATTATTTTCTCTCTTTGTTTATTTCCCATCCAAACCTTTACATCAAAGCCCCTCTATTAATATTTTTTCTTGTGTAAACATAGTCATCTGATTATATTGATTAAGGGATGAGTAACGTTATTTCCTAGTACTATTATTTATCAGTGAGAATGAAACTTTATATTACTCTTGTGACTCAGTACTACATCCATCTTTAGCACCTTAAAGTTTCCTGTCTGACTTTATCAATCTCTCACGTGGTTGTGGAGAACTTTTGGTCTGTTGTTCTTGACAGTGTTGCTTCACTTGCTCCTGTACTGTGGATGGGTTTTTTAATCGCTCCAGATTGATGTGCAGGAACTGTTTCCCTGACCATCACTTCTGTCTTCCTTTTTGGCATTTTGTTAACACACATGTGAATACTCCAGACCAGCACACTGCTTTAAAAAAAAAAAAGATTTGAAAAAATGTTATGTTGTACACCTGAGGCTGTTTTTGGCTCATAGTTAGGACCACTTCACACAGATTTTTATTTTGTTCTTATTCAAAAACAAACAAAAATGTCAGCACATGACTGTAATTTCACTAATACTGTCTTTTTTACTTTTGTAGAAATGAGGAGATAGTGATGCCTGATGAGCAGACAGGTCTGGTGAAGGAGAACTACGTATGGAGCGTGCTGCTGCACCGCGGAGCCACACCTGAGGGCATTTTCCTTCACGTTCCCCAAGCCAGCTACGACCAGGACTTGTTCACCATGACGTGGGGTCCCACCATCGCAGCCCTCTCCTACGTCTTTGACAAGAGCCTGGATGACAACATCATTCAGAAAGCCATCACAGGCTTCAGGTACACAAGTTCAGAGCAGGAAGTGTGAACAAAAGTGTAAGAGTGGAGCGAAGTGGCGTTTTGTCGAGCCAACAGAAGGCGGCACAATCACTGTTGGCAGGAAGAAAATCTCCACTTTCAGGTCAACCTCAAACCAGAAAATCAAAGATCTTCTTTGCTTTTTGTTTCATAGCAGACGGTGTGCTATATCCTACAGTCTATCATGTTTGTTTTTTCCCCTTGTTTAATCAGCTTCATATGTTAATTTACAGCTAACTGTGTATTTCAGACTTGCAAACAGATTCCAAACCAAGTATGGACAAGTGTTACTAACGAGGTGAAAAATAACAATGAAACTATTTCAAACAGTTGATGTAAACGGGTTATTTTAATAATGATTTTGGCACAGACACTCAGTATTCATTACAGGTTTTGTGTCTTTGAGGAACAAGGGTGGACTGAGGATCTCCACTTGTCAATAAATGTGTGAGAAATCATTCAAAGCTTTAAAATTAGTCACCCTTAAAGAGAAGAATTGAAAACGATTTGTATATTTTCCTCTCTACAGTTCATAATATAGTTGAATTACTCAGTTATTCAAATGGGTTGAGATCTGAACTTAGATTCAGCCTGGACAATGGACTGGGTTCTGCATTGGTCTGAAATTCCTAAAATATTATTTGTAAATGATTGGGATGTGTAGTCATCCATCTGTCTGATTCTGTCTTTACAGGAAATGTGCAATGATAGCAGCTCATTATGGCTTCAGTGATGTTTTTGACAACTTGATCATCTCCCTCTGCAAGTTCACCACTCTGAGCAGTGAGGTGAGTCCTTGCAGGAGTTAAGGCTCCACAGCTTCCCGTTTATTTGTCACATTTCACCCTGATGCCAGAATGCTGTCATCCATGTTAAGATATGACTGAGGCACAGACAGTGTAGTAGACATCGGCGGTGTCTTTGTGAGAGGAAAATCAAAGGGAAATGGTGAGTGGTGACAAGAGGACTGCTTGTTTGTTTTTTCTATGAATATATCTTCAGCAGACTTAGGTTAATTAGCGCTCACTACATGCAGATTAATTTAAGTGGTGGCTGGTGAGTCTGGTCTGCCTACCAACCAAATGGCAAGTACATAAAAGAAATAATAAAATAATGGTGATTGTATCTCAAACCTGTTTGTTTCCACAGACATTTTATGTGAGAAACAATAGGCCACCCAGGGTTTCCATGGCAACACAATGACACAGCAACACCAACTTCTTTTATGCGCCAACCTAAAAGAGAAAAGACACTCTTTAGTTTTTGTATTCTACCTCCTTTAAAATCATGTGGGTGTATGGGTCTGCCCACAATAGCTTGTTATAGCTTGAATAAAACAGACAAAAAAAAAACGAATATATGAAGCAACTTGAGGCATTGTCTGATTTTGTCTGATAGATTCAGGGATGGTGATGGCACTTTTATGATTTAATACTTTATCAGTTTACAGTGTGCAGAATATGTAAAATTATACAGTATAACATGTATAAGAGCTTGTTAAGAATGGAACTTTCCACCCTTAACCAAATTTATTAGTAAGTTTCTTGAACTCTGATTTAATCAAATAAAATGTCTTATTTGGCCAAGCAGTTGTGCTTGAATAGTAACATATTGATTACATTAATTTTATATGCAGTTACATGGACCTTGTAAAAGTGGCTGATTTTTTAAAAAAAAACAACAAAAAAAAAACAATTACTTTTTTGGCAAACTAATATTTCTGTCTTCATTTGTTTTAGTAGAACAGGAACATGTCATTAACAGGATATCCATGAAAGACTTTAAAAGTCTAAGTCTAAAATACAGTATAAAAATAAAACTTTAAGCCTTAATAAGTCCATAAATAGGACTTAGGAAGTTGTGCGCAGGCTGTTAAATGTGTGTGTGTGTGGTCTTGTTTGTTGTATTTAATCCTTCATTTATTTTTTAAAGCCTTCATTTATTTTTTAAATCCTTCTTTGAAACTGAAAAATCCTGTTTTTTCTTCAAGTATAAAATGTATATGAGAGCGATGAAGGTGAATGTTGGATAAATAGCTTAGTTTAGTAAGGGTGATAAGGACTTGTCATGTGAAATCAGAAGCCTTAGCATGACAAGTACAGTACAATGATACATTTTTGAAAAGATTGAGAGCACCTGTAATTTAACACCTGCTTTTAATAAAGGAGCTATTTTGTGTAAACAAAAATATTCCTCAAGCTGGCAGAATTACACTGATGAGAAATCATAAATGCAGTCAGTGTGATGGAGTCTCTGAGTGTGTTTTCTCTTCCTGCAGGCTGTGGAAAACCTTCCAACAGTGTTTGGCAGCAACAATAAGGCACAAACCGCAGCCAAGACCGTATTTGACCTCGCCCATCAGCACGGCAACATCCTGAGGGAGGGCTGGAAGAACATCATGGAGTCTATGCTGCAGCTGTTCAGAGCCGAGCTGCTGCCTAAAGCCATGGTTGAGGTCAGGACTGCATTTGTAAACTCTGAGCACTCTTTCCATTCAGTCAGTGATGTCACAATGTCTCCTTTGTGTTAACGCTGAGTTCTGGAGGCTGCAGTTTCTGTTCAAAAGAGATGGAGTCTGCTGCCACCTACTGCTTGGTGCTCAGACTGTTTGTTTCCTTAGGTGGAGGATTTTGTGGAACCAAATGGAAAAATTTCTCTTCAGAGAGAGGAAACGCCCTCAAATCGGTAAAATGAATTTCATTCACTATAACTCTTTAAATCTGAATAAGATTAATGGAAATTGTTATTGCAGGTGAAGTTTTCCCATGTTCTGTGTTCTAGACTAGTTTGATTTTTTTTCTCAATTATGATTACTATATATGATTATTTCTCAATAGGCTTTATTTTCATACCTTGGGGAGAAAACTGATATTTTCAGATATTGACAAATAAATTACATAAGGCAGTCCTGACCAAGAAGGCCACCTGTTAAAGTTATCTTGTGTTCCTGTGTTGAATACAAGTGGTGAATCAGCAGTGTTTAGTATTGTAAACTGGCTGAGTGGAGCCGAGCAGTCAGGACTCCGAGGACCGTCTACGGAAAACCAGGAAGCGAAGCAGGCTGCCATCCTCTGCATAAAGGTACAAAAGACTTAAGAAGTTCATTTTCAGGTAAAACTGGGCACTTTTTATTGCCACTGAGAGTTCTTAGAAGTCCTGCGCTTTCTCTGTGTTTGCATCCGTTTCCTTGGAAATTGTGCAAATTGCAATTGTGAATAGAATATGCACCTAATTGTCAAGTCAAGTCAAATTTATTTTTAAAGCACATTTAAAAATAGCCAAAGTTGACCAAAGTACTCTACAGATAAGGTTTATGATATAATAACAATAAAACAGGACATAAGAAACCATAAAATGTCATATAAAACTATGATGGAATGCATCACTTCAGATAAAACCACAATAATAAAAACATTGTCAAATTTAAACCTAATTAAAAGCCAGAGAATAAAGGTGGGTTTTGAGTGGAGATTTAAAAGTTCCCAAACTTGTGCAGAATCTTATGTGGAGCGGCAGGTTGTTCCATAACTTGGGTACAGATATTGCAAACGCACGC
>JAOWBL010000007.1:1060935-1086815 GCA_028564865.1 Zenarchopterus dispar | reverse complement strand
CTGTCAGTGGAGCAGTTAGTAGGCTTCATCTGAGAAACTACTTCGGATAGCAATGACAAAGAGATGGGCTCAAACTGATTGAAGACAGATTGGCACATAGGAGGGACACAGGGGTCAGCATCATGAAGTGGAGGTACAGACTGGAGAGCAGAGATTTTTTTTTAACAAAAAATTTTTAAAAAAATCATTATAAAGGGTGGTTGTAGGTACAAGGCAGGTGGCCACACAAAGATTCACAATAGACATAATAATGGATAAATGTAAATTTCACAAAAATGAATTTATTGAAAAAGATCCCATGCTCAAATTAGCTATGGTTTGAATATTAAATATTTCATAAAACTGCAATGGAAAATTGTTTTTTCTGTATCTATAGGTCACATGACATAGCAAAAAGGGTCATGTCTGTAGAAACCTTCTCTTGTGGGTGTGACATAGCAGGTTAACAGGAGTTACTTCCTCATTAATTCGTCAAAGGTTACTCCTGTCATTATGTCTCGAATTCACCATTTCTTTGTGAAATAATTGACAATCCCCCCACCCCACTCTCCCTTGATATCCCTAAGACATGGCTGACTCCAGGACAAGTGGTTGACTTCTGCGGTCCCTAGTTGGCTTCTGGTCTCTAGTTGAAGCCTGTGGTTGCTACATTACAGAGTAAATAGAAAAGCCAAAACAGGAACTAAAATACAGGAGCTTTTTTACAACGGACCTGCAGGTCATTGAGGCTTAAGGGCATGTGTTTAGGTCTCCTACATTTTGATCAGGTCTGAACTTTGACCAGGTCATTACAACACTTTGACAGTTAAAATATTCAACATGTTTGGGTTTTGACCAAACATCAGCACCTTAGTCTGATCTGTGTGAGTGAAATTGTTCCAAAAGTGTTGTGATTTGTCCAGATGCAGTTTTTCAAACCTTTATTCTGCTTTCACACTATATGATTTTTAGCTCAGTTTACCAGCTTGAATCACCGTGTCACCAAGCTTTTGCTGATGGCTACATCTGCAGATATTGAAAAAAAAAAACTCAAGGGAAACTCATGAAGCAGACATAAAATGATAACATTCAGCATGATGCAACAAGATCCGAAAAGTTACTTTTTTATTATAAAAGTTTTTGTATTTGCGTTCAATTTTCTTCTCCAAGCAGATAATCCCTGCTGCCTCCATGTATCGCTCCATTCCTAGCAGACATCTGCGGTCCCTAGTTTGACATTTAATTGACATCTGCACTTGCTTATTGACATCTGCAGTTCCTAGTTGATGTCTGTAGTTCATAGTTGTCAGTCAACTTCAAGACAGTCAGTCATTTAGTCTGAACACAGTCAAAGTTGTACTTCCATGTTCTGTTTTGACAGAAGAGTCTTTTTCCTGGTGGTTTTTCAAAAGGAACCGTACTTGTTTGGTTTTCTGATCATACGCAAACAAACTTTAACATAAGACATGCTAATTTGACTAAAGGACGACTGAAAGGACTAAAGGAGGGTCTGCTTTCTTTTTCACTTGTCCAGTTACATAGACCGTATTCATGCTTTAAAAACTTCATAAATCAATCAGTGGAATCTGGAGTGTCTGCTCAGTTGCATGTTAAAGAGTTTTTTTTTTAAATGTTACAATCTACACTATTTGTGAAATCACTTGAACTATTAGCCTCTCCCATCAGCGATTTAGTTTCCTGTTTTTCTTTTTTTCTTCAGCAATGTGACCCAGAGAAGTTGATCACAGAGAGTAAATTCCTCCAGCTGGAGTCTCTACAGGAGCTAATAAAGGTTATTCTTTCCCATCACTGTTGTCTACTGTTGGTCCATCAGTTGTTAAAACCATTTGTAAACAAAATGTAGATACATGCATCCAATTAAAAAGAACTTGTAACATCTTTTTGTCTTAAAAATAAAACGAGATTTTTTTCATCAGGCGCTGATATCGGTAACGCCAGATGAGGAAACTTATGATGAAGAGGATGCTTCCTTCTGCTTGGAGATGTTGCTGCGGATCATTCTGGAGAACCGGTAGGAAAGCAAATATTCACTGATGCATCAGTAATCATTTACATTCCCTGTCATTTTTCTCTGGATAATTTCCTGTGTTTGCAGGGACCGTGTCTCCTGTGTTTGGCAGACAGTGCGAGATCACCTCTGCCATCTGTGTGTTCATGCCACTGAGAGCTGCTTCCTAGTGGAAAGAGCTGTGGTGGGACTCCTCCGACTTGCAATCCGCCTCCTACGCCGAGAAGACATCAGCTCTCAGGTACTTAAAACAAACACACCAGACGTTCTGGAGAGTTGCTCCACAGATTGTCAGTTTCTTCTTAATACTCTTAATTTTATATATCCCTGTAATTCCAATGGAACTGTGTGTCTACTAACACTTTCTGAAAAAATGAATCACATTCAGCTCCACCTCTTTTGCTTTCTTCCTTTCTGCATCTTCCTCCTGTTTGTTCAGGTAACAGTGCGAAGTTTGAGCAGCTCTTTCTTTCCTCTTTAATTAAAATGGTCAAATATTTGTGGCCTTCTAACTACGTCCTTTACAGCCTCCTTTCTCGTCTCCTCAGGGATGTCCCCAAAAACAGTTTACTTAGTTCTCCCTACAAAAAACATTGTGCACAATGTAGACTAAAATTATAACAGTTTGTGTGTTATCAACTTAAACACATTGTATTTGATGTTGTCAGTGAGTTAAGCTGTTCACATTCTGTCTCTTGCTGAATGTAATGTTCTTGAAGGATTGCATGAGTTTTCAGCATCATCATCATGCCATCTTCCCACAGGTCCTTCTCTCACTGCGTCTCCTCCTGATGATGAAGCCACATGTCTTGTCCCGGGTCAGCAGAGAGGTGGCCTACGGCCTTCACGAGCTGTTGAAGACCAATGCAGCCAACATCCACTGTACAAACGACTGGTACACTCTGTTCTCCCTGCTGGAGTGTGTCGGAGCGGGAATTAAACCCCCGGCTTCCTTCCAGCTCACTTCCACAACTGCTGACAATGACACAGGTTTAGTATGAGACACCCTAACCCCACATACAAACCCTCGACACTGTCTCCAACAGAATGCAGTTTTCTCCACCACAATAGTATTTTCCAGCTAAAAAGACAAAGTATGAAAATCAAAAAAGAAGAGGTTTTCAAATGTTATTAGGAGTGTGACATACATTAGATTTATGGTCCACAAGTTGATCATCAACACAAACCAAATTCAGAGGTTGTCAACAGTCTGAATACTCCTTTTTATCAAGCCGTTTCCTTTCAATTGGAGTAATGTGTATGGTTCCGCTGTCAGATGCTTTGTCCCAAATGCTTCTAAACCCAGAGATATAGATGCAGCTTCTGGACATGGTTAGGATAAAGTTTTAGTTGGGATTTGTGAGTGTTACTCTGCATTGTAGTTCATTATAAAGTTTCCCACTGACGTCATACGTGTCCAGTTTAGGCTTGCACCCTTTATGCCCTAAAATTTCTCCAGATTCTTTCTAATGATTTAATGATATTATTCACAGATTTTCTTACACATTTGTTGATAAGTGACGATCTTCTGCTCATATTTGTTTCGAACAGACTCGGCTTTAAACTACCTTTGTTTCAAACCTTCTTCATACTTAGTTGACATCACCTGTTTTAAATAACACCGTTATTTTTTTCTACTTAATGAATTGAAAAGATTGCAGTACCAATTTTTTTTTAACCTTTTAGGCCCTAGAGTTTTTCAATAAAATATTCAGTTTTGATATTATTTCGAAAGGTTGTAGCTTGAAAATGGTTAGAGATAAAGGCATACTGTAAATGAGAAATCCTCAGTATGACCCAAAATTTGTGGTGGGGGTAAATTTACTCATCTAACTTGTACAGTGCAGCTGTGGCTGACTTAGCTTACCACCACCGCTATGACTGGGTGTGACAAATAATTGAAAAACGCTGCATAAATCAAACCATCATTATTACTGTGTTATGACGTCACCAAGCGGTGGCCATATTGGATTACGTCCCCTCCTGCCTCCCCGAACACGGCGAAGCAAAGCATCGGCTCCAGTATGTGCTGCTTGTATACGGTCATGGCGAATGGACTCGCCGTTACGCACAGAAGCAGCGTCACTTTCTGTCTCACTGGACGACTGAACATCTTCATCAGAGGGGGAATATTCCTCTCCAGAATCGGAGTCAGCTATTCCTTGACCTCTCAGCATGATCAATTTTCTCTCGCTCGAATTCGCTCTCCGTTATGACGCTACAACAACTACTTCCTCATCTCCTCGACCGGGGGCGGTTTTCAAACTCTATAAACTCCAAACTTCCGACGTGCACCATCTCCTGGTGCAAAGTAGTAACTACACGAGGCACCATGTGTGCGGTTATGGCTTCTTAAATTCAGCAATGTTGCTTGTCGCAATTTTGCGACTATGGTGCTTAAGGGGTTAATATGTTGCAGACCTGAAAAGCAAAAATAGATATGTACTGACAAATTAAATAAAGAGAAAATACATGACATCTCTAATTTTTATATCATTCACAAAGAAATAGCAGTAAAAGTAAACATCATTGTTTTGTATGTTTTAATATCATCCCAACATCTGGTTTGTACTTTATTTTGAGCAGAGGTGACCACAAACCTCACTCTCAAAAAAGAGCAACTACGAAAGTCCTCAGGCTTTAGTGCATGAAAGGAAGAACAAACAGAGTTTGATACCATTATAAGATATATTTATATGACTCAAACATGTGAAAAATAGCAGAAATTGTCTATTAATGAAAATGTATTTATTGTCTTATTGTCTCCAGGTGCTCAGTCAGACAGCGAACTGTCTTCTCATCATCCCAGTGAGGCGAGTTTAGACCGAGGCTACACATCTGACTCGGAGGTCTACAATGAGCACAGCAAGACCAGGATACCTCGCTCCACAACAGATGTAGATGTAGCAAGCAGCGGATGGCTCATGGTCAGTGCAAACCAAGCGCCAACCATCTCACTTCTGGGTTGAGTCTCATGTGAAACTAACATTAGGTGTAGTTCCTTGACTGACCACTAGAGGCTCCAAAAGTTACTCACTCTCCATTGACCTCCATTTTAAAATGTCTGACTTTAGAGCAGAAATAAACATATTTGTACTCTGGTTCAAAAAACCATTTTGGTCTCAATCATTTGATTTCTATCAAATGATTTGATTTCTATCAAATGATTGATGGCAACTCTGAGGGGGGAGAGGACGGTGATTTTTTTTTTTTTTTTTTTTTTCACACCAGGAGAGTTTATATAAAGCAATACAGTTATTTATAATATGACTTTAAGAAGTTGGACATTTTAACATGAGAGCCATTGGGTTGGTAGTGCCTCCAGTGGCCAGTTGATGAACTGCAACAAATTATTATTATTTTTTTTTATTTCATTTTTCTGATTGTTTGGATGACTTATTTTCTGTCTGTGTCTTATAAAGTGCTGTCTGTGCCTTTTAATTATCCCTCAGGGACAAATAAATGGTTTTGAACTGAATTAAAGTAAATTCAATCCTAAAGTTAAATGGTTAGTGTTAAAAACAGCTGTTTAGAAACCTATGGGTCATGTGTCTGATGTTTTCTCTATTCTTTACTACAGTCTGATGTAAACAAATGCAAACTTAACATCAAAAATAACTGGAAATGGAGGTCAAACAAACGAATCTCATGTGAAACATAATGCTTAAATCTTATTTTTCTGTTCATTGAAATATAACATATTTCTTGAATACATACAAGATCAGTTTTTTTCTTTTTTTTTTTTTTTCTTTAGGTTGGGAAAGATGACCTGGAGACGAGCAAGACTCCTCCAGTTAACTCCAAAGCTCAGCTGAACCACCCATTGGTCAACCAGTACAGTCTGACTCTGGGTCAGGACCTGGGCCAGCACGACACCAAGTCTCTCATCAAGTGTGTGGAAACACTGTCTTTCATTGTCCGCGACGCCGCTCATGTCACCCCTGACAACTTTGAACTGTGCGTTCGAGCCATACGAGTGTTTGTGGAGGCCAGTCTCAATGGAGGTGAGTTCCTGAAAGTCATCTGACAGTTGTTAGGAGCCTTTCATTAAACCTTTTCTTTGACAACAAGTGAATTGTCACAAAAATGTTGTTGAAGAAGTGATGGCACAGCAGTGTTCAGAGACATGTCCACACAGTGGCTGTCACTTACTCATTTCTGTTTTGAAGGCTCACTTACACCATTTTTGGCTCCCAGACCTTTCCTGACTGACCATGATCCAGATGGCCATGGTTTAAGTGTCACGGTGGATGAAACGGGCCATTCAGAGATTGGCTGGCACCATCACGTTGTCCAGTGAGGTGATCCTCTCTCAACCATGGCCATCTAGATCCCTTCAAGTTCAGTCTCTGTTTTACCTCAGAGTCATTGAACACAAATCTAAAATCTGCTTGAACACTTTGCTACTGGACTCAAAGCAACATGTCAGTCGGGCATTTGCATTTTTGACAAGTGTACAGTAACTTTGATGGAAAGGTTCTGAGTAAACTTGAGCTTCAAAGTCAGTTGAGCGACTCGTAAATAAAACCCAGCACTAAATTCAGTTCTGATGTTAAAACAGACTTACAAAAATGATTTCTGTTCATTACAATGATCATAACCCAGTTGACTCAAACTATACAGACATGAAATTCAACAGAAATATTTACAAAACAACCCAAAACGTGCATCTAGTTCATAAAAAAAGATATAATTCTATATAAATGACATGTTCTTTTTAGAGTTTGCTCTTGAAAACCTTTCATTTGAATGTATTTTACTGAACATAAAAGTGACCAGTGCACTATAGATTTTCTCAAAGGAATAATATTAATATTTTAATAGGCTGTTTGATGAATCCTGAGCTGTTTTTTTTTCCATTTCCCCTCATCAGTGTTGGTTCCTGCCTTCCTCTGCTTCCTCTTCTTGCTGTCTTTTATCCTCATCTGCTCTTCAAACATTTTCACCCTCTTTCTTTTATCATTCTCACTGTGGTGTTTGTAACCTCCAGTAAGATGGAGATTACAGTTGAGAAACGTCACTCTTTTGTTCATTTCTTCTTGGTGCTTCTGGCCTATGTATCCACACTGTCAACAGAGCTTTACATTGGCAAACAAAAGCAGTGGTGTAATCAGAGTGCTGGGTTCAGATGTGATCCTTCTTTGTGTCAAATCCTAAGAGAACGTGCTAAACCTGCTTTTACTGTGTTAAGCTGTTGTGGTTTCCCTTCAGATCTTTTTGTTAAAGGAGGCTTCAGGATAAACGGAACATTTTGGAAAAGTTCATTTGCTTTGTTGTAGCTTGAACGATGCGACCGTTTTCAGTGTAATTAGTTCTTGGCAGGCTTCATTATGGTAATAATAGTCTGAAACATTCATCAGAGGAGTTGTAGGTCGTGGTTTTAGGATGGGGAGTAGAGATGTTTGATGTTTCTGTTAAACATTTAATAAGTCTAGAATCATATATCATTTCAGTTACTGTAATGACAACTCCACATAAAAGCATTAATGCAGCAACACCTCCAGATGGTGGGATGTTTAAAGTGTTTAAAGCCACAAGGAACATCATCACTTGGTCTGTAATTGTGATTTTTATCCAGGGAATGTTATGTTTGGTTTGCTTCTGTTTGGTTTCTGGAAGCTGCTGCAATAAAAGATTTGTCAACGCCTGGAATTGACCAGTTTTCTTCTTGAATTTCCCAGTAAATGTGATGTGATTTTTCAGATGTTTCAGATTTTCAGTTCTTAAGCTCATGACACACAAATTTCTCTTTTTCTTGAACAAGCATGTTAAATTTTCACAGTGCTGGTGAATAAGTAAGTGAACCCTTGGAATTAACAGCTGGTTGAAGTTCCTTTGTCAGGAATGACTCCAGTAAGATCTTCCAAGATCTCTGGAGAGCTGAAGAACATTCAGGAAGAATTTTGAATCATTCCTTTTTCCAGATCTGCTTCAGCTCAGACACATGTGTAGGATGCCTGGTTTGAATGGATCTCTAGAGATCATTTCACTGCATCTCTGAGATCTGGACTCTGACTGGACCACTACTGAAGGTGGATTTGGTTTTCCTGAATGCATTCTGTGGTAAATTTACTTCCATTCTGCATCACCCAACTTATACTAAGTTTCAGCTGGTGGACAGACAGATTTTGGTAAACTTGGAAACAAATGTTCTCTTCTGTTTCTGAATTCTGAATATACATTTCAAGGACTGAAAGAAGGTTTAAAGAGACCAAACATACATAAGGCACATAAACAAGAAATAACTTCAGACAGGCACAGAGCTCATTTCTGTTGACGAAGCCTTCTCCAAGTGGGACATAATGTCCAATTCAGTGAAACATCTCTGACATTGTATTAGATTTTACCCAGCGAGTCTGAAGATTTTTAAAAATTTTCCCAATGGTCTTCTTCTCCAGGTTACCGGAACCATGACAAGAAGAAAAGCCACAAGTATGACTCCTCCAAGTCCCGGATGAGGAAGAAGGCAGGGGGGAGGGAGAAGGACGGTGGAGGCAGCACCAGACGAGGTGGCACCCGGGCATCCAGCCAGCGTCCATCCCGTTCCCATAGCGATGACGAGGAGGACGAGGGTGTCCCGGCCAGTTATCACACGGTGTCTTTACAGGTTAGTCAGGACGTAAGTACAATAGTCCTCTTTACCCTTTTACCTTTGGTCAATGTTCACTGAAAGTCTAAACTGTCTCTCCCCACACTTGAAGAAGTTTTTTCATCATGATGTCACTCATGACTTTGAGCAGCAATGTGCTGATGGAACTTTTAGGGCAGATGAGGGAAGTGAAAACCAGTAACATCTAAAAATATTAAGTTTAGAGGCTGTATTTCTAGCATGTGGAACAAAGCAGCATTTACCGTAGCTAACACTGAAACAAAAACACAACTGCAAGCTTTTACCTTGGACACGAAACAGATGAGCCAAGTCTGCTTGCTTTCAGCAAGATCTTTTGCTTGTCATTTAGAAATAATTGCACATTCTTATGCTGCGTGCAGCGTTGCTCTTAAGGTACCCAAGATAAAAAGTGGATGACTAAAAATGAGCCAAAAATGGACACTTTAATAATAACAAATAGCAGTATTTCCAGCTGTTTTCCAAAACCAGTCCCTTCTTTTAACTATAATTGAAAGTTTCTGTTTGTGTCACTCCTCCACCATCCAGTAAGTGCTCACTTTTAACCGCGTCATTGGGTCTCTAGTGACATAATTTGTCAGCATTGTAGTTCTTTGATTCCAAAGTTTTCCCCTCCTTTTTTTTTTTGTCTTACTGGCTGAGATATGACAGCAAAACACATTTGGATGAGAGAAACACGTTGCCTTGGATGTCTTCAGGAGGAAGAACATTGAACCAAGATTATTGTGAGGAAGTCAGACGTAGCTGAGGGATAGACGGGGATGAGAAGTCATTATTCGGTTACTCGACTGATTCATGACTCATACTGACTCTGATGCCTCGGTAAAAAAGCTGTGTGTGCTGCTGTTGTTGTTGACCGTGCAGCTGTTAGACCTGATGCACACCCTGCACACTCGGGCAGCCAGCATCTATAACTCCTGGGCAGAGGAGCAGCGCCATCTGGAGGCATCAGGCAAGAAGATCGAGGCTGATTCCCAGACGCTGTGGACCAGCTGTTGGTGCCCGCTTCTGCAGGGTAGGTGTTGTTTTGCATGGATTCATCATTTAGAGACATAATTAAAAAGTATTATACAGATGTATCTAAACAGACGTCTGCTGAGGTCACCATTCCAGTTTAAAAATGAAATGAAAGCTATTTTGTCAAGCTTTCAACCTCCATCCTGATGTCAAACCAAACTGAGAGTAAGTCTTCTACAGAAACAACAAAGATGTTAAATCTAAACATCAAAGCATTGATTATTAAAGAGACTCATCAGATGGAAAAATTGTCATCAGCTCAACATAAAATTAATTAAATGGTCACAGTTCTTTTATTTTAAATAAGTAGTATACCTGCTTCTGTTGCTTTTATTTTATTTTTATTTAATATTTTTCTGATGGTCTGTCCTCAACTTTTATTGCTCATTTGACATTTATTTGTCTTTAGACTGCTCATCATGAATACGTCAGACCTGATTTACTATTTCAACTAGTAGTTTACATGCAGTTTAGAAAAAGACTTTATTTTTTTTCCTTGTGTGTGACTGAAAACAAGAAAACCTCTCCTGCTATTGGTAAGTTAGGGTGAGTTGGATTTTGTTTTTAACTAGTTCCTTCAGGATCAGAATTTTACATGTTCTGGGTCACTACATGAATTTGAGGTTCTTTACAAGCTTCTTGACGTATCCTACTGAAAATTTGCTCCTCCGGACAGAACTGGTGGGTCTGAGTCCAGTTTGTGGGTCTTCTCCTCCTCAGATTCCGTTTTCACTAATATTCTCCAGGACTGAGATCGGGGCTTTGGGATTGCTACTCTCATACTGTTGTTTTGAAGCCACTTAACAACAAATCTGGAGTTATGCTAGGGCTCATTGGACATTTAGTAGTCCCATTAATGTACAAGGCTGAACTTTTTTGGGTGATGTCATGAGATGCTGCTTTAATACATCCAAATAATCATCTTTTAGCCTCAGAAGACCACAGGGCACATCTCCATGGAGATCTTTGTCTCCATGTTTAGCTGTAAACTGTAATCTGACTTATTTATGGCGGTTTTGGAGCAGTGTTTTTTTTTCTCACTATGTTGGTACAGAACATGTTTTACTTGCGTTTTACTTTTCTGTTCCTGGTTTCATCGGGATCTTTACACATTTCACACACAGAATTCATCTTCGTCCTGAGTGGAATGATATCTATGTGCTCCTGTGTTTTTTATAAGTGAGGATCGTTGTTTCAACTAATGAGCTGTACTATTTTTTCTTTTTGTTAATTTTCTTAAGAAAAAAACAACAATAACAAAACAGTAAATTCATTAAGAGTTGAGTATCATAGAGGACCAGCTGTGTGCCGGACCTGAACATTTGTGCTCCTCAGGAACAGGTTTGAGATGAGTTGCATCTCACTTGTCCCTCTTGTCTCTTATCCTCTGCAGGCATTGCCTGGCTGTGCTGTGATGCTAGGAGACAGGTCCGCATGCAGGCCCTCACCTACCTGCAGAGGGCGCTGCTTGTCCACGATCTGCAGACACTGGACGCAACTGAGTGGGAGTCCTGCTTCAATAAGGTCCGACAATGCAACAAGCTGCTGCAAACAGCAGGAACAGCTTGTTGGTCATTTTCACTCACAACACTGCATCTCCTGTCACTCATTTTCTCATACAGTTGGTCACGCACTTGTGAGCTGATAAAGCATTTGTTCTTGCAGGTGCTTTTCCCGCTGCTGACAAAGCTGCTGGACAGCATCAGCCCAGCAGATGTGGGTGGTATGGAGGAGACCAGAATGAGAGCCTGCACTCTGCTGTCCAAGGTTTACAACAACACACCCCACAGACTCACCACCCACAACCAGCACCGGAGCATTTCCAAACAAGTCATTCGTAAAGATTTCGTGTGGCTGAAATAGTTTGGTATGCCATTGATCTCATTTAAAGCCTCTGGGTCCGGGCTTCTTTCCTGGTCTTGACAATGAAGCACATGAGGCAACACAAAGTCCCCAGAATGTTTAATTGCAGAACTACAAGCTCAAACCACAAAAAACTGGGACCATATGACAAGAGAATCTAACTTACTTTTACTTGCATTTAATTTCTTCTTTGCACACAATACGAACCAAAAATGTCCTCTCTTTTTTCTCATCAGCATCACTTCATTAGGTAATAAATATTGAATTTTGTATTTCAGGTCTGCAACACTTTCTAAAACAGCTGGTTCCAGGGCGATCGGTTCATTTTAATGATCATTTGGTTTAAAAGCAGGACGAAGCACCATCCATGAAAGGCTGAAGAGCATTTCTCTGCAAATATGTGAGAAAATCAGAGAAATCTTTAAAACAATGGTCCTTAAATAAAAATGGGAAGGAATTGGCCTCTTTGTCCTTCAGCAAGGCAGAACATCATTAAACCAGTCAAATAATTTTTCCTCTAAAATAAATAAGGACAGTTGATGTTGGTACTGTGGAAACGAGTATTTTGTTCAGGTAATTCAGTATTTCTGGTTTGCATTTTTTTTTCTAGAGAAAATGGATTCTTTGCTCTGGATCAAAAATGAAACTGATCAGCCTGACTGTTATCAACAAGTCCAAGATCCCAGTTCTGTGATGGTCTGAGGTTGTATCAGTCTTTGTGTCAAAACTCCATATCTGTGGCAGCAGCATTCATGCAGAAAAGGGATTTAATATCAACATCTGCTGCCTTCAGTAACACGCTTCCAGGGATGTCCACAAGGATGGAAGAACAAGATTCTGCACATTAGAGATGCATGACTGAGGAAGAGGAAGGTACTGGTCCAGGACTCACTGTTCTGACCTGCCCACAGAACAGAATAGTTATTTATTATGTAGTTATAATTCAGCAATGCTTTCTCTGAAGGGAATTTGACCTTCAGTTTACTTTTTATTTGTTTAGAAAAGCATAACATACATATAGTTTTATCATTACTACATATTAGTAACAATATATACATAAAATATGTACATCAACTAAAACTAAAAAAGACCAACAGCATGAAAGACTGCTAACATTACTGTCTAAAATGACCACTTAATTTAGACATTGGGGTTCAAAGGTCATTGTGGTCATGGCTAATGGTGATCAGTCATAACATCTACAACCAAAAGAGGATGCATGTGAAATACTCAAATGATGTTAAAAATCATGGAAGAGACCAGATCCTTCAGGTTCAGCTGAGCTGGAGCTGATTCCAAGTGTCGGGAACTGGAAAGGTTTTCCTCAGTTTAGACTTCTGGTTCAGTTAAAAGGAGCGAAGAGCAGAACTTCCGGATCTTTGTCCAAGAATGTAAGTGTGCAGACAGGGTAGCTTTGGAAATAAATATATGACGGTGTCTAAGTCTGCGGGAGGACGAAGCAGACCATCCAACATCTGAAATCAGTCCTTCATTGCTGTCCACCTTCATGTGTGTTTGCAGAAATAACAGCTCAAACTCTTCATCCCTTGCAGAAAAGAGAAAAATGACTCTTAATATTTTGGATTTTCCACATTGGCCCAGCTTTTTCTGATTTGGGGTGGCAGTCAATGAAGCAAAAACAGCTTCTGAAAATCAAATGAAACATGGTTTGAGTGCATGGGACATGTGTCTGAGTGACATTTTCATGTTTTCACCTTCATGAGAAGCGCTCGTATAAATGAGAACACTTAATAGTGTAAGTATGTTTTGTTGTCTATTATTTTGACAATATGCAGATATCTTTAAAACCGGTGTAAACATGACAATATTCACAGCTGCCACAGGTCAGCAGTATAAGTTGACCTTCAGAGACTATGACTGTTTTCATCACTGTTATTCTTCTAAACAGTTTTAGAGACAATCCACTCGTCTGCAGCAGGACTTTTGTTCATGCAGAGAAATGGCATTTTTACCCTAACCCTCCCTCTCTGACAGGGACAGGTCTGGGGCTGCATGTGAAGGAATTGTTGCCCGCTCCAGACCCGTCCCTGTCAGGGAGAGGGTCAGATGAACTTTTCTTTGCTTGTCTTCATTATTCTGTTTTTCACTGTGCTCAAGTCCACAGGTTGAGCATGGGCCTTTATACCTCCTCATACGGTACTTCCTGCTGGGGATTCATGTTGATTCATGAGCATCGAGAGCGACTGATTGGCATTTTTTTAACATACACAAGTTCTTATGATCAAAGTTTTGCAAGTTGTTTTTGGGCATTTGTGAACCTGAAGCAAGTTTTTAGTAAGAGAGGAATTGCTGTTCACATCTTACAGATTTGTTAATATTTCCTTGAATGTTGTCATTTGTCTTTAGATGTCTCTGTGAATGTTTTCCGACGGCGTTGAGGTGTTCAGCTGAGCATCAGTAAGACAGTGACCTCCCTGATTCTGTTTCAGGTCTTCCTGCAGCACCTCTCTCCTCTGCTGTCCCTGCCAACCTTCGCTGCCCTCTGGCTCACCATCCTGGATTTCATGGACAAGTACATGCATGCAGGATCCAGTGACTTACTGGTGAGGACGACCGTAACCCTACCACGCATTTTTCATGTGAATAAAGCTAAATGCTTCAAAACATCTGAAAAGCCTGACTTTGGTATCTGGTGTTTGAAGTTGGAGGCAATCCCGGAGTCGCTGAAGAACATGCTGCTGGTGATGGACACGGCCGGGATCTTCCACAGCGCCGACTCCAGGACAGGATACTCTGACCTGTGGGAAATCACCTGGGAGCGAATCGTTTGCTTCTTGCCTCTTCTGAGGGAGGAGCTCTTCAAGCAGACCGTCATGCCAGGTCTTCATCGCCGTGCGCTCCACACAGCATGAACCGTGTCAGAGACGGCTCGTTTGATATTTTGGTTTATCCTGCATGTTTCCTCCTGGTTTTTAGACCCAGTTCCTGTTCCATCTGCAGAGCCTTTGCAGCCACCGCCTGCAGCTCTCCGGCCTCCATCCCCACAGGCATCTCCACCTCTTGTTCAGCAAACCTCCCCAGTCCCGGTCCCGGTAACCCACACAGAGACTCCAACTTCCACGACACCAGAAACACCACCCGAGCTTCAGGCAGCCAGTACCAACGGTAACTTTGCACTTCCACCTAGCTGGATGAAATAATCAGTGCAGCTATTAAATCAAGGTTTTTTGAAGTTCACAGCCAATGCCTTAATCCTCTTAAAGATCTGGAGGAAGTGTTTCTCCCTTTTATCACCTCTCTGTTGCGTCAAGGTCATGCTCTGTTGGTTTGGATCCGTCTTACGTTTGTAGTATGTTCAGAACACAGATCGTCTTTTAACTGAAACAAAAAGCTCACTCGAAAGCTCTTCACAGGCTCTCTGTGATTTCCAAGTTGATTTTGAGATTGTAACTTTGAAGCTTTAAATGCGTCAGCATCATTTTATTGATCAGGTCTATCCATGCTCCTAGCTACTTCTAGATGTTGAAGGATCAGTATTAAAACACAGTGGTGATCTGAATCTGAACAGTTCAGCTCTCCACAGGCGCATGAACTTCACTGACGTCGGCACATAACTTCTTAAAACCATGGTTGTTGTCAGATTTGGGAAGCATTGTAAACTGTGTGTTTTGTGTTGCAGGACCTGAGCGGTCGTCCTCAGTCCTCCCCTCCGTTCCTCCCATGCCAGCGCCATTCCCCCCATCTCCTTCCCAGGCTTCCACGCCACTGAGCCAGTCCCCGCTGATCCTGCAGCCACTTGCCTCTCCTCTGCAAGTGGGAGTCCCACCCATGTCCCTCCCAATCATCTTGAACCCCGCCCTCATTGAGGCCACGTCCCCAGTGCCGCTGCTACCCGGACCTAAACCTGCGAGTTCTGACGAGGTCAAGTAAGAGAGCTCCAGCAGCCTGTCGGCAGTTCTCAGACTTTAAATATGACGTTAAGAAGAAAAAAAATCACAACCTTTCTAGTTTGTTCAATTTTAAAGGAAGAATCCACGTAAATATATGACACTGTTATCAATCACAGGCTGTTTTCTTTGTGCCATTTTTGTTCTGATCTTCTATAGCAGTGGACGGATGACTAAAAGGAGACAGTCAGTTACTTAGTTCCACCTTAAACGGGCTGCCCTGCAGATAACAGGAGGATTTCTGTCACCTCTAAATCAGACACATTTTCTTTCTCCAGCAGTTTTTAACTGAGGGCATCATCTCTACTTTAAACTGATACAGTGATATCAGCAGAAGTAGCGTTTGTCCACATCAGTAGTGGACCTGAAGATGGATTCACATCATGACACCTAAAAAAACAACCTAAACTGCTTCTTGAGAAATATTCATGTTCTCAACAGCTGGACTCAGTGCTTCTTTGTAGTTTTTATTTTTCTTCAGGATTGATATACATCTGGGCAGCAGTAGAAGTCTGTGTGTTTAGAGATAAGGGAATATGTGGTTCATGTGTTCTGAATAGTTTTTAGTCATGTGAATCTGAACAGTACCAACTGGATCAGTGTGGAACACAGAACTGGTCCAGAATGTGGGAGGGACGAGGTACATATTTACACAACCAAACAACCAGCAGCTGTATAAACCTGCTGTTCAGAGAAAAACACTTTATGTGTGGAAGAAAATGATCCCGTCAGTATTCAGGACGAAGATGCGTTCACACCAAACATCATCTGTGAGGATGGAACAGAAAGGGGGTGGTGCATATTCCTCACCGAGGTGATGAAAACATCATTAATATCACTTTTACATCAGTTTATTGATCAATAGAAACACTGACACCCAGTTGAGGTCAGGTGACCTCCGTCTGCTGACGGATGACTGACAGTGGTCTGGATAGATGAAAGCATCTTCTTCTGACCAGACTTGTTTCCACGAATTACTTTTTCTGTGAAATTCCTGGTAAACAAAGTACTAAAATACAAATAAGAAAGGTTCATATCACAAGCTGCTGATGCTCTCAGCCACTCTGACGCCTGTGTTTCACCGTCAGGATGATGGAAACTGGAGGAACAGATCAGGAGCTGTTGTCCCTCTAAATGGGAGTGATGGAGCAGTGTCACTCAGCAGCGTGGACGCTCTGGCCCTCATGTTCATGATTTTTGTTCATGGTGTTCTCAGCTGGTTGAAAACATCAATACTTTTCTTTTAGCTCCCACTTTTTCTGATAAAAAGCCAAGAAGATTGTGCTTGGCCTTAGTCTGGAGATGAAGATGGAGACAGAGAGCCTCACCAATGAGTGGTGGATTTTAGTCCTGTGTGTTGGTTAAACATGAGTCCAGACAGATGTCTGTGGCAGCGGTGCAGCAGAGTCTGCTTCACATCTCCACACAGATGTTTCTGGATCACTACAGACTCCACACAAGCGCCTGAGGTTTATAGCCTCAGTGGTTTTAGTTCAGTTTAATTAAACTCTCTTAATTCCTGAAGAAAACATCTTATCTCATTTCATTATTTGAGATTTTTGAGTTTTCTCCTAAATTGGCACCTTTATAAAGACAGAATTTTTATCTCACAAACTTGTGATCTTATGTCAGAATTTTTGAGATTTTTCTTGCAAATTTCTGAGTTTATAAAGTAAGAGATTAAAAAATGTCTGTCTAAAAGTAGTATCTGTAACAATATGTGTTTCAGACACTTGATGTAACAGAGGTCACATACACATGAAGGTTTTATCTCAATCCAGAAAACCAAGTCTGCAGACTCCTTCTTAGAGATGAACATTGATGTAAAAGAACAAAATATAAGTGTGTCTGTGGTTTAGAGTTAAGTTACTAACAAATCAAAATTGCAAAAATACAGTCCTGTCATTTTCTTTGACCGAGTTTGAAAAGCGTCATCCAGTGAGCCGTTCAGATTTACGGGGAACTGTGACATCACAGACCCAGAGCAGACTGGAGTTATTGAGCTTCAGTCTTCATCTCCACCAGGTTTCATTGCTTTGTTTGAAGTTGGTTGCTCAAAGCTGTAATAGAAATATCAACAAGCCACACCCCTACAGACGAGGTCAAAGGAGTCAAATGCCTGGCCCCACCCCCACAAACATTAGCATGAACAGAGCTGACATGTACTTTCTCTTTAGATTACACCAAAAATATGTTCTAAATATTTTGATAATCTTTCAGTTAATTAAGGTGGAAAAAAAGAGTAAATCGTCTACATCGTCATGTGATCACATTTGTGTGGTTTAATCCCACATGATTAGAAACCAGCCTCATTCATGTGAGCTGTGTTTTAATTGAGGATGTCTCGTTTCAGAGTTCAAGCCTCTGTGAAGTTTGTTTTTCTTCTTTCCCATTATGGTGAGAGCGCACGGATCTTCTGATTCACTGAAAGTGTTACATTGTTTCCTGCTGTCTGTTGTAACCTTTTTTTCTGTAAAAAATATATAGATATACATTCAGTTCTGTTTCACCGTCAGCTGCTGCTTCCAGATGTGTGTCGAAGTTCTTGCATGATTATGCCACGTGTACAATAACATGTCATCTAACTTAACGCCAAACCTGGAGGTGGACTGACAGCTTCAGCTGTGTTCAGAATAGCCTGGGAGAGACTCTGAGATATTTAATGTTATTTATTGAACTGGAAAAGAGTCAGCAGAGATGGATCATCTGTCTCTTAGTCTGGCAACACTACAGCCTTACAGAGTCACCAACATCTAAAGTGTGTGTCTGGTTGTTGTTCGGGACTCCAACATTCATCATAAACTGATTTGTGCTTGAACAGTCAATTACATGAATATAATTTGTGTAAATATATATATAAATATATATATATATATATATATAAATTAAAAGTAATGTACTTTTTACTACATAATAAACATAATGTAAAAAAGTGCTCATCCTGGTGTCTTGATATTTAAACAGTTGCAAGAGTTGGTACCACACTTAATCCTTGGTTTTGTGTGTGTGTGTGTGAAAGAAAACATAATAAAAATCCTAATCACATTTGACAAAAGTTCAGACAAACAATGTTTCCATTTATTTACATAACAAAATTGAAGCCAAAAAATGGAAAAGTAAATAATTCTTGTGATCAGCACTGAAAACCAACTGCTTCCTCTGTGTTTAATCAGGTAACAGGTGTAGCTAATCAGTCTGTCATGAACATCAGCAGGTGACCTCTATATTCTCTAGTCTGGAGGGTTTATGTGTACAGTCTTGTTCAAAAGGCTGTTTTAGTCTCAATCATTAGATTTCCCATCCATGACAACTACAGAGGTGGGCTTGGGTGTAGAGGACCCAGGTTCAATCCCCTGGGTTGTAACAGAGGTGAGAAACTGTGGGCCCCTGAGCAAGGCCCTTAACCCCTAACTGCTCACTGCTCCTAGTAACTACGGATGGGTTACACTAGGAGAGGACTACGCAATTTCTCCACTGCGTGATCAGCAATGGTTTATATACATATGTATGTGTATCCATATATGTGTGTGTGTGTGTGTGTATATATATATATACACACACATAGATATATAGATAGATATAAATGATTGACAGTCAGCCAGTGTCTCACCGTTATGGAAGTTATCACTTCCTCATTTGTAATAGTCATGCCACCGCGCTTAGCGAAGCAACCAGCTGTTTGTATTAACCCAGCGTCAGATCAATGCAACATTCTGAAAGTGGAGATCCTAGCAGTCCAATCCTCAGCTGTAGAAGCTGGCTGTAGGGACATAGATTGTCACCTTTCTGGTGGGGAAGTACCCTGAGCTGGTGTGTGTGGTCAAGAAGTTCTGGTTGGATATAGTTGAACTCACCTGGACATATGGCTCAGGCTGCAGAACCAGTCCTCTTGAGAGGGGTTGGACCATGTTCCACTCTGGAGTTGCTCAAGGTGAGAGGCACTGTGCAGGGGTGGGCATACTTATTGCCCCAGACTCAGTGGCTGTACATTGGGGTTCACACCAGTGAACAACAGGGTTGTCTCCCTCCGCCTCTGGATGGGGGGTGTGTCATGACTTTGTGCTTATGCACCAAATAGCAGTTAAGAATACCCACCCTTTTTGGAGTGCTGGGGTGGGGTGCTGGAGAGTTCCCCTGCCAGGGATTCCTTTGTTCTGCTGGGGAACTTCAATGCTCACGTGGGCAATGACAGTGAGACCTGGAGGAGAGTGGTGAGGAGGAACAGCCCCCCTGATCTGAACCCAAGTGGTGTTTTGTTTTTGAACTTTTGTGCCAGTTATGGATTGTCCATTACAAACACCATGTTCAAACATAAGAGTGTCTACATGTGCACTGGGCACCAAGATACCTTAGTCCTTAAGGCTCTGGATGTTGTGGGGCTGTCTTGGCTAACATGGTTCTTCAACATCACTTGGACATCAGGGACAGTACCTCTGGAATGGCAGACTGGGGTCGGGTCCCCCTCTTTAAGAAGGGGGACAGATGGGTGTGTTCTAATTACAGAGGGGTCACACTCTTCAAGCCCTCTGGTAAATTCTATTCAGGGGCACTGGAGAGAAGGGACTGCCGGATAGTCAAATCTCAAATTCAAGAGAAGCAGTGTAGTTTTCGTCCTGGCTGTGGAACAGTGACCCAGCTCTACATTGTCAGTGGGGTCCTGGAGGAAGTTTGCACATCCAGCCTACATGTGTTTTGTGGACTAGGAGAAAGCTTTCTACCAGGTCTGTCAGGGACTCCTATGGGGGTTGTCTGGGGTGCTGAAATCCCTCATACAGGCTGTCTTGTCCCTCTACATTTGGTGTCAGAGTTTGATCCACGTTGTCGGCTGTAAGTTGGACTCGTTTTTGGTGACAAAGGCTGCCCTTTGTCACTGATTCTATACATTACTTTTATGGACAGAATTTCTAAGCACAGTCGGGAAGGGGAGGGGTTCCGGTTTGGTGACCTCAGAATCGGGTCTCTGCGTTTTGCAGACAATATGGTTCTGTTGGCTTCATCACGCCAGGACCTTCAACTCTCACTGGAGCAGTTCAGAGCCAAATGTGAAGTGGTTGGAATGAGAATCAGCACCTCTAAATGCGAGACCATGGTCCTCAGTCGGAAAAGGTTGGAGTGCCCTCTTTGGGTCAGGACTCAGATACTGCCCCAAGTGGAGGAGTTCAAGTATGTCGAGGTCTTGTTCACGAGCGAGGGAAGAATAGGGCAGGAAAATTGATAGGCAGATCGGTGCAGCGTGCGCAGTGATGTGGACACTGTATCAGTCTGTTGTGGTGGAAAAAGAGCAAAGACGAAAACCAAAGCTCTGGATTTACTTCAGTCTACATTCCTACCTTCACCTCTGGTCACAAGCTGTGGGTAGTAAAAGAACAAAATCACAGATCCAAGTGGCAGAAATGGGTTTCCTCCATAGTGTCTGGGCTTTCCCTTAGAGCAGTGTTTCTCAGTTTCACTCCTTGTGGGCTGCTGTCCTGGATGTTTTAAATGTTGCCCTGCTTCTTCACACCATAACACAAGCGGCTGTGTCATTGACAGACTTGTTCAGACCTGGCCGACAACCTTTTAACAACCGTTAATTAGAATCAGGTGTGCTGAAGCAGGGCAACATCTAAAACGTGCAGGATAGCTGCCCATGAGGACTGGAATCCTCCCTGGTGAGGTTTTCCAGGCATGTCCTACTGGGAGGAGACCCCAGGTAAGACCTAGGACACATTGGAGGAACTATGTCTCTCAACTGGCCTGGAAATGCCTTGGGAGTAGCTGGCAAGAGGGAAATCTGGGTCTTCTTGCTTAGGCTACTGCCCCCACAACCCAACCTTGGACAAGCGAAAAAAGATGGAGGAATGGATGGAGCTGCAGGTTTTCTGGTTTGTCTCAGCTGGTATTTGATCAGAACTTAGACCCACTACAATTAAGTGATTAATGTAACAAAGCACAGGAATCAGCACAGGAAGTACTACACCATCACTTCTTCATTTCACAAAAAATAAATCAAAATACTGAAGCATTGTGTGGAACAAAAAAAACTGCTTACAAAAAATTATCAAGGCTATAGCTGCACTTTGAATACTGTGAAGTATTTGTTTCCTGTCTTACTTCATTGGTGTCTCGTTTCTGGACTTCAGTTCATTGAAGATTTTGGACATTCACATGTACATGGCTCTGAAGATCCACCACAGCCTTTCAGACTGAAGTCTGGATCCTGACTTCTGTTCTTCACTCTGCTAGTATCCATCAACATATCCTCACATTTGAATCTGGAAAATTCTGGTCTGCAGAGGAGTTCGTGTTCAACTCAATCACTGGATTCATTTTTACTCAGATTCTGCTGCTCATACAAGACTCAACAGACTAGGAACAGATGATATAACGGAACAGTTTGGTGTAAAACATCAGATTTATTTCAAAGCAGAATGAGAACCACAGTTATCAGAAACTACAGAGGTCAGGGAAAAAATCTGTTACTCTCTATTTGTACATGGAATGTAAAAACATTAGTGAAACAAGGACAAGAATAGCAAACTGTAAGGACTCTGATGTATTCTGTAAAGAATGCGACCTGTTGAAGGCTAGTGGAACAAAAATGTGATCAACACTCAAACAAGGTTTCATTCTTCATCAGAAGCCCTACTGCTGCATCATCTACCTAAAACCATCAGCCACAAGAACAGTTAGAAAACAAAACCCAGCAATCACCAATCCTCACTTGGTGTCCAGTTTGGCCATTTCCTGAAGGTATATACCGATGCTCTCGCTGTCAAACAGCACAAAGTAAATGTTTTTCAGAGAGGAGCTGGTTGTCGACACAAAATGGTTGGAGATGGCCTTGAGGATGAGCTGGGCAGCTGTTTGCTTTGGAAACCCATTCCTGGAGGCAGGGGTAGAGGTAGGGTGGGAGCAGGGAATGGGATGGGGGGTGGTGGGGCAGAGATACAGTTGTTAAACATAACTGCAGCGATGAATGACTCTTAATTCATACAGATGATTGCCACCATTTATTGTTAGCATTTACAGGCAACCAAGCTGTTGTTGGTAACCAAGCTTCCTGTACAGCAGCATATCATCACGTTTGTAGAGCTTAAACATTCCTTCTCACAACATGACAGATTGTCACATTAAGAAAACCAAGTGACCTGGTTTAACAGCAACCTAATGTTTAAAAAAGAAAACTTGGTCAGAAGTTTGGTCATAAATGCTGTCAGCAACTCTTCTCAGAGATCTGATGCAGGCTAGCAGTCAGTTGTTACATAATCCTCGACAGCTGCACCTGGTCTGAAATGTCGCAATGTCTCCAACCTGTTAATCAAAAATTAACCAATGAGATTGTTCAGTTTCGAAGCAGTTCCATCAGGCCTCAAAGCACTGCTGCTGTGCAACAAACCGTGCTGTCAGTAACATATTAGCAGAGGTGAACTACCTGGAAATGCTTGAAATCTCAGCTTTATGGAGACTCAAACACAGCACTGCAGGAAGAAGTTTTTGAGACATCTGGAGCTGTTCCAGAAAACAGGTTTCGTCTTTCACTTTCATCCTAGCATCTCACCTCCACAAGTACAGAGTACATGAACCAACCACCTCCTCTGAGCCCCACCTGCTTTCATTGACGTTTTCACCAGAACTCTCAGGATCAGGTGTTCCTTACAGAGGACAGGTGATGAGTTACCTCAAGTGGTGAACTTTCTTAGTCTTGAGTCTGACATTTTCAAATATTTCATGCCACAGAGCTGACGACATATCTGTACAAACGCTTTCAGTTCATCATTCTTTCTCTTTCTTGTCCTTTTATTCAAACCTGCAATAATTTATTCCATCTGGGATGCAGAACATGTTGCTGAGAGAACTGGTCTTGGCTGGTGTGAAAAATGATTCCTGAAATGGTTCCGAGGTTGAAGTGAGAATATCTGAAGACTAAGACACCAACTCAACACCAAGACGCTGCTGTCCTGAGCCAACGATGGCTTGAAGGTTGTCCCACCAACCCTTCCATCTCTCCTTGTGACACTAAATTCTTTTTTTTCAAATCTTTTTTTCAAAACAGTAATAGATTTTTTGTTTTGATCTGTCTCTTCTGAGATGCTGCTGTGTCCAGTGTGCTAGTCTAGTTGTTGCTCTGAAACTGAGATGTTTCTCCACTGTCATCATGGTTTTGATTGTGAACATGTAGAGCGGAGTTAACTAACGGACTTGATTCAACTAATCCACAACTGGTTTGATCTCAGGTTTACTTGATGCAGGTTCAGAAAACCTCGAGTTCAGGTTTATCTTGGGGTTAGTTAATCTTTATTGACCTCTAGATGGCACTATCTCAAATTCAGCTCATGATTGAGACACCTTTGTCTCTCACAGAAACAAACCAGCCGGGTTTTTTTAATGTTGGCGCTTTTACGCAAAACAGGTTTCATGTGAAAATATGAAAGCATCAATACTTTTGCAGTGACCTAAATTTAAAATATATAATAGTTAAATGCAGGGTGAGTTAATTTAAACTGTAAATTAGTCCCGTGGCTGCTGTAAAAGCAGCTCTTTGACATGGTTCAGGATGAAATGGACTCCTGTCATAAAAGTTTATTATTTCTTAATCAGATCATCTTTCACATCCTTTGGTTTTTGTGTGTACCTCTGGTCTTGGCTTTGTCTTTGATGTGACATGATCTGTGTTTGTGTGTTCTTCTTTTTCAAAACTTGTAAAATGACTAACTCAACTTATCTTCTGACTGGAGCCACCAGAATGTGTTTGAGAAGTTTGTCTAATAGCTGGACTACAAACACGACATTAAACATGTTTGTTGCTATGGTAACCGCTGTCCTCTCATGTAGACAGGATGTCACAGCACTAATCTCTCTGTTTGTTGGTTTCTCTTTCTTGTCGTCTCAGACCTCCAACTGGTCCAGGCAGATGGCTGTCCTTCTAGAGTCTGGTTCTGAACTGGTGGAGGCTTTTTTTCCCTCTAATTAAATTTTTTTTTTTTAATTTTTGCTCTAGAGGGAGTGGGAATGTAAGTGGAAGTGGAGCTCACCGTCCGGCAGGAAATGACGGGAACGCCACAGACTTAAGCTTCTTCTCCTCAGCTGCTGAGAGGCAGTTCTTCACCGTCTTCTCCAGCTGGTCCTCGCACTTCTCTGAACCCCACTGGGGGATGTTGCAGTGGATGATGAAGCGTGCCGCCATCCCGCTGGCCTGGCTCACCGCCACTGCAGGACATGGAAAACATATGACTGAATGTTTCACAGCGTTACGGTTTTATAGGAGGCCTTTAGAGAAGATAGTTTCTATGTTAGGTGCAAACCATCACTGCTTTCATGTACTTCTGTCTAAAGGCACAATAAAAATCATCAAAATGGTTGTTAGTATTACCCAAACAACTTCAAATGAAAAGTAAAATATTAATTTTCATCAACAAAATAATTAACAAAAATGAGGCCAATGTTGGTAAGAAGTATCCAAGAGATTGTGGGTGCTTCTTTCCTGTATCGCATGTCTTTCACACTGGTGGTGTTTGGCTAGTTTGGTTAGTTCTTTTGTTTAGCCTGATAACCTGCATAATTCTCTGATCACTGTAATATATCTTTACTTACGTTCACTGCCTTGGCTGTGCACGTATTCTACTGATTCACCTGCAAATTGCAGGAATTGTGTTCACTCTCTGGGCACTCCTGTTTTTGCTAGCTTGGTGTAGCTTAGCTCACTCTCACCCTCACTTTCAGTAGCATTTGCTTAACTCTTAGCATTAGCTTATATGTTAGCTGCACAGTTATGGCTTGTGGGTCTCCTTTAGCTTCGCCGGCACTTTCCTGTCCAGTGTGTCAAATGTTTAGTTACTCCTCGGCCTCCTTTAGTGATAGTAGTAAATGTAATAAGTGTAGCTTGTTTCTAGCCTTGGAGGCCAGGCTCACACAATTGGAGATGCGGTTCCACCCCCTCGACTCCCCCAGCAGCTAGCCAGGACTCTGTAGATGGTGTGGACCAAGTTAGCTTAGCTCCTGTTAGCTGTCCCCCAGCGGATCCCGACCAGCCGGGAAACCAGGCTGGCTGGGTGACTGTGAGGAGGAAACGTAGCAGGAAGAAGCCCTCGGTACACCTCCAGCTCGTTCACACTTCCAATCGATTTTCCCCGCTCAGTGACACACCCACTGAGGAACAAACTCTGGTGATTGGAGACTCTATACTGAGGAACGTGAAGTTAGCGGCACCAGCAACCATAGTCCGATGCATCCCGGGGGCCCGAGCAGGCGACATTCATGCTAATTTGAAACTGCTGACTAAGAGTAAGCGTAAATATGTTAAAGTTATAATTCACGTTGGTAGTAATGACACCCGGTTACGTCAGTTGGAGGTCACCAAAGTTAATATTGCATCGGTGTGTGAATTTGCCAAAACAGTGTTGGACTCTGTAGTTTTCTCTGGTCCCCTCCCCAATTCGACCAGTGATGACATGTTTAGCCACATGTTGTCCTTAAA
>JAOWBL010000007.1:1039523-1054172 GCA_028564865.1 Zenarchopterus dispar | reverse complement strand
GGGCTGGGATAGGCTCCAGCAGACCCCTGTGACCCAGAAATGGAACAACGGGTTTAGAAAATGGATGGATGGATGGATATTCCAGAGCAGGAGAGAAGTGTTGGGAGATCACAGTCACATCGTTGCACCAGCCGCTGTTGATGTAGAAACAAACACCTCCACCCTTGGACTTGCCAGAGAGCTCCGAGTTGTGGCCCGCGCAGGAGCTGAAACCCCTCCAGATGTAGCACACGGTCTGGGATCCGATGACAAAGCCACCTCTCCGTGAAGCATAGAGCACACGAGGAGGAAAAGTTCCAGGGAAAGATGTACCTAGTCCACACCTGCGCAGTCGCACAAGGGCCCTGGCTCGCTTTCCTCTTCTGCAGCGTCTCACTCTTTTGGCCAAAATAAAGCACTAAATCTGCTGCAGATGCTTAAAAAAAAAACAGTGATCAGTTTGTGAAAGCAATTGGTCTAATGTTTAGGAGCTCTTCACGGGTGTAAGAACGTGCTGACACAGTATTTGTGTAAAAAAAAAAAAAAAGAAAGAAAGAAAAAACACCGAAACACTGTAGCGACCATACTCGGCGCCATCTTGCGACATACATGTGTCAGATCTGGAAAGAGAAATGATCTGGAATAAAGGGTTCATATGTTTTCTTTGCCACTGTGAATGTTTGCCAGCCAACATGAAATGTTGCTGCCTTGATACTGACATACCAACTAATCTTCATGTGGAAAGTTTGTGGATTTCCCCTTGAATTTGAAACTATTTTTCTGTTTTCTCCAGGGTGTATGTGGAGACTACACACACCGGGTGAGGAAATATCACAGTGGAAGTCATTCTTTCTCATTACTGTTTCACAAGAAGTTGCCACTTCATCCCAGTGTTTATGGATCAGCACTGAAATGCAGTTATCATGAGACAAACTCAACCAGCCTTCTTTTGCACTGCTTTTCCTTTTGATTTCTTTAGGAATTTTCTCTTTTTTGTCAGAACCTAATAATAAGTAAAGGTGGGAGAGGTGAAGAAAGTGCAGAAGTTGGAAGCATAAATGGCAGGTAGCACCATGATGGGTAACACATGTGGAGCTTTTCCTTTCTTTGACCCGCCGTCTCTGGGGTTTGGCTAGTTGAGAGAAAACAGGGCAATTATCGGCAGCTTGCTGGAGCGTACAATCAGATGTGATAAGGGTTTGTGTGTGGTGATGCCAAGAATAGGAGTTTTTTGTGTGATTGGATTTTTTTCAGACAGATAAGTCTATTTTCAGTGTAACTCAGCCTTTGAATAATTACTTTTTTACCACAGAAGTTCTGTACAGCTATAACAAAAAGTTGCTACCATTTTTAAAAGCTCCTGAAAACAGCAGGAAGAAGTTGTGATACAGATCTGACGTCAGAAAATGTTTGAGGCCAGATGAATTTATTAAAACTGGAAAGGCCCAGAGAGAAGTTGAAGTTTGATGTTTTTAGCTTTTTACTGACTTTAAGGAAGTTGTTATCCCCCCTTTTCTGCAAGCAGTATGCTTGCTGAATTTGTTTTTCACGCACTTCTCTGAGCCCCCTGCATCAATCTGTTTGGGAGGTCCGTTCCCAGCGTCTGTACATACTCCAGGCCTCGGTTCTGAGACTGAGACCCACAGGATTTTGGGGGTGAGTGTTTGTGGAGGTAAAATGTTCTGTTTTTAAAGCAGTTTCCTTTCAGGTCAAATCCTGCAAGATCAGCAGTTTATTGTCATGGTGTATTTTACCGGTATGAAGGAAAGCTGGGCTTTGTGCTGGACCTGGAAATGGCTCGTCATGATCTATCCAAAGTGAAAAATAAGCCTGCCAACATCTGCACTTTTTGAAATACGTCAACTGCACAGAAAGACAAATGCAAAAAAATCAATGAGTAGTTATGTGGAGAGACAGTTTTGGAAATATTTTTTAATGAACAATGGTGCGCACTGATCCTCCCCTTAATATGATCCTGTGTGTGTGTGTGTGTGTGTGTGTGTGTGTGTGTGTGTGTGTGTGTGTGTGTGTGTGTGTGTGTATCTAAAATCACAATTAAAATCATTTGATCATTGTGGGTTTCAGTACTAGACAAAAGCATCCTCCATGGCAACACCTGATGTACTTTTTTTCACCGTGCCATTATTATTATTTTTTTTTTTTTTTACCAAAGCTAAAAAGGATAATACTCATGTGGGCAGTACTGTCACCTTACTGCTTCCACAAGCTTTGGAAAGAGTATGTTTCACTCAGGTGCTGCTGGTCAGCCTTTGACGAATTGATCATCAACAGGTGTGTAGACCTCTGTAAAATCAGATGTTTTGTAATTTCTTGACCTCAAAGGTCAAAAGGTTTGTGTAAATACAACACTAAAACAGAAGCAACAGTCTTAGAGATGCAATTTAATTGAATTCCAATTTTACTAAATAAGCAATGGGATAGTGAAAAAGGCATGTGTTATTCATCTGATGTTGTATTTGCTGAATACTGACAACCCCTAGATCTGATCATTTTTATTATGTTTTTGGACAAAAAATATTTGAAAAGAAGTGAGAGGACTAACTTTTTCACACGACTGCTTAGTCATGGAAAAAGAAGAAAATATTTTTCACGTCTTCGTGTAAACTGACATCTTCAGAAAGTTGGACATGAAGATATATTGATGGGTTTCTCATTTGTGATGGATGTAACAACCACCACTGACTGAAACAAACACTTCCCTCACATGTAGGGCCTCTTTGTGCAGGATCTTCCTCTGAAAACCCTGGCTGCCTTGCGGTCCAGTCAGGCTCTGATGTTGAAGGTTTGTGGGTGCTCCCAAACACCCTGACAGATAACCAACCCTCAGAGGAGGTGTCACCAAGTCGTGCCGCAAAGAGAGCCAGTGCCTCTGAGCAAAGGCACGCCTCAACCCACTGCTCTCCACCGCCATGCTAAACTTTAGCTTTTTACTCAAACTGGCCATATTATGTTCATTTTCAGTCATCTAATTTTAATATCTGGTACTTTGTGAATAGCATCAAACCCGATGTAACACCAAAACCTCCTATTTATTTGAAAGATAGTGAAAGACTGAAAATCACAAGGAAAGACTTATCCTCAAAATATTATCTGACTGGTCCAATTCTTGGATGCTTTCTGTTGGGTGGAGCTAATTGCTTCTGAATGCAAACAACTCTTGTTACACGTCAACGCCACTCGTATTGGAGCCAAAATCAGATTTTACAACGTGAAAGTGGACAACACGATGAACCATCATCTTCCACTCACTCACCATCTGTATATCTCTTTCTGTTTTAAAAGCTGTAGGCGTAATGCTACGATTGTAAAGAACATCTGCACCCAAGAAATAGACAAGCTCATGATGCTGTTGCCAAAATTGATTAGACCCCATAGCAGCCAGTAATTGACGTTTGCACTGAGATATACACACACAACAGCCAGCTGCATGCCAGCTAGCAAATTTATCACTTGTGGTTTAGACTCACAAGCTTCTAGTTGTGCAGCAGTACTGATATCCAACTGTCTTTCTTCTGAGACATGTTGGAAATAAAAGTGAAATTCTTCTGAAGAAGTACGCAGATCAAACAGAACAGAAAACATATTCATACTATAAATTTGCACATTTAAAATGATCACTGATGCTCTCACTTATATGATTGTAAACTGCTGGGTGAATAGGACCATTTAAAGATTCTGCCCTCCATGACATCACAGAGAGCCAGTGTTTGAAAAAAAAACTCGTCAGAAAGAGGCATCTTCAACACCATGAAAACACAGTAATTTATGCTTATGAATATCAAAACATCCACTTACCTCGGTGATTTGAGCTTTCAGTCACATCTTATTATATATAACATCATAATAATACTATAGATGGTCAAAAAACCTGGAAAAGCATAATATGGCCACTTTAACACAAGCATAAACACAAATTGCTTTTTTTTTTTACATTAGATATAATCTTTTTCATTTGGTTATTGGCTGCTCATGATATCCACACATATACGTGTCAGTATTTCTCCAGGTGTGGTGGATAGCTGGTATGGTGAGGGACGAAGCAGCACACTTGCCTACTTTTTAAAATGTACTCCCCTAATTATATTCACTTATAACATACTGTATATATTTCCATAGGAACATCTCAGCAATATTTGGCTTTTTAATTAAACAATTGTTGATCACAGAAAAACAAGTCTTCCAAAACTGCACAATTAGCTAGAAATACATGTTGCAGTAGCAAAAAGAGCGATATTCCAGGTATAAGCAGTTTGTTTCAAGCATCAGTGCTTGAAAAATATGGAAATATGTACACATGTAAAAAGAAGGCAAGTTGCATGCAACTGACTGTACTTGGTGTCAGTGGGGATCACTGTTTTTTATTGGGAACTTGCCTCCCGGGGGCCTCTGTTAAACTTGTATCTGATCATGCTGGTCATCTCAACAGAAGCGACGTATTGTACAGCCCTGTGTTGGACAGTTGGCCTCAGTAAGTCTGTAACTGTACTCCTCTACTCTCTTTGTGGCAAGACTGACGCCCACCTCTGCTTTGCTGCAACCTACGGGTCTGGCTCACATGTAACGGGAATGTTGGTGCTTGAATAGAGGAGAAACTGGATAACAGAGCTGTTTCTTCTGTCTTGACCCTGCTAGTCAGTACCCCCCCATGTTACAAGGTCAAACTCAAGACCCTGTGTTTAAGGAGAAATAAAATAACTTGTCTTTATTTGTTGCCATATAAATCAGGACATCTCTGTGAAGTGCTTAAATTATGTCTCAGATTATGCACCATCTATGTTGTGATCCAAAAGCATTTTCTCAGAAATTTGCAAATTTATAAAATCAGAATTTCTTCTTTTTTTTTTAATTAAAAGTTTATAATGTTAGAATTTTTTTTTTTTTTTTTGGGTCTGTTTTTTTTTTTTGTTTGTTTTGTTTTGTTTTTGTTTTGTCTTTTGCAAATATGTGACTTAATAAAGTCAAAATTTCTCATTTTTTTCCATGAAAATTAGCGAGTTTTTGAAATAAGACATGTTATTGGATGTTTTTTTAAAAAAGATTTGTTTAGCTGAACACAAATTTGAGCAATAAGAATCACAAATCTAGCATGTAACTTCTTTAAGTGTAGGGCACTGCCATGGATCACCTTAACGTAGATGCATAGCACCCCTCAAAAACAACCCTGCTCACATCTGCCATAGTGAAACACCACTGGCTTAATTTGAAAATATACATGTCCTTTAAAAATCAAGAAATCCAACGTAAATGCACCACCCCCTTTACCAGTTCAGGCCCATAGTTTGCTGTGCAGGTGCCTCTTTCTTATCTTTCCTTTCCAGGCTCATTTTTTTCTCTCCTTTTACGTCCCATTTCTTTGCTTTTCACTGTCATTGTTCTATTTCTCTTTTTCCTCCATCCCCTCCCCCTGCCTTCTCTCATTTTCCTGGTTCTCCCCCGTTTCCTTTCTCTGGCCTCCTGGTGATCTTTGCCCCGTGACCTTTTTGCACTGCTGGCCACCTGTGCTTTGTGACTTCCCTTGGCAGATGTTGCCCATCACCGTGCGCAACATGCCCTCAATAAGCCCTCTAATCTTAAAACGCCTCAAGGTACAATTCTCTCTGCCCCCTACCTGCTCCCTCCTCTCAGCCCGCCATGTGGACCCCGGCCGCCATCATCAAACCAGCTCTTCTCTGCCATCATGCTGCAATTTACTGACTTTTGGCTGCAACTGCTTCTGAATGTTTAGTAGTGTTCAAAATTTAAAAAACTGTTTCTCTCAGTGATGCATAGCCGAAAAAAAAAACTGATTTTGGAATCAAAATTGTGGATTAAAGATGAGGTAGGCAGTGGCAAGAGGAGATAACTGCTACAAATACTTACTAAAAAGCATGTATTTATTAGCATTTATATGCCTGACTTTAGTCTTGAGTCTTATAGACATTAAGTTTTGCCATAATACAAATTTCATGCAGTTATTAAAGAATCGTGAACATTATCGTATAGTAGCATAAAGAGTCATTAACCTGCTCCACTCATGAGGGGAAAAAAAGATGACACAGACATCATTCAAGCCATCTTTAATCACACAAGGCATGATATAGTACAAACCTGCAGCACATCACAACAAACAAACAATATTCCACCAAAACACAACACATTCACATCAACAAACAACTAAGTGGGGAAATCGTAAAAGGACCAGAATGTGGCATACCTAAGAAAAGTAGAACCAGCAGCGACATGTTCTCAGTTTAAGACTAAAGCTCTTCAGATTACACAAAGAAAAGGATGACAGAAACTCGCTGAGCCAGCACTTTAGGAACAACATAAAAACAACTTTACTTTTTACAAGTCAACTGTAAACAAAATCTCACATTTTAATGTTTTGACTTGATAAATGATGTTCCAGTGAAAAACTCCACTAAAGATGCTTAGCTGAACTCCTAAAAGTAAAAGATTTTGTCAGGTGAAGATAACTTTGTTTGTCTTTTATGCTGTTAAGACTGAATTTACTCAAATACATCTTGTAGTTGCTTAGATATATTCATTTTAGTTAACTCAGAAATGCAGAAACAGACTTCCTTTAGGGATTAATTTACCTTGTAAATGATTGTGTTGTAACAATCATTTTTAAACAAAGAGTTTTAAAAATGAGATTGTGAAAAATTAAAATCTCAATGACTACGGTTTATTTTTTTTATATCGTCAGATCACATGTTTGCCACTGCCCTGCTCGTCAACCACTTAGAAGAAACAGAATGTGACATCTATTTGAAAATTTTCTAGACCAAGGGCATTTACAAGCTCTCTCTGAGGCTCCAGTGATGATCTGCAGAAAATGAAACCTGCTCAGGTGTCAGAAAGACTTCAACTAGTGACATATTAGAGAGAAATCACAAGCTTTTCTGGTAAAGACGAGGCTCTCTGGAGTTACTTAATCTCTTTATCTTTTTTATGCTTACCCTGTCCTGCGTTTGGTCATGTGTTTCTGAGGTCAGTTGTGATACTTAAAAAGGTCTTGTGGCGTGGTAATAGTCTGGAAGTGATTCAAAAAAAAAAAACCTGAGTGAAGTCAGTAAAACCAGGTTTTCAATTGACATCTTCCCATAATCTGAATGCTGACACTGCAACCAGTTTTAGTTTCTTATTTATAGATCATGATCTTGTCTTTGAGCACCTGAGCATGTTGAATTCCCTGACGATCACAAGTATCTCAGACACCTCAGAACGACTGAAAAAAGAAAACAAATTTTAAAAAATCATTATTTTGTCTGATTTGTTTTCCTGACAAGAATGCTAAAGCTTCGTAACTGCTTGCGTTGCTCCATAGCTAATCTTCATGTGTGCAACACCACCGCCCCCTCCCCTGCTGCATTCCCTATGCTGGAGTGTGAGGTTGTGTTGGCATGGTGAGCTTGGTAAGGCTCCATCAAACAGGTGTCAGGTTGTAACTCAAGGTCTCTCAGCAGGGTGAACCTGGAGCACAAGGACCCCCAGGACCCCCGGGGCCCCCAGGTGCCCCAGGCCTTGATGGAGCCAGTGGGCCTCCGGTGAGTACCCATCTCAGCTGGGGATTGAATATAAACTTTTCTGATCAAATATAGTTGTTTTTTGAATGGTCATTTAAAAAGCCACATTTGCAGCATCCTCCTGAATTATCTTCTTGCAGGGATAGTTCTACTGTAGATCACACACACCTCTGATCATGTCATGGTGTCATAGAAAGATGGACTTTCTCATGCAATCACAGCATTGGACAGTGCAGAGAAATCATAAATCGATTACTCATCATCACATCTCTGTGAAACATGACAGTAACCACAGTAACTGCAGCCTGAGCAAAGACGACATGCAGACAGAAAAAAAAGAATCAGATCAAAGCCTTATCAGCCACAATGTTGAGCAACAGATGAAGTGAACGACACTGATTATCTCAGCACAAACAGCGTTCTGCTGGAAAATGCAGGGGCTGGTTCTGAACACCCCTACCTGAGAACCAGGTTGTAAAAGGGTAGAAGGATGTTAAAATGCACCGATTTGTGCCTTCTTCTCAACTTCATTTCAATTGTAAATATACATCTATTTTTTATCTTTTCAGACCTGCAATATATTCCCAAAAAAAAAAAGTTGATTGCAAATTAGAGTTGGCAAGTTTGTGCTGGTAAAGAAGCAAAGTTCAAATTAAAATCTAAAAAAGTGTTTTAAACAGAAGGTATTGTCAGGTTATTGTAATGATGATTTGATGCAGGTCATTCATAAGCACATGTGCAAGGAATCACTGTGGAAAGCTTTACACCATGGAGCTATATTCACAACTTCCTTTTTCAAACTTTACTGTGCAACAAAAAAAGCCTTTTGGTGACTTTGTTCAGGGATCTGGGATGAACCATCACACAATGCAAACATGTATTAGGACTCCATATTCCAGATCATGTCTGGAAGAAATATGGTGTTGTGCACCAAAGATGAAAGGAAACTTCCAGACTGTTATCAGCAGCGAGTCCAGAATCCTCACTATAATGGTCTGGAACTGAATCAGGGTCCCCGGCAAAGCTCATTTCTACTTCTGTGACAGCAGTATTCATGCAGAAAAATACTTCTACCGTAACAGAGTTCAGCAAAATTAAATCAAGTTTCAAGACAGAAATTCGGATGAAGCCAAAAACCCAACTCTGTATCAGAAAGCCAATGTTTAAGTAAACAGCAGTGGTCAAACTAAATATGAACACACTTGCCAAGACGAAGGTAAAAAGAGAAAGTTTCAAAACAGCCCAGGATCTTTTGCTCCACCATGCTTCAAAGTCTTATTCAGTAATGGGTCAGGAACAGGACGTGATCATCTGACAAGAAACAGATGAAAAGAAACCTTCAGCAAATCTTAAATGCTCAGTTGACAAAATAAAATAAAAAACTCTGGACACTGAGGAGAGGGCCACAGGAGTATTTACACAGGCTGATGATTGAAGTCAGGTAATGGACAGAACTGATGGAAAGACAACAAAGACAGAAGTGAATGAACCCAAGCTCTCTCCAAATAAAACAGGAAACTTCAGTCAAGCAGCAGAAAAAAAACAAAAACATTCAAGTTGTTTCAGACTGAAGCATGTAAATGCAAACACATGTTTGTGTCATACTGCATCCCAAAAAATTTGAGAAGACTGATCCCAAACAGCCCTTTCTGCTACAGAGCAGAAGTGTTGAGCTGTCAGATGTCAAAAACCTTGCTTCCATGTAAGTCTGCAAACTACACTGCCTGTCAAGATCCACAAAGACTGGCACTGACTATTTTCTTAACACATTTATGGTGGGACATATAAATGAATGTTGTCACTAAGTTTCTGTAATGGATGTAATTTCATTGTATTTTTATATTTCTAAAGCATTCATAGTTTACTGATTGAAAGCAGTGCTGCAAAAGTTTTTTTGTTTTGTTTCTTTGTTTTTTGGGGAAAGAGGGGGTTTGGTTTGGTTTTTATTTTTAGTATTATTTTATTTATTTATTGATTGATTGATTTTTGCTCTCAGGACCCCCTTCAGTTCTTTTCAGGTTCAGCGCTGTTGTAAATACAAGTGGAGAATTGAGCCCGACCCAGTTCTGTTGACCGGCAGAAGCCCAGTAAAACCAGCAAAGAATGCACAACTCATAAAATGACAGAAACAACAGAAGAACCATTTTAGTTTATAGAATAAACATGCATCATCTGAAAATGTTTAGCCATTCTGTACACTTCACAAAAGCACTGTGCACACATCATAACATCAACTTAAAACTACAAAAAAAAAAAAAGAAAGAAAAACATGACCAAGAGGCGAAAAACATGTGCTTAACAAGTACATGGACAGTGCCACAGTCCAACCCTAACATATAAATAGTCAAATACATTTATTTGATCAATTTACAACCACCCTTCACAAAGTGTAAAACCAGAAGGCAGACCTGGAACACCTGGACTGGTGATCTGTCCAGACCCATCCAGCCTCTGTCCAGGTTCATCCCTTCCTTTTGCCCAAATAGAGCTGGACTAGGCTTCAGCAGACCCCTGTGACCCTGAATAGGAATAGGCTGCTATGGACACTGGCTGGATGGGATGTCTCGCGTCAATTTCATCTCATAGTTCTCACTGATGAGTAAAAGTCCGCCCTTGTATTGTCCTTCCTCCAAGCTGGTGCTCTTTGGTTTCTTGGGCACATCTGCCATGATAAACATCCAGATAATAGTGAAACAGCCAGACAGAGGTGCTGGTGTTGACGCGTTGCTGTCATGCAGTCTAGTGTTTTCAGAGGAGGGATCAAAGCCACATAGAGAATTCCAGGTCCTCGTCATTCTGATAAAAGTCAATGAAATGTCAGAAGAATTTTGAAACTATCATGTTAATGAGGGAACATTTTTCAGTGTCGCTTTAAATGGTTAAATTTCGCAATGATTAGACTCATTATCCATTTAAATAACATATTTATTCTTCATACAGGGTAAACCTGGGGAGCCAGGCAAACCAGGAAAAGACCCCAGGGTAAGCACTGCTCCAGTGACCCCGTCATCTTTAGCATTCTCATTTTGGTGGTTGTGACATTACCTTGGTTATTTCTGCTTTTTTCTACAGCTTTTACCAGGACTAAAGGTAAAAACATTTATTTTCTTGTCCAAACAGCTAAACTGTAAAGCCTAAAACAACATGGTCAGCATGACCATAGCCCCTCATGATGACCTCAGAGACCTAACACCCAAACATACTCAGGTCCAAACAAAACATGACACATGAAACAAAGACCAAGTGGGGATGTTTCCATCTGCTGCTCCGAATCTTAGACCATCACCCCCTGCTCAACACACATGGAAACATGATCCATTCATTGTCATGGATTCTTGAAAGGGAGGAATGTAGATTTTTAGGTCATACAGTCCCATAAAGACCATCCGCTGCTAGGGTTGTCAAGGGGCAGAAATTTTGAGGTAAATTTCCGGAATCTTTCCAGAAACTTTTCATGGGAAGTTCAGTTGCGGAATTTTGGAAACATTCCAAATTGGAAGCTTTCCTCCAGAAGTAAGAGGATAAAAGTGAGAGTTAAGGGTAAATAATAGGACATTTTGGTAGCTTGGCAAATATGAATATAAGCATTTTGTTTGGTTATAAAAAGACAAAAAGCAAAATAATACTAATAATACTTTAATTTCAAATCAGATTCATTTCAACAGGATTTGCATTGTTTTAGTTAAGATTTTACTCAAAGATGTTTTTTTTCTTCATTAGAATTCAAGTTCCCTTCTAAAGGCTAATCTGCAGCTTTTACAGTTTTCCAGTTTACTCCCAACAATTCCCACAGATTCCCATTCATTTTCCAAATTTAAAGACTCCCTTCATTTTGCAACCATAGTCATTGCAGAAACAAATGAAGTCTCACATGTGTTGCTGTAATGAATGTCTGCATGAAGAGTAAAAGCTGAGCTGGGCTCAGCAACATCAGGAAAAGCATGAGTGCCAAATAAAACGGAAACCTGTTTTTCCTAAATCTGATCAGTTTGAAATGCTGAATTACAGCATCTGGACTTGGTCCATATATGTTATCACTGTGTTTTATCTCCTCAGGGTGAGCCAGGTGTTCCAGGACAGAAGGTGAGTTCCTTCTTGGTTTTACACTTTTGAACTAGAATATTGGTGGTAAAATGCATAATATCACTACACAAACCAGCAGGAAGGACATATGATTTATGGTAGAAGGTAAAATAAGGCATGTAAACACATAACAGAGGGATGTTGAAGATGATGAGCAGCTTCTGTGAAGCTGCTTTTTTAGATGTTGTCAGATCCTTTTTTTTGTTTCTAAAATAAAATTTGCCAGTTGTAGCATGTACATTTTCAGCACATCTCTTGTTAAATTTGGTGTATTGCAGGCTGTTTATGCAGTTTCACACTGTTCTGCTTTTGGTCTGAGTTCAAGTATTAGCAGTGAAGATCCAGTATGACCCCTGAAAATGAGTTCAACTGACAACATCAACATCTCACCACCATGAGATTATGACTTTTGATTCTGGTGTTGATTAAAACCATAAAAGATTAAATATATCACAGACACACAACAAGACTGCCTTAAGGAAAAGTTGTATTCACAAAATAATGTGTCCTTTTATGTGTTCTGTTTGCAGCTTCATCAAATAAATATTTGTCTTTTTGTCTCCACAGGGTGACAGAGGTGATGTCGGCCCACCAGGTCCTGAAGGCCCAAAGGTATTCCACCTTCCATCATCATCAATGTTCAGCTAAAACATGACCCTTCAGATAAGAGTGCCTTTACAATATTTCAGAGAAAGAAAGAGATTATACTGAGACTGTCACGGTCCATATAAGAAATGGACTGAAACCACTTTGTAGTCAGCATATGAGGAACACTAAAAATCACTGTAGCGTAACTGAGCAACAGAGTCAGACGATTGAAACGGCTCACACATCATGGTGAAGTAGTGGTTGTTGGCATGAGAGTTTCCCAGTGTTTCTTTAGACGCGTCACAGTAGTCAGTTTCTGTTTAGAGACTTTAAAGCTGTGAGGTTTTCTCGGGAGTGGGCTCATTGGTCGCCAGCTGATGCATTCTCGATTGTGTTTTCCGGGGTTCTTGGCTATTGTTGTGATTGTTAAAACAAAGGCTGAATTTTGCTGAGTGATCGAAGACAGGTGTTTGCAAAACTGCATCTCAACAAATCACAAGTCACATGGAACAATGCACTTTGAACAGATTTATTTGTTTGCTGATTTGTTTGATAATGGCAAATGTGGTCCTCCATAATCAAATAGTGAATTTTTTTTTTTGACCTGAGCTTTTGAAGCTGTTTAGGGCTGATGTCAGAAAATAAATCTAGCGGCAGTGACCCCACAAAGCAACACAGGCAGCATCTGTGAGCACTTTTTACATAGTCCAGTGGGTTTGTTGGGATGTTATGACCCCAACAGCATTGAATCAACAAAGATAAAGACAGCAAGTAAACACACAAACACACACACACTCACACTGCATGGATGGCAGCTTAAGAGCTTTAACCTTGGCTTTGAAGTTGTGTGGGGAGCAGGGCAAGCTATGTCCGCTATGCTCTCCTCATGCTTGTCCTTCTACACTTTTCCATTGCTGAGCAGTCTTTCTCTAGAGGACACACATGTATATTTAGTAAGTTAAAGACGCTATTACACAGCACTACTAATGTTTTTAAAGTATTGCAGATAAAATAGATATCAAAAATGTGAAAAAAGAGAGGAAAATTCAAATCAGTCTATGATTTCTACATATAGGTGTCAATGTTAATATGTTACGTAGTCACATTGCAGCTTAGTATATCTGCAGGATGTTGGTGAACTGGACTATAACGATCTCAGGGAAAATGAAGAGACGTTCTGTCTCAGGCTGGACCCATAGGAAGGGTCTTGCTGTTCTGAACTTCTGTGCAGACAGTTGCCTGGTAATCCTGGTTGTTTTCCCGTGGAAGCAGCCCAGACTCTGTGTTTTCTATTGGGATCTTCATGAGTACATCAGACCAGTTCAAGGTCACTGAGAGGACACAGGAGCAGTCCTCCTCCTGCTTATTTTGGACCAGAACCTCACAACAAACCTTGAAGTAGGTTTTGTACTCCATCTAGTGGTCAGTAGCAGTCAGTCAGTTTTGTCTCAGAAGTTTAAGGTGTATTTTATGCTTTAATTTTCTGAAGTTTCACATGATATTGTGTGAACCTGACTATTTTATTAAATCTTTGACCCCAGATTTAAACAAAAGCACAGAGTGTGTGTGTGAGAATGAAGAAGTGTTTGTGTGAATGTTTCACTTGGTGTTTTGGTGAAGATGTGATGTTCCCTCCATGTGCAGGGACATGAAGGGAAGAGGGGGCTCCCAGGAGAGAAAGGAGGCAAGGTAGAGTGGAAACCAAGCATGGAGTGGTGTGTGAGGCATGTTGAGGTTTCTGTCATGTATGTCAAGATCACATGTTTCTGCTGGCGCCTGAATGATGAGACTCAGGTTAAATTTATCTTGAAAAGTTTGCAGTGGGAGCACCTGTCTCTGCCTGAACACAAATAACCCGAAATCTCTCATCACGTCTGGCTTGAGGAGACCAAGTAACACTGTTCTGGTTTTTTATACAACTGATAAACTGTCTTGTGCCCCTTAAGGACTAACATGAAGCAGGTTCTGGTGCTGGACTGGTTGGAACCAGTTCAGAGCTGTTTAGATTTTAAAATGTTTGAATGATACACAGATCCACAACAGAAACATGCACATCAGTGCATCTTGTAAGTTTGAGTCTCGCTTTAGTGAACTCTTGTTTTCGGTAGAGTTGATATTACTATGTCCCCTCAAAGCCCATGTCTTCATGTTAGCAGTCAGCATTCTGGAAGGTTCTTGGAAACCTCAGTTGGTGTTTGTGAACACCATTTGCTGTGTCCACCAACCTTTGAGTCTGAACACCATCCCGTGGTATTGAAACCTAATTGAAAACTCATAATGTCCTGCCCTGCGGTGGCTTTGTGTCTTGTCCAGAGTGGACCCCTGACTTTCACCCTTTAGTAGCTGGAATAGACCTGAGCAGACCCCATAACCCTGGCAAGGACTGAAGCAGGGACTGATGGATGGATGGATGGATGGATGGATGGATGGATGGATGGATGGATGGATGGATGGATGGATGGATGGATGG
>JAOWBL010000007.1:1003270-1034126 GCA_028564865.1 Zenarchopterus dispar | reverse complement strand
TTCTTACCGCTGTTACTTCGGCGACGCCTCCTGACTACGGTAGCCATGATTAATCAATATTGATCCATATATAAGGCGCATCGGGTTATAAGGCGCACAGTCGGCTTTTGAGAAAATTGAAGGCTTTTAGGTGAGCCTTATAGTGCGGAAAATACGGTATGTACATTTTCACAAATTGAATAATAAAAGAAACTGAATGTGTCCCAGAGTTTTTGTGTTTTGGTTTTAAAACTGGGCATGGTCTAAGACCTTGTAGCTCTAAATGTGACGGAATGGTTCTTTAGTCTTGTGGTGATTCAGAGACTAACTTCAGTTTTAGCAGATATCGCTCCTACTCCATATCAAAGTGGGACAGTCAAACTCACCAAAAGGCTCAAAGAAAGGTAATAGCGATGTGATGTTACTAGTTTAAGCACCTTTTTTCATAAGTGACCAATCTCTTACTACTGGTCCATTAACTGAGACTAATGAGTGACTGTCTCTGACTGATTTTTTTTTTTTTTGCATCTCGCTCTAGAACATTATCACATGAGAAAATAACCATCAAGGAGCTTAATTTGTTTAATTGTTGAAAGTTTTGCCTAAACTACTGAAAACCAGATACAGTGCAGCAGCGTTAAGCCGCGATGTTGGGGGGTCCAAGGAGGGGCCGGTCGCGAGTTTGAAATACTGGGTGATCCACGAATCACCATTTTCTCTGTGTATGTTTTAAATCATTGACATGTATTTCTATTATCGCTCGCAAAGACATGAATAACTAAATAAATGGTATACCCTGGTTCTATAGTCTTTTTTTCAAAGTAAGGTGATATGCTTTTATAATTATTATGATTTAATTAACAAGATATGGCCATTTCTTCACTTTTAATTGATAATATTTACCAAAAAAAAAAAAAGTGGTGTTCTTCAGAGGTAGATGACCCAGAGATCCTAGCTGATCTGTGAGGCCATGGTCTGGATGATGAGCCCAGAAAATGGGAAACCGTCAGCCCTCTTGGCACAAAAAGCGTTGAAGACTGCCTTGTCTAGGACAGGGTTGTCCCCAAGACGGCTCCGCTTCCTGGCCAGGCCCGCATCAGAGTCCACGTCGTTGACGAATGCCCGCAGCTTGTCCTCGCCCTTTAACCACCCTCTAACAGTACACTCTGCAATAGATAACTCCCTAGCAACCTTGGTCGGCCCTTCCTTGCCATTTCAGATACGCGAAATGACTTCCAACTTGAAAGCTACAGTATAATTTTCATGCTTGGATTTGGAGGCCATAACGGTGAGATTCGAAATGACTATGAAAAGTGAATGTAAATTTAGCAATTGCTTTGAAATGGGAAGCGCTCAGACCGAGGATGTCAGAGAACTGATGATTTCGAATCGGGAATGTCCAGCTTTTATTGCCAGGTTTGCGAATTCTAACTGTAATTTTATGAGAACTATTTCTTGACGGGCGTTCGCACCCTTCACACCTCGGGGGTGATGCTGGAGAAAGGGCAGTAACATCACAGACGAAGAAATCTAAATCCTTTTCAATTGTAGTTTTGTTTGTGTCACCTCTTTCCAATCACCGTTAATTGAAGGGATTAGTGGTCACAGGTATTTACTTTTATCTATATTTAAGAACTTCACAAATGTCTCGAGGAAATGGACCGAAATGGCCAATAACTCAGACTTTTTGGGCGAAAATATAGAAAAATTCTTATTTTTCAATGATACAGTTTAAAATTTACTTTGGGAGCCAAAGACTAATCACCACTTATCAGAGTTTGCACAAGAACGCACCGCAGCTTAACACTGCTGCACTGTATCATGAGAATGGTTTGTTGCTTCAGATGATTGACTGATGATGTAGCAGTGGCTTATCTACCAGGACTCAGCCCGCACAGACTGAACTCCTGGTTTACCGTTATTAATGTCATGAATCAGGCTTGGTCACCGCATTGGCATCATATCTTTAGCTAAGAACTAGGTTACAGCCTGAGTGATTTTTCCCTGCTGTTTTAAATTCTGCTCTTATCGAGCAACACTTTCATACATTTCAGCCAATGAGCCCTGTTGTTGACTTTTTGGCTTGTCTGCTGCACTAGTGCTTAACATTTTAAGCCATACACGCTGTACATGGCTCTATGGTGTTTTTTAAAGTACTGGAACAAGTTCGTAGTTTTACTCTGTGAATTAGAAATGTTAGTATGGCATGCTCTGAACACCTGATGCTACGCAGCATATTCTTTTTTTAAAAACCCAAACAATCCCATATGTGGATTTGCTGTTCTTCTTCATGACCAATGTTTCAGGTGACCCAGCTTCTCACTGTTCTGTCAAGCCAAAGGCCACTGCGCAACAGATTGAAGTGCAGCGTGAAAAGTTGATGCAAACGAGTGGTCCGTTCACTTGTGTCACGTGGCAAACATGTAATCACTCACGTTGCGATTACAAAATTCAGTTTATATTGTCTACTGAGAGAGTTCACATGTGATACCTGCAGATGGTGCATGTGTTGTCTTCAGCACAGTAGTTGTCTAGCAACAAACAACACTCCCAATACGCTTATGATAATCTGGAGATTTCAACCACTCCTGCTATCTAAGTTTCTCACCTCATGTTTATATTAATTTGAACATATTTGATTATTTATCTATTTACTGTCTTGCCTCACCTTCGCTGTTGTGTAATCTACCACCTTCTTTGTTGTCAAGTCACACTTGTTTCCAACCAATAACTTGTTGACATTTTCACTGGCATAGCGGTCAATCTCCTGTAGCCACTGTTTGACATTGTTGAAGGACTCCTGAGAAAAGAAACAGATATACGTTAGCACCAAGCTGACTCTGCTGCAGCAGCATACAAACATCCTTAAGTAATACATACTTAGTTTTGCTGTAATGTGGGCAGATATTTAGGAGAAAAAACATCCCAAGACTCTCAAATAGAAAACTTTAGGCAATGTCAAAATTGAATCAAACTGCTCAAATTTATCACCAATATGTAGTTTAATTGCAAATCTTTTTGCGTCACCACTTACCTAACGACCTTTTGACTGTAAAATAAAAAATACCTTTATTTATTAAGATTATATTTGACAGAATTAATGGAGTTTGGGCAGAAAGACTCCAATAACAATGCCTGATCAAAAGCAAACAGATATTTTTTTCATGCACTTATACTTTAAAAAACAGAAAAATATACAGTGAACAATACATATTTGGACTTAGTGAGCCACTGTCATTATGCAGAATCCCAGGCCTTTTCTTCCACCAAGTTAATTATACGCCAGTCAATCATATTCTGTCTCCTTACTGATAGTCATCCATCTAAATAGTAGGCAGTTCAGTTATTAATTAACCTGAAATATCCACTCCAATCAAACTTATCTGCCTGTAGGTACATAAATAAAATATGAGCTCTAATAGGTTTGAAATGGTGTGTTGTCAGACTGACCTGGTCTGTGACATCGTACACTACAATGATACCATGAGCACCTCTGTAGTAGCTGGATGTGATTGTACGAAACCGTTCCTGTCCTGCTGTATCCCACTGTCAAAGGACGAACATAAAATCAGTATTTTAAACACCTTTCAATTGTTAGTACAACTCTTAATAATACAATGCTATTTTCCCAACCTGTTCCACATGTTTTAGAGGTTTCCTTGCATCAACACACCTGATTCTAATTAATGGTCATCGCAAGACTGTTAATGACAGTCATTTTTACCAGGATGTGCTGGAGCAGGAAACATCTGAAACATGCAGGACAGTGGGGCCCAAAGACCAGGATTAAAGATCACTGAGTTACATTGTAGTTTTGACTAAATCCCATATGTAAATGCTCAAATAGTCATGTGAGCAATACAAATGACACAAATATGCCAAATATGCCATTGACAACAGTCTCCAACATATGCACTGTATTTTCTATAGTGGAAAATACAACAGGCCTGTTTTTATCTGCAGAGTTACAAACACAAACACAGATGTCCTTGTCACAGACATCGTCATTATACATGATCACTCAAAGACACAGATATAAAAGTTCAGTTTAATAATAATACTTAATTAATCCCTGAACAGAAATTATATCTTACAGAAACTGTCACAATTTATGTTTCTTCAAAGGGTAGTTATAGATTATATAGTTATAAATATAGGCAGGAAGGATCTCCTGAAGTTTTCTGTGTTGGAGCAAGTCTGAAGAAGCAAATTAAAAAAAATAAATAAAAAATAAAAGAACAAATTGTATTACTTACAATCTGAAGTTTAATGGTCTTTCCATCTAGTTCTATAGTTCGTATTTTGAAGTCCACACCAATAGTGCTAATGTAACTTTCTGTGTATGTATCATCCTGCAAAGGGAAACAGAGTTAGTTAAGTGGATCACACATCCTGTTCACTTCCTGCTAAATGTAACACATACCCAGAGAAGACAAAAATATAAAAAATAAAAGAGAAAATAGAGATGTAAAAGTGACTGCAGTGGAGATACAAAATGTGTTGTTAGGTACAACAAATGACCTTAATAGGATACAAAGCTAAGGCATGTTACTGTAATGACCAACCTACAGTCAATATCGTTTTTTGAACTGTTGAATATAAGAAGGATGTGCTGCTTATGAAGAGCTTGTTGAGTTAACAAGCATACTTTATCTTGATGTGTATAGGAAACACAGCAGAGATTACTAAGACTTATTCTACATGAAGAGAACATGAACATTGAGTTTGAAATCACAAAAAATAGACAAAAAAGTCCACACAGATCAAGTCAACTTTTAGGTAGATTTAGTTATGAAAAATGTTTTCATTATTTGACTTACTGCAAATCGGAGTAGAAGGCAAGACTTTCCAACACCAGAGTCACCAATCAGGAGCAGTTTGAATAAATAATCACTGTAGAGGAGACACAAAAAAAAACAAAACAAAAAAAACAAAAAAAACAAAACAAAAACAAAAAAAACCCCACAATTGTTAACCAAGCAAGAAAATTTACACTAGGTTACTAAGGAAACACAGGGGTGATTCTAAATTTAACACTTTTTATTAACAGTGAGAGTTACTACACGGTTTGACAGAACAGTTCAAATATCTAAATTTTATGTGGAGTAGAAAATTTAATGGCAGTGAACCTAGTTGACCACAGCCACATTTCAGATGGAAGGTCAGTTAGCTGATCAAGTAACTAGATGTCATTGAGTCAACTAAAAGAAAAGAAAAACAGTTAGGATTTTGGTTGTATGTTGTATCTTAAAACCCCAGCACAGAGTTTGGTCTGAGTCATGTTTACTAGGCTCATATAACACTGGATCCTTCCATTGAGTTTCTCTGTTACCAGGTCACAGTTCTCGCATTCCCAGAATTCCTAGCCCAAACATAATAACAAGATGGCGTTGGCACCACTGGGCTTCAAAATTCTGTATAACCTTTATCTAAAAATAAGGCATACGCTACTAATATTAGCATTAACAGGATTTGAAATGATAATTTGGTATGAAGTAATTACAGCAGCTGTTCTGTCACTAGTTTTTATTTTAATGGGAGTGAGTCAGGAAGAGGACTCGGAAAACTCAGGATTTACTTTGATGATTCTTTCAAAGTACTCACTAAAATGCTTCAATCATGATATTAATATGAAGCACATACGTCCATTGGCATTTAAAACATAAATAACAATATATTTCTACATCAGCACAAAACTCTAAATAGCTTTAACTTCTCAACAATGGAAAAACATGCAAATGGTCATCCAATTTAAGTATTCTCCTGTTCTAAATAATCCTCTCCAATACCTATAAACAAATCCAAAAAACACCTTTCCATCTGTGGGATTTTACAACCAAGCTCAACAGAATGCTCTGTACATATTAAATGAAACATTTAAAGCACTCTCTCTCTCTCTTTTTTTTAAAGCATGACACTGTTTCCTGAAGTTTTAAAGATATTTTGGTCAGAGATATAGTATGGCGACTTCGTTTTTAATCATGTCTTTACAGCTTTGTTAACAACATCCAGTTTTAGGGGGTGGAGTTAAACAAATAATTGGTGATCACAAAGGGAAATAATCCATCGATCTACATCAATTTAAAAGGTAAGTGGACCCACAGCACTGATACAAAATGAAAATATCAAAGATACACATACTCCTCATTATTACATTTACTAAGTCTACTTTTATTAAAGTAAAAGATCATTTAATTATTAAATAAAACCCAATAATATAAATGTGAAATGACATTTTTTGTTATTTACTGTAATTTGATATGAATGTAAGCGATTGTGTTCAATGAACATATATAGTCTTACATTGATCAATACTTCAATGATCGTAGACTGGATCAAAAATGTATCATGACAAAATGATATTGGCAAAAATCTAATTGGCATCCAGTTAAGCAATCTAATACTGTATTGTCATGAAACTTGTGGTTTACACCCCTAGTAATCACTTGAGTCTATGCTCTTATGGGCAGACAAACTTATTTCTTCACAATATTTCTCCCTTAAGTCACAGTAAATAATGATGCTGTGTATTAGCCTGGTTTATGGAGGGTGGTGCTTTGATTATAGCAGTTTCCCATTAATACATGAATCACATATGACTTTTAAAACCACCAAACTACAAGCCAAAGTATTGTAGTCATAAAATATTAAACCTTCAAAAAGTTTATAACCAGTATAAGAAGAATACCTTAAAGTACAACTTTTCTCTCAGTCTTTTACTGATGCTGGTAGACTGAATATAATCCCACTTTCCAGGAGTGACGCATTTCACCTGCTTGTCATTGTAATAAACTCCAGTCATTTCCTCTTCATTAAGTTGATGGCTGTGAACGATGATCCCCCCCCCCCCCCCCCCCCCCCCCCAAAATACAATGCTGACCACTGTGATCTAAAGAACTTTGAGAAGACCACCAAGATGTTGGAAGACAAAACAATGAGCAGATCTGGAATCCACACAGATAAAGAGACACCTTTATTACCTCACTTAACGCAGCACATATTGCTTTCCTAAAATGGACAAATTGCATTTCTGGCCAATTCACAATGCTATTCAGTTTGTCAGAAAAATCTGAATGGGAATGTAGATGTGAAGTTTTATCAGTTTAGTCTGAAATGTTGTATACCGCACTGGAATTACAGTGAATTACAGAAACTTGGGGTAAAGCTTATCCTTTTCCACATTAGAAAGTGAGCCATTAGTAAAAGCTAAAGCCATCTACTGTAGATTATGTACATAACACATCAATGTTTATAGTAATGAAAGCACATATACACACACACACATATACATATATATATATATATATATATATATATACACACATATACACACACGTATATACACATACGAGAAACTGTAACTAATAGGTTATCAAACAACAAAAGATTCTACCCTAACAACTCAACTTCTCATCAATTGCAACATTACATGAATGCAAAAAGCTAAGACAGGCAGAAAGCTGAAGTAAATGATTACTCAATATTGCTATGGTGAAACCTAGGGCCTATCCTGTGGCATGTGACCTACACATGACTGAGAGGCTGTCCATGGCTGCTTCAACACTAACAGATCATATGACTGAAACCTGAATCATCCCAGCACCAAGTACAGCGTAAAGCCAATTACCCTGACGTAAACACGAGATAACCGTTTGTTAATAGTAAGAAGGTGGAAATGTGCGGTAAGACAAACGTAAGTGTACATTAACTATCAGAAACAAGGTCAATTATCTACAAAGTCAATTTCATTACAATGACAAGAATTCAATGAGCTAATTGTAACGAATGTCATGGCGCCTTTCAGCAAAATGTAACCAAACGTTAACGCCAAAGGCAGGAAATGAAAACAGTCAACAAGGCCCCTTTGTCCTGTATTTACACCTCAACCGCAAGCACTACCGCTGTAAAAGGCTGATGTACCGCTGTTTAACAAGGCTCACGCAGAAAAATAAACCCATTGTATTCCATGATATAGAGGCGAGTCGACCGTTTGGCATTTCACACCACAACCGTTTCGTTTTAGTGTGTTTTCGGTGACACAAGTGTACATAATGTCAACGGTCAGCTGATGTTCCACGTTTACCTGCTTTAGCTGCTATTGTTCACATGCATTTGCTAACCTCTCACTACTAGTTAGCACATACACTCTCGGACCGCAGCGTTTTTAAATATCATACTTACTATTCCGGATTCATTGTTCAGCTTTTGTATAGTGTATTCCCTCTCGTAAGAAGCGCTGTTGGGTTACGAGGAAGGGGCGATGACTAGCTCCCACAAACACGACCGGCTAGCAATTTTCTCCGTAAAAATTCAAAATGGCTGCAACTTCAACCAGGAAACAGCTAAAATTAACCAGCTGAGAGGCCAACTTAAAAAATAACGTAAAATGCGGAGTGAAATTATAATCGTTTCGATCCGACTTGTAAGTCGCTGTATGGTAGTGCAGCAAAAATATAAACAAAATGATATTTGGAGGCTAAGCGACTTCTTCTGAGTGTGCCTCGTTACTGCAGCAGCGACCCGTCAGCCCACAGCAGCGATTACGTCATTTAGTGAAACGTGGCAAAGCGGAGTCGGTTAGTGCCCCGTGTCGATGTCAGACTGCACTCATGACACCACTTCCGCTCAAACACTTCAACACAAACAGCCAGTCTGTTGTATAAATCGGCTATGATGAAAAGTAAGACTTTTGTTTACAAAGAACTTGAGAGTAGCTTTCAATCAAATGAGTCTCCTGAACTTGGTTTACACAGCGTGAGTTTACCTCTGGTTTCACATATGTTTAGATTGTTGTTTTTGTCTAAAGTGATATTTCCCAACAATAATACTCGTGTTAAGCAAATTAAAATATAACAGAAAATTTGGTTACTTTTGAGAACCTGTGTCAATTAATGTAGAAACATATGTCTTGAATTGCTGAGTTTGCAGTGAGTAATAGACCTGACATCTTCTGGAGGTTGAAGTTCACACCATACACGTGTACAGCTGAGTGGAACTGAGTAGTACTTCATTAATCCACTGAGAGAAAATACATTATTGCAATAAAGGTTAGAAGAGTTAAATAAAAATAATAAATCAAAATTAGTCATTAGTACTACTTTCCATTTGAGCCTGGATTTTTAGGACTCGTGACCTGACTTGAACTTTCGCATTAATCTACATTTTGATACATAAATCAGAACAGTATTCTTTTTTTTTTTTTAAATTATTTAATAGGTCATACTATTGGATGGTTGGTATGGTGGCTTGGTGGTTAACACTCTTGCCAAGAAGTTTCCTGGTTTGGATCCTGGCAGGTTGTGTGGGTTTTCTTCAGGTACTCTAGTTTCCTTGTGTTACAGTCCCACATGCATGTTAGGCCAAACTGATGGGTCTAAATGCCCATAAGAATGTGTGAACCCCTGTGATGGACTGGTGACCTGTCTGGGGCGTAACCTTGCCTTTTGCCTGAAGAGAGAGGGGGCAAGCTCCAGCAAATCCCCGTGACTCAAAATAAGAATAAGCAACTGCAAATGATGGATGGTGAGTGAATGTCTAATGATTTGGCACAATATCTACATTAATTTCATTACCAATTTCGTGCAAGAAGGATATTCTCCAAGGTCATCAGTCCATGACATACTTGAGTCATGTTTATGAACAAACCAATGGTGTTAAAATACACTGTTCCTTGATTTCTTGTGTTTCTGTAGAGTTTGCATGTTCCATGCTTTGATTGTTTGTTTGTTTTTCCCCAGTTACTCCAGCTTCCTCCCAAAAACATTTATGGTAAAAGTAAGGCACTCAATCCTCTTTTTAGCTGAGTTCCTCTAAATTTCTGTCTTTCCGTCTTTCTGTATAAAAACTGTTTCTGGGAGTTGGAGTCCAAAATGTGCTCCTGCAGCTACACAGATCTCAGTTGCTGTCAGGAACTGATTTGCTTTCATCAGTGCTCCCATTTTTTGATTTCACCTTCTTTTTGACAGTTACATGAAAATAGGTTTCAAATTCTTTTTACTTGCTGTTTTACTTTTGTTAAACTTCCTCAATGTCTCCTCACCATCAACATCCAAACCAGCTTGAAATTATGTTTAAAAATTTGTGTTTTAATGGAAAAAAATCAAGATTTTAAAAAGAAAAATGAAACTTGCCCAGAGCTACTGCAACACTGGTGAATGTGGGGCCCCATTTTAGTATCTTTATTTGTAGGTTTTTATTTTGTTGAACTTTAAACTTCCAGTTTTGTTCAATATATTTTCAAGAAAAATAAACAGGTGAATAGACATGCAAAAATATTGGATTCTTTGTTAACTTCAATCATATGTAAATGTGACAAACAGAAAACAAGGATTATGTACAGTGATTTGCATCAGTTCATTTTCAACCAGAGCAGAGTGTGCTGTTCATGGTATCACCAGCTGTTTGTCCTCTGTATGGATGTTGGGGAGCTCTTGGACACTGCAGCTCAGGGGAAGATAGAAGAAGCTGAGGAGCTTCAACATTGTATGAGCTAAGCTTCATAAGTCTGGGTTTTTCTGGACAGAAATCTTACATTTTTCTGTGGATCTTTAAAAACTACTCACCCAGTTTGGAGATCACAGCCCCTAATACCTGAGTTATTAGTGACACCACTATTGTTACTATTCATGCGCTTTTTATTTCCTCCCTCTCACAACTTGATATTTTTCAAGCTTCTCATGTTCCTTTTTTCATATGGTGACTTTGATACTCACTAGTCCCCAGCCTCACTCCTTGTGTTTAGTATACAGCTCTGGAAACCTTGTATGTAACCGAAGAGCTTTGTTGTCGTGACAACAGTAGCTTCCATTTTCTCCAGCAGCCAGCTTACTATACCAATGGGGTGTTTAAGTTATTGTTGGCAAGACACATGTGTTGAGTGTACACACTGAGACTACGATACTCTAAATAAGACAATCAACTTGTTTGGGACTAAAGTTTAGCTGGCGGCCCATCATCAATGGCACATAGCACTGAAAAGAAGAATAATGCAATTGTTTCTTTGAATTGATGTGATGTTAACTTTTTCATGAGTTTGTGATCATAAGACCAAGATTGCTATCTGCAAGGGCAGATAAAAGAAATATGTTTAAATGTAATATGTTGGATTTTGGATATTGACAACTGCAGAAAAAAAAAAGGTTAAAAGCTATAAGTTACTGAGCACAGACATAACTGTCAATCAAAGATTGATTGAACTAATGTATATCTTAATGTACAGGAACAAGGAAAAAGTAAATTAATCCATTGTGAAATTAACTGGTTTTATGCATTAGTTTACCATAAAACGTGACCTCATCTTTATCTATGTTTGAATAATAAGCAAATACAATGTACATATACTTACATCTTTATTAACACACCCTTTTAATATACACAACAGAGGAGAAAATAGTAAGCAAACCATTTAAATTAATGGTGGAACCTACTAATTTTTGTTCAATGATGGCAAGTAGTCCAGACCTTGAGGAGGCACTGTAAACCCAGATCATGATGCTCCCCATACCACACTTCAATGTTGGGATGATGTTTTATTTTTGGTAGACAAAGTCTTCATAAACAATTCAACTTTTCAATCCACAAAACATTTTTATTTGGATTGTCATTTCTTTGGATTTAGCAAACTTCATACACAAAGCAATTTTTTTAGCAGAATATTCCTTTTATTATATCTTGATTTACCTTTTTCTTCAGCAATGCAAATTTTTAATGTGTAGGTTCAACAAGATCATAATTTTTTGTGGGTATCATCTGAAGTGCATGGTGTCTGTCAATTTTTGTGACTTAGAATCAGTTAATTGAAGCAGAAAGCCAGCAAATCATATTTTTCCTGTCTCCATATCTTCAAATGCAGCTGACTAAATTATAGAAGATGGATCTTGAAAGGCACAGAGAAAGCCCTAATTTGATATTTATTTTCAAAAAACCTAATTAATTAATTAATTAATTACAGAGACACTAAAGAGTTTAATTTTTTTAGAGACTTGGTAACTCTGATCATTTAGGTTAAGTATTTATGAATTGTGACCATTCATGTTGTTTTTCCTCAGAGCAGACAGACATGGTCATCGGCTCTCAACTACAAAAATAAAAAGCTGTGATTTTCAGTGGTTCAAAACTATTTAATTCAGTTGTTAAATCCTTTTGCACACTTCAATATGACCCAAGGAAGTCAGAACTCACATTTTTCTTCATTAACTATATATAATATGTACTGGCTGAGAACACACTGCATTTGATCAACTATGAAATTAAGTTTGACATTCATCAAATAATGGTACATAGATTTTTATTTATACTCAACAGCCATTTGTGCTCAAGATACAAACTGTCCTCAGATATTATAAGGCTGTTTTTAAGATGTATTCATTATCTGGCAAAACAAACAAAAAACTACACACATTTTGTTGGACCACCTCTAACTTTTTGACAGTGTAGACTCACTGTGGCATTGTTTTCATAATCCTATGCAATTTAACAGTTTGAATTCAGAATGGCATTATTTATTTATTTTTAATCATGGTCTTGTATTGATGATTAGAGACACCAACCAATGTGTAAATATTTTCCAGCACATCCCAAAAATTCTCAGCTGGCTTGATATCTGTGGTGGCCAATTTATGTCTGAAAATAATATTTTATTTTTCCTGAACTAGTCTTTCACAGTTTGAATCCTGACGATATCATTTTTGGACTACAGCAGGATTCGCAGGAATGTCTGTTGATGCAAAAACTTGGTCATTTACTTCACTCAGACAATCAAACCAACTGAAGTAACCCAGATCATAATACAGTCCTCCACCTGTCCTCCCTCCAGACTATAGGGCATCTCTCTAGAAAGTGAAACATTCATTGAAAAATGTGAACTATGGACTCACATCCTGGCATCTTTGATTGCGAGTTATTACAAAAGATAAATCAAATCATTAACTAGATCATTTTACATCAAATACATTTTAAGGCAGTGACGTTTTGTCCAAGAGGTATAGTTATTGCTGCTGGTGTGGCAGAGCAGCTCTCTAACATCCTTGTGGCTCTTATTAAGCAGGCAACATAGTCACTTAAATGGAACTGGTTTATTGATCATTAATATTAATTGCAAGTAATTACAAGTGAAATAAGTGTAAAACAGAATGTCTGGGAGCAAACTGAAGCCCTGTAACAGTTCCACAAGTTTGTGTTAAAAATTAAAATAAGAACAACAACAACAAAAAGCAGAACAATTGTTTGTGGTCTTAGTATTTAAAGTTTGGCATAAAAAATGGAACTGTTAGAAGCAAGTGAGAAAAAATAAATACGTAAAATAAATATTCATGGACACAGACATGATTTACAATTTATTCATAAACTGGACCCTGAGGTCCCTGCAGGTTCTTCCTCTTTTCGCTGCTTGACTGGACAGGGAGAAGTGGGCTCTGTCAGGCTGTGCATGGCTGACAGTATGGAGAAGAAAAAGTGATCTGTGTAGGTCTGCAGAGCTCCAGATTCTCTCTCAAGGAGCAAAAGGGTGTCTTTTAAAACTGAAAATAACATGACAGCACACATGGACTTAGACTGCGTGAAACTACAGGAAGAATCTCAAGTACTTCTTTCAGTATTTATGGAAAAGGTAGTATCTGTGAGACTAACGTGAAGAGGACATATTGATGCAGCTGAGGAGATGCTGTCCAGCATGCAGAACGCTGGAGGCCAGGGGCTGCTGGATGCTCACCTCTCTCTGAAAGTGCTGACATCACATTAGACAGTAAATCAACTTTGATGTGAATAGAGCTGTAAAGTAGAGCTGGTTTTGGTGGCATTACACTAAACTTGTAAAGACGTTTGTGCAGAATTTGACCTTTCTGACCAACATTTGTACAAGTACTTACATTGCTTAATTGGCTACTTGTTTATAAATCTGAGTACAGTCATTTAGTTTCACTATATAACTTAAACTGGTAAGTCTAGTGATAATTTGTCAGTGATGATAATCAATAAATTATCAGCTTGTTTATACCAAGCTGTGCAGTCCAAAAACATGCACATTGCCTTGGAACTGATTGTATGTGTCTGTAGACGTAAGGGGGGAAAGCCTGTAATGTTTGTGTCTGTGCTGTGACCCATCAGAAGTGAAAGCCATCGGTCACCCAATGACAGCTGGGATAGCTTCTTGAATAGGAGAATGTCCTAACACATTAAACCATAGGGCTTAATGAAGGTGCACTTTTTCATATGATCATGTCCAGACTGACAAGAAATATCATGACAACACAACACAAAATTCAAAGTCTTGTGTTATTTAGTATAGATGATGACCTAGAGAAAAAAACAAAAACAAAACACTACAACTAAATAATTCAATTTTCAGCCTATTATCTACCTGATATGCAATATGAAAGCCTATTATATCACCTTTTTTTCATATTTGTGCCAACAAGTTTCAAGCTCAGTCCTCACCTGATATTCAGTCAAACATGACCTCACACTGTCTATGTCCACAGTGGGTGCAGCATGCTGGTCCATCCTCCGAGATATTGCATACATCTGCTGGATGAGAAGCTCTAGGTGTGAACAGAAGACCTGGAACATGTACAACATTCAAGGCTGTAATATAGCAATCAATATTATATATGTGGCAGTATACTGACACACATTATACTCATAATATGAAAAAAGTGAAATACTGATGTTGTTTTAATTACATTCATATTATTGTAAGTAATAAACAACAACTTGCTAATTGGCTCACATTCAAACATACTAGGGAAATGAATTTGCACTTTAATGCCGGCCGTCATGAAAGATGGCAGTAAAGGAAAACAGTAAATAACACTAACATAAGTCAGTGAGAGGCTACTGTGATGTAAGCCTGAGGCAGACTGAGGACACACTAGATATTTTACATCCCTCTTGTAAGTAAAACACATTAGCATCCCCCCAGAAGAGCAAGAGGAAGCAGCCAGAGAAAGGGCCTCTCAGCTTAGGCTGGTGCTCTTTATCTGACTGAAACCCAGATAAGCAGAAGTTAATGTGCCAGAGGACACTTCCACAGGGCTGGGAAGGACGACCTATTCTACACTGATCCACAGCCACCTGATAAGGTGACATCATGAGTCTATCATGTGTTCTATGTCCATCTGTTATTTGTGTTTTCTGCTTGTTTGATCTTGTTTGTTTGTTATACGTTTGGAACATACAAAAAATTAATAATAAATATTATTGGTTAGGAACCCTGCGTAAACAAAGATTATTACTGAAATATGGTGTGGTTACGAAGATGATCTAATCTGTGTGCCAACTGAACCTCTCAGGATAACAAGGGTCTTGCAGCAATACAACTCTTAAAAGCACAAAATCATTCCGTGTGGGTGTGTGTGTACTGATGAATGTGTGTATGTTCACAACCTCTCCATTTACTATAACAGCAAATCTGCTCCCTGCACAATCTGTTTACATAGTGATGCCTTTGACAATGGCCATAAATACATACAGTCATGAGTAAAACATAGTAAAAGTCATCTGACCATGTAAAAACATAATAACAATCATCTGACTGTTGTGGGTCTTGGTATGAGGCAAATATAACCTCAGATGAACAACATGACTTTTTTTACAATGTCATTTACTGAACTAAAATGAAGTCAAAAAGAAAAAATAATAGTATGGGGAATAGGAACCATCCTTTTTCTGCTTCCATAAGATTCAAGAGTGTAATTGTAGTCAGAAGCTCCTAATCATATACAAGTGTGCATACATTTGTGAAAGAAGATGTTTTTGGCAGTTTCCTAGTCTGGACCATTTGTGTGTGCTAACACAATGGCATGTGGGAAAGATATGAACAATTGTGGCTGTATATCAGTCTGGAAACAGTTGTATAATAATTTAGTCCATTATTATGCAGTGAGAAAGATAAGTGACAAGTGGAAAACATTCAAGAAAGTTGCCATTCTTTCTAGGAGTGGAAATTTTTACGCCAAGGCCAAGCTGTGCACTCAGAGAGATTTAAAAAAAAAAAGAGAGAGAGAAAGAGAAAGCCTGCCTCAGAGCCAGAAGAACAGCCAAGGAACCAGGAGCACAGAACCTGAGGGCTTCATTTTAGAGCCTACAAGGCTCTTTCAGTATGTTAAATATTAAAGACATAATAGTACAGTAAGAAGAAGACAGCACAAGGATCATTTGTCTGGAAGAGTTCCCCGGAGAAAGCCTCTTTTTTTTTTTTTTTTAAAGGTAATTTTTAATGAATCCACAGTGAAATGTTATTGTTGCTAATATGATGTCAATATGATGACCTTGAAATCTTTTAGCTGTGCACTTTTTTGAGAACTATTTCCCTGATGCTAACTTGTTATATGAAAAATAAAAATTGCACTAAATTTCTAGATGATACACAGCTACACTGTAGTTCAGGCTACAGCTAAGGTGTGTGTGATGTACAGCTGGTGTGCCACACAGAGGTGAAACCAGCCTAAGAATGGTTTGGCAATGGTCAAAGTCCAGACTTCGGTTCAAAACTGTTGGTGTAGAAATGTATGGAAAGAACTGAATCTATCAGTTCCTGTGTAAAAATACTTAAATATCACATAGCTGAAGCTGTTCTTTAAAAGGAATGTACTAAAATTCATAACAGCTTGTGAGTGTGGCTTTTTGAGTAATTTAGGTCTCGTGTGAAAATATGAAGATAGTTTAGAGGATATTTATGAGGGAAATATAGAAAAGGGATTCATCAACTTTCAAGCACTGTGGTACAGAGGTATGGTGACCCTCTCCATCATTACTGATTTACTAAGACCGCTGAACAACAGACCTGATTGCATTTGTTACCTGAATGTGTTGCATCAAAGTGTAATTCTGCTCCTGATCCTCTGGGGTGTTCTTCTGGCTAATAGCCAGGGTAGGGTCACACAGCCGCTCCTCCAAGGGCCCCACTTCCTTGAGCCTGGACGGCATAAGTTCTCCTCCATCAGTTTCCACCCTGGCACCAAAACTACTTCTGGAGGTCTCAGAGTCCCTAAGATCACCTGTTTATGTACAAATGAACCAAAACAATCTTTGTTCAGTGAATCCATAGGAGGAGGATGTGGTAATATCCCTTTATAATATGGTGATATGATCCTTCAGAGAATTTAGGCTGAGAATTTGATGATCAAACCTCAAACATTTATTGTAAATACCTGTCTGAGAAACAGTCTTCTGCCTTCTGCCCACACCATTTCCATCATATATGTCTAGTTTGTCCTCCTGCAGCTTTTTCACTTTACCTGCCTTTTCCTCATTTTCATTCCCCTGTTTCTCAGGTAAATCAGTGGAGGATAGGATGGATGTGGTGCCCTGATCGAGAGACTCACACCTGGTTGTCACAGGGCAGCTCAGCTTAGCCGTCACCTCCCTGACCTACATGAGCAACAGCAAAGGAACAACTCAAAATTTCAAGCTGAAAAACACCCTTTCCACCCTTCAGACTTTCACAGAGTTTTTCCTTCAGTACAATACTTTAAGAGCTGATAGCACATACATAGGAGAACTCAGCTTTGCGATGATTTAGACAAGTCCCTAATTATCTTTATTCCTTCAGCCACAACAACCAAGAAGGGAAATTTATGACCAACTAAACTATTTAGATGCATTTTTGAAAGAAATGAAACAAAGCTTTTGAAAGCTTTCCAAAAGTCATTGTGCATTTCTTGAAATTTTCTAAAGAAAACAGTTATTTCTTTAAGGGTTCTAGATCTAGAAGAAAGAAGTAAATGCATTCACTTAAATGAATAAAACTATTCATTTTTGTGATGTTATACTTTCATATGAAAACATAATTTTAGTAAGTTTAGTTTTCCTGACATCATTTCTTAAGCATATTAAACCTGTTGTGTTCTCCACAGTAACAGCTTAGAAGAGAACAGTCGAGGGATAAGATGTTTCTAAGCGTGCTTCTTTCATGTTGAATGTATTATATTGTATGTATTTTACAATACTGTCTGGTCTTTTATCAAACATGGAGTTAAAAAAAAATCAAAGGTACTCTGAGTATACTAACAGCTTGCAAAAGTCTAATTTGGTTCTCACGCTAAGCCAGTGAGCTAACAACAGGGCTGTTTTGACATGTCAGTTTCTGGTTTATGACCAAGCTTGATCCTCATAAGAGAGATTTCTGTGATGTAAAGAAATTGTCAAACACAACTTTATAAGATCTTAGAAGGAGAATTACTGAAACTACAATGGTGGAATATAATCCCAAAGTTTTTCTTAAATCCTGGCTGTTCATTAATCCACATCTTGGATGATTCATAATAAGGAAAATCTTCAGCTGAAGAAAATAACTGGGTTGCTCCTATTCTCCCTAGATGAAAGATGAAACCAGCACACAAGCAGCTCCGAAAGAGGTAAAAAAAGAAGCCGACACCTTGCCACCTGCTGATGTCTAAATCTGATAATGATAAATAGTTTAATTGCAATCATAAATTAAATTACCTATAGAGCCTTTTTAACCATGTCTAGGTTCTATAAAGTACTTTACATAACTACACACATGCACACACAGACGCCTTCTTGTCCTCTGAGTGCCCACTTGTCTCTCTGCTTATTGTGAGCTATCCTGCCTGCCTAACTGGGACTCATTCACTACCTGCCTGCTGAACTATTGACCATTCCTACAAAGACTGTTCTATTCAATAAAGACTGTAAATGCTTCCCTGTGGTTTTCTGCTCTTGGGTCCTTTTCACGAACCGTGACACAAGAAGATTATAAATTGAAGACTGTAAGGCTTTTGTAATGGATGATATTAAAACAGAATTCTTTGTTTTTCATGACAATCAATTTTAGGGGAAGCAATTCTAAAAGAACCTAATCTCATCTGTGAAACATGTTAGCAGTATTATAATAGTTGAGGCCTGTTTTAGTACGAATGAAAACCAATTCTAATTTTTATTCTACTAAAAACATTCAAAAATAAAAAGACTTACAAGTAACATCTTTGATCTTTTTCTGACATACAAATGTTTTGCAAGGACCTAAAGTAGCAAAACATGTGAGGAAACCCATTAAAATCATTGCATTAAATACTTTCTACATGGAGGACTGAGCTAAAATTTATCCAAGCTATTATGTTTGAGCAATCAGCAGTTACTGCACAAGGAGCCACAATGTCACCACAACAATTAATGTGTCACAATAAGATTTTTGTGTGCTATTAATTTAGCCAGATGGTGTTTGTTCATAATTATGACTGACTCAAGGATCCCACCAGGATTCTTGAGTAATCAGTTCACAATGCAATTGCAATTCATAAAGGTTCACAAACTTTTCTTACTAATATATACAGAGAAGGACATACGCTTATTGTTTCATACAATGATAATTATATGGAACAGCTACATGGCTAAACAGGTGCATTTCAGACCAATATGACAAACGTATGATCCAAATGTCAAAGTCCACAAGTGTCTACAGCACTGACCTGTCTAGATAACTGTTGCAGCTCCTCCAGCTGCTCTGGAAGAGGCCAGAAATCCTCATCAATCTCCCCACGATCACATCTAAACTGTGGAAGAGCACTGGTGGAATGGGTAAAAGATCTGAACGTGGAGGAAAGCATTGCATGCTGATGATGGTGACCATCATTCTTGTGATTATGTGTTCCTCCTCTGTCCCCACTGCAGTTCAGATTTTCAAAGGACAAATCCATGGAATCAGTAGGGGACAGTTGGGTACTTGAGAATGGACAGTCTGAGGATCCTGTGAAACCTTGGAGGCCAGGAGACCTGTACCTTCCACTGACAGTGGTTCTGTCTTTGGTCTGCCCTACCTCACTTACAGAAAAGTCAAGGCCTGAAAAGATGGTGGAACTGAAAAGGTGGTCCAGCTCAATTCCAGAGTCTTGGAGTTTGGGGTCAGTCTGGAGAAGAGAATCTCCCTTCTGATCAGATCTGTCCCATTCACTTTCTACATGTTCTGGTCTTAGAGGGTACGTGTAGTCCAGCAGGCCTTGGTACTCTTTGTTTGGATTCCAGCTTGCAGACTTCCTGTCTGAGGATGGGGGTAAACCCTTAGGAATAGCACAAGTCCAATAGTTTGCTTGATTGGAAGACACAGAACCTGCTTTTGAGACTTCAGGAGAACTTAGCTGGGCTCCTCCCCTTCTGGTCCCATCTCTATCCTGAAGCCTGATTTGAGTCTGGTCTCGTTTGGAGTGCCCTGAGTGAGGTGTATAGCTACGATACAGGACTGTGGAAGTTAATGGTGGCCTCAAAGGAGAATTTAGCTTATGGACCTCAAGAACAGATTTTGAGTAGGCCTGCTTAGCTGATCTGCCACCATGAAGCAGTGCCCCTAAATTAGTTTCCTCACAGCATAGCTGAGACTGGTGCCAGGGGGCACTCAGAGTTGGACTGGAATCTTCTCTGGGTGTTGGGCTAGGTGATATACAGCTCTGAGAGAGGCTATACTTTGGAATACGTGCCTCTCTTTGTCCTGTCAAGTATTTCATGTCTGCAAGTTTGCTTCTGTTAACACCAAGCTTTTTTTCCTAAAAGGCAAGAAAACAGAAATGTAGAAATAGTTCAAGTTAAGGCATTCATGAATTACAGTAAGAACATTTATTAATATTTACACAACTTTTCTCAACAGACATAATATACTAGTTCCTAACACAAGCAACAAGGACAGATCTGTAAACCAGATTTGATAATTGCCAGATAAAAACCAACCAATCAAAGAAACTATTTAAATAAAGTAGAAAAAAATATAAAATGGGATTAACAAGCATTAAAATCAAGAAATGCAAGGGCATAAACAAAAAACAGCTAAAGTTTTGAAAAGTGAATAAAATGTGAAATGTTTTAGGAGGAAATTTAAGAGGTCAATAATTCAAACAATCATTCTTGTATGTTGTAAGCTTTAAAACTATTTAACTGAACAGAGATGGAACAGGCAAAGAAATGCAAAGCTGGCCATGACAGAGTGTTCTCAGAAACAGAGTTTTTGATTAAGATGAGTATTCAAGAGAATCATGAAGGCAGAGAGACACCACTAACATATCAGCATTTTAAAGCTTGATCCAACTCTATGGAAGCACAAATGTAAGAAGGGGGAGTGAAGAGATAACAGAACCAGGCGTCATTCCTGAGAAGCAAATACCTGTGGCTTAATTCTGTGAAGCAATCTCCATAACAATTAATAACACAAATGATATGATTGCATCATAATGATGTGAATACATGTGTAACAACTAATATAAATAAGTATAATGATGAAATATTATTCAAAGAAAGCCAATTCACATGTAGGAGCAGATAAGTGAATTTCCAAGAGAAGCACCTCCTTTTCCGGAGACACAGAGGGAGGGACATTATACCAAAGCACTCCTTTTAGGTTTTTTTCTTTTTAATGAAAACTGCAGTTTGAGAGTTGGTGGATAGTAATCGGCTGGCTGCAATGTGTGCTGCTAAATATGCTTTAAGTTGGAAAATGTACATAGAAATAAAAGATAAAAAGTACTGTTACATAAATTCCATGATTCCATTCCAATATGACAGAAACAGTATCGCATCAATGATAAATACATTTCTCTCACCATCCCTGAAAAAAACAAAACAAAACAAACAAACACAAAAAAAACAACCACACACACACACGAAAACCAACTGTATCATTTTATATGGATAAATTAAAAACAGGTTTATTTTATTTTCTATCCAAAACAATTGTGTTTTTACTTACATTTTACAGAGTTACAACCTTTTTGAAGTTGTAGTACTCTGGAATAAGTGGCTGATTAGGTTCTACTTTTTCAGATGATTGCTCTGTCTTTTAAATGAAATGTCTGTCTGTAAATGGCAAAATAATCAGACCTAAATTTAAAAATCATCATGTTTAGCAGATTATGATTATAACTGATAATAGCTCTGAATTTGACCCGTCCAAAATGATTTCCCTTAAGCAGATAGGTATATTTTAATTTATGGAATACTACCTGCATCCTCCTCACCTTCTCTGTGAGCTTCTTTAAGATAGACACATGCTGTTCTGCAGTGAACAGTGGTTTCCTCATCACATAGTGTCTGTCTGTTAGGTACCTGGAAGTGACTGCCATAGAGACAGTTTTCTTTGTCTCTCTGCCTTTTCTCTCACTTTTGTCGTTGTTACTGTACTCTGTAGTTAGACTTAATGGCTTGCTGTGTTTTAAATGTGGAAGATTCATCCTCCATCGCTGGTGGCATCCATTACCTTCCATCTGATAAAAGAACATGCAGGATTTTTATCTCAGCTACAGGGATACACAACAGTGTGTCGTCTTACAGAATAAAACAGCATCTTTACAATAAGTTTTTCATCGTTGAGAATCCTTGTACCTTTCACACTGATGGCAGAGTTTTTTTCCTGTGTCTGTACCTCAGTAAACACCAGGTTGCTGAGCTGAATCACGAAAGTGCCCTGAAATTAGAGGAGAAATTATACTTTCATTTTTTTATAATCTTTCATAGATATTAGAGCAGCAGGCTTCATGAGGATCGAGCAGTGTTCTGGCAGTGAAATGATATGCTTTTATTCACTTGACTAATCCCATTAAAATAATATGCTCAGACCTGTCTGGGCTCAACATACCAGCAAAGAATACCATACTTAAAACTATGGACTAAATACAGTAACACATCACTTTTAAGTCTATTAGTTTATGCATGTGGACAAGTATGTTAGTATCCCTCCATGAAACAAAGAAAAATAATAATTTACTGGAACTTGATTATGAAAAAGCAGACTCGTCTTTGAACTGTGGCTCAACAGAATCAAATGAAAAAAAAACCCACTAATAAATCTGGCCTGGACAAAAGTGATGGGACCGTCAACTTTTGTTGGCAACCTTCAGAGTCAATCACTGCAATCAATATATATCTGTAACTTTCAGTGAAACTTCTGCACCTGCAGATAGGTATTACTATCTACCCCTCATGAACAAATTCCTCCAGCTGTCTCAGGTTTGAAGGGTTTCTTCTCCCGATTGCATGTTTCACATCTCTCCACAGATCTGGATTTAGATCAGGACTTGTATAAGGACACTTCAGAATAGTACAACATTTAGTTCTTAGTGTTTCTTGGCTGGTTTTAGTTGTGTGTTTTGGCTCATTATCTCGTTGGAGGACTTATGACCTGTGGCTGAGACCAAACTTTGTTACACCGGGCAGCACATTTGTCTCCAGAACATCTTGATGGTCTTGAGAGTTCTGTAAATACTTCATTTTTACATATTTGGCCTGCAGTTTTGGGCTTTTTAATTGATGGGCTTTTTTATTTTGCATTTAATTTCTCATTTTCTTCAAAACATTATTATAAAAAACATATTAATGTTTCATAAGGGTACATATTCATTCAGTCTCAAAAGCAAAATCCTTTTTTTAACCTCATAATGATTAATCTGTCTTTGTCTGGATGAACCCACGTGTAGGTGAAACAATAGCAACCATTTGGGTCATGTTCTACATTCTGTCCTTTTTTTAGGGAAATTCTGTAGAGTAATATAATCATTGAAAGTATACATGTAACATTTACCTTATTTTGGGGACATTAAGTTTTTTTTCCCTGATCGTTTAAAACAAATCCTCTGGCCCTTGTCTGCATTAAAAATATAGAGAGCTTAAATAGTTAAACATTACATTTCAACAAATTAACAAATATTTGAGACATTTTTTGGTTTGAACCATGATAAATGTCTTCAGTTTGGGAAGGCTGCTCTACAGACTTTGTTCTGGTTCTGATTGATGTTTCCTCTTGACTCTAGCTTCACCCTCTTTAGCCTATCCCTATGGAAACATGGAGGATGGGGGAACATTGGAGAGAGATCTCCAAATCTGAGATCCAAATGTGGACCATCAAATAAATAAATAAACTGTTAATAAACATCAGCACTAAATGTCTTGAAAATAACTGTACTATCCTATTAGATATTAATACTTTGACAATCTCTATCTTAGGATGCAAAACATCCCTGTTTGGTCTGCTTAGCACAGTTCACCATGAGCCATTAACCAACATCATATTAATGGGAACTGAAAGTCAAACATTGTAATTTGGGATTTGACCATTTTGTGAATTTCCCAGTTATAAGTTTGAAATCAGTAAAATGGAAGTAAACATGGCATTGTTGGGCCAACTTCATTAATCGTTAAGTCAGTGGTTAGCCTCTGGCTGTTTCTTCACAGCAGGATTGTTGCTGGTGTAAATCTCAGTTGGTGGATGTCTCAATGGAGTTTGCATGTTTTCCGTGTCTCTGTACCTGGCTAATTGAGGAGTCTAATTTCACCATATGAATGAGAGCATGTGTATGGTCCTGTGATAAACTATTATCTTACAATTATTTGAAACTTCATATGGTTTCAGGCCATGCGTTCCTTTGAAAACATATGTATGATCAACAAGTGGTTACTATGTTGCAGTATTCTCTAGGTTTGAAAGACATGATCCACTGGCAGGATAACTCACTGATTCACATTTTCTTCTCTGTCTGTTTTATTACTCCAGCACATTTGTTGGTGCCCTTCAACTATACAATCTTGTGCAAAAGTTACTACCCTCTCTTTTAAGTCTCTATGTGTGTGTGTGTGTGTGTGTGTGGACAAGTATGTTAAAGGTGGATATTCTTGTAACTACAATTGCAAATTTCATTCAGAAGTTTATGTTCCACAAGACATAAACTTCTGGATGTGAACGCAAGAGGAAAACTGATGATAAACTGAAGAGATGGATAATATGAATGGAAACCAAAGAGCTTATAATAAGTTTAAAAGATACGCAAGATAAACTCCAAGGTCAAGGTACATCAGTGTCAGATGACGTCATTCCTCACTGTTTGAACTAAGGTGGACTTAATGGAAGATAGCTGAGGAGGAAGTGACTGTCAAAGGCAAATCATACAAAAAATAAAACAACAACAAAACTATATATTGATGAGCTACAAAGCTGGATCACAACCTGTTAACGACCTTTAATTAGAATCGGGTGTGTTGAAGCAAGGAGACATCTAAAACATGCAGGACTGTGGCTCTCGAGGACCAGGGTTGGCCACCCCTGCTGTAGGGGGAGAGGGTTAGGATTAGCCGCCAGCTCACAACCACAACACAACTACTAGCCTGATATACTAATACCAGCCTGATATACTAATACTAACCTGATATACTACTACTAACCTGATATACTACTACTACTCTGATATACTAATACTACTCTGATATACTACTACTAACCTAATATATTACAACTCCATGACAGTGGAAGATAAGATATGCAGTGATATAAAATAAATTAACTGTACTTTACTAACAGAATGATTTCAGTTTGGTGAGTAAAGGTATAGCTGATAGTTTACTAAAAAAAGTAGAACTCTTCAAGCATTCCTTAATTTATTTGATTTCTTGTCGCAGTAGTTTTACAGTGATGAGGAACTGGCTGAGCTGTCAGAAAATGAATACAGCACCTTCTGTTGCTAATGCAGATGGCCAGTTGAACAGCATCTTTGTGTCTTGGCTTTCCTTTATAGTAACTGTACAAGTGTGTGAAACACTCGAGAACGTGGACAGATGAGGGGACTGTGGAGGAAACCATAGCAACAAGCTACACCAGAGACAAGTGATCTACACAAAGCCATTAACCATTAGCCATTAACGACCGAAGATCTGTAATTCTTCAGTCCTGCCTTTTCCTCGGTCCTCCCGACTACTGAGACTAAATACACCTCTTGTTTTACAGGACTTGAAAATTGCAAAAAGCTTAGTTGCAGAATATCTACAACAACCTGTAGAAAGCTGCTGAAAAGAAATAATAAAACAGCGGAAGAGCTGCTTTGGATGAACGTACATAGAAAATGCAGTCACCGTTTGTCCAACGAGAGTTATTTCTGTTTATAACTTCCCATCACAAAGAAGCTATAAGTTTCGATTAATCTTCATATATCTCAAAGTGAAAGCTTTTCGCCCTTTCCACTGCTCATAGTAGGCTAGTGTCGCTACGAGCTCGGCGGAAGTCAGACCATCTTTTAAGGCTAATCGAAAATTCACCCCAGACAACTGTAACAAGCGATTTCCCCAACCAGTTCTTCTAGCAGCCATTTTGGCTCAGACGTCAAGCAAAAACAAAAAACACCATAAATAATTACCCCATCTAGCAGCAGATATGTTGAGGATCGGAATCTCCAGATGTCATGACTTTTCACACAGCAGATGTTTGTTTCATTCTGTCTCTTCCTCGAACGGCGTCGCCGTCGTGCCACGGTGAGGTTCGTTTTAGTTTGGATATTAGACTTCCTCCACTAGGGAGCAATATGTTTGAAGTATTCATTCAAAAGCGTCCAATTTTCAATGATTGCAAACTCAAGCTTAATTTTATAGTATAAGACCCAGGTGAGGCACACCTCTTTGTATTACATTTGAGGGCATTCTCTATAACAAATGAATATTTTGATGGAATAATAAATATTTTTAAGTTTCTAAAACACGTAACACAGCAAACCAAGCAAAAAATTCCTCATATGTGAATAAAACAGAGGTGTATTGTATTTTATTGTATTTATTATGCAATATGAGTACAATACATTCAGGTATGTTGCCTTTCCACAATGACCCTTTCCCTCTTATGGTGAAAAAAAAGCCCATCAAACGTGGTCATCTGAAGGTGAGGGACATGAGTATCACTGTTTCTCCTAGATAGATAAAACTCACAAATAATAGTTCTCCATCAAACCACTATATTGGCATGACCACACTCCCCTGTTGTCTGAAGAACAAGAGTTGTAAAACTACTTGCAGCACGCTAGAAAAACAAGTGGTATCATGCCAATAAATTGCTGCCTGGCATTTTGACCATTAAAAAGAAAGTAGAAAGACAGTAAAACAGAGAAGAGAGGTTAGTGGTTACAAGCAGTTATGAAAGTGGGAAACCATGGGACCTGCCCAGCCCTTATGTTTTGTTATAGCAGTCAAATGTGATACTTTATTGAAAGAAAAATGTTTCTATAGTTCCCATGATTATTGGCTCAACATTGTATTACAGCATTATTGGGAGTGTTTGAGTGTATTTTTAATTTTAACCAGTGAGTGGACATCTCCCCATAACTAGGCATAGTCACCTCATACAGATGTAGGCATGTTTGTTGATACTCTTCCAAAAAAAGAAGCTAAATCTGAACTAATGAAATAGGCTTTTAATTGGATAGACTGAATAGAAAAAAGAAATTACATAGCATGGACCAGAATGGTAATAAAATACACGCAATCTCTGTAACTCTCAGTAAAACATCTGCTTCTGTCAACTGTTTTGTCCCACTCTGTCTGAGGATCACAAATAAAGCTGAGGTGAGGGTGTGTTTTAACTCAGTATGTCAAACATATTTAAAGAAATAGACAGATGTTTTTGATTTCATATGACAAAAAATATGTTAATACTTTATCAGATCATCATCAGATCAGATCATGGATGTATGCATTGACGACTGTGACATAGAAAGGAAAGAAAGACGGACATTAAACACCTTACTCTTGCCTCACAACAAAAGGTCTGTAGTGTATCATTACACACACACACACACACACACACACACACACAGTATGTACATTTTTTAAACGAATGCTAGTAGTGGTTATTTTGGGAAACAATTATGAAAACATCAAACTGAGTTTGGTTGAATATTGGCACATTTATTTTAAGTGCAAGGAGAATAGTTTACACAAGTTTGAGTACCCTGTTCTGACCACAGCAACTTCTCTGTTTTCTCTTTCAGTCTCTCCCTCTCTCTATGTATGTACAGTGAAAGTGAGCAGGATAACATGGGCTCCCTGTTGAATAAACATTATGTAGATTTCCTTGCAAAGGTAGATAATTAAGCTTATGGGATCTCTCCCTCTAACCTTTAATGGTACTCTAATATCCACGATACCTACAAAAGGTAGAATCCACACAGCCCTCAAACTATCAGCCAATAAACATGATCAATGTAGATAAGACTAAGTAAAACTTTGGCTCTACAATTCAAGAAGGTGTTATCCAATATCGTACATCAAGATTAAGCCAGATTTATGATGAAGAGATCATCAGCAGACAACATGAGAAGACTAATGCACTAGAATACCACTGCTACCTGCTGTTGCCCTCTCACTTGACATGAGAATGTCTTTGGTTGAGTTCATTAGGAATTTTTATTTGTAGTATTGTCAAATTTTGGATTCGGGGCATCTTTTATCACATGGATTCAAACACTGTACAAACACAGCAAGGGGGCTCATGATAACAGCAAAGTCTCTCCACTCTTTGACCTCACCATGGGATCATGACAGGGGTGTCAAATATTGCCATCACCATTCAACATCACACTGAAGCCACCGACTACTGCCATTAGGGCAAATGTAAACATTCCAGGTGTGCAGGGAGGTGGCAAAGAACATAAACTGTTATCCTATGCTGATGACATTTTGGCTTTGGTAAAAGATGAGGATTGTTATGGGTTGTCAAAGAGTTCCGGACTCAGTTGCAGAGTGATGTTCATAGAAGGTTTATTCACACAGTCTTTCAAAAATGGACTCTAAAAAAGCTTAACGAAAAATCACCATCAACATGGGCAACAACTCATACCATAACAATTCCTACTAAAGTACAAAAACTCCCTAGAGAGACCATCAGCATGAATGAAGTCATAAGACGAGGAGCGGGAGATTTCAGGAAACACTGGCGTGGCATGGAGTATGAAGAGCAACAATCCCGCACGGGAGATCTAAGTGGAGTGACTTAAGAAGGTGGCTAATTAATGTCTACAAGCTGCAAGTGGACCAGTGTCCAGTGCTCCCAGAGATTGCCCCACCCCCTGGCACTCCTGCTGGAGGGAGAGAAGGTTTAGGGTTAGCCACAAGTTCAAAACTATAACAAGGATAACTCTATGCCTCATTTAATGGAAATTATTCAGTCCAACTCCAGTGTCTGGATATAACATTCGCTTGGCAATGCCTGAGGACATGCTTATATCCATAGCATGTAATGCAAATATGACAGCTAAATTTGGCTTTAGATGGATCCCAGGACAGATAAAATACTTGGGAATCAAGATAAGCTGGGATTTTATCCTGGGGTCATATTCTGGGTCTCTGAAAGCACCTAGAAACTATTTGTATCTTAATAGACACTGTATAAATAAAACACATTTAAAGCCACATTTACAAAACATAAGAAACTACCTGGAATTAACCTTATGCTTGAAGCTGAATATAGTTAAAATGGTGCTTTAGTCTCAGTTTAAGTAATTGTGATGCTACCACTCAAAATACCATCATTGATTTTTAATCAATAGGTTTTAATGATGAAACATTTCTTGTTCATTAGGAAAAGGCCTGGGGTTAAAAAAAAAGAAGACGAAGAAGGAGAAGGAAATGGAGAAGAATGTGGCTAGGAGTATGTACAGCAGACCCTTGCTCGATCAGATGCCTTTGAAATGGTCAAATTGGCCAAACATTGGTGAGTATCTGTTCAGCACACAAACACAAAATCGATTACGAGGTAGTCCAGAAAGGTTTGGGGGTTAAGGTCTACAAGATATGTAAATCATCACTATGTACACAAACATATGGCATAATTCTATTATTTGTATTTGGAAAACACATGTATTTGAACAGGGTGGGTTTATGCCCTAAAACAACCATGTATAGAAATATAATCCAGGAGGAAAAAAACAATTTGGAAATTAAAAACTGTGTTCTTATAAAAATCCAGTACATGCATGGAAACCAAATCTCTAACTTCCTGCCATAGCTTCAGTGCCACCAAAAACTTCTTTGTTGTACAGGACAGCCAACTGTGTGATCGCAGTGACTGAACAAACATAAAAAGAGCATGGGAAAAGGACATGGGGACTGTGACTGGCAATGAGGAGTGGAAAAGAAATTTGTCAAGTACAAGCAAAGATGTGAGGCAGACCAGACGGAAATGTACTCATTACAAAATTACACACAGGTTCCATTGGACACCTCTCAGATGTCATAGAATAGGTTCAATAAATAATTTTTGCTGGAAATGTCACTGGGACAGAGGTACTTTTATTCACTGTTTTGGGGAGTGTTCACTCATTCAGTCTTTCTGGTGCTATCCACCCTTCCATCCACCATTTTCTGTACCTGCTTAGTCCTACACAGGGTCTCTGGGGTGAGCTGGAATCTATCTCACTTCATTACAGGCCAAAGGCAGGGGTACATCCTGGGCAAGTCCCCAGTCCAATGCAGTCTTTCTGGTGCCAAATATTTTTTTTTTTTTTTTTTTTAGCAACTAAATAACACTCCCCCCTCCCTGATTCGACACCTTATCGTGGTGGAGGGGTTTGAGTGTTCCAATGATCCTAAGAGCTCAGTTGTCCGGGGGTTAAGCCCCTGGTAGGGTCACCCAAGACAAACAGGTCCTAGGTGAGGAGCCACACAAAGCACAGCTCAAATGACCCTTTATGATGGATGGCAACAAGATTTCTCGTTTTCCCTTGCCCGGACGTGGGTCACCAGGGGCCCTGCTGGAGCCAGGCCTGGGGGTTGGGCTCGATGGCAAGCGCCTGGTGGCTAGGCCTGTAACCATGGGCTCAGCCGGGCACAGCCCGAAGAGGAAACGTGGGCTCCCCTTCCGATGGGCTCACCAGCTGTGGGAGGGGCCATAGGGGTCAGGTGCAATGCAAGCTGGATGGTGGCCAATGCAAGCTGGCGGGGACCTGACTGCTGTCTGTGCTTATCTGCTAAACAGCAGCTCAGAGTACACACCCTTTTTGGAGGCCTTGGGTGGGGTGATGGAGAGCACCCCTGCTGGGGACTCCCTCATTTTGCTGGGGGGACTTCAATGCTCACGTGGGCAATGACAGTGAGACTTGGAGAGGTGTGATTGGGAGGAACGGCCCCTCTGATC
>JAOWBL010000007.1:991600-1003170 GCA_028564865.1 Zenarchopterus dispar | reverse complement strand
TACAAGCGGCGGAAATGTGTTTCCTTCGCAGGGTGGCTGGGGTCTCCCTTAGAGATAGGGTGAGAAGCTCGGTCATCTGGGAGAGGCTCAGAGTAGAGCTGCTGCTCCTCCGCATTGAGAGGAGCCAGATGAGGTGGTTCGGGCATCTGGTGAGGATACCTCCTGGACGCCTCCCCAGTGAGGTTTTCCGGGCATGCCTCACTGGTAGGAGACCCCGGGGAAGACCCAGGACATGTTAGAGAGACTATGTCTCTTGGCTGGCCTGGGAACGCCTCGTGACCCCCCAGATGAGCTGGATGAAGTGGCTGGGGAGAAGGAAGTCTGGGTCTCCCTGCTCAGGCTACTGCCCCCGTAACCCGAATACGGATAAGCAGAAGAAGATGGATGGATGGATGACTCCACAGAAGACATCAGTCATAACACTATGCACATACAAACACAAAAAGAAACATTGTAAACCAGAACAAGGTTGAAAAGATTATGTTTTGTGACCACATCACAAATTTCTACCGTGTTTAGTCATGTTATGCAGTTTACATTGTCAGCAATTGTATACCTGGGGCACAGAGTGTATGACACATGACAAGTGACATGGCAGAAGTAAATACGCAATTTCTGTAAAGGTTTAACAATGACTGTTCATGTGTCTTTAGATTCTCAACTTTCTTATGTTATTTGTTCATCTTTTTATTTTTATGAATCTGTGTGTGTGTGTATATGAGAGAAAAAGAATTAATACATGTTTAAGCCATAAATAAGTGGAGGATCACTCAACAACATAAATACTGCCAGGGTTTAAAATCAAGCAGACCACCTTCTGCCTTACTATTTAATCTCTCTCTCTCTTTGTCTGTCTAGCACTTTTTTCTCTCTCACACACACTGGCACTCAACATTTAATCTCTCTCTCCACCAACAGCCTGATTTTGTCAAGTGATTGTGAGCTTTCCCCCATTACCCATCCACTAAAGCACTACCACCACAATGATGTATGTATATTTAACACAAGTTAAACATACAGGCATGCCAATATTATTACCCTTTAATCTTGTTTTTCATGCATGTATAAAAAAATAGTAAAAATTGTCTCCTCATAGTGACTCATTAGACAAACACAATCTCAGATGAACAGCATACAACCTTATTTTATTTTGCCATTATTTATTTAACAAAATTAGCAAATAAATACATAAACATATAATTCTTTAGGCAGTCAAGTGACCCCATGATTCATCAGAATGTAAACCAACCTTTACCAATGATGAATTAAAAAAGGCATCTCCTGCATAACTATATCAATCTCTCAAAGTATTGTGGAGGAATTTTGGTTGATTCTTCTTTGTAACATTGTTTCTGATCATTTAGGTTTTTAAGGGAATTCACTTATGCACAGTTTTCCTAAAGTGCTCTTAAATTCCAAATCTTCATCATATATTTAATTTTTAACCATTCTGATGCAAACTTTCTGGTGTAGTTAGGATCAATGTGCTGTTGCATGACCCAGTGATCACCTGTAATTCACCTTGCTTCACACTGAAAGTGACGTGTTCCTGCTAAAATGTCAAGTAGTGCTAGGCATTGGTCTCATCTGTCCACAGAACAGTGTTCCAGTGTTCCGTGTGTGGTTCCCTGAGATGTGGATTTATGAAACTTCAATCATACTTTGATATACCCTGGCAACCCTTTCAAAAATACACCATACTTGTTAATCTTTCTCTAATTGTGCTTTGAATGTTTTATATGTTCAGGGAGACCTGCAGCTCTGAGGTGTGGTTTTTATTGTATTTTGCTTTTGTTTCAGGGTTTCTTGTATTTCTGTTCAAAGAGTGGATATAAATTTACATGGATCTCATAGGTTAGTGATCCATGTAACTTTCCACTGATGTCCACATCTGGGGAAACTGGCAACTCTCTTGGATGCTTTCCACTTGTGAATAAACTATCGCTCTGTAGAATGTTAAACTCCAAATTGTTTGGAAATTGCTTTATAACCCTTTCCAGATTGACATGGAGCAACAATTACTTCTCTAATATCATGTTTATGTCTTTCCCTCTTGGCCCTAACACACGCCTGAATACACCAGACCAGCAAACTGCTAAAACATTTGTTTTTATAGAGATTTGTACACCTGATGATCATTTCATGGGGCCAATGATTACCAGCATCTGACTGCAACTTATTCTCCTAAATCCTGTATACTCAGTAAGAGAACACTTAGTACTGCCCATGTAAGAGAAAAAAATAGAGGAATAAAAAGGGGGCACTTGACTGTAAACATACATGTAGGTATGAGTCTGTAAGAGCATTTGCAAGTGTGTAAAGAAGGCTGTAATTTTAACAAGCTTTAATGACCAAACTTTTGTTTGACATGCTCTGTAAACATGGTTACATCAATTTAGCAGCAATTACAAGTGGCCTCATGCCGACCAGGCCCCTAGTTGCTGTGACAAGCCGAATGATTGATCACCAACAGCAAGGATTCTCTAACCTGATCAAGCAAATTACTGTGGCAACTGCCAGGGCCATATGAGTCCCACCCCACAAAATTAAATCCACCAAGCTCATCACCTCATCTTAGTGACACTCTTGCAGGGACACCCACACGAACATTTCACACTCCCATCAACACAAACTCAAACACACTGGGGACTCATCCACATTTAGTGACTCACTCTTGCTCTCCATCTCAAACACACACATGTACACACAAGCAGCTACAAGCGGTACACACACAGACACAGAGAAAGGAAGAGAGTCTCTAGGGCCTCTGGGGACCTTAAACACCAGGTGATAGCAACGGTGGGGGGACATGAAGACATATTAATGTACTGAAGACTTAATGAACCTGCATCTTGAGCAGAGGTGTGGAAAAACAAATGGAGAGAGGAGGAAGAGGAGGGAGGGAGGTAGGAATGGTGTTTACTTTATTAGTTTACAACAGATTAATGGGGATAATCATTTAAGTGATGGAGATAGATTACCGTCTCAAATCCGGCTGCAGCTACACACAGACTTAAAGCCTCAGACCCCCGTCCCCACACACACACCTACTCACCCCCAATCCCCCCCTACTAACCCCCAATCCCCTCAAACCTGGTGGGAAAAAAATGAGGTGTGGGTATATGTGTGTGGTCAGCTGTAAATGCTGTAAAGACAGATTTTTCCTGTCAGTCGAATCAAGTGTCAGTGAAGTGTTGAATTCTTTAGATTTTTAGTTATTTGAAATGATTACATATTAATTATAGAATTATTTGCACAATTAATTTAATTTCTAATACCTTTTTTTTTGCTTCTACTTTTGTCAAATGTTGTTCAAGAACTTGATAAGTAAAGAAATGGAGTGTGATATTATCATAAAAAATAGAATATTTCTGAGAATATTTCTGGCTGTGGATTTTCTGAGGGCATTCTGGTTTTCTCCTAGAGTCCAAAAAACAAGCATCTTTGGCTGACTGGTATTTCTAAATAATAGATATAGAATAAATAAATAAGTTGAGATAATCAATAAAGAGTGAGTACAAATGTCGATGGTTGTCTCATTTGTATCTGTGTGGATCTGTGTTAGAATCATAACCTCATACACACAAACAACATATAACTTCTTTCACCATGCCATTATTCATTTAACAAAAATAAAACTAAAAAGAAAAAAACCCAAATCATATGTCATCAAGTTTATTTCTATAGTACATTTAAAACAACCTAGGCTGACCAAAGTGTTGTACAGCCTAAAGCAAATAAAATCCCCAAATTAACATTAAAAATAATAAAATATATCTTCTGAAGTAAAATAAAAAAAATTATAAAAGCAAACAATAATGTCTACTAAGTAAGTACCCCCTCATGACTTCCATAGGTTTTAAGAGTGTAAATTGCATCCAGGTGCTGCTGATCATCAGTCCTTGATAAATAGGTAATCAGCAGGTGCACAGGCCTTTATAACAGTTAATTGTTTTACTGTTTACAGTTCTGAAACATTCAACTCTGCATTACAATCCCAAGAGAGAAAGACATGAGCAATGGTCTTCGAGAAGCAATTATTAGTGCTGATGAATCTTAAAAGGGATATAAACCACTTTGCAAACAACAAACCAACAAGTCCATGAAATCAAAATTGGAAGAAGACTGAGTAAGAATAGTTTTTGTTTTGGATGGTTTGCTGGGGGGAAAGAAACACAACTGAGTTTCAGCAAATGGCATCTAAACTAACCACAAGACATAGGGACACACAGAACTGGAGTTGTTTGACCATGAGGTCCAGAGTCTTGTTTTACAAAACCAAGCATAGCTTTTTGACAGAAACACTCATTCCAACAGTCAAGCACGGCTGTGACTGGGTCATGCAGCAGAACCCATCCATTCATCCATTTTCTAGACCCGCTGTATCCTTTTTACAGGATCTGCTGGAGTCTATGCCCACTCATTACAGGTGAGGGGTAGGTGCAGCAGAACCATGATCTAAAAATTGTTCACTCCCAAATTGAACCCAATTGAAATGCTGTTGGGGACATTAGGAGAGCAGTTCTAAGTCTTGGACATGACTGTATAAATAATCTGTTAAAGATTAGCATTAAAGTAAGGAGAATTCATAAATAACTGAGTTGGTGAAAAGAGCAAGAAGTGACACATAAATCACAGTAGCTACTAAATAGTTTTAGCCTGAATGTTATGTGTTAAATCTTAATGAAATCCAACTAAATTCCAACATTCAGCCCCCTGAAATGGTTTACTGAAAATATTGCTTCCTTCCTTACTTTAACCTAGCCCTGACTTCATTACAGCCGTGCAGGATGAAATGGGATCTGTAAGCAATAATAAAAATGCTGCACCAGGGTTGCAGCTGTAAATAGGCATTAAACTAATGTAAATGAGAAGTGTGGACCTGGCCTGTTGCTCTGTCTACTGTGTGATTGAGCTGAATGCTGATGTGCAGTTGATTGTAAGAGTGACTTCTTCCTCCAGATAATTAAGATCCCATTTTGTCTGCCACATCTGGCCTTTGTTGGATGAGATTTAACCTTAATCCCTTGGCAATAAAAGTGTCACAGACATTATTCCCACACAGACATCTGTTCTCATTCCATAAAAAACATAATGCTAGTAGTTTGTCTAAGTCAGTAATTTCTCTGAAATACATCCACATCTACATAGTAGACAACCACAAACATGTTAATGCACACACTCATTTAGGAACTATTCTAAATACACACTAAGGCCTTGTAAGCACCCACACAAACTAAAAGTAAACTGCAGCAAAAAAACAAACATGACATACAGATATACTGTAACAACACACACACGCACAAGCGCACATGCACCACCCTCCAAGAGGTTTAATTACAGTCCTCTTTGTTTTTGCTGTCGCCTGTCTGCTGCTGTGCGATATATCTCAGTGTCAGAGCAGCTGACAGATTAAGACAGAGCACAGGTATCATTACATATGCACACACATGACACACACATACACACATGTTCATATACACATGTGAACAGAGACCCCCTCTCTTTGTGTTTCTCTTTTTTTTTACTTCATCAACCCCCACTGTCTCAAACACACTGTTCTGTCTTGCCCAGTCTCTCGTCTTACTCTCCCATGTCCATGTGTCCTAGACTTCCATTGTTAGGGGTACACACTTTGAATATTTACTTTTCCTGAGTCAGACTGGATGGTTTGGATAAAAGCAAAGTAAATCTTACTGCAGGCCATGTTCAGTTTAAAGCAGAGCACCAACACACAAGTGCTTCATATAAACTTCACTTCAAGTGCACTTCAAGAGCGGAACATACGTTAAACTCTGTGTTGATAGAGAGGATAGAAAAAGCATCAGGCAGGGTCTTCTGCATAAACTTGAAGAATCAAGACGACGTCACAAGTTTCCAAAAATCATTTTGTGATTGTCTACAGTGCACACATTTAATTGAATTTGTGAGATAAATTTTCATTTATTGGGTTAGAATTCATCTTATTTGTAGCAAATCTGAAAGCCAGTAGAGTCAGGTTTGGATATATACCAGTAAAAACCAGATTGCTACTGTGGAGTTTGGCTGCTATGGTTTGGCATTGCTCTGTCAATTAAGAGGATGTCAGATAAAATAGTTTAGGTAAAGACTCAGCACACCATCTAAATTTGAAAGAGATCATAACAATAATGTATTAATTGACGATGATAACAAAACTGTTATCATCAGACTTTGTTCCAGAGATGATTATTTTATTTATATTTTCATTTTGGTCCACCAGTGGCTTTTCTAAAATCATCTGTGACATCAAACAGCTTAAAGCCGTGCTGTGATCCTATCTAACATCTCCCAAAGAAGATTCTGGCATCTTTTTGTATATTAAAACATCTTTATTACCTCATTTCCTAGCATATGTCAAGCTTTGATGAAATATGAAGAACACCGCCCCTCACATGTCAATATATTGTTAAATGTACATTTGAGAATTTCTGACTAAAAGACAAACATAATATGAAGCTGAAATTTGAAAGATATGTGGAATACATAAAAGAGCCTTTAATGAAAGAGTCATCGAATGGGAGATTTTAGAAGCTGTTATATCACAGTAGCGCTATAAAGATAATAATTTTTTTTATTTTTTTAAAAAAATAATTTATATTAAGATAATAATAAAAAGAATAAAACTTTAGAGGAAGGCCTTGTTTGTAGGTTTGGTAGTTACCAAATCAAATTTGATGTCTAAATTTTGATGTAGAGAGGAGAAGCAAATGTGAATTAGCAAAAGCAAATTGAATGACAATAAGAAAATGCAGAGGAGCAAAAATAAATAAAAAGAATTTAATTTAGAAAAAAGGGCAAAACTGAGAGCATGTAAATACAGTGAATATAGAGATATGTATCAACAAATGTATTTTAAAATCAATTAAAGTACTGTTTTATTTTGCAAATTGTTATATTTGCATATTTATTTTTTTTATTTCTTTCTATTATAGTTCAATATTAATATTTCTTTTAATTAATATTGTTCATATATTTGTATATTTCAGAATTTAATTTTAATTTTACATTTGTGTTTGGAGATGAGAATGGTCAAATGTGACTTCAGAAACATGCTACCAAGGGTCATCTTTGCAACACTAATAGACCAGATCTTTTGTTGATCTTATTTCCTAGCAGTTATTGAGTTTTTAGGTGGCATCATGGCACTTGCCATAAGTGGTAATGAACAGAGGATTAACAGATGATACAGTAGCTGCTGGTGTGCATTTATTACTCATCTGTATAGAAAAAAACTCCCCAGAAAATAAAAACAGTAAATTAGAACACAAAATTAGTTTGTACCAGAAAAACTGAGCAAGAAAATGAAATATTGCCCTGTATATTAATATGTTTTGAAGGTGAAGGAAGTTTAACATAGATCTAATTTCATATTACGCATGAAAGGGGTTCTCCAGCTGACTTTTTATTAAAATCCTCTGATTTCTGTCATTTTGACATCCAATTCAACCAGTGAGCTGCTCTCTGCCAGTGACCAGTGGATGACACATGAATTCAGTGAAATTTTGAATTAGTAATATCTTTTCATTAAATATATTATGAATTAAAAAAGACTTTGTTTTCTTTTTATGTGAGCCATTTCACTGTGTATATATTTTTGTGTGTATTTAATTTATTAACACTTTGTGAAGAGCCTGGTATATTGACTAGTGTATTGACAAGTATATCTACTGATTTTCAATGTTTTAAAGCTTTTTTAAATTTCTTAATGGAAATGAAAAGTTTTACAATTAAAATTAACTGAATAAAAGCTTAAGAAACTAAACATTGTGCAACAGTGAGTGCAAGACAGGAAGTTTGCACTCATGTAAAATGAAATCTATTTTTCTTTCCATCAATCCCACATCAAGCATGATACGCAAGTTATCTGAAACATGAAGTGACAAAATTATTTAAAAGCAAACTTCCAAAATTCCCCAAGATTCAAATGAAGTCATGTTTCAGTGTGTTTTTTTTAAATTTATCTATTTTTTAATGTTGTCATATTAAAAATAATGAATAAAAGAACATCTGCACATACAACTGATATTGTTTTTTGTTTGTTTTAAAACTACAACTGATTAACTGGAGTGCAAGAGAGCATAAAACATATGCAGAAAAGATAAACAGTGTTTGACTGGAATGCGTGAATAATGTTGATTAAAAATGTTTCCATAGAGAGAAATCCCTCAAGTTATTTTGTTCTTGACGACATGCTCAGTTGACTGGAACTTTAAGACATTTACATCCTGCCCATGTGCTTTATTCCTATTAAGGATTTCCACTGTTTCTAACATGCTGTCTCTTTACAAGAATCATATTGGTGTTTTTCAGTAATATAGCAATGTCTCCATTCTACTTAAAATGCTAGGAAAGACTCCAGGAGATCACTGGAACCCTGAGCAGGAATCATCTGATCTAATAAATGTGTGGTTTTGGGAGTGAGAGCTAATAAAATAGAAAAGCTCATTGCTTTTCCCTTCTACTTATTGTTTTTTCTTATTTTTTGTTTGTTTGTTTTGTTTGTTTGTTTTAGAGTACATCATCAAAAGAGCTGAAGGCAAACTGTCCCATTATTTAGCTCAGGACATGTAATGCCAAGTGACTGAGTGCCAGAAAGCCACCAGTATAAGAGAAAGACACGTTGTGAATACTCTGAAGATTTACCATAGCGTACAAAGACACAACACCCCAAACAGGAGCTTCCAAATTCCTGAATTTATTACAGAAGAATATGTAAAAAACTAGCATACAATAAAGTGGAGAAACAAAAATATACAAGATGAATAAGTTGCAAAAATTTGATCCAATAAACATTTTCTAAAATCACTAGAATCATAACAATAAACAGCTGGGGTAATAAGCAAGCAAATACAATACAACCTTTATCTAACAATAGGATGTCTAAATTTCTTTCAAATGACTCAGTGCTCTGCATATTTCTCTAAAACATAGACATAGAAAGCTACCCTCCATAGAGATACCACTGAACAATCCACCGTTCCACATTAATGCTGGAGAAAGTTAGAACTCAAAAGAACGTTTAAATGGAATTCAATCTGGTATTTTCCCTTGAGTGTTGAGTGAGTCATCAACATTTTCTGTCATTTTAAACATGACTCTAAAACAACATTGAAAATACAAAAGTAAAAGACTGCCTTTCCTTAAGGTCAGTTTTCTTTTTTCACGCATCGATCAAATATATTAACAAACGTTTACATTATTTTCATATGAGAGAAATTATGTTCTCAAAAGAAACAAAAGTAAACAGATACTGTGTACCCTGCAATGTCCAGCGCAAAGTCAAAGAAGACGCCCACCACGTTACCAAACAAACTCTTCTCAGTCATAGCCCCGACTCATTTCTGGAAGGCAGATAGGAGATGAAACTCTTCATGCGTTTGCAGCCGAATGAACAGATCAGCTGTACTGTATTAAATCCGCCACAAGATGTCAGTAGAGGCAGTAAATAGCACGGCGAAACTACATGGCCTCTTATGTTGCAAATAGCACCTGGGTCTATAATGGCCCCGTTTTCCAAGGTGCAAATTCTCTTGATAACTTGCAATCAGTGCTGAAAACTCCCACAAGATAAATAAGCAATTGCAGCTACCAATTATGGTGCTATTTGTAACAGCCATGTTCATCATACAGTACTGTGCAAATGTATTAGCAATCCCAGTCTTGTTGTTTTGTAAAAGTTTTAATACTAAACATATTAGGTTTGCAGTTTTCTTAAGATGAAACAAAAATCCCAGGTACCTGTCTCAATTGAATCTGAATTGATTGGAATCCTAATTAATATTCTATTAAATCTGTTGTTGTGTGTGTCAGCAGTCACACTAAATACAGGCTTTTGCTTGTAAAAACACCTTCTTCTGACCTGTATGTAGATTTTATTTTGTATCCATATTTTCTAGTGCTAAACTGATATTTTCTCAGCCTGATGCAAATTATAAAAAATGGCCAGTGAATGCCTCACATAGCTTCAGTGTTTTTTGTTTTTATATTAATTGATTCTTCCATTTTCTTTACCTGCTTAATCCTGTACAGGATCACAGGGGTCTGCTGGAGCCTATCCCAGCTTACTACAGGCAGAAGGCAGGGGTACATCATGGGCAGGTCGCCAGTCCATCACAGGGCCATATATATAGACAAACAACCATGCATGCTCACATTCACACCTACGAGCAATTTAAAATAGTCCATCAAACTAACATACATGTTTTTGGACTGTGGGAGGAAGCCTGGGAACCTGGAGGAAACCCATACAAGTAAGGGGAGAACATGCAAACTCCAAGTTTGATAATAGTAAGGAAATAAATATGGATTGTTATTGTTATTGATAACAAAACAAAACTACAGGGTGCTTAAAGCTTTTGGATAGTACTGTTTATGATGAGACACTATAAGAATTAAATTTTTTTCTTCTTAATCAAACCTTAGGTGCAGATGTGCTCCATAATATAAACACAAGCAATAAACCTTTATTGGTTTTCTGTCTCAGAAAAAGGAAAAATTATGTCAGCCAGTAGAACAGAACTCTGAGAGAAAAAATTCACAACAATCATCCAGTCAGGGTGGTCACTCTTTTATAGCATTACTTTGTTGAAAACCATGTTTCAAACAAAAATACTTTAGATTTGAAATAGATAAATAAACTGCAAACTGTTCTGATTTATAAAAGACAGCAAGTTACAAGTTAGTGCCTTTAGTGTTTGGAAAAAAATATTACTTTATCCTCTGAATATAAATTATATTTAACTATATTAAATAGTCATGAACTGTAAGATAGAAATAGGCTGAAATCTCTAGAGATTGCCTTGTATACACTGAGATGTTTATTTAGAGAATGCTAAAACTGTGTTGATGACATCACCTGCAGTGTCGGCAGGCAATACAGATTATGTTTTTTTTCGTAGACAATATAAATAGAAACTCACAACCATTCATCCATTTTCCTCTGGTTATCTGAGCTTGGGTTGCGGGCTCAGTAGCCTAAGTACAGTAGTCCAGACTTCCTTCTCCTCAGCTACTTCATCTAGCTCATCTGGGGGGCATTCCGAGGCATTCCCAGGACAGCCAAAAGACAGCCAGCATGTCCTGAGCCCAAGTTCTAGAAGTTTCTCTACAAAGCTGGAGAGAGAAGTGAGCTCCTGGTGATGTGATTAAGTTTACCTGTCTTAGTGTGCGTCCAGTGACTTTTGGGATTCTATTCGCTCCCTGCAGCTCAGTGGTGTCACTCTGGACCTGGAGGAGCGAGCAAAAATCACCCCGGAAGTTCAAGAAGGATGTCCAGGTCACTGCAGGTGCTCAAATGACTTCATGAGTGATGTCTGTAGTCATTAAGTCATTTGAGCGCCTGGTCCTCTCCCACCTCAAGTTCATCACCGCCCCCTTGCTGGACCCACTGCAGTTCGCCTACAGAGCCAACAGGTCTGCAGATGATGCTGTTAATCTGGCCCTTCATTTCATCTACAGCATCTACACTCTCCGGGAACCTACGCCAGGATCCTGTTTGTGGACTTCAGTTCTGCATTCAACACCATTCGGCCAGCTCTGCTCCAAGACAA
>JAOWBL010000007.1:962111-972608 GCA_028564865.1 Zenarchopterus dispar | reverse complement strand
ATATATATATATATATATATATATATATATATATATATATATATATATATATATATATATATATATATGCGACATATGCGTGTGTGTAAAAATTTCACTACGCTAGAAAATGAAAGCTATCTTTAAACAGAAAAAAAAAATCCGGTAGCGAATCGAAATAATTCAAAACAGTGTGGTCGTAACAGCAACAATAAACTGATGTTTAGATCGTGCTTTTGCTGCGTAATTTACTTCTGGGAGTGAACTCCAGACTTACGTCGGGTGTCAGCCTTCATAAATCCCTCAGGCAGTCACGCACTCACCTTATTACAAGCGTTTTGACTGTAAGCCGGGATCTCTAACACAGACAGGGAAGTCGTAAAAGGAAAGAAAATGATGATGATTATTATTATTATAAAAAGACGTGTTTGTGGAAAATAAATAAATCACCTGGTGGAATTTAAAAATCACGTCCAGTTCTGTCTTTATATATAAAAGAAAAGAAAAAAAGTGCTCCTCTGTGTTCACCAACACTGTTTTTGCGACTCGGTCCATCCCTCTGGCTGCACGGTGCAGGAGTCTGAGAAACCGGCACCAGGCCAGAGGAGGTCGATAGCGAGAGCGCGCCCGTGCGTGCATGAGAAAGCGTGGATGGAGGAGGCGATGGTGGGAGGTTGTGAGGGTGGGGTGACACCTTGCAGCCAAACCTGCCCACAGCAGTAATAAGAGAGACGGCTTTGAGACGTGATGCTGAGCCGTTTGGGGGATAAATGACTTCGCCTGGCGCTGTGGGACTTCAAAGCATGCACAGGCTGTGGAGGGAGCGCACACGCAGCTTTTACGCGCCGTCTGTGGATGCTCAGCAGGCTGCATACACTCTGAGTGACTTCAAAACAAACTGTTAGGAGAGATGTGGGTGATTCATGTATAACTGGTGCGAGAAATACCGCCTATTTAAATTGATTTCTATTTTTATTTTTGGAAAACAAAAACGCCATTAATTATTGGGATTCATTACAAAGACGTGTCTTCTTGATGAACATAGAGCACAATCAGGTATTATATTGAATATCATCATGATAACGTAGGAGCTGGCCAGTTAAATGGTTAATTCAGTATTGATATAATCAATTTCCCTCCTGCAGGATTGGAGTCATGGAGTTCACATCGGAAGGGACTAATACAGGGACTTCAAGAGCTCTGCTGGTGGCATGCGTGACTGTGTTGTTCTCCTTTCAGCTGTGGCTGTGGATCCGACAGCGGTCGATCCCCCGTGTGCCCGGTCCGCTGGCCTGGCCCGTCATCGGGAACGCTGCGCAACTCGGGAGCGCACCGCACTTGTTCTTTACGCGCATGGTGAAGAAGTACGGCAACGTGTTCCAGATCCAGCTGGGCAGCCGTGTCGTCTTGGTGCTGAACGGGGACTCCATCAAGCAGGCGCTGGTGAAGCAGGGGCTCGAGTTTGCGGGCAGGCCAGACTTTACGTCCTTTCGTTACGTCTCTAACGGAGACAGCCTTGCGTTTAACACCGTCTCGGACTGGTGGAAGACGCACCGCAAACTGGCCCACTCCACCGTCCGGATGTTTTCTACCGGGAACGCGCAAACCAAAAAGACATTTGAGCATCACATTCTCTCCGAATTCAAAGAGCTGCTGCGGCTGTTTTTGACCAAAACGCGAGAGGAGCAATATTTCCAGCCCATGACATATCTCGTGGTGTCCACAGCCAACATAATGAGCGCAGTTTGCTTTGGGAAGAGGTACTCCTACGATGACGAGGAGTTTCGGCAGGTGGTGGGCAGGAACGACCAGTTCACCCAAACCGTGGGGGCAGGGAGCATTGTGGATGTGATGCCCTGGCTCCAGTACTTTCCAAACCCCATTAAAACCATCTTTGAAAACTTCAAGAGGCTCAACCAGGAGTACGGATTTTTCATCCGAGACAAAGTCGTTGAACACAGGAAAACAATCCAGTCAAGCGCCATCAGGGACATGACAGATGCTTTCATAGTGGCGCTGAGCCAGATCCGAGAGAAAACAGCACTTTCACCTGAGAAAGACTACGTGACTTCTACAGTCGGGGATATATTTGGAGCAAGTCAAGACACCCTGTCAACTGCCCTGCAGTGGATAATCCTCGTTCTTGTCAAGTAAGCAACTTTTTTGAGCATCTTAACAAGATATGTCCATTAGGGACAGTAACTACAGGATAGCAAGCAGTGCCGGTCCTAACCTTTAATTAATACTGCACAGAGGTGATGAAGTCCTACTGACATTTATATTATATGACAGCGTGGTGGGAGAGCTCTGCTAAGGAGCTGGCACCAAGATGAAGAGGTGAAATAGCAGTGCAGTGAAAGAGCAAACGATGTCCAGTCAGAATTGAACAGTGGAAGGTGGTTAATAAACTGCACCATGATTTTTAATGTTTCAAAGTGTTAAATTCAGTCTGAGTTTGTCCACTACACAACAGTTTCACATATTTGTTGTATTTGTCTTTAAATGTGCAGCCATAAAAGGGATGTAGCTGCCATGCTGAATTTTCAGTAAAAAGGAAGTAGTCGTCTATAATCTGATCTCACCTGTGAACCTAGGTATCCTGAGATGCAGCTGCACCTGCAGAAGGAGGTGGACAGAGTTGTGGGCCGCAGCCGCCTCCCCTCCATCGAGGACCAGCCACAGCTGCCTTACGTCATGGCCTTCATCTACGAGGTGATGCGCTTCACCAGCTTTGTCCCCCTCACCATCCCCCACTGCACTGTTAATGACACCTCCATCATGGGCTACACTATACCAAAGAATACAGTCGTCTTCATCAACCAGTGGTCTATCAACCACGACCCAAGCGTGTGGTCCCACCCAGAGACCTTCGACCCAGAGCGCTTCATGCATCCGGAGGGTGGACTCAACAAGGACCTGGCCAGCACCGTGCTCATCTTCTCCCTGGGGAAGCGGAGGTGCATCGGCGAAGAGCTGTCCAAGCTGCAGCTGTTTCTCTTCACAGCTCTGATGGCACACCAGTGCAACATCACTGCACACCCGGCGAGGACACCCACACTGGACTACAACTACGGTCTGACTCTAAAACCTCATGCCTTTTCCATAGCGGTGTCTCTGCGTGAAGACATAACGCCACTGGATGCAGCCATCACTCAGGAGCTCTCAGAGGAGAAAGACAAGTCCTCATTAGACTCACAAACATAAACTATAACAACTTAAAAAATGAATGTAGAAACACAAGTGAGGGACTTTTAGCTCATATATGTGGCTGAATATACTTATAACCTGAAATCTCAGGCTCAACTCTGTTATTCAATATTTGAACTGCTTGGCATTAAATAAGAATGAAAAAGTTTCACAGAAAACGTGATGCAGTGCATGCAATCCCGTGTGACATCAAATACAGTCTGACATACCAAACAGCAATTATCTATGTTTTGATTCGTCAGGCGCAGGACTGCAAGTCAGCTGCAAGTAACCAGAGAAAAGTCTAGAAAGAGATCAGAGCCGAGAGCTGAGAAGGCTGCTGTGTAAAGAAATCACTGTGATTTTTTGTGAGGGATTCAGCCTGCAACACTTTTCCTTAAGTAAGCAAATTAAATTATTCTCATGCAGAATAGAAAAATGTGATCCCACACACTGGAGTTACTAATTTTTACTGTGTATGACTAAAATAATGTGCCATGGTCAGGCTCCTGACTGATGAACAGGTGAATAAGCTCTTGCAGTGCATCAAGCTTTCCCCTTATTAACAGAAAATCTACGCACTGACAAGTATTTTTTAATATAGTGCAGATATACTAGTTGAATACTCAGGAAAAAGGCTCGGAGATTCAAGTAAGTCACTATTTTAGCTCAGGTGCCTTTGAAAGTCTTATAATATATTCAGAAACCTTCTCTAGATGCTGTTTTAAAGGACAAATGATCATAAACGGTGATGTCTGTGAACTGCACATATAAACAGGTGTTAGATCAGTGTTATTTAGCCATTTCTAATTGCACCTCTAGCTGATAGTGTTGGAATCGGAGATTATTTTGCATTACACTAACTCTAGGTATTTATGCTCAAAATGTGCCCACAACTATGTCACCTGATAACATCAGGACAGAAATGCAAAAGCGGTGCTCCCATTTCCACGAAAAATGATGATGAGTAGTCCTCTATGTCTGAAGCCAGTGTTCAGGTGACATCTAACAGCTGGGTGGGTGCAGGCCGTGTTATGCTGGGTTTTTTTTACACATCGAAATGTGGCATAAGGAACAGCAGAAGAAAGAAAAGTGAAAAGAGGGAAACCAGAAACAGAAAACAACAACATACAGTTAAGACGATGTTAGGCTGCACACAGAATCCAGAAACCTTCAGCAAGTGTACCTCAAACACTTCTTTTCCAAAATTGTACAAACTACATGTAACCACATTTGTGATTTGCTATTCTGACTTTGCCTCCTCTTTGCCTTTTTGAATGTCATTCTGAATAATATTGCATATTCATAATAAACAGACATTACTCTTTGAGTTATTTTGTCTTTATTGCACATGAAAGTTAAACATGGACAAGACTGACTCATTCCAACACTTTCAGCGAACATGTCTGCATTTGAGTCAGGAATCATCTCACCTTCCTTTACATGAACGTAAAGAACTTCTTGGCTCGTTGCCACATCAGATGGAAGCAAAAGGGAAATGTGACCGGGGTCTCCTTCCCCGTGGAACATTTTATCTCGCCATCCCAGAACATCCTGTACTTGAGCAGCGTGAGGTATGTAGCTAGTTAGTCAGAGCATGGCAAATTCAGAGAGTAGATGACTGCTGATACAGCTCTCCATTCTCCGTTTCTGTCTTTTCAGAGGCACAACTGAGACTGATAGCACCCTTGAAGTCACGTTTGGCAACGCTCCAAGCATAATCTTTGTGCACTGGATGAAAACATGGTTTAGTTTTTGCCAAGCTGAAATGAAAGATGATCAAAAATAACAGACAACACCCCCACACCCCCAAAAAAATAAAAATGGCAAAAAAAAAAAAAAAAAAAAAGACTCTTTCAGGTGCATAATAAGCCGAGTGTTGACTCCGGACAGAAGAAAAGCTGTAAACCCCGAAGGCTGACAGCGTCTGCCTCCTTGTATTTCAGGAAGCTGCAGAAGACGGAAAAAAAGTCTGTTTACAGAAAAGAAACGCACACAGAATCCCAACGCATGAGATAGACGCTCCTTTAAAAGAAAGATGAGAAAATGTTGAGCATTGCTCTGCCAAGCAGGTGCATTGTATGAGTTTGTGGACACAAATCACATGAAGGGCTGTGGTGTGGCATTGTGCTGCTGAGAAACTTGAAATATTGCATGAAGTGGTTGTAACACACATCTTGTGTCATTACAGCTTAGACCTGTCAAGACTGCATTAACGAGATTAGCATGAATCTCTTTATTTAAAGCTTGTATCCTGCACTGGCTGAAGATAAAACACACGCAGCACATAAACACCAGCTCCTTCTGCTGCTTGACTGCAGGTTGTGAAACTTAGACATACCTGAGCTTACACTGCGAACTTCAGGATATGCAGAGATATGAATGATTGTGGGCAAGATTGCTGTATTCAGGCAGGCGGCTGATAAATGCCGAGGCTGACTGATAGGAGCTCGGGAACGGTACGACGGCACTGAAACGGCACATAAGGGCTGAGGCAGAGATTATCCAGATGAGTTCGGAACAAAATCACCACCAAGTTCAGGTCAGCTGGGGTCCAGACCTGCCTGCAGGGGTTACCTTTGGGTCAAGACAAAAGCAGGCTGAGTGATCAGGATCATGTGAAAAAAGGAAGAAAAATGATTCATATGTTTACCTTTATTTCTTTGCAGACAACATGAATCCAAGTCGTTCCATCTATTAGCGTACATCTATTTATACTTCTGGGATGCAAGACATTCAGAGAAAAGTGTGGATGTCTCTGGAAAACATGTCACCTTGAAGGTGAAAATGTCCTAAAATTTCAGTGTACTTTTCAGCATTTTCTGCAAGTTACTTTAAAACTGTTCTTTGAGGGAAGTTGATTTTAAACCGTTTGAACTGGAGCTCCTCTGCTCAGCTTTGCACCACAAAGATTCAGCCTTTTTTTTGAAGAATACTGTTGGACCAAATGATTACTGCAATCGATAATCTATAGCATTAGCACACATTTGTACTTGTAAAAACATCTTTGAAATATATTGCAGGTCTTAAATGAAAAAAAGTATGCTTATAAAATTAAATTATGTTCATGACAAAAAACAAGATATATCTAAGACTCATTGTGTTTTTTTTCCTGCATTTTTCCATCTTGTACCAACCTTTTCTCATTTGCATGTCAGAGTGAAATATAAAACAATAAATGGAGAGAACCTCCATCACAGCCTGCATTGTGCTGCTCTTCCAGAACCTTCTCTGGTGTCTGAGGACATGACACCAGAGTTATTACATATGGATTAAGATGAAATACTTTTAAACATGTATTATTTCTGTTCACACACACACACACACACACACACACACAACCACACACAATTTATGTTTGCAAAACTGATTCTGAAATCAAAATGAAATGAGCAGGTGGTTTGAACAATATCAGTCCAATCTGCTCTTTCTGTGAGAGGTCACAAGAGGTTATTAGAGTAGAAATTTCCACATGACATAACAAGACTTGTGTGTGCAGTGGACAGATGAGACCAGCGTGATAACAGCAGAAACACCTTGCACCCCTTGTCAAGCACGAGGTGGAGGGATGATGAAATCGGGGTTGTTTTGCAGTCACAGGACCCAGGCATCCTGTCATCCCTGAGCCGCTGGTGAACTTCTCTTTGTACTTGAGCTAAACAGGAGGCCATCCACTCTACAAATAAACTATGTGATATGACAATGATCGATAACACACCAGCAAATCCACACCAGTATGATTTAAAAAAAAAAAAAAAAAGGAAAGAATCCAACTTCTGGAATAGTCTCATCAGAGTCCACCTGGAGAGAACTGCATAAATAAATGCCCCAAAACTTAATAAACTTTCTACAAACTTGAGTAACATTGACAAGAAAAATCTGCCAAAATTCTGCCACAACTATGTGATAAAAGTCCTACAGGAAACATCTCCATGCTGCTGACGCGTCTACGAGCAACTCAATCACGGGGATGTTTGTTTTACCATATGATTCATTTTCTTTTTGCCTTCATTTTTTATTAATTATACAGTAAAACAATATTTGTCCCAGTTTATTGGAGGTTGTATTTGCCTAATACAAAGACCTGGCAAGATTCATCCCTTTTTCTTTTGTAGTTACTCATTTACATTAAAAAAAAAAAAAAGCCCATTCAAGGGACGTGCAAATGAAAAAAATCATCAAGTGCTTCTGAACATCTGGATTTCTTTTGAAAAAAAAAAGGAAATTTTACCTGACAACTGATAGATTTTTAATTTTTTTTGTTTTAACTTGGAGCAACTTGTCTCTCAAGCTGGCAATCCTCCAGTTACCTGAATAAACATGGATATTGCAACATCTGGAAGAGGATAAAAATATTTCACATTGGGCAGCAAATAGAACTTCTAGAATATTATGCAACATCTGTCCTCTCAACATGTAGGAACACCGGCACCAAGTGCAAGTGATTTCTGCAGCTGTCTCAACTGAAGCTTTAGATTGAAGTTCAAAAGAGGCTCACAAAACAAGTGAGGCAGGGTGAAGTTTTTATTAGTGTGTAAACAAACACCAGCTGATTTGGAAAGCACCCGTTTAGGTTAGCTACAGAAAAGAAAAGGAAAAAAAAAAAACCTGAAACATGACCAGACTGGTGGAAGCCGGCCCGAGTCTGATCCAGTAACAAATTCCCCGCTGCCCCGGTACAAAATGTGCAGTCGCTGATGAAAGTCAAAACTCCACAATCATTTAAACCCCCCACAGGAGACTACGTGCTGCTCTGTGTTGATTTTGGATTAGGATCAATTTAGTTTATTACAAAAAAGAAAAAAAAAAATAGCGCCCTAATTATAAGCTGCAGAGCACATACCTTATCCTGAGGAGCCAATCTTTATAAACAGCAATAAAACTAACAAGAACACAAACAAGTCAAACATATGACGAGGCGTCTCAGCGTTTCCCAGCTTTAATTACACACACCAGCATCATTATTCATTCGGTACACATTAACGTCTGTCAGACCTGGTATCACCTAGAGGAATATCGAACTCGCTTTGGCATTTGAAAAAGAAAAAAAAAATACATTCATGGTGGTGACAGAAAAAAAAAATAAAAAGAATGTTATAGCAGGTATCAGTTAAACAATAAATTAAATAATTAACTACTGATCAAAAAAATCTATACAGGTTTGACCGTTGTTAGACTGAGATGAACTCAATAATTAGGAATGCCTAAAAACAGTAATAAAGATTTAAAAAAATCAAACATAACATACAAAACAAGAAAAAAAACAAATGTGCCCTCTGATTCTTTTTTTTACATACCCATGAACAAAATACTTTTATGTAAAAGTATCTAATCTATCAATAAATGCATATGTGATTTGTTCTTTTTCAAATGTTTTTGTAAATTTGTTGTTTTTAAACTCAACTGAACATTCAACTGACCCTTAAACAATATTTTTAGATTTTTTATTGCATATGAAGTGTAGTGGGATCCTGCCTCGCATTGAATCCTTTCTACAATTAACATTTCAAGTCTGATAATGCTTTTTTGGAAACTGGAAAAACTGGTACGAAGGGAAACAATCGAAAACAACCGGATCATCCATCCATTTTCTGTACCCGCTGAATCCATTTCTGGGTCACGGGGGTCTGCTGGAGCCAATCCCGGCCCATTTCAGGCAATAGGCAGGGGGACACCCTGGACAGGTCAGCAACTGGATCACCGAGTTTTAAAGGCAGGGTAAGTGATTTCTGGATGTTGATATTTGAACAAAACATGTAGTGCAATGGCAAGAGCTCAACAAGGCTTATTTAACTGGACTTCTTTCTTTGTCTTAATTTGTGTGAATCAATTCACTAATCAAAGTGCGTGCTCCAACACAATCACTAACTTTGGGTTTTTCCACTTAACCGATCACATGACACTGAAAACTGGAAAAAACAAAAACAAAAAAACCCCCCCCAAAAAACGTTTGTCCTGAAACAGTCTCATCACACAACTCCACCGCCCAGGGAAAATATGAAAAATTAAAAATTAAATTAAAAAAAAGGAAAAATTCTCTCACAAGTTCTCTCCCTAATCTGACAAACAGACAAAAAAAATCTAATTATTGATGCAACTCCTGGTGCTCAAATGACAAGAAAAAACAAATCTAGTGTTAAATGAGAATCAGGGATACTAATGTGGTTTTGATGCTGAAGTAACTGGCGATGAAACGTAGGAGGTAACTGAAAAAACATGAAAACCGATCACAAAATCAGCAACAAGAGCACGTCAGATCTGATCACAATCATAAAAGCTATGTTCAATGAACATAATCCATATGTCTACTTTTATGGGGTTTCTGTTTCTTCTAAGCGAGCCACTAGTTCTGGTCCACGTGATAAGCAGATCGCCCCCTGGTGGTCACAGCTCATCATATCCTGTCTGATAGGCGTCTTTATTGCCGTTTAAAGCGTGCTGTAGAAGAAAACTAGGATGGAGGAACAGTAAATATTGAAGGTCACTTTCCTTAAAAAAAAAAAAAAAGGAAGAAAGAAAGAAATCATGCATTGATGTAAATTAAGTATTTGCATTTGTTTAAAAATAAATACAAATCTGCCTATTTTGAATTTCATGCTACCAACACGTTTCAGAGTTGGGACAGATGCACGTTCGCTACTTTTACTAACAACTTTGTAAATTTTAGAAGTGTAAGTAGCTTAAAAACACTAATACGATTTTTACTCGTTGCTTGATACAAGATTTCTTTATTGTAGTTCGCTGAATCTTTGAGACAAACTTTCATTTGTTTTGTCTTGTCAGAGGTTTTCAGAAGTGTGATCGGAGTCCGTGAAAGATTTCCATCACAACTCTTTCTGCTCGTAGATCACATCCAATCAACGACGGTTTCAAGTTTTACCTCTTGGACACACGTAATGATTTTTCAAGATTATCTGAACCTTTTAATGCAATAATGTATCAGATATGTTGCAACAACCTTCAGAAACAGCACCTTTATGCTGATAAAGTTATATTTAAATTCTTCAACTTATTTGCACACGGGGTGATGAACTTCTCATCTTTACTTCTCAAAGACAGTGAGATGCTCCTGTTCTAATTTATTGTGAGGTGTCTTTATCTGTTTTAGCTTTGGACATCTTTTATTTTCTATTTTCAGAAAACAAATTAATCTCTGCTTTACTCAGACTTCAGCCATTAGAGTCGAGAATCAACAGTTTAAATTAGTAGCACAAAGGACGGTTGCAAATGTCATGGCCTATTGCTCGTATGGATGGTATTTATATATATATATATATATATATATATATATATATATATATATATATATATATATATATATATATATATATA
>JAOWBL010000007.1:942944-958062 GCA_028564865.1 Zenarchopterus dispar | reverse complement strand
AAAATGTGAAGTTGCTGACATAGTCAAGAGAGATATACCAATCTGTTGGATATTGCAATGTACCAAGTATCTATACATGCCCTTTCAGAATACAGGGATAATTAAGCATCGCCCTATGAGTCAAACTTTTATTATGATACTCCATCAATATGACAAAGTAATTGATTGACAGATACCCAGCTGTAATTGTAAATGTATGTGTTATTGTGCCATTACATATTAAGGATTGGTCTCTGTGTTTTGTTTTCTTAGTCAATAAAAACGATTTTGTATCTGAATTCTCATGAACTAAGATGCACAGTTTGACTGGCAAAATTTTGGTAACCTTCTTCTTCTTTTTTTTTTTTAAATTATTATTTTTGACAGGTTCACTATCGGACCCAGATAACATCTCAGGCCTGGCGCACTTTTGTGAGCATATGCTTTTCCTCGGAACTGAGAAGTACCCGAAGGAGAACGAGTACAGCCAGTTCCTCAGCGAGCACGCGGGAAGCTCAAATGCCTTCACAAGTGGCGAACATACAAACTACTACTTTGATGTATCCCATGAGCACTTGCAAGGAGCTCTTGATAGGTACTTTTATGCAGCTGGTTAAAATCTTTTTCTATGCTTCAAAATTGGGTAGTTGGTTAATTAAATAGCTTTTTGAGTGAATAGCCTCTTTATTCAATTCTTAAGTATATACACACACACAAATTCTCTGAGCTTATCGCTATGTGAGGTTGTTTAAGTTTGAAAATGTGTCTAATAAGCAGTCCAGATTCACAGGAGACTGTTAAATATATATATTGTGTTGTAAAATTATTCAACTTGCTCCTCTTCTTCCAGAATCACATCAGACTATAATTCAGAATTAGACAGCACAAATACACAGCACCAGTTTATTAGGAGGGATAATTCAGAGAAAGGGCGTAGAGTAAATGACTCAGTTCATCTGGTAAAAGTAGCTGTTATAAAGAGAGGTTTAAAGACACAGTTGAACCGGATACTCTTGTACTTTATTTGTAGAGTATTTAGACCAAAGTATCTCACAGACACTTAACTAATACTTAAGGAAATTGTTTCTTTTTTTGGGTGTGGGTGACATAATACACACTCAAGTCAATCTATCAGGTGTACCAGATGTATCTAATAGTTTGTTTTGCATGTACAAGAGACAAAGCCAGAGAGATGTAAGCTGTTTGCATACCTGTTTGGTTACCAGTTTAGATGGCTCCCTGTGGAAGTCCGTGTCCGTGTGGTCATTTTCTTTCACTTTGTGGCCACAAGGATCACCACCTTTTGTAACCACCAACATGGTCCTTACCCCCCTGGCAAAGCTTGAAACCTCAGGCGGAGGTTGAGATTGGTGTCCTTGCATGGGCCTTTGTTGGTTGGAAAAGGACACTCTGGTCAGAATTTAACCTACAGGGATGAGCTTACCTTATTAGAAATAAATGACAGTCTAGCAAGCACCTGTTTCTGTGCCAGAGGCTCTTTGTTCTCATGTGCTGGTGAATTATGAAGGCCATCTGGACTCCAGCGGTAGGAAAAGACAGTGCAGAGTGAGCTTAATTATTGATGATGCATCATTGAAAATGTCATTTGAAAGTACCATATGTAGCCCTTTTTACATGTTAATGTAAGAAGACTATATATCAACCATTTTTTGTTTGGATAGTTTAGTTTAACTGAGCATCTTCAATGTAACACTTGAGGGAAAAAAACTGGTTATGCTGTCAGTTCCACATATTTACACTTCCCCTGCCACTCTGTTGTGCAATTCTATTAGCATTACCTAATACTCAACCTCACACATTAAGCACTGTTATGGTAGGTGTGTCTTTTTTTTTTTTTTTTTTTTTTTTTTTTTTTGTTTGTTTAAATTTTTTCTGCCACAAAACTTCTTGAACCACAAAGGCTAATGGCGCATATGCTGCCCAGCAAGCATATGCTGAATATAGATTAAACCTTTGCGTGTGCTTTGCATTTCCTCATTTGTGTGGCAGTTGCTCAGACGCAGTGCTTATGCAAATCGATTTTCATCAGCTCACCCCAGCGTCCATCTGTACAAGTACTAAAAGTCCATCTGTAAATACTAGTTATTGTCACTTAATCCAACATACCATTGTTCAATTTACAATACTAGGATTATGTGCTAGTGTTGTATAGCAGTGGTGATTCTGCAGACTGAATTGTTCTCTTTAATCTTAGGATGTTATTTATTTTTCAATCTCTATAGGTTTGCCCAATTCTTTCTGTGCCCTCTGTTTGATGAGAGCTGCAAGGACCGGGAGGTGAATGCTGTTGACTCTGAGCACGAAAAGAACCTGATGAATGATGCTTGGAGGCTTTTCCAGTTGGAGAAGGCAACAGGCAACTCAAACCATCCCTTCAGTAAATTTGGAACAGGTAGACATCCACAAAAAACTCAAGAATCCTCATCAGACTTCATTTAAATTAGTGGAGTATTTGGATAAACTGTCTCATATATTTAACTAAAGAAATTTGGCAGGTATTAAATGTGGTTGTCCATATTAAAAATAACTACCTAATGGCATGGGAAACTATCTCTTTATGTTGGTGGTTTCACAAATTAGTTCTTTGCTCTTGGATCACCTCTGAGCTTGAAATAACCACCTGATGGGCGTCTTGAATTGCATCATTTCTATTCCAGTTCAGGGAAGAGGATCAGACGGGCCTGAAAGCTGTGGCGTCTTTTCTTACTAACATAATCTTCTCCAGACTGTAACTTTGTGTGTCTGTCTTTAAAAAAAAGAAACAAAAACTGAACCACTAGCCTTATGTTGCATATATTACCTATATTTAACATATACCTGGTGTGTTTTTATGAGAACAGCCTGAAGAATTGTTAAAAAAGTCACTTAAGCTCTTATGCTCTCAAATTGAACAGCTAACATTTTCATTTTTTCAAATACTGAGTAATTAATACAGATGTTTTTGTGCAGCTGTCATTGTAGTTTCTAAGGCAGTGTTCTCCCATAATGCACCAGTGAAGGGTCCTGTATTTTTGTATCTCTTTGTCCATAATTGTAGTGAAACATCCAGTTCAAATTATATGATTAAGTTTTTATAATCCTACAGAATATCTAAACAGTTGTGTTATAAAAGTGAAAAGTTTGGGAATGTTGTCAAATCAAATTGATAAATCACTGAGGCTGATATTTCATACAGGTAACAAATTGACACTTGAGACCAGACCGTCTCAAGACGGGATTGATGTCCGACAGGAGCTTCTGAAATTTCACTCGACATATTACTCTGCAAACCTCATGGGACTCTGTGTATTAGGAAGAGGTAAGGCTTCATTTTTCAGAAGTTGATTGTGTAATCTTGCAAAACACTTGACTCAACCTTAACAGAACTCAAGTTATCCAAGATCTGTACTGTCAGTTGACTCGGAACTCATATGCTATTCAGTGGATATGTACTCCACACTCATTTTTCTACAAATGTGTTTATTTGCTTTGTCTTGATTTCACAACCAAACTGAAATGAGACATTAAGCATACAGCTTATATCAGCTCTGAACTATTAGCTAATGCATAGTATCAGATGTAAAACATATTACATCTGATCTGGAAAAATCCTCACCATGATCCTGGTTTTCTATCAGCGACAATTTGTGTTTAAAATGATATTACCACAGCTTTCCAGGATCAACTAAGCTTATAATAAATGGTCTTAAATGAGTCTAATGGGTGGCAGATTAACTACATCTGAAAATGATGGACAGTGTTGCGTCGAGGAAGGTTTCGGTTTCTTATCTAATTAACATCCGTTGTCTCTTTTCCACCTCATTGGTGGTTGTGAACATTATAGGGTCTTTTTAGGACGTTCACAAACACTAAAGCCTGTTTTATTGTAGTGTGGTTGCCCCTCTCTTAAAGCTGACTTGTATCTTGTGCAAAATAGATGATAAAGCACGAATCCTACCAGACCAATGAACTTCATTTACTATAATTTACCAGCCTAGAAATTTAGACGCACTGCTAGCAAATTTCAATTTCTTTGCAGATATATCTAGCTACCATTTGTTGGAGCTTATTAAATATGCCCAAAAGTCTTGGTTAGTCAATCAATTCAGTCTATCCTTGTAGAGGGAGTCTCTGGGTGGGTTTAACATGATGATGACAGAGTCGTGACATAATCTGGATGTTAAAAGTCTAGATGGCTACAGCTCAGGATTAATGGCCGTTTCAATCAGTTTTTGCATTGACAGTCAAAGATTCAGACTTTTTCTTTGAAAATTGGACAGAAGATGGCAGTCAAATCATTTCTGTGTAAGGTAGATGTATTTGCTGATTTGCTGACACACTACACCAAAAGTTTATTTACTCTTCTACACAACAAAGTCTCCCATTTACTCATTTTATGTTGCTGTGAATACATCACCTTGTTTGTTGTTCTGATTAGTTGTAGCGTTAACCATCTCCGTGCAAAGGCAGTTTGATAAGGAACCCTGGTGCCGCCTCTTGGATGGGGAGACTTTATGGATCATTTTCAGACCCTATATCTTTCTCGATGTTGGTCTAATCTTTCAAGCTACTGACTAACTGGACTTATCTAAAATATTAAAGTTGTGTAGCTTTGTGTACAGTATATACACCCCTTTTCCTGAGGAATAGTTATAAATGTGTCTAATTTTTTTTTTTTTTTTTTTAAAGAATCACTTGATGAACTAACGGACATGGTGGTGAACCTATTTGGAGAAGTAGAAAACAAAAATGTGCCTATCCCAGAATTCCCTGAGCACCCCTTCCAGAATGAGCACCTCAAAGTGAGTCACTTATTTTCTTACTTCACTGAGCACTCCAAACACATCCGTTACTTTAAGGCTTAAAGCAGCATGTATTTGTTTGACTTCACCCAGTTTTCTTTGGTAAGAGGCTGTAGTGTCAACACCTTTCTTGTACATTGTGGGGAAATTCATGCTAGCATTTTTGTAACTGTAGTGGGACTGTCCTTCTTGGTAACATATAAACACACATATATTTTTATTCTTTTTTTCCCAGCAATTCTACAAAGTGGTTCCTATTAAAGACATTAGGAACTTGTATGTGACTTTCCCCATCCCGGACCTGCAGAAGTACTACAAGTCAAACCCAGGACATTATCTGGGACATCTGATTGGTCATGAAGGACCTGGAAGTTTGTTATCGGAACTGAAATCTAAAGGTATGATGAACTGCCAGCTGTCAAAGAAAGAAAGAGGGGAAAAGGAAAAAAAAAAGATACATGATTGACTTGGTGGAAAGTGTGTAGGTTTTTTTTTAATTTGTTTGTTTTGTTTTGTTTTTTTAAACCATTGAAATAACAAATCATGGCCTAACAAATGTGCAACTTACTGGTGCTACAAGGCATGTTTATTTACTTCAGGATGTAAAGACTACTTTAATTCCCAACATAATAATCAGTATTCCTTAAAAGTAGCATGTACAAAAGGAATTCTTTTTTTAATTATTGATTTTCAGTACTATTGAATGAGTGCTTTATTTCCATCTATTAATAATAATTCAGTGTTCAAGCTTTAATTTGCCACTGTATTTACATATGAGATTAGAGAGAGCTAAATGCTGCTGCACCCGTGCATGCTGTCATCTTCTTGTAAAACAATATAATAATAATAATAATGATGATGATGACAATGACGAACTAAGGACAAGCAAAGCTTATTTAGCCCCACCACTGTTTCCACTAATTAATAATAAATCATCTTTCACTTCCTGCTGGAGTTTTGCTGTATCCATAGTTTTTCTAATAACAATGATATGCATATATATTTTATAATAATACATGCAAAATATTGCATATACAGACACAAATTTAGAAATGCATATACACATATATAAATACATACATGCACACACAGCCATAAATACATGTAAATTTATCTTATGGATACATGTACATCTCGACACAGAGTTACCAGCTTTCTTCATCTTTGTGTTCAGTGAAAATCGTACTTTCATACCGCTTTTTAAACTTCTTCAGCGTGGACATTACTTTATTTCTACATTTGGTCTATTATACAACTTCACTCCAAAAACGTTTTAAAATTATTCACACCAAAGGATGTTTGAATATTAACTCTACCCTTATATTCCCTATCTCTACTTTAGAACAGTTTTTGAATATTATTTTGGAGTAAGTTGTTTGCAACCCAATAAATCAGTTATGTTGTTTGAAAATGAACCAAATCAATGAACTTTAAAAATCCTGATTTTGAAAATAGTGAATTTGTATGATCTCGAAAACCAATAAAATGAATTATCCCTATAGCTCTTTTCTACAGTGTAATTTGTGCTGATAATGAACATTTATATGCATTGGCCTGAACCTTTGCACACTAGCTTAACTATGATAAAACTAATTGAACAGTAAAAAATGTGGAGTGATTTGTGGTCCAGATACTTCTGGAAAGTTTATTCTTTATACCTCTCTGACCACTAGGCCACTTCCCATATACATACTCTCATCTTCATAAACTGTTTCCTCATCTTCTCATCTTCATAAACTGTTTCCTCCTGCTTTAACAACTTCCCACCCATTGTAACACTCCTTTGGCCCCATACCTCTCCAACTTATTTGGTAATGTGTCATGATTAATTGTATCTAAAGCTTTTTTAAGAGCAATCAATATTCTTACGCAAACTGCTTGTGTTGTTTAGAGTTTGTAATTTCCTAAATTGAATCCATTAAAGCTAGTGATGTTGAACACTTTGTTCTGAATCCATACTGACAATCAGAGAGTAATTTATGTTTATCTAAGACTTTATTCAATCTATTAATGAACAGTTTTTCTAAGATTTTGGAGAATTGTGGAAGTAAAGAAATAGACTTTTAATTTGTACAGTGTTCATTTCAGAAACATATGCCCTTTATTAAAAACCATTTGTACTAATTATTTCAAAGGATGGGTAAACACACTTGTCGGAGGACAAAAAGAAGGAGCTAAAGGGTTCATGTTCTTCATCATTAACGTGGACCTGACTGAGGAGGGTCTCCGTAAGTAGTTATCTTACTCCTGTAGATATGCTGTTAGTATGTTTTTCATGCCATAACACAGTTGTGTATATGTTTGTAATCGAGGTATGAATATGTTCACTGAGGCATGCTCTGTCAATACAGTGCACGTTGAGGACATCATCTTCCACATGTTCCAGTACATCCAGAAACTGCGCACCGAAGGGCCTCAAGAATGGGTGTTTGAAGAGTGCAAAGTAACTTCTGTTTAATCAGCTGCATCATTTCTGAGCGAGAAATTATCACCTATGGTTTGATAATAACTATGTTTACAAACTGGCACAAAAAAGGACTAAACATCAATATAATCAAACCTAATAGCTATTTTCGCAAGCATATGTGATATATACAGTATACATATATGTGTCCAGTTAAACTGTATATAAGTGCATGCTATATGATCTACATGAGTTGTGACTTGTTTCAACTATGTCTCTTTGTAGGATTTAAGCAAAGTAGCTTTCAGATTCAAGGACAAGGAGCGACCCCGTGGCTACACCTCCAAAGTGGCAGGTCTACTACATGTAGGTTCACTTGTCCATCTGTAAATTTTCATTTCCAGGAAGCTCATTGACAACCTGCTGTCATCATTAGACCTCCTGGTGCTACTTTTGACTTTTATTTTGAGAGATGGAATATTTTTCAGAGACACAGTCACAATTAAGATAGCTTCTGTATTTACCATAGTCTGTTGCTGGTTCAAGGCGGGACTGATTCTCCTTTGTTTCGCATCTGGGTCCTTTGTTTACCGAAGAAGCAGAATTTTACAGAAGCAGAATTTGGGGGATGGAGGGTGAAGGGGTTAGAGGTCTTGTGCTGCCAATATGCCTCTGAGCCAATAATGGGACTAAATAGGCATGTGGAGTTCTGTATGTGTGAGAGGTGCGAGACGGCATGGTGGAGCACACTGATGGCATTGAGACGCCAAAAGGGGAATAAGGGCAGCTTAACGAGGATGCTGTTTCTTAGCTGCATAAACAAAACCATTCGAAGAGAAAGGCTCATCATGACTTCCTTTGCTGGTAGAACTGAATTATTATTTCTAAATTAATCAGGCTTGGTTGTGCAACTTTTATTCCTGGGTTTCCATCAGGTCTCAAGACCTCTTATTATTTCACGAATACTGCAACATAAAATATAATTTCATTGACTGTGCAGCATGTGTTCTGTGTGATCACCATTCTCTAACAAGCATGGTTTTTAAATATTTAATTTATGCACAAAATGACTTTTGTGGCAAATATGTAACAGCCTTCTTTGGTAGGTAAAGATTTACAGTGATTTTGCTTTCCTGTTTTAAAAAAAGAAAAAAAAAAAAGACTTATTTTACCTATCCCATAAAAAGTTATACAGTGAATTACAGTACAGTGCTCATGCATCTCCGGTCTGTGTGTTGCAGTACTACCCTCTTGAAGAAGTTTTAGCAGCGGAGTACCTTTTGGAGGACTTCAGGCCAGATCTGATTGAAATGGTGCTTGATAAGCTGAGACCAGAAAACGTCAGGTGAGTCTGGCAAAACCAGTCTCTGGTCGAGCACAGAGAAAAAAAATGAGGAGCCGTCTTCAATACATTTAAAGGATAAACACCACAGCAGTATGTGAGGCAACCACCAATGGAAAAACTACACGTCAAATGCTACACTGTTCCGCTGTATAACAAAAACTAAACCAAAATGCAAAGCAGCCTGTGGATCAGTTAATTACACCCTGACTGCTTCCATAGAAATTAGGAGCATAAGAAGCAGCCAGGTGCTGTCAGATGCACTTGTGAACAAATCACAAGTTTTAAGTGTGTGCTTGCCTGGAGTATTGAGGCGTTAACATGATGCTTGGATAAAAATAATACATTTCAGCAATGATCCTAAAGAAACAATTATTTCCTTCCAGTGCAAGTATGGAACTGGATTACTCTAAGTCTGTTTTAATTAAAATCAGCGTTTATGAACTTTTTGTTTTCCCCTCTGTTCCCATGGTTACCAAGGGACCTTTTGGAGTCTTCAGATGGCCTTTATTTGGAGTTCACTTGGATGTACTTTTAGATGAAGTTCTGTAACACATTTTCTTGTACTGTTGTCAAATTTGGAGTAAAATTGAGTCGGACATGTGGCTGTGGTCCCCAGGGATGACTAAAGACAGCCCACAGTGTATGCACACTCACACACAGTGTATCCTCACATTGCAGGTGGACTCATCCTGTCAAAGTTGCTTACATTTTAAATGAAAACACCCTGATATTAAGATTTAAGGTTATGTTTCAAAATATCAAACAATATGAGGAAACTTTGAGTCTCTCTTTCATCATGTGACTCCAGCAGCTTAAATAAATGTTGCAAAATCTGATAAATGACTAGCTGAGGAAACATAAACCAGTAGCCATGCCTTGTTAGAAGAGGAAAGAAAAGGAGAGCTCCCAAAAATAAATCCTTTAGATTTGTCACCAGTACTCTCCAGCCCAAGTCTCCTCTCAGCAGCAATATTTCAAATAGGTGAATAAACATGCATTTTTCAAACGGTTTGGTTCGTCTCTTGGGCTGCTGTGTCTCCTTTTTAAAAGGATATTATAATTTAGGGGCTGGGTTATCCCTGAGCACCTGTTTCAATATGTTGTCACTTTTAGGGACATGTTTTTATTTTTTAAGACTTCTGTATTATCAGGGGGTTGAGAGAAATGTATTTGCTGTGATTTCTGGGGTTATTATGCTAAATATATATACTGGTGTTTATATTTAAAATTGTAAAACAGTACCAGGGAAAACAATTGATAAAACAGTAGTTTTAGCACCACAACGCTGAGACACTCAAGATAACTTTTCCTTCTATGCTTTGCAAATGTAACACACGCTGACTGTAGGATCCAACATGATTAAGGTTGTTACTGTCATACAAGCGTCTCATGGTTGTAAATGGCTCTTTGGGTTTGCCTGCTTGGGCTGGCCAATTTAGGATGATTTCCAAGGAATGAGGGGGCATTAAGTAATGACATGGTGTAATATATCATGTGTTGTTGATAATCTGAGGTTTCAGTTTTCTAATTTAAAGACCATAGTTGGGACGTGCTGATTTATTTTCAGATACATAGACTTTAGAGTTGAGAGTTGTTTTTTTTCCCTCTGTCTTCTGGGCTCTAGCTGTATCTTTTTCTTATTTGTCCCTATCATTACCAGAGTTGCAGTGGTGTCAAAATCCTTTGAAGGGCAAACGGACAAGACAGAGGAGTGGTACGGCACACAGTACAAACAGGAAGCCATCTCTGCAGAGACCATCAAGGTGAAGGAGTTTAACTACCGTTCTCCCTTCAGACTGCTCTAAATCCTGTGTTTAAATTCTTATGCGTCTTGGATGTAAGACAGCTGTTTATTATTTGTGTGGCATAGACATGGGCAAATGCAGACCTCAACGGCAAGTTCAAATTACCAATGAGGAATGAGTTCATCCCTATGAACTTTGAGATCTACCCTCTTGAGAAGGATGCTCCCTCCATTCCCACTTTAATCAAGGCAAGTGTTTTAGCTTCACGCCTTTGTCATACGAGTATGATCACTTTTAATTCCTGATTTTAGCAGATGGCTCCTGCTTTACATTACTGGATAGGAACTCTTTCACTTTCATATGGAAATTCTGTGTTGTGATTGAGACATCAAAAGTTGGGCTGTGACATGAAGATCAGAAAAACTAGGCCATTAACAACTATCTACATCACACCCCTGAAGGAGTGATTAAATGAAAGCCACTGAACATTTCTTCTTCTGTAGGAGAAAGATTTGTCAGAGTAACCTTGTTCCTTGTCTGTGATTATATACACATCATCTGGGGCTTAAGCGGGTCCCTGCCAGAACTTCAGTGATTATGCTTGCACCGAGTGAGAGTGAAAATAAGAGCTGACTGGTGTTTGTTGCTTCCAGGACACTGCCATGAGCAAGGTGTGGTTCAAGCAGGATGACAAATTCTTCCTTCCCAAGGCATGCCTGAACTTTGAATTCTTCAGGTATGTCATTTATGATGATTTATTTATACTTAGTGGGCAATTGCAGCACAAATGTTTGCTCAGAATATTAGGTTTAACTTCATCAAGATATCCAATATCTTTTCACCTTGTAGGTGTAGTTAGATGAGAGAAATTTCACCTATATAGCACAGTCAGCAACATACACGCCCTGAATATTTTAATCCGATGTGTGAATCAGGTAATTATTAGAGCTGCTGGATGAGAAGCATGTTTGAAGTACTTGAGGGAAGTGTTAATTTTATATTAAGCAGCTTCACATCCCAACTACATCGGTAAGTAGATTAATACATAAAAGATGGAGGCACTCAGATTTCTAGATAATAGTAAAACAGGAAAGGTAGCAGAGAAATTTTTCAGTGATTCAGTTTGGCTGCAGCTAGTGACTGCAGAAACATAGCTTCATTCTAGAAATGAATACTAATAAACTTCTTCTAAGCTGTTTTGCTACGTGTTCAATTAAGGGAAGTTGCAGGAACCTGGTTCTACACTGGTTTTAATTAGTTTGAGTTTTGAATGCTTTTGAACACACAATCTGGGTAAGGTTCAGTTAAAGTTAATTAAAGCTAAAGTGATCCTGTAGCCATAGTTGACAAAAGAAATGTCATCAGCTTCTTCTGAGTTGACATTAGATTTTGTGAATACTTGCATCGTTATAGTCCTGTGCCCAGCAGTTAATAGTATGCTAATGTTCAGAAACGAGCTCTGTGCAGCCCCTTCATCTTCTGTCACAAGAAAGTGCAGAGACCCGTGCCCCTACGCTTTGTAAGCTCTGTGTGACCCCTGCGATTTTCTCTACAGCCCGTTTGCATACGTGGACCCATTGCATTGTAACATGGCATATTTGTACCTGGAGCTCCTCAAGGACTCCCTCAACGAGTATGCATATGCAGCCGAGCTAGCTGGCTTGAACTATGACCTCCAAAATACCGTCTATGGGATGTATGTAAGTATTCAGAGTCTCTCTCCATTGCCCTCGTGCCGCATCGTAGACCTCACGTTCCCTACCCTTAATTATCCTCCGACTGGGCAGACGTGGCTTAGCCGGTCTTGGGTTGATGGCTAACATTAAGTCCACCACCAGATGAGACTTTTGTTTTCATTTATTCTGTCATTTTGTGTAATAAAAGCTTGAAAAACCAACCCACATGCAGACTAAAATACATTTTCAAAGCCTTCCAACCCAAGTTTGGCTTGGCCAGCATCTGTTCTATCTACATCTGTTCATTCTTCAGCAGTTCCTCATACTTGATATCCACCTCCTCCAACTACCTTAATAGGTGTTTTATTTTCTCACATCGCATCATCACTTTAATCCATTTGGGTTAAAGAACACATCAAGACAAACAAAATTGAATTTATTAGAGTTGATCTGCGAGCACCGGTAGAGAATGTGTTTTACTAGTTGTTGCGGGAAAGAAAGCTGGTCAAGTGGCTGCATATACATACTCTTCTTATCGTTCTTTTACATGTGCATTGTCTTTTTTTTTTTTTTTTTTAAATTTAATTTTTTTTTAAAATTTATTTATTTTGGCCAATACCTCATCCCAGACAAACATGTTTTTGTTTATTTTGTTCTTCCCTCCATTAGTCGCTACCTTTACGCAGATCCCCTGCACTGCAACATGACCTACCTGTTGCTCAGGTTACTGAAGGATGATTTAAAAGAGTATACATATGCAGCCCGCCTGGCCGGGCTGGTGTATGGCGTAGCCTCAGGGATGAATGCCATCCTCGTAAGTAAGCTGTGTGGAGGGAGGTGTGGGTGCCGGTGAAGGGTCCAGCCTGGGCTTTCCATGCTTAGCTTGATTGTGTGAAGTTTTGTCCTGTTTATCTACAAGCCAAATTTAGGTATTTCTGTCTGCAAACAACTTTAATGTCATTAAACAAACGGGCGGTTTTGCAGAGCTGTTTGAAAATGACGTAAGCTACTGCTTGGGTTTCTAACCTTTTTACTTAAATGGATTAACCCATTAATACCTAATATAATCTCACAACACATTGTCGGAAAGCAACTTTGTAATATTTGGTGCTTTTAATTAAAGTCGTATGTTCAAGAAAGCCTTTATTTGTTAACCTTATAGGCACTTCTAAATTTGACATGAAGAACCATTTGAGAACTTGAATCTACAGCTTCTATCACAAACACAAGATCTGTTCAGTGTTACTGGGATAAGCCAAAAACTAACATGCGTTTCTGCACTGTTTTCTTTGGTTTAAGGATTAACTCACTTTGACATACTAACATTTTCTCTGGGGCTGTGAGTCTTCGCCTATGAAACAATTCAACTCTGGTACTTGAGGTTGTAATTTGATTAAAACCAGTCACAGTTCAGTACCATCTAGAAGAAGGCATTCTCAGTCTCTACATTTGTAACTTTGAACACTGGAGCTTAATTTTTCCTGCATCAGTGAGGTGATGGTATGACATGCTTTCAGTTATTGTGTCAGTTATTGTGTCAAAACTTGAATTCTCTGTTGTCAGCTCTGCTGTACTGTATTAGTGTCTTTAAAATCAAACAGTTGAATGTTTGATCTCAATAGTCAAACATCCTTTTCCCTGGTACATTGTAGAAACCAAATATTGTCCAAAAGCTTACCTTCACTGGAGAGAAATGGTTGCAGTTGAATTTCTTGCAACTCCATACTGATTAGACTCTTAAAACTCATCTTTACACTCAGGCATTCTCAAAAACTCTTTGTGAACAGTCTTTGGCAAACTTAAGCAGGTGCAAACTTGCATCCTGGTGCTTCTTCTGAAACCTCAAATGTCATTAGTGAAAAAGTCTGTAGAAGGAAGTGTCAGGTCAACTGGGCTCAATTGGAAATCTATGGAATATATATATATATATCTATATATATATATATATATATATATCTATATATAGATATATAAAATTTGTAAATTATTTGTAAATTGATTCTGACTCTTCAGTAAGAATCCCGTTTCTTTATAAAAATAATTTTTTCTTAGTCTTTTTCTCTCTTTATATCTTTTGTCTTTTAATTGGCATTTGCTTTCATATTTTAGATTGTGTTATACAGACTTTAAATGATGGAGGGGGAAGCATCTTTGGCTAAGAGCACAATTTTTGGCATAATTATATTTCTGGTCCTGATATGAGAGTTTGTACTACTTTCAAATGCATGCAGGTTGAATCCAAGGGAGCTGGAGTTGAGACTCACGTTTTTTCCCCTCTTCATTTTCTGATTACGGGAGTTTGTAAATGTTTGTTGTTTTGATATTTCATATTGCACCACAAATGAACAAATTACCTATAAATGAAACTGGCTTGCTATGACTTTTTTGTTTGTTTGTTTCTGATTTTCTTGCTGTTTTTCTGCTGCCTCTGTCATCACTTTGTAACCTGCAATCATTAGCTTCCTCTCAGCAGTGAAATCTTGACTGACGTGTCCTTGGAGACAGCTGATGTGTCCTTGGAGACAGCTGATGTGTCCTTGGAGACAGCTGATGTGTCCTTGGAGACAGCTGTTGAACACACTTTGGGTTGCTTTGTGTGCACCTGCAAGTATTTGAGTCAGCAGTTTTAGTGCGGCCGGCTGGCTGGCTGGCTGGCCAGCCGGTCGTTTGTCGAGGTCATCGATGTTAGGAGAAATTATTTTTAACAGGTGTCACCGTGGGGACTTGGCGACAGGGAGAGACCAAAAATGTGATGAGCCGGAGAGGGTAGCAGTGAAGTAGAGGCTTTGCTGACTCATAAAGGACTTTAAAGTATATATGACATTGCAAAATGGAAGCTTTGAATAACCTTGATTGTTCTCTTCCATTTTTATAAAATTGTAATTTACATAAACATGTAATCATCAGCCATTTAGGTCTGTTCCATCTCCCTGAGAGACTCAAAATACTTTTTTGATGCCTTTAAAGTCCAATTTGTACATCTGACTCATCTAACCCAATATTTACTGCGATGCAAAATTCAGTGCTGCTAAAACTTTACATTGCCCAAAAGTGCATAGGAATCTTCCTAAATGGAAAAGTCTGCAGGTGGATAAGACAAAGTTTGTATTATATTTTAGGGACATGTTTAAATTTTTTTTAAAAGATATTTAGTGACAGAATTAAAC
>JAOWBL010000007.1:915092-942844 GCA_028564865.1 Zenarchopterus dispar | reverse complement strand
ACTCACTGCTGAGCGGCAGCTGACAAATTTGAAACCTTCAAGCTGGGACATGATCAAAGCCTGGCTTTCGCGCTTTTGGCTAACCTTTCACTTGTTTATGTAAATATACTTGTCTTCCATCACTGTTTGCTGCAGCTGTCAGTCAAAGGTTACAATGACAAGCAGCACATCCTGCTGAAGAAAATCATTGAGAAGATGGCAACCTTTGAGATAGATGAGAGGCGCTTTGACATCATCAAAGAAGCGGTACGTTTGGAGGCCACATGGTTGATTCAAATCATGGAACAAAAAAAAAAGCTAAACCATACATTTGCAAAATTCTTCCAGTCCTTTAAATGTTTTTGAGCTGGGCGTTCTCTCTCTCCCCCTTTAGTACATGAGGTCTTTGAATAATTTCAGAGCCGAGCAGCCTCATCAGCATGCCATGTATTACCTCCGCCTGCTTATGACTGAGGTCGCCTGGACCAAAGATGAACTCAGAGAAGCCCTAGATGGTGAGATATGGCTGATTATCTTTCTTTTGTCTTAAAGGTGTTGCAGCTTTTTTTTTTTTTTTTAAAAACTGATTCAGAGTTGACAGAAATACAGAGTAAGTGCAGAGCCAGACTGGAGCTGAGCAACTGTGGACTGTGTAGTGGATGAAAAACATCAAATTAGATGCCATGACAAAAATGTTGTCATTTATTAGGAGTAAGGTGGCAAGTAAAGTAAGTTTGTAGTTTCAAGTGTCCAGCCATTTGATTTACTGTTGATGAGGGGCAGTTCTCTTTCTATATGCACTTTAGTTTTTTTTTCCCTCTCTCTCTTTAAATCTTCATTTGAATGCTGAGGCTGTTCTCCAGCAGATGCCTCCCTATCTGCAGTTTTTCCTTTCTGCAGCACCAGCCTGGAGCCTGAAGGGCAGACTGTTAAATTTGTACCATGGACACCATGAATATGTTTAGACTTGCATGAGACTCGATTTTACCTGCAGGCTCCGAGGCCTTGGGCTTCTCCATCAGTGTTGACGTGTACGAGACACTGTCAACCTCTTTTACTAATCTGGGAGTGTTTCAGTTTTCTCAATGAGTGTCAGAATGAGAGACGCATAAAGCACTTTGTAAAACCTACAAAGTGAAAAAGGTGTGACATAACTGCAAATCATCCTGTTCATGACGGGAACATCGTAATAAAATTACACACAGCCAATGCAGTTATCCTGTTTTCTTCTACTGGTACCCTTTTGATGGCAGCTTACAAGAACCTCTCACTGACTGGTTGCTCTTGTCTTTTATCTGTATTCCAGATGTAACTCTCCCACGCCTCAAGGCCTTCATACCTCAGCTATTGTCACGGTTACATATTGAAGCCCTCCTCCATGGCAACATCACCAAAGAGGTTTGTTTTCTGTTTTACTGCCAGCCTTGGGAAATTGAATTTCATCGCCTGCTTACCATGACGGGAGTTTTGACTTTACAGTAATACTTAACACATTTTCAAACTTCTTTTTCCCATTACACCATTTTTTTCCTGACGTTTCAATTAAGTTTTGGTCTTCCACTGATATACCGGAGAATTACTGGTGGGATCCTCTTTAAAAAGCTGTGATCACAGTGTATAATGATCACCTAAACCTGCAGCGCGAGAACACAGATCCACTTTGTCATCATCAAGCTACAGCGCAGAGCAGCTCCTGTAATAGTAGAGAAAGAAATGAACAACTAGTTTGACGACATAAAAGCCTTGTAATATAAAGCTGTATTGGTAGAAATGCTCAAAGTAGACCAATCAGCATCATAGAAGACCACTTAAAAACACTGACGGCTATAGTTTATTGATGTTGTGGATTTACACATGTGGAAACTTCGTGGGTACCCTCTCATTTAAGAAAGAAAAGCCCACAGTGGTCACTGAAATAACTTGTAACTGACAGAAGGAATCGTAAATAATAATTTACTGAAAATTGATGAATGAACAGACATTGCTTTTGAATTACAATTCAATATGATTCAGCAGAATCATAAAAATGTGCAAATGAAACTGGCCTGGAAAATTTATTTGGTTCTACTGAAAAAGACAAAAAAATAAAAAATAATGTGACACTAGTGACATGTAGTGTGTCCTTTAATTAACATCACAAGTGTTTTCAATCTGCAGTCAAACTATGTAAACGGTGAAAAGTCGTTACTCTGCAGAGAAAGCAAAGGAAAGAGATGTCTAACAAGATCAGAGAGAAGATTATAGACAAACATGGTAAAGGCTAGAAGACCATCTCCAAGCAGTCTGATGGTCCTGGGATTACAGTTTCAAATGAAATTCAGAAGTTTAGGGCCCACGGGACTGTGGTTAACCTCCCTGAATGTGGAGATGAAGAAAACTGATGACAAACTGAAGAGACAGGTGATTCGAATGATAACCAAACAACCCAGAACAACTTCCTGAAAGATTCAAAGTAAACTCCAAGGTCAAGGGTCATCATAATTTTATATGGTATAAGCTTTGGGTGAACTTGTTTAGAGATCCACTCCTGGAAATATTAGCAGCTGTACAGTATATTTTCTACTTGTGAATAATTGTTTTTGCTGTAGGATGATGGGCTCTAAATTGTTTAGAAATGGCCTTGTAAGCATTTCCAGGCTGATGGGCAGCTACCGTTGTTTTTCTCAGATCATTGCTGATGTCTTCCCTCCTTAGCATTGTGTTAACACACCTGAATGCTCCGAACCAGCAACCTGTTAAAATATCTGCTTTTGTAGAGGTGTTCATACTTGGATGATCAGCTCTTCAAGTGCGTTTGGCCGTTCAACATCTAGTTTTTGTTAAACAACAGTTGGCACGACGATCGGCCATGTGTTGCCATCCGAGGTTGTATTTACCTCATTTTAAGACCTGGTAGCGATCAGATCATTATGTAGCCTGTAAATCCTAAGAATTGAAAGAATATGTCGTTTCCTTTTTACATGGCATGTTTTGTTTTTAAGAGTAAAGTTAATGAAAGTGTTTTGGACTAAGGTATTTTGTTTCCCCCCTGTTGATTTGTCTCTAGTCTGCTCTTGGCATGATGCAAATGTTGGAGGACACGCTCATTGAGCACGCTCACACAAAGCCCCTTCTCCCAAGCCAGCTGATTCGCTACAGAGAGGTTCAGGTTCCAGACGGTAGGTCCAGTACAACACACACACACACATCAGTTAAGCTCTGTTCATCATCATCCTGCCATTTACGCCTGTTTCCATGGTGACTGAACAGAGCGGTTCTCACACAGCGCTCTGCTCCCGTCATCAGTGACGCCTCCTTGCGTTTATAAAGATCTGATTAAATTCAACATGCCACGTTCCCCTCAGAGGAACATAATGGTCAGTGAGTGGAAATGGGCGTCATTGGGCAAATTGCGTGCACACTCTCCACTTCACAGCTTCAGCAAGGAACACGCATGCACATTCAAAGCAGAGGTTGCTACCCTGCCTTTCTCATTACATTAGGATAGTTGATGTGGAGAAGAAAACCAGGGCTCTGCAGGGCCACCTGGTGACATCCTGTGTTTCACTCAGGGATTTTCCAGGCTGGAGTCCAGACGGCTGCTCTGACGCAGAGCAGGAGCTCGGGAGGATGTGCAGGATAGAAACACTTAATTGGCTGCTGAAATAATTAACTGAATTACTTCCCAAAAAACATGTAATAACCATCACAGGTGACGGCTTTAAAGCATGAAATTCTCCTAATCTGCCTATTTACAGTCTAGCTCTGTTTAAGGCAGCATGTAATTTAAATTCACTTACAAAGAGGGATCAGTGGCTGCATTTTAAGCACATCTGGATCCAGCTGTTACTTGTCTGTTCAATAATAGGCTGGATGTTTCGAGGACAAACGCTGGAAAAAGGTTAAATTTACTGCTGTGGTTACTGTTTTGTGTCACTGTGACAAAAACACAAAATCCAGTCACGTAATTTAACATCTGAAGGATTTAGTCCTTTTTGTCTTTTTTTGGAGGTTATTTTTTTTAATGATATATTTTTTTCCCCACATTATAAACAGAAATCATAGAAGTTTTTTCCCACACATTTCTAACAAAACATGCACAAGGTTCTTCCATCAGTTTAAGACAGTAGTTGCAGATAAAATACACGTGTGTGTCTGTGTATGTATACACACGTACAATCTTAAAAATGTAAAAATATTGAGCCAATGGTTTCCAGAAAAACAGCAAAACATCCAAATCAGGGACCTAAGAGAATGTTGACACCCGTCACAGACTATTATCTGAATAAATATTAAGTCTTTGTTTTGTCCAGTGAGTATAATTTTACATTGAAATATGTTGTTTTGTTTGCAAATAAACACACGTCATTTTTACCTGCACCAAATTAGTTATTACTTGGTGTTTGGAAATAAATAACTTATCTGGTGGAAGACGAATCCACAGCGTTCAGTGAAATAGTAGTAGACCAAAAGTTCCATCGCAGTCATTTATGCACAAAATCCATTAGCACTTTGACTGTAATCAGACTGTTTACACACGTGTCCCAGGCCACCTTCAGATGCATCATGAATTATCGGATCCGAATCCATCCTGGGATGTGTCCAGGCCTTGCACTAGCATGGGTCACTTGTGATTTGATGTCCACAATTTATTTGCAAATGTCCTTTATTTTTGTTTATTGTAAATAACTGAGTGTAGAAGTAAATATCGCTTTGTTCCTCTCAGGCGGCTGGTACGTTTACCAACAGAGGAATGAGGTCCACAACAACTGCGGCATTGAGATCTACTACCAGACGGACATGCAGACCACCCAGGAGAACATGCTGCTGGAGCTGTTCTGCCAGATCATCTCTGAGCCCTGCTTCAACACACTGAGAACCAAAGAGCAGCTGGGTGAGGCCTCCAAACACCTGCACGCTAAACCAGGGTCGCTGGTGATGATGTAGCTACCAAGTTAGAAATACGTCTTTAATTACTTCACTCCTGTTAAATTAGGGTTCTGAAACACCAGATGGCATGTAAGCAAAGTTTTAATGTAATGTCAGATATGATGATGTCATCAAGTTTGAATCATTCTGAATCATTTCTTTGGAAATAATGCTCTTCTAAGAGCACCAAAAGTCTTATACGTAATAGTTTTTTAGTAGCAAAGAGAGATTCATACTAAATCTCCAGCTGGAGATTGTCTGCACAAGACGATACGATATGACATGTCCCCCTCCTCACAGGTTACATTGTGTTCAGTGGGCCCCGGCGGGCTAACGGGGTACAAGGCCTGCGCTTCATCATCCAGTCGGAGAAGGCGCCCCACTACCTGGAGAGCCGCGTGGAGGCCTTCCTCCACACCATGGAGAAGGCTTTGGAGGACATGAGCGAGGAGGCCTTCCTGAAACACATCCAGGCTCTGGCCATCCGACGCCTGGACAAGCCCAAGAAGCTGTCTGCTGAGTGTGCCAAACACTGGGGAGAGATCATCTCTCAACAGTATAATTTTGACAGAGGTGAGGCCACAACAGTCCTCGTCACCTCCCCGCGAGCTGCTCATTAACGCTCAGGTTGTAGTCTGAATGGGCCCGCCGTTATCTCCCGGTTTTAAAACACAGAAACAAGCAGAACGTCTAGAGGGTTATTGATATTTCATCATTGCCGGAGGTGTGCAGGATGTTGCAGAGAGCTGCACGAAATGGAATCGATTAAAACCTGAATAATCTGCAGCCGATGCTCTCCATTGCAGCGTTCTCTGGAGGGTTGTAATGGTCATGATTCAGTATAAGACCCTGAATGACGGCAACACAGAGACGCTGTTCAGGGAGTGGTGGTGATGACTGAGGCTAGTTCACACACTACCTGTGTCTGAGGAACAGAAAACACACCACACAGTTCATTAATACCTCACAAACATCTGCTCCACAAGTAAGCTGTGTTATAGGTAAGGCAGGTTTTCACAAGTATTTCCGTTACACAATGCTTCATCTTAGTCCCAGTCGGATGAGTAACTTGTACCGTGGTGGAACACTTCAGATGTCGCTGACATGGACGGAGTATCTTCCTGCACCGTCATCACTGATTCATTTGAGTGTCTGTTGCCGTATTTTAGTTAAAGCAACTCTTCTCAGTGTACAGCAGTGATGTTTCTAACGCTGGCGTCCCGGCTCTGTTACAGATAACATCGAGGTGGCTCATCTGAAGACTTTGACAAAAGAAAACATCATGCACTTCTACAGAGTAAGTGGCGTAAAGCCTCTTTACACAAATACATTTGACCTGACCTGCGATACCTGCTTATGTCAGTTTGACCTGTAAGTATTTCCTGTGTAAAGTTATCTCATGGATATTTCCACTCATTTATCTGGGGGGAAAATGGGGATTATTTAATTGTGCTTAATAGAGGTCTAAGATCAAGTTATTTTAATTTCCTGAAGCTGACTGTTCAATAGTATAATTTTAACATAAACTAAACATTTGGGAGGTTTGGGAGGGACATGTTTTTCATGACTGTGGTTATTTAAGCAACAAGAAGCTGGTTAACTAATTTGTTGGCAGCGTAAACGTATTGATCCATGCAGTACTTTTCCAGTGGAAGCTGCTGTTTGTCCACTTAAATCCAGGTGGGGACTTTTTGGCTCCGTAGTGAATTTGTGAAAGGTTCATCTATCGTTACCTGAAAATTTTGAGTTCAAAGCATTTTTTTTAATTTGTTTGTTTTCTGTTGTTGCACCAGAGTAATGTAATCTCTCCAGACTCCATAATCTTTTCTCACTTTTATTGTTCCACATCAGTAACTGTACAGTTGTGGTATTTTTGTCCAGTTCCAGTACTGTGTGATTGGATTCGGTCTGCCCTCCCGGCTTTCATCTCCTGTGGTTTTTTTTTTTTTTTTTTTTGGTCCGTAGCTGTGGAGCTGACGCTGACCCAGGATGCTCACAGCGTATGAGCTGCCATAATGATGGCCGGCCAGCCACTTACAGGGGGGGGTGAAGGGGGCAGAGACGGCAGGAACGGGCTTTATCTGGGCCCAGCAGAAGCTGTTACAACCCCCATGTAGAACAAACCTAATGCATTTCTAATGTCACGTCCACAATCGCCGACGCTGCTTCTTTTCTTTGCCCCCTAAACCCCCAAAATTCATTTTTGGTTTCCCCAAGTTCATGCTGACTCCTGACAAGCCAAATCTTCAGTCCGATCTAATCGTCCATCAACAGGATTCGAGGTCCGAGTCTGAAGCTAAACCTCCACAGAGCTGTCCCAGTCCAGCCATCCTGGACATGAGATTCTCGTTGTGGTCCCGATATTAATCTCTAAATGTTTAACACCCCGTTGCTTGATTTTTAGATGCAGAATAAATCAGTAAAGCTTGATCTTCTCCGCTTATATCCTTATCTGTGTGTTTCCACAGGAGCAGCTGACAGTGGAGGCCCCGAAACGCCACAAGGTGTCCGTGCATGTCCTGTCCAGAGAGATGGACTCCTGTGAGTATGCGAGGACGCGAGCCTCATTCAGACTCTGAGCTAATTCAGTGTGACGTTGACGTGTACGTGACTCTGTGTGCACCAGGTCCGATAGTGGGAGAGTTTCCTGCTCAGAATGACGTCAACCTGGCCCCCGCCCCCTCCCTGCCACAGGTATCTAAACGCTTCCTTTGGAAACTTTTTCACAGATGATCTTTAAAAGAATATGTTAAATTTAATAATAATAAAACTGAAATATCAATCTATAAACATTCTGCACTCAACCATTTAGGGCACATGACCAGTATTAAGCTGTAGTCACCGTAAGAACAGCTGCAAACACCCTACAAATGACTTTTGGACCATTTCCTACATCTTCTTTGAGGCAGCTTTATAAGAATCCAGCGTCTGGAGCCTGTTCCTAAGTTTGAGGCAGGTCAATGGTTTCGTCTTGTCCAAACTTTTCTGTGGATGTGCCACAAAAATCCTGTTCATAGGGACACCGTGCGAACACCTCTGCATCTATGGCCGTGTCCCCCACTGTTGCCGTCTTCTCTCCAGGTCCTCCTGCCACTAGCGCTTCTTCTTTGTCCTGCAGCTGTAGTCTTCTCATCATTATTGCCATCTTTAAAATTACAAACCTTTCCACAAATATTCTAGCAGATGTGAAGATCAAGACACACATTTTTGGAGATACTGGACGCCTGCCACTTCTTTACCCCGACAAAATGTGCCATAAGCTATACGATCTTTCTGCCAACAACTTGAGATTGCTGTGAGTTTCTCACAGTATGAGACCGCCGTATGACCGCCTTACGACAATAATTGTCATGAGACGGCTGTAAGTGTACTGTAGGTAGGTTCTGAGGCATCCTTACGAAGAACTCTTCTGAGCAGCGTATAGCAGAAGAAAATCACCTCATTTTCTCAAGACCGCTTCAAGTTGCTCTTGTGAATTGAACGGCAGCTGTACAAGCTTCCTGAAAAGGCTGTAGGAAACTATTTCCCCCCTCCATGAATGTCTATGAACTTGAGATTTTGTACGAACCCACCGTTTGTAGGAACCTTTGTGACCATAGCTTTATGTAGAATCATAAATCAAACAAAAACTACACTCCAAACAGAAAAAGTCAGACCTTCAATTTTTACAGGAGTACACAGACCACAAAGAACCCACTTCACTTATGGAGATAGATATTAAACATCTGCTCTATCACTGTAGACCCTGTTCAGGTGGCTCTTGCTAATGTGGTTCCCTAAATCTTGTTCTCGTTTTTTCAGCCCACGTTAGTTCAGGACATGACGGACTTCAAGAGGAGCCTGCCTCTGTTCCCTCTGGCCAAGCCTCACATCAACTTCATGGCCGCCAAACTGTGAGCTCGACCCATTTCTGACCTATAACCCCACCACCACCACCTCCTCCTCCTCCACCCACCAGGAAGACGCTCGTTGGTCTGACTGAGCCTGCATGAGTGCGTGTGTGTTTGCGCTGGTGCATATGAATGCGAGTGGCGGGCTGCAACCACTAGAAGATGCTCCATTACAAAAGAGTCACAAAGGTAGTTGTTTTTAAGTAGCTGTGATGAAGATAAAGAAGATGATAGGGCTCACCTCCTGTTGAAGATGAAACATGCTTCACAATACTGTGTTGGCTGTTGTAGAGAAAGTAGAAATGACTTTAAAAAAAAAAAAAAGGTGAGCACCGCATCCATTTGCACGGGAACTTCACAGAAAGAAGCGTTTTTGATTTCTTCTAATGCTGCTTTGTGGGATGATTTTTAATGAACTGGGCGGAGGGGCTTCATAAGGATTTGTTGAAGTGATTTGATTTTTTTTTTTTTTTTTTTAAATATAACTACTGAAAGGCACAAGATGCACTCGGTCAAATGGAAAATTCAAATTTATGCATTTCAGAAGCCTCATTATGGTTTTAATCCCAGCTTGTTTTGACATGTTTTCCTGTAAAGTGGTAAAATGTTGGGACCCTTTGAGGAGTGATTTTTTTTTTTTCTCCCCTAAACAAAATCACTAAGCACACACTCATGCTCGAGATATTTTAGGTTTTTATTTTATTGTACAATTGTACATTGGTATGGGAATGAAACACCTCAGGGGTAACTCCATGCTGTCTCTTCTCTTTTAAACAATTTTATTGGTAATAAAAATAAACATTCTGCATTTATCTTTTTTTGTACTTTTGTTCACATGAGATCAAATCCTGGCTGTAGAGATGCTCTAATGATGTGCACAGGAAGAATAGATGCAAGGAAAAAAAAAGAAGCTTGCCTTTTCATTTTTAGTTGTTTTTAGATATATGCAGTCCTGTTACTAAGCAATAAACCTAGACTGATGTCGGAGATGCGGCTCTGGGCTGCCGAGTAGCAAAAGCGGCTGATCCAGAGAGGAGAGTCTGCTCAGAGCTCGCTGAGCCGTGGACGGTGATGTCAGCGTCACGCACATGTGACCTGCTCTCTCAGGTGCTAACCACCACTGCTGGAGCTGCCAACCACTGTTCAAACAGCCACAGCCCTTTTCTTTTTCCTCCTACGTACTGTGTCTCAGGTCTTGTTCTCTGCTCACTTGTGCTAAGCTGCTTTAGTTTTGAATTAAATGTCAATGTTTAGATTTGTACTTTTTTTTCTTTTTTTCCCTGTCACAACGCTTCTTCACTGTTTTCCAGCATTTTACTACATCTCAACCAGATCAAAACAAGTTGCTTTTTTTTTTTGTTGTGGGTGTTTAACTGCTCTTTTGTCAAAAGGCACAGTTTTTATTTTCCTTGTGGTCAAAACCCAAAGACAACCAGCAGCATGCCTTAGATAGTCCTCCACTCCCACAGACGGGAGCCTGACAGCAGTTTTCAGTGGTCTACTAGAAACAGTACATATCAGCCTGGGAGCGGGCCGTGTACTGTGTGAAGTACCTAGCGTGTGATTTACTTGTAGAAAAAAAAACCTCATATTTCTGAATGTCTTGGAAACACGACTGGTTTGCTGGTGGGGCTTTCATGAGCTGGTGAAGTGTGCCGATTTAAAGTTTGGTCTTTGTGTCTGTGTTTTTAATTAAACATCTGAATGGGAACCATGTGTGTCGCTGCCAAGTTGTCCTTCGTTTCCGACTCGAGCACTTCACAGTTTTGGAAAAATACATTTATTCACAGAACATGATGCCGAGGAAGTCTGAAGCGACGTGTTTACAGCACAGTTGTCGTCCTCTCCACAGAGAGGACGTTTAACAGTAAATGTGGTGGATCGCTGGGTTTCAGGAGGTCACGTGAAGCTGGCACAGATACGCGAGTTAGTTTCATACATCTCAAAACTGTACAGATCTTTTCTCAGCAGGCCAAAAAAAATTACACATGAAAAATCATACAGTTCAACTTGAAACTCATTTAGTCTTCAGTTGCAGTCATTTAACTTCAATTACAAACCCAATTTTTTCCAGTTTCTCCATCTATACACATTTTACACAAATCCTTTTTAAACAGCTTGAGCCAAATTTCAAGAGAAGAAACAAATCCTTGGAATGGTAATTCTTCAATGTGCTAAAATCACATTTGCCTCTACAGTCCTAACTGTATGGGTATATCATCATTTCAGCAGGAAAATTATGGCTTATCTGGGTGAAGTGACCCCTTAATTTCCACCAGCATCCAGCTAAAAGTGTCAGCTGCTGCCACGAGTCACCTCACTAGTCCAGGTTTTACTTGCGTCTCCACAGTAACGACGGCAGAGCCGTGGTCTGCTCCACCATCAGTCCGGGGGCTGGAGACCGACTCCCCCTTAAATAAAGACACCAACAGCAGAAACCAAAGTAAAACAAAAGTGTTTGTTTTCTACCAGCAGGTTGTGTGAGCAGTCCAACCATGACATGTACACATCAGACAGAGGTGGACTCTGCCAAGCCGGAGCGCCGGGATGGGCGATGCCTCAGAACGCCTCATGTGGGAGCGCTCTGGAACGATGAAGGCAAACACTTTCCAAGGCTTGTGAACAAAAAAAAAAAAAAATACAACACTAATAATAAAGAACCTAAAACACACACGTCTATCAGCTTCAGCGGGTTAGGTTTGAAATGTTAGTATCAGTGAACTGACGTTTCTCAAAAATCTTCCCGGATCTAGTTTTAGTTTGGATTCACAACATTTTCCGGTTTTATGAGCGATACATTCCACACGCTGACATTAATTCATCATTCAGCATCGAGCCCCAAGACTGGCAATGGAGACAGTTCAAACTTGCAAAATAAACATTATAAAAACAATCATTTATTGTTTTTTATAAAACTTTCTGATACACATGCCCCGTACTGTTTTGCTTTCTTAAAATACATGAAGTTTACATGAAGTATTAGTTACGTGACAGAAGCACATCCAGTTCTGGGGGAAGAGATGTGTGTGTGAGTGTGTAACTGCACACTGACTGCAAACATGCTCCAGTCTGTGTGTGAACTCTCATCCGTCACCACACAGAAGCGTCACGAGTTAAAGAAGGCGTGTAGTGGCAGTGGCGGGGATCCTTGCGTGGATGTCGGTGGCGCCGTGAATCACTCCAGAAGAGGGGAGGGGGATGGGCAGAGCGTGTGACGCTGGTTCAGAGTCCGTTTCAGCAGCACTTCCTCCTCCCTCAAAGTCCGTCCCTCCGCAACCTCCACGGCCCGATCAGGCCTCTTCCTGCTCGGGGAAGTTGAGGATCTTGCGGTGGGCTTGCCTCAGGTACTGTTGCTGTTTGAAGTAAACCTTAAACGCCCCTTTGATGGCCACAAAGGCGATGCCTCCCTGTAGGGGGAAAAAAAAAAAAAAAGTGTTGAAAGAGGGCTTAAAGACGGATTCAGCTCAACACATAAAAGCTTGAGCTCGCTTGCAGCTTGAAGGAAATCTTTCATTTCAAGCGGACAATCGGACACGTGACAACCAGCGTCTCATAAAGACAAAGACGGCCGTCCCTGCTGCTTCCTGTTGAGCTGCGAGCAGGAAAAACTGCAGCACATTTACAATACCGCATTGTACTTCAGGAACACTGAAACGTTCCTGAAAGTTTATCTGCTAAAAATCAAGCTGCTGCCACACCGATGAGTCGGATGAAAAAAGTTTTAATCACGATCGTCAGGGAAAAATAAAACATATATTCTCTGGTTCTAACTTCTCATTTTTGTTACATTTTTGCAGGCGTTTATCTAAAATGTAAAAAGAAGTTACATTCTAGATGCGATGGGAAAATAAAAACGGGAAGACAGTGATAACTCTGATATCCAGATGTCTGGGAGCTCCACTAGGAGCACAGAAATAGCATTTCTTCCCCCCGGAGGCTGTTATCGTGTTCATGTATCACTCAACGCCACACAAGCCTGAACTGGATGAAACCGCTCGAACAAAGTGGAGCTGGTTCTTATTTGGGACATCATCTCCTCGTCAGCACTTTTCAAACTCTGTAGGTTTTCTAACATCGTCTAGAAGAAGTGGACAGAACGGACAGGAGGACGCTGTTGAGGTGTTCTGATCCAGCTCACGTGTCTGCTCTGCTTCCTGCAGGACAGAGTGTTCGGTGGCATCACCGTGGTTACATCTCCAATCTCAACGCACCATCTCTTAGTTAATGGAGAGGGAAAATTAAAATGAGGCCTCAAACTGTTTCTTTGCCTAAACCCGTACAGAATTACAAGTCATCTCCCATCCTGCTGATGCTCGATCCTGCACATTTGCGGCGCTGGTTGTGTGAGCGGTTTTCTTGGTACCCACCAGGATGGTTCTCTGCAGGTTGGAGTTGACGCTGCTGAACATGAGCTTCCCGACGATGGTGGCGATGGTCGGGAAGACCAGCGCTCCGCACAGGATCCGTGTGGCTGAGACATGGTCGGCCAGCGGGCTGGCCTCCGCGGGGATGCGAGGAACTGGACAGCCGATCCCTGCAGAGGTGTACGGAGAACGCAGCAGATCCAGAGGAGTTAGTTAATAGAGGTGGCCAGCCAGCCCAAATATTAGCATTATCTGAGAAAGCCCTGTTGAAATTTAAAAAAAAAAAAAAAGCACGTGCATCCCAACCTGGGAAGATGCAGTTGAGGATCTGCAGTTTGTTGGAGTACTTCCTCCACAGACGGAGGACATAGTCCTCCCAGCGGATCATCTTGCCAAGGATCAGCATGACCGGGATGGTGGGCAGCCCAATGAGCAGGAACAAGGGGTCGGCCCGCTCCATGATGTCCAGGCCCTCCTTATGGCCCACCACCTGCACAGCAGAGTCAGAATTACAGCAGAGAAGTCAACGTGACTGGATGGAGGTAACCCTTAAAAAAAAAAAAAACAACTTGGAAAGTGAAATGTCTCGTGTCCCACCTGCATCACAGTAACCGCTCCGTACGTAACAGCAGTCCAGTAGATGGAGCCCACCATGATGCCAGCTGCAGCAAAGGGGCCAGCCTTAGAGATGAGCCGGTCAGCCAGGTCCAGCACGTAAACCACCGGACCTGACGGACACAAACATCAAATACTGCAGTCAGAATTTAGAGGGAATCTTATTTCTTCACATGAGGATCCTGTTTTCTCTTGATCTGCCAGCCTTCTCCATTTATCGACTGTTTTTAGGGCTAAAAAGCTGAGGCGGCCAGGAATAAGCATGTCAAACAACACCGGGACAACAACCCAGTGTTTTTCCGAAGGTCGTGGGATGAACACCTCGTGTTACATGTGCATTGACGGGCAGACCTTTCTTCTGTCTCAACTCCAGCTAAAAATAACTGGATTGATTCTCGGCAAGCTTGTAAATCAGGATTAAAGCGAAGTCCAAATGTGGCCTGATAGCAGAGATATCAGCAGGAATAAAGAGCGAGCCTCAGCTGCATCTTCCCCTCTGGCATTCCAAGACGACTCGAGGGAAATCATGCAATATTTACAGGAAGGCAACCTGATTTCCTCACTCCGACTCGTACACATCCCTCTAATAACTAGAGCAGGAGTCAGGAGGAGGAGACCAGGGTGCAAACACCATCAAAAGGACTGGGAGAACAAAGAAGTAAGCGTCTGTGTTCAGCTGAACTTTAGATGAGATCACAACACTTCGCGTTTCCGAAAACATGGCGGACCTAGGAACAATGTTGTTCTACACAATGAGTCCACAACGGCGGACCAACGAGTAATGTTGGGTACACCTGACACATTTCTGTCATTAACTACTTGATAAGCTCCACCACTTTTTATTACTGCTAAGCTATTAATCCTCAGCCCTTAAAATTGACATAATAAAGTTGATCCATCCTTAGCAGTAATAACTTGACGTAACCATTTACTGCAAGTCATCATGAGTCTCTCCAGTGGTGTGGAAGAATTCAGGCCCACTCGTTTCCAGGTGTAGTTCTTCATGCTCAACTCTCTGTTGGAGTTTTGCTGGTGTGCTTCAGATCACCGCCCTGTTGCGTGATCAATCCAAGCTTTAGCAGTCGGACAGATGACCTCACATTTGACTTTAAAACACTTTGGTCAGGGCTTCACGGCTGACACAAAGACAGCGGGGTGCCCAGGTCACGTGGCTGCAAAACACCCAACGTGGAAGAATCAGCATCCCTGGAAAGAATTGAAAGATGCAGCTTTTGGTATTTATGAACATTTCTGTCCATGTTCTGGTCTGGCTTTGTAAATTTATCGCGACGTGGACTGCTGGGAAAACGGAAGTCTTGAATGTCTCGCGCTCCTCACTGGAGAATAATGGACCTTTAACTGTTTGGAAATGACCTCATAAGTCCTCCAAGGCTGATGTGCCCCAACAACTGTACCTCCAAGATTACTGCTCATGTCTTTCCTGTTGTCATCTACTGGAGATGAGCTTCAATGTAACTTGAAAACAACAGTCGTTACTGTCCGCTGACGCTTCAAAGATCAATATTTTCCTCAAAGGTCTGAACGTTCTCTAGTGGAGCTTTATTCATCAGCCCACATTTTTTAAATAGCAGTCTGAACAAATCTGTCAAGTTGAGCAATAAACCGGAACGGATGCACTGCTGAGTCACTAATCATGAAATCAGGATTTGGTTCATGGACAAGTTTTCTCTGAAATACCAACAACAGACAAAAATATCATCCTGCCCTGCGTTAATGCTGCAGAGCTTTATAGGCAACAACGAGTAAACAAAAACAGATCAGCCTCGTCGCACAAAGGGCATCCGTCACCAACAATTAGGGACAGACCCTGCAGCTGGGATTAATGTCAGGGATGCTGCACGTCTCCAAACAACTATTTAAGAAATGGACACATGCAAACACTTTCAACAAGCTTCAGAGGAGGGTGAATCAGTGCTGCAGACACCTACCTTCACAGAGCCAGAGCAGTCTGAAAACACTTCAGGCCAAAAGGACTTTATGAAGGCGATTCTACAGTCAACCACAAAGAAGGGACTGACAGAAACCTGCGACAGCTTTTGTCGTTTATTGACTTTGTCTGTGTATATTCACTCTAAATGCTTCAAGTTTTGTGCAGCGTTTTAAGCGAGCCGTGATAAAAGACCTTTGTCTTGAAGACGGCGCTCCGGCTTGCCCAAGGAAAAACAAAACCCCCCCCCAAAGCAATCAAGGTGCATTTGTTGCTCCTAGAGCTAAAATCACACCTGAATAAGTCATGTCTTTAGTGGTTATTGATGCAGCAGCTCTCTCTCAACTGCTGCCAGTCTTTTGAGAGTTTCCAGGATGCTTTTTACTGCACCTGTGTTTGCTGACCGGAGCGACCACACAATGCTCCAGCGTATTTACGTGGACCGCTTTGATGACAGCACTGGAATCTCCTCACTTTCACACCGCCGAGGCATCGGGCCATCACGGCTGGAGGGAACGGGGCCGCTGGCAAGACGGACAACTGAGCAATTCATTCCAGGCGCTGGCAGCAGATTCCATAATTAATATAATTAAAAAAAGAGGCAGGGACGGAAATTAAAGGAGAGAAGGAAAGCCCGACTGCAGCTTTCCAGTAGAGGGTGCAAACATTGGCACGCTGTTCAAACCACCTTGTTTACGCTACGCTGAGTGTGAGCAAAGCAGCGGCAGCAAGGACATGCTGTCCTCCAGCATTACCTGCCAAATTAGTTTGATTGGCTGGCAGTGGCGCTGCAGCGGCACGAGCAGAGCCAGAACAGCTTGTAGCTGCTCTTTGAGAGATCTAGTGTCAGAAGTAAGAGACAGAGCTCAAAACCCGGGTCAGAATAAAAGATGACCCTCTTATCTGATCCAACGGCAGGCAGAGGTCAGACCCTGAGTAATGAGCAGTGCCCGTCGTTCCTCCAGAAACCGGCCGGCATCAGCAACAACGCTGCACCGACGGGAATACTGGCAGCTTCCCAACAGTGCTCCCCGCCTCAGCCTCAGCACAGATTTGGCTCCATCTCCAAAAATGAAAGTCGTCACCCTAAAGCTCATCTCATTTAAGCAGCTTCTCTGTCCTCCTGACTGCGACACTGAAATTGATCTCAGCAAAATATTTCTGAAGGATCTCTCAACTTACAAAATGCACCTGGAGGGGAGCGAGGAAAGGGATGGATGGATGGATGGACGGACGGAGGAGCTACAACAGCAGTTAGCAGCATCCGTGACACCTAAAGGTGCCACGCCGTTAACCCCTCGATGGAGTCGGAACGAAACACATTTGGTCACAAACACATTAAATGGTGAAATTAAATAATAAGACACAGCTATATAAATGATGCAGCTGTGTCACATGATTAGAGCAACTGTTTAAAATGACTCTCTGGTAAATACCAGTCACCTCTGCTGCTGGCCTCCCTGGTGGAGGACTACGATGAGAAGAGGTGTGTCAGGAGAGAAACAGAGTCTGTACAAGCTGGGCAGTAAAACCAGGAAGAACTTCTGTCATCAAACCGTGAAACTCGAGGTTTTGAGGATTCACCAAAGCTGCTGAAAACGTCTTCATTTGTGAAAGCCAGGCGCTCAAATTCTAATCAAAAGACAAACATCAATAGTTAAACTGAAGATGAGACACCGATTACCAATGCAAACCATAAATATAAAGGAAACATGACAATTGAACTAAAATGAAGAACTTGGCAGGAATTTAAGGAACATAAAAGGAACACTGAAGCAAATATGAAGGAAAAACGACAACTCTGAACTCGTGTTCACTTTGAAGTTCACCGACATCCTGTAACTTCTCAAAACTGACAATAAGTGGAGCTTTACGCTCCAGATTCATCACTAAAAAAAAATTCATCCATCAAATCAGCTTAGTCAAAAATAACTGAACAGAAATTCTGTAAAAGCAAAAATGGAAACAACCAAGAAAAAGTCAGGTGTTAATCTTCTCCTTTACCATCTGTAAGTATCATTACAGACCTGACATTTTAAGATCTGTGGATATGATGTTTAAGTACCAAAAAACAAACAGTGAAGGAGAGGTGTAATTTCATGAATTTCTGAGCGCAGCGGCATCACGCCACTCATCACATCTGCTCCCGTCAGCCCTGGGAAAGCTGCTCACTCGGCTCCTCCAGTGGCCTAGTTTCATTCCCGCTTCGCTCCACCGCACACGGCCAGCATCCCTGCTCTCGTCTGCCACGGCCTGTAACCCACACTAAAGGCAAAAAAAAAAAAATAAAATAAAACTTTCCCCAGTGGAACAGCTTCTGAGATAAACTCATCAGATACGTCATGTTTGACCAACCACTGCTCTGCTTCACACCCAGATACTTTAAACTACTATGACGAATGTTAACCTTGCTTTTATTTCTTTGGTCTTTTTTTTTTTTTTTTTTAAACTCTCTCAAATTTCGTTGGTTACCACAGCAGCTTTGTTACCCTGCACAACCGATATTATGGGTTTGCAGAAAAAAAAAGGTTTGACAACTAAAAGCAAACGTCTGATGTAGAGCCGTCACTGCTTCAACCAAAAATGATGAGTTTCTTCGTCAGTCTGATCAGACAGAGAAGATCAGACTGGTGTGCAGAGTCACGTTTAATGACCTGGGTTTGTGCATGGATGGGACAGCAGTGTTTATGTCGCTGTGTGTATGACAGCTTCTGGAAGTCTGAGGAATGCTCCCACTGAGCAGTCGAAGTGAAAACTGGACTATTCTGCTTTTATGGTGCATCTCAATCAAAGTTGGTAATGAGTTCAAAGAACAGGTTTAGATTAATCTGAGTATAAAGTTACACTGTTCATTTAAGGTGAAAGTGTTGTGGCGTAAATGTCATGTGAGCAAGTACAGACACACAACTTGACACTTCTTGTATGTAAAGACCCTGTCACACTTTGACGATTTAGCCAGCTTATGCCGACTTATAAAAAATTTGGCAAATATTCTGGCATATGTCAAATAAGTTATGGGTATGTTTTGCATCAGTTAAGAGCCCAATGAAGGACGCTGGCATAGGTTATGGTAAGGCCAGGTTCTGCATGCACCACATTTCTTGACTTATGCTCACACATCCCGCTTCAGTGGGCCATAAGTTACACGATTGTTGACACTCGCTCACACACGTCTCGTCAAGACTATGTGGTGAGCAGATGACCATCCGAGAGATGGAGGATCCAGCAAGGCTGAGACACGAATACGTCCTCAAACATCAGCACCACCTTGTTATGAGACCATCATGGACCCCCGTAACAGGCTGAGCTCGGAGTGTGTGAGCGTGCACGCTCACGAGAGGTGCACTGCATGGATGTGCAGAAAAGTTGACCGGGAATGTTTGAACAGTGTAGCTGGATGCAGAGCTTTAGTACAGAAAATAAAAGCGTTGAAGGTCCTCAAACTGGACCAGGGACCGGTCTTCTTTACCAGCTGCTGTTTTTGATTTGAGAGTGGATTTTTAAACACGGGCGCTGCTCAACCCAGGAGCAAAGTGTGGCTCCTCTGTGTTGCAGTTTATAAATTTGGCACATGTGACCGGCTTATGGTGGAGTTCTGTTGGCTGAGTGGAGACACAGAACTGCAGATGCCACTGACGAGGCCTGAGAGATGCTGGAACCATCTCCATCAGAGGCTGAGGGTGATGATGGATACTCTTTGCCAGGAGACTTCTTGGCAGTGCCTTCGATGTCTTCGGCATGAAGGTGATGTTGATACTGCTACTTTGGCGATGTCTAATGTGGCTTCAAGAGGCAACATCTTTATAGTCCGCGATACGCTGACACAAGCTATGAATAGTTTAGACCATCTTTGGCCATAAGTTGTGAATGCTGGCAACGTGCAAAGCATTTGCTGGTTTAGGTAATCTATACGTCAACAAAGCCTTCTATAAAAGTTACTAATATGTTATATATATATATACACCCAACTTGTTGTGAATATGCCAGGTGTGCACCCAAAATTGAAGAAAGAAACATTGGTAGTTCAGCTTATACCAGCGTTTTAGAGAAATTTTGATACGTTGGCTTATCCTGGCTAAATTGTCAAAGTGTGGCAGGGCCTTAAAAACGCGCTGCTGCAGCCTTGACGCACCTCTGTTTTACTTCAGTTATTCGATCAATTATGGAGAAACATAAAGACTTAAGGAGAAGTGTTCACTGCCAATACGAGAATGAAAATGACTCTGCTCCTCCCCAACACCACCTCAGACAAATCTGGTTCTCCCGAAGGCCAAAACACCAAAACAGAAACTCAGCGGCGGTCCAACGCAGTGAGGAGTCCACGGATCTTTACATCAGAAAAACTAAAACTTCACAAATGAAACACAAGAGATTCTGTTGCCCGTGTCAAGACTTAGTGGTCCACCTGCATGTCAAGGACAAGGGACACTCTTGAGGAGTATAACGTGAACAACAGTATAACGTGGACAGAGTCAACAGATGGTTTTAACAAGAAATCATCTAAATGTGAAAAAAACAGTATTAAAGAGAAGAGGAGGACTCAGATTTCACCTCTCAAAGATCAGTCCTGCATGACTGAGCCTGGACCAGGAGGAAGGGGAACATTTATATAACTGGCTTTTGAAACATGTTTTCCTATTGGGAAGTCCTGAAGTAGGGTTCAATGTGATATAGTTCAATTAAAAAAAAGATGAAAAACAATAGAAAAACTAGGCCAGTGGATGTGATTGATACACAACATATCAAGCAGTTGAAAATCAAACGTCAGATTTGTTCACTCCTCAACGAGGACTCCTGATTCCAGAAATGCTTTTATTTTGATAGACATTTCCTCTCCTTAATAATAATAATAATAAAATCATGTGTGCATAGAGAATGAATGAATGATCCTTCTGATTATTAGAACCACACAAAGACTAGGAAGAAAAAGTTGCACAAACAAATTTTGTCATGATGTAGCCTGCTTCTTTTAAACATGTTGCTTAGCAACAGGTCAAGCAGGGCTTCACTGAACCACTACATCTTCTCGCCCATCCCTCTTTGCTATATATTGTGTGCGTTCTCTGGTACATTCAGTGCACGTACAGAGAGGGAGGGATAGATACTACAGCCTTGTTTTCCTTCAGCATTTGGATTTTTGTTTGTATGTGCGAATTAATGGAGTTCGAACATTAGTGAGAAATCTGCATCAGGTAAATTATAATGATATTAATGATAAAGTTGCTCTTATCATTACACACTCTTAATAATAACCTCTAGCAAACAGATATAAACATGCATCTGAGAATGAGGGAACTAAAAATGGCGAAGTGAAATCTTCATCATATGGCATCAAAGTGAGTGACAGCACAGACTTGGCTAACAGAAATAAACATGAACCCGTTTACCAGCTGGACCCAGTCTCCTGCTGACTAACACCGTCTTAGCTCCAACTTCAGTCTCCAATTGCAACTTCTCTACCAACGAGGTTAAAACTGCAGTGACGGATTGACAGCTGATATGTCTGACTAACAATAAATGTGTCCGGGTTCATCCTCGGTGGAAACAGTGAGATCACAGAATCTGCTCTGTCACAGAAAAGCAGCTCGATTTCACATGGAAATAGGCATCATTACTTTTTTTTTGTTTAATTCTGAATTGCTTTAAAAAGAAAAAAAAAAATCCACTTTGTTTGCATTTCTCTCTGTTCAGCAAAGGTGACTTTCGGTTCACCTCTTTGCGTTTGAGAAGCCCCAACTTCTGCAGAATCTGAGGAAGTCTCGATTTATGAGTGTCAACGTTCATTGCTCAAAGAAAGTTTAAAAAAAAAAAAAACCCAAGTGGACATTCTTGTGTTATATATTTTAGCAATCATTTATCATATATAGTGAGCAAGGAAGTCTTGTCAAATGCCAACTTATTTCAGCAAAAACAGAAAGGATGATGTAGTTGAATTATTTAAAAAGGATGAAAAGCTCCTCATCGATTTTCACATGAAAGCACTTCTTTTTTGCTGAATCTATATTCCTACAACTACAGATTTAACTTGCCTATTCTGTGTATTGAACAGTATTTGTATTGTTATTAAATGTTCTCAAATATAAAACCCGATAAAGAATATAAAAACTTTTACCTTTTTATGTTTATTTATTCTTTGTACACGATGAACTTGAACTGACCCTGTAATTAGTACGAGTTTGTGTTAAGACTAATTTTGAATTCTGTTGGGACCTCAACATTTAGAATCTAATTAAATTGTGGAAAAGATTTACGTATAAAGTATATGAAGTATGAGAAAAGACGCGGCAAACTGAGCTGAAACTGGCCCAGCGAGCATGACTCTCATGTGGGTTTTCTCTAGACGACTCGCAGCTTCTGGGAACAACTGAGGTCACAATCGCTCTAACATGTCAAGGTTATTGAAGTGTCACTTCTCTAAACTGCTTCTGGTCAATCAGTCAGGAGCCAGGCCTTTTAAGGCGTGCTCTCATCTGGTCCCTGTCAAGCTGAAAGGAAACATTTTTCATCACAGAACCTGTTCTGGCTCTGGAGTAAATAAACACACACTCAGGCAAAACAAACTGAATCGCTCTCAGAGCTTTGGGTATAGTTACAAACTGCAAATATGAACTACGTCTTCAAAGAAGCGCTTCAGTGGTCTATTTACACTAAAATGTGCTCTGTAATGTTGTCTCAGTGTTGACAAGTGGCAGAATAATGAGCCTCTGACATTTTGTGTATAACAAGTAAACCTCAGATACGAGTTGGAAACTTGAACAGTTTCTCAGCAGTTGCATAACCATCTTCTCTCGTAGTTTGACAATGTTGTACATCGTATTTTAAGTTAGATGAGAAACCTCACCATTTAGCAGAGCACAAATAAAATAAATGATCTTAAAACTGTCAAAAGTGCATGGACACACAAGATCAGAGTCTTCGCTCAGAGCTGTGTAGAGCCTCAGCTGACCAGGAAATATGACTGAAAGAACACTTGTTCCCATCAAGTTTTCACAGAAGTACAGAAACCTACGGCCCTTCGACCATGTTGCTGTCAAAACATCTCAGCCCCCAAAAGAAAACAATCAAAACTTGGGCGTTTTCAGCATCGTCTCTTCTTTTTCCAGTTCGGCTGGCTACCTTGTGAAATGAAACCCACCTAGTTTGGGAAAGACGATGAGGTATTCTGCATTGCACTGGGGGCAAGCCACGCGTGCCGTGCTGTTGCCCCGCTGCTTTTCGTCCACCCAGCGTTGCAGGCAGGCCTGGTGAACCCACTTGGTTGAGCCGCGGCACCGACAAGGTCGCACCCACTCTGCCGTACGGTCATCCTCGTCTGTGGCGAAGCACACCCAGCAGCTCCTAAAACAAAGACACACCCACGGGTGAGATGTTAAAGATTACACACATACAGGTGAAAAAGGAGTGATGATAGACAGGAGCCTGTTCAGTGTGTGACCAAAACAATCAAAGTCCCTTTCTGGAAAGTTTACACGTCACACAATGCGGTATAATCAGGTATCTGAAGACCGGGTGTCCCCGGGAGTCTGGATCATCTACTTATTTTGAATGAGTGAGTGTGTGTTAAATGTATGTTGAGTATTAATGTGATAAGCCAAAACATTCAGAAGACCAACTTAAATGCACACAGAAACCAGAAGTACTGATACTAGATAATGGGAAACCAACCGTCTTAAATATCTCCCTCACTTAAGCCTTTATTCTAAATGAAAACACCATTTCCTTCTCTTCCTCTTGGCGACCCAACATCATAATTCAATATTCAAATTCCCCGATCACAATACAGCTCCAACTGTGGCCTTACATTACTTTTCCACAATTATGAGCAGAGTGAGACCACCCATTGTCTCCCTGCGTGAAAAATGCTTCAAGAACCTAGAGCTGTAATATCTGTGTTTTTGCTGATGAGCTAAACTTAGGGAGCTCTATTGTTTACTTAAAAAAACAATACATCAATGTATATATTTCTAAAATGGAAAAAACAAAAAAAAAAACAACCAACCATAATGTTAAAAGGGAAATACTTCTTCGGTGAGAGCATTTGAAAGTAGCTGCTTGTGTCCGACTCTATAAGGCACATCTGCGGTTTGTTTCATTTCATGTTCTCAGCAATAAATATGGCAGGAACAGAAAACCCCCCAACCTCTTTCTGCTCTAACATTCTGAGAAAGTTTCTTTTACCAATTAGAAATATCCAAACATTATATGAGCTACTATTTTAATAACCAGAGACATACCTGCAAACTAGTGAATGACTTCAACGTTCACTGAAGGCCTTTCTGATATGCAAATATGGAAATAATGTAAACTTATCCATTATTATTAGTCAGGAAAGTGTGTCAAGGAAAAGAAAAGTCCACTGTCTCAAATTAAACATCACTTATTTTTTACTTTCTGATACAACAAGTGCCACATTTAAGAGTTTTTGTTCCATTATGGTCAGGTTTAAATGTTAAATGGGAATGTTAACTCTCCACCAACACACAGTAAATCTAATATTTTAACCATAAAAATAATTCAAGTCACCAGAATTGTTTTAGAGGTTGGTGGGTTTTTTTTTTGTTTTTTTTATAATTATCTTCTTACTCAACTCCAGCAGCACTTTCACAGCTGAAACCAGACGCAGCACTCGACTCAGCAAATCCTCACAGAACACCATGTTCATTTCAGCCCTCCTGTCCCCACGGCTGAATAATGAATGTGAAATCTGTGGCTTTCTGTCATCGTGTGGAGGGTCTGGGTGCGCTGTTACTAGGCTCAGTTGAGAGTTGGGCCGGGGCGTCCTCTGTCAAAGACTTGACGGCTAACTTGGATTACTGGCTCTAGCTGATACCTTCATGTAATGGAGGATTTTCCAATACTCCCCTGGTGCTGAATAAAACATGACGATGCAGGAGGGAAGGCTTCAGTCAAGGTGCTCGGGTGACATGTCCGGCAAAGGGCCACAGTGGGAACACGGGGGGTAATCAGAGTCCAAGAGAGAAATAAACCCCTCTCTTTACACTCCGGTCTAGTCTTTATAGAGTTCACCATGTAACCACCTCCTCCTGTTTGCACGTGCATGCTCTATCATGTTTAACGTGAATGTAATACGCTTATCACTTGCACTGCAAAACTGAAAAGGGGTAAGAAAAATATCTGTTGTGGGCCTCTGTGATACACAGGATGATAACAAGAGCAGCGCTAACCAGAGACGAACACCAGATGTGAAAACAAGAGACTGGAAAGAACAAAAATGTCTCCACAGGAGCAGAAATCTTAGTGCTACTCTAGACCCTCTGGTTCTCCTGCCTGTAACCCAGTCCCCGAGAATGACAGGACCTAATACAAGAACACTGAAATGTTATCCGCTATGTGAAACCTTAATCTCCAGCTCGCCGTTTTGCCTCAGCACTGTTCAAACAGACCACTCCAGCAGATAAAGCTACACTGCAAATATGTCCTAAAATAAAGAGAATTCCAATGCAATTTGAAATGAAAATTGGCTTTCAAGTTAGAAAAAAAAAATTACCTTAGGGAAAAAAATAATGTAAAAACTCATCCTGTGCAGTAAACGTTGTTTAATAGCAATGCTTTATAATACAAAAGATCACACTAAATTGTATCACCCCATTAAGAACATCATCAGGGTCTGAAATTCACTCGAGATCTGTGATTTGTTGTCTTGCCCACTTTTATTTTTTACATAATAAAACCAGGTGAACCCAAGAGGGGTGTTGTTGTTTTTCCACCTAGTGCAAATTTTGAAACTTCAAGGGAAGGTGAGATGAAATATGAACTATGCTTTTGAATTTATCAGTAACTTTGAAAGACAATCAACTCCCATGGTTCACAAGCAGGGCCAATACATGTCAACGCAAATCTGAAAACGGAAAAAAGTGCAGGTGACCAGAACCATCACGCGTCCTGCTGACTTTTAAAGGAAAAGAAGTGCCAACAAACATGTCCAAAACCACATCGCCTTACAAGTCAGGCTCCTTGTTTAAGCCACCTCACAAAGACTCCTTTCACTCATCAATAGTCATGTGACTGTGGGAAAACTGCTGAGTCTTCAGAATAAAGACAGAGCACAAGAGGTCCATAAAGATCTTAAACAAGGTTAAGACACTGTGGGCCTTCTGGAAGTTTGAGTGCCTCTGCTTAATCTCAAACTAGTTTTGTCCCAGTTAGTGAGATAATAGAACGTTTGCCTTTTTGAGTCACTGTAGTATCCAGTTACCAGGAGTCTCTAATTCGAAGCAGCTTTTCTCAGTCAATCTCTGCTTCAATTGATTCTCAATTGCCACAATGGCTCTAAAAAAGTTCTCATGATTATACAGTCTTGAGTATTCTTCACACAAGGCCACATATGTAAATGCACTTATAATTTTGTGCAACCCAAGATCAAATTCATCTTCTAAGATTACCTGACATTAGTGAAAAGTCTTGTACTTATTTAATTTAATATGCAGGTTGACATTATAAAGTCTGTTTTTACCCATGCTGTTCCCCCCCGCCCCCAGAATGTGTGTTTTACATCGTCATTTATAACACTGTTTACCAAGTAAATATTTTGCAGTCAAATTACGGGCTACTCCGTGCACTGTATACCATTGGTGTTGTGACTTTTGTGTTTTAACATGCTTACTGGAATTCAGGAAAATAATGTTTGTTTACACTTTCACTGACCCATAAATGATGGGTTTTCAGATGGAAAGACAGAGACCAATGATGGATTGCAGGTTACTAATCCTAAACTTTTAGGGGAAAAAAAAGCACTACAGTCACATGCCTCTCCTTCCATAAAAAATTATAGATAAAACTAATATTCAAATTTTTTAGTTTTCCACCATTTGACAGTTAATAGTTGGTAATCTTTTGATGAAATTATACAATTGTGCCTCCACTTTCTGTCATGGTCCCTGTGTGTTCACGTATTCATTTCAAGTAAATACTTTTTATTCATTATAAGGGCAAGCTCAAATATTAAACTACTAATCATATTGTATAACCATGCTATAAAAGAGCAGTTAAACATTTTAACAGCAATTATCTACTTTGCAACTAATTATCTACTAAGTTTCACACTGGCATCAGTACCTACAAACTATGCATTTATCAAACTTTTCACAGAGGAAAAAAAAGGGTGAATATAGAGGACAAGAAGACCAGACAAAGAGGGGAGGGGGGGAAAGAGGGTGTGAAAGAGACAATAAAAGGATAGGCTGGAATGAAACATGTCGCCCCCATGTATTTGTGAAACACTGCATTGCAGAGGCAGCCGACTGCTTGTGGCAGGCTCAGATAAGAGCCTTTGAGGCCTTATGTTTGTCACTGATAGAGGCTGGGTACACAACCCCTGTCTAGAAGCAGGGGGACATGGCATACATCTCACTGCTATCTGCTCCTCAAACACCGTCAGGGTTACTGCCTCTGCCACACACCTGCAGTATGCAGCCAAAGCACATTTCACCCAGCTCATATGCCATTCCTTTATTTTTGCCATCATACTGAGTGCTTGGGAAAGGATTTTAAAGTCCAAAGTTCAACACTGACAGAATATGCACTGATAAATAGCTCATAGTTTATGCCACACTTGCTGTCAGATGATGATCAGTGTTTGAAAGGAAATGGCACAAATGTACTTTCATCAAGAGCTGCTGCATCTCCTCACCTCTACTCAGACTCTGGTCCTACATGTATTATCATGGCACTAATGGTGACTGAATCAAACAATAGTCTAGATAGATGTAAAAATGTTGGCTATTTATCCATGGCCACGGTCAAAATAAAAATGATTTCATTGATGGGTGGAAGAAAATAGGCATTACTACAGTGAATCTTAATCACTGTACTCCATACTTCAGTTTTGTGTACTCCTATGCATACAAAAACCAAAAATCCAGAGAAGCACATCTATAATGTAAAATGAACCTTTGTAACCATTTGTTGTGAGACTGAGCCACATGTCAGTGGGCTAAGGGTAATTAATATGCTTGTGTGTGAAATGTTAAATGGCACCTGATAAGAAAATGCAAGAGGGTGGAAGGCTGCTGTCTAATTAATAAGATG
>JAOWBL010000007.1:880369-914992 GCA_028564865.1 Zenarchopterus dispar | reverse complement strand
TTTTTTTTCTTGTAAAGTGTATTGCTCCCATTTCTCCATTACCCATTCGGGTGTCTTGTACACTATGGGTAAAGAAAAAGGGGGGTTTTATTTTACTGCTAAGAGAGGTCTATGTTAAAGTTTCCAGCTGCGTCACGTTCTGGTGCAGTGCAAAGAAGAAAGAAATTGGACAAAGTGTGCCTTTTATTTCGGAAGTCATTAAAAAGCCCTTTGACCGTGTGCGTGTCTAGTTCAAGGTAGAGGTGCCTTTTCACCTTGTTGAAGGGCAGCTGTATTTACTGACGTATGTAAATGAATGTAGGGGAGGTCCTTGGGCAGAAAACACTGAATCAGTTTCACATTGCAGCGCTGGAGTTCCTGCGTGGAAGGAAAAACGAGACGTGGCGAAATCTGGTGAATATCTGCTGCCATTGTGGGATTTATGATTCACTCTGTAGTCTTGGGAAGTGTGTTTTGTTTTCTTCTTTTGTGGATAAATGGGTGATCACGCATTCGCTTTGCAGCCGCCTGGTCCCTCTAACCTCATCCCCTTGTCGGAGTTGTCCCAGTTCATCAGATACTACAGCAGCCCGGCCAGCCCGGTGTTTGATCTCCTCAATTACAACAATAATAACAACCCCTCGTGTCTGTTTCCCCCTGTTGCAGCTCAGCAAACCATGCAGGATGATTTATTGATGGACAAAAACAAAGCCCAGCCTCATTATCAGCAAGACCCGACGCAAGCAGACCCTCCTCCCTCCACCCCGACCCCGTCATCGGAGCCCACTTCTTCTTCATCCGAGTCGGAGAGCCCGTCGACCGGGAGCAACCAAGCGGCTTCAGCGCTGAACAGCTGCGGCGGCAGCGGCAAGGACAAAGCGCCGATGGAGTCGCCGATCCTGCCCGGCTTGAGCTTCCACCAGCAGCCTCAAGAGACAGGCGGACCCCTCTCTTCCCCGTCCTCCTCGTTTGGGAGCACTTGGTCCACGGGGACGGCGAACGCAGTGGAGGATAGCTTTTTCCAAGGAATACCGTCGGTGAACGGGACGATGCTTTTCCAGAACTTCCCCCACCACGTCAACCCGGTCTTCGGGGGTAATTTCTCCCCGCAAATCGGTCTGCCCCCCCAGTCCCAACAGCATCAACAGCAAGCCCAGCAGCCCCAGCAGAGGAGGTCCCCTGTCAGCCCCAGCCAAGGCCCCTTCCCCCAGAGAACCGCTTACCAGACCATCATCAACAACACCAAGGGGTCCTCATCCCCTTCATCGGCTTCATCCTCTGCTTGGAATAACCATCAAAACGCTGCCTGGAGCACAGGCTCCAACCCTTGGAGCGGGCTGCAGGCAGGCAGGGACCCCCGACGAGCGGTGGGCGTCGGAGTGCCGTCACCCCTGAACCCAATCTCCCCGATGAAAAAACCTTATACCAGCAATGTTATAGCCCCCCCTAAATTCCCAAGACCAGGTCCTCTCACCCCCAAGCCCTGGATGGAGGACGGCGCATTCAGGACTGACAACGGCAACAATATACTGCCTTTCCAGGTAAACGGGCAACTGTACTTATAGATATGAAGCTTTGAAGTTTGTTTGAACATGACACTTTGACATATTGTCATCACTGGCCAACTGAGTCCACAATTTAAATGACTTAATAGACAACGTCGAGGGTATATAATTCGCAGTAAAATAAATATATTATAAAAGTCCCGCAGAAGTGGCTTGTGTGACTCAGATGACAGTATTTATTTTAATGAAAGAATATTACAATACTTTTTTGTTAGATAATTGCGTAGAACAATCGAATAAGGGAATACATCTCTGGGGTATGAATGAGTAACTTTATAAATGTTTACGTTTGAAAAGAAGAATTCAGCAATTGATCATTTAAAAGTAGTAACTTAGTTGGATTTATTGAGTAAAACGATTTGTTTTCCTGCCAACTCATACACACCATGATGTTTAAATGACACAAGACGCGTTCACTGGACTCCTGTAAGTTTTCCAATTCACACTACCCAAACGTGGACAATCAGTTCAGGGTTTCTTATTTTTATTTTTTTTAACGTTATATATTATAATAAATTAAAAATATTAAATTAAAAAATCCAAAATTTAAAGAAGGAATACGATGGAAAGTAAATGAGCTTCACAGTTTTTTTCCAGTTTTATAGTTGTTAGGCAGCATTGTTGGCAGTTCAGGGGTGTATTCCTCACAATTGGAGCATTTGTGACAGTACGTGAAGGCAACAGTCACTGACTGATTTGATTGGCTTGTAGTTAAAATAGAGGGCGGGGTTTAAAGTCACAACGGAAAAGAACAACCAGAAGGCAGAAGGTCGAAAATTAATGTAATGTATTTGTCATTTACACGCCACATACACTGGTCTTAAGTTCTTTTTGATTGTTTGTTTTATCAACAGACTCTTCAGAAGCACAGGGCTAAAACAGATTTTTATCTTTATTTATACTCTGAGAAGGCCGTATGACCATGAATGCTAACTTAATTAGCATCAAAACATGCGAAAAGGTCATTAAAGGTGTTGTTTTAACTTTTAAAAGTCACAGGCAACATGCAAATAGGTGTTTTTGACTAATATGCCTTTCAGTTTACTATAAACAATATAGACTGGAACCCACCCCTCCATGAGATGAACCCCAAATGTCACCTTTTCTGGCCCACATGTAAGACTTCATGTCCGAGACCCACAGCCACGTCTTGTTACTGTTTTGGGCTCATTTTAGTTGCCATACTGCTTTGGCTGATATATCAGTGCGAAAAGCTGACAGAAATAAGTTGCAGTGAAAGTCATATAGCCAGTCACGTGCTTGCCCTATGTTTAGCTGTGCTGCCTGATGAAAACATGAAAGTGAGCCAACTGGACTCTCCCTCTGTAAGCCACTGAGTTTAAAAAAAAAAAAAAAAAGAAGAAGAAGAAACTCTTGTTTACCCGATCACAGAGAGATCAGGTCAAAATGTTAACCTGTTACCACAGGGAGGGCTACATGTGCAGACGAAATGCGGGGTGAAATTCCAGCTCTCTTGAGACTTATAGATCTGTGAAGAGAGAGTTTTGTGTATGTGTCATTTGTGTATTGCCCATTTTCCTGCGCCTGAGAGCGCTTCATCTGTGTTCCCTTGGCTTGGATAGCTGGAGCTATCACCAGGAGACAAGGTCAGGGAGCCACATGTCACTGCCGTGTGTTGAAGGCAAATAGACGAGATGACAGTTTTCCACTCCCTTGCGGTCTGTTTCCCCGGATGAAACATTAGGATAAACGTGACCTAGGGTAGTCGGTTGACAGAATTATTCTAGGGTTCATTTTCTGAAAGAAAAACAAATGACTAAGTATTTAACTCACTTATTGTTATATGCCCAGATGTCATTATTGACATTTTTTTTTTTTTTTTTGATATCGCAGATGTAATACAGGTGTGGAACTGACAGGTTCTGGCTTTCATTTACACTGGAGTTGTAATATTTGGTAAAAATACACCTTACGAGCTCAGACATGTATGCACAAAAATCACTCACTAACAATATCTGTCAAAGAAGTCAGTGGTGTCTCATCTATAACCAAAACTGGAGACAAAGTGTCACCAGGATGTAAAGTCAGGGGGTCACATGTCAGCTGATGCTCTACTGGACCAATGAGCAGCGCAGCCGGCGGGACGCACCCATCCCGCAGCATCATGAGGACCGCTGGTGACAGGTGTACTTTCCGTCATTGTTTACATCTCCCTCGGTATTCTTCACATGCCCCAGATGAACCTGCAGGCCTGAGCGCCGCGTCACGTGCGCTCTGATATGTGCTCATACTCGCCCGCTGCCGGCTCAAAGGCCGAGGAATGTGCGGAATTCAACCTAACACGTCGGCGTCGGGCTCACGACGCAAAGTCACACCGGCTTCTCAGAATCTGCTGAACTGAAACGATGCAAATGCCAATTATGGTGCGGTCTTCTGTGATTGGGATCAGATCAGGAAAGAAAAGGAGGTTAGAGACAGGCTGGCGGGTTGCGTCTCACAGTCAAATGCTGTCTGACGTTTATGCAAAACAGCAGGAGTTTAAAAGCATAACCAATGTGATTTACATGAGGAACTTAAGGTGGCTGGCTTTGACTTTATTTTCCATTTAAACTCAGTATTTCAGTGTGTTGCTGCTTGTTTTCCAATCTTGGCTTTTAATCTTGTGTCAGTTGAGTCAGTCCTCAATAAAATAGCAAGATAACCTGAAGTATTTGATAGATTTAAAAAAAAAAAAGATGGTTTCTTATCACAATGAAGAAGAAATATTGGAAGGACACTTAAAGATTAAGTCAAGTTGAAGTTGTCTTATTCCCAGGCAGATTTTTTTTCAAACGGGTATTTAGTCTAAACTGATATGTTCAGTCATTTTTATAAATCTTGATTTCCTCTCATATCTTGTTTTGTGTGTCATGAGGAAAAACGAGCTGCTGTGCAGTCAACAGCAGAGATGAAGTTGAACCTGAATTCGTCACTCTAATAACTTATCTGATGTGTTCAAGAGCAAAGTCCAGCTGCGATAACGAGTGTGGGTTATCTGCCCACGCTCTCTGGCTGCAGTGAGTTCTCCGAGCCCTGCCCTCCGCCGCGCTCATCCACATGTGTCAGAGACGGAGGAAACTAAAAGCTCAGCGGTTTAAGTGTTTTACCGTTTGTACCAAGTGGGCAGATTTTTATCAGTGTGGCGTTGTCGGGTCCAGAATAGGGGGAATAACGCTTTTGAATGCTCAGCCGAACGGGCAACAATAGCCGTGGTGTGCAAACAATGTGGCCCCGGCCCGGATCAGCAGACACAGGACACAGCTGCCAAGGCCGCGGCCCTGCAGCTCCAGTTAGATGAACCTCTCCGGCCTCACCTTTGGCACACATGTCGTACTCACTCACTCACTCACTCACTCACTCACTCACTCACTCACTCACTCACTCACTTATTCATTCATTCATTAGCTGTGGGAGTCCACAATCTGTGAGAGGTTTCAGCAGGAAGGTGTTGGTTTTAGTGCACTGTTGGGGATTAAAGTGGACCAGCTGGCTTGTGAGGCAACATCAAACCTCAGACAGGTTTAACCATAGCTACCAACACAAATAAAAGCTTTGAACTCTCCAGAGCCCCTGCATCAGCGGGAACTGAGCTCCCAACAACATGTAAAGCTTTCCAAACGTCTCTGCGTGATCCTCTGTAACCCTTCTTTGATTATATTTAGTTTAAGACATTTTTGAAGTTTATATTTAACATTTGAGGCCTTTTGTTGGACTTGTTTTATAAATATGGAAGTGCGTGTGCAGAAAAGTATTCATAGAATTAATTTTCTTGAATGTAAACCATTCAGAAATGATGGATAATGCAAACGTGCTGTTACTTATAGCATCATTTATGGGTTTGAGTATGTTTTAAAATAAGAGTCTTAGATCCCTGTTCTCTGTTTACCTGGGACATATTTGGAGATGAGCGGCTGTGGTGCCTACGCGTCACTGTTTTCTGACAGTTTAGATACTAAATCCCTTCATTAACAGATCAAGTTGCCGGTGAACAGAGTGAAAATTTGCAGTGACATTTAAATTCTTTACAGTTGACAGCGCAGACGGCAAACTGCAGCCTCCAGAGTCGTGGCAGTGATGGGAGAAAAACTTCATTAGTCACAAGAAAGCCCAGCGAGCGACTCGTAGCTCATGAAATCATTTCGCCTCTGACGTCTCCTAAAATAACAGTGTTTGTGATTCAGGAATCCGTGTCTCTTTTGTCTCCATCGCCTTTGGAATATGCGAAAAGATTCATATCTCTTTCAATACGGCCGTGTTTACCATCATCCCCAGGGCTTACGCATACTTTCTATTTTTATCCCAAGAATCTAGGCGCAGATCCTTAATTTATACTGGCCCAGTTGGCCAAGAATACAAGCTGTGTTTTTGCAATACTGTGAGCCTGATCTGCCCTTGAGCGAGGCAACCGACCAATCAGAACTGCTACGGCCAGGCTCGGTGAAGAAGATCATGTTTTTGTTGTACTGAAGCTTTTTCATAGCTGGTTTCAGTATATAATTAAAATAGTAAAGAACATTCTGTTCCTTTAGGGTCAGCAGTTAACCATGTTTAGTCTTTACGCAACCTTCAAATCTATAACACTGATGAGGATGATATCAGACATTAGTTTCATACAGTTTGTAGGCAGAAATCCACTGACGTGCATTTGTGGCAACTCTAAACCTTCTCCCTGTTTTGCTGTGTTGCAGGACCGGAATCGGCCCTTTGACGCTTTTAGCTTGCACTCTTTGGAGAATTCCTTAATGGATATGATAAGGACTGACCATGACAAAGGTAAACCACACCCTGCCGGTGGCCCACCAATGACTATCGCTGATATTATATGGAGGAATCATTTTGCAGGTTAGGAATATTCATACGTCCATGCTTACCATATTTAGGCTGTTTTTTTAATTTTATTTTTTGCTTCATGAGCATATGCTACCTTTAATTTTTACGCAGTCTGTTTACAAATTCACTGTGGATCATCTGATGTTTGAATCTGAAATCAGTTATTAACACTGTGAACTTTTACTTCTTGTATAACCTCACCTACTTTCGATTTTGTGTGTGTGTGTCTGTCTGTCTGTGTGTGTGTGTGTGTGTGTGTGTGTTTGTGCGTGTGCACAGTGGGCTAGAAAAGCTATAAGGTGCACTGACATGGCCTTAGGTGTAATTTGCATTTCCCTTATTGTTTGTGTGTTTGTTTTGCTTTCAGAGTCACTGAATCAAGTCACAATGTTATGTAACTTGAATTTTTCTTATTGAGTTAAATTTTTATTCTTTAAAGTTTTACAGTTCATGTGTTTTATCTGTTATGTGCTTTAGCTGTTGCTCTTATTCTACTGTTTTTATCTAAGCTTATTATTCTTTAATATTTTATATTTAAAATGCCATCAACCTTTAGAGACAGATGAAAATGAGGTTGTATGGCCAAATCTGGCGCATTTACATGCTAGATTGAATGACTCGGGCTGTTGAATGTGCATAATACTTTTTTTTTTATAAAATAATTTTGAATAAACAAATAAAAACAAAACATTTGAAGTCATCACGGACTGATCGATAGCCTCGGGACCAGCTCAGGTCAGTAATTCTAAGCTGCTCTCATAGTTTCTCTTGACGGTGAAATGTAGATTAAGAAAAAGAAACGTCATGCCGTCTTATCTCTTGGGGAAGTATGGACAGACTTTTGGAATCGTACGAAGTTGAAGTCTGTGTTCATGGCCTTTTATGGCCATACTGTGTGTGCCTTCTAAGTCAATATTTTTGCAGCTCTGGTCACGTGCTCGTTGTTAAAACTCTTGTCTCCCAGTTGGGGCCTTGTCAGGTGGGGTGTGAGGTTTTATTATGCTCTTCTAGCCACCCGTCTTAACAATGGAAAGACTGTGTGTGTGTGTGTGTGTGTGTGTTGGGGAGGGGGGTTATAATGAGCAGAGCATGTTGTTTTCCCATTCCACTGAGTCTGTTTTTCCAATCCTGTGCTGAGCGTGTATTGTAGCAGCGACGTGATCAACGCAGCCCGCAATCAGCTTCAGTGGAAAGGCGTTGTAACGTCCTGCAGGGCTTCCCTCATGAGTGTTTGTCAAAGCAGAGGAGATATGAGAAAAGTCAGGGAGGGTGGGGCGTGGACAGGGAAGTGCGTTCCTTGCGTGCTTTACCCTGCCGTCGTCATTTGGACGGCGTTGGTGCTGCAGAACCTCCTCCCTGTCAGTGGACCTGTTCATTCTGTTCGTCCAGCTCGTAAGACGCCTTTAGATGCCTTTGAGCCCACGTCACTTGACTTAAACGGTTAAAAAGTGGATCTGGTGCAGCCTGATGAGGACGTATCAGCGCCGTTTAGTTGTGTAAATCTTTGAATGTCAGAAAATATTCTTCATCTTTTATGTATCATTTCTTTCCTGGAGAGATTTCTGGTTTCAAACATTCTGACAACGTAAATTCCAGTCATTTTAAGAAATGTGGAAAAATGATAACTTTTGCTGTTAAGCTGAAGAGATGAGCCCGGGTTCATCGAACACATTAACTCTCGATTTGCTACTTTGTTTTACTTCTTTCTTGAATACAATTAAATTAGGTATGGAAAATAGTTAAGTTTATAATCTGATATTTAGTTTGCTTTCTGATCTATATTACATTATTTATTTAATGAATATCAGCAGTTTAGAATGAACTCTTTGGGACAAGTTGTAAATATGTATCCTGCACTGCTATTAAGGTTACCATAGTAACACAGGGCATATGCAATATAGTGGGTATATATTGTGGCCCAGTGGGTTTGGACAGTTTTCCTCAGCTGATTATTTCCATCATGAGTTGTTAATTCAACATTGATTTCTGATCAAAAGGGTTTATTTTTTTTAAATTTTGGTTCAAGTTCAGATCAGTTCTGATGGGTCAGCTGATAATATTAAGACAAATGGCCAGTGTTGATTTCTAAACCTTTCTGGGTTCCCAAACGGATCAGAAACATCACTGTCAAGTCAGGCTCAGGTGTGTCATTTCAGTGCTTCTTAGTCAGCTGTAGGTTGAAAGTCACAGAGCTTTTTATTTAACCAAAACTATTTCACCAGCTCAGAACCACCAGGCGAAACTAATTGACCCAGTAAGGCCTGGTTTTGCACTCCCAGCTGAATGGTTACCACCTTCGCCCATCCCATCACAGACATTTCTTGCATGCTTCTCATTGTCTCTGGAATATCTGTAATTCCTTGGACATTTTATGAGCTTCTGAGTGTGTTTGTGTTTGTGTGTGTGTGTGTGTGTGTGTGTGTGTGTGTGTGTGTGTGTGTGTGTGTGGGGAAGAAAAGTCTTTTGTTATGATACAAGCAAGAATCAACAGGTCCACAGTGATTTTTATTTTTATTTATTTTTTCCAGCTGCCACCTCTAAACAGACAAACCCCCTTTTGAAGAAAAGTCCTCACGCCTGCTGGGCTCACGTAGTTTCTGAAACGGGTCAGCTGAGATCACATGTGCCGAATAAAAATGCACAAGTCAGAGATTCAGCCCTCGGCCAGGAAAAACACCACTGGTTTGACAACAGCTGCCGCCGCCGCTTCTGTCAGTAGCGTCACACTCAGACACACACGCACATGCAGGAAATGCACGTCCAAATAGTCGCTGACATGCAAATCAACTGCGACATTCCACGCAAGGCCACTCTCACCTCACACACCTCTATCTCAGGCTGTCGCTCAACAGATGTGATGGTGTGTCTGCAGCGTGCAGCCACTCCCCACACACACACACACACACTCAGAGGTTGTCAGTAAGTCACTCGAAATTCCCACAAGAGTAAGTCCCTGTAGTCCTTGTGAAAGCGGCATGTGGATCCCACTCCACCCACCCACACGCACATCGGCCCGGCCGGTCTGACTCACTTCGGTCTTACTCAGACGTCAGTAACGATTTGCATTGTCTCTCTGTGTGTGCCAGAGTGCACATTTCAGAGGAAATGGAATTTGAAAGGTCTCCAAGTTGCTTCCATAGTGATTTCTTTTTTAATTAAGTCATCGTGTAGTTCGTCAGTCAGTTTTGTCTGTCTTGCAGAGATTTGGATGAAAAGATGGAACCAACTTGTGTTTCATGATTAGAAACTGGAGGCAATTGCTGATTGGTTTAGCCTAAAAACTAGACGGAATGACGGGTGGTTAGTTGTAGTTATGTGCTTAAGTCTTGGGTAGATTTCGATGCCACATGTGAAGTTTTCTAGCTGGAGCTTCATAAAGACACGACCGAGTTATCAGTTCATCAGTCAAAATATGTAATCGCTTCGTGTCAGTTAACGGGTCAGTTGATTGGCTTCGTCTTTTGTTTAAGACAATGTTTTTCGTTTTATGGTTTAACAGAGTTTTTTTTTGTGAAAGAGATGAGAGTCACCTCCTCATCTGGCCCATAAGAACACGCAAAGACATTCGCAAACTCATAACACAACGCCATTCCCGTTTAGAGGCAAACATTGATATAAACTTCACTTCAACTTCCCACTCGACTTTGTCACCTGCATCATGATGCCTTCAGCTGTCTGGACAACAGTGTCTCAAATTAAGTCATTTCCTACAAGAGTTTTGTGTTTGAGGGATGGATTTGAAACAAAACATTGATGGGAAGCAAAAGCACTTTCCTACCTAAAGTTTTCTTTACTTTATGACAGCGGCAAGCCCAAAAGAATACAATTTACATGAAACACAGCGAAAGGAGAAAAGGAACAAAATTGAAAAGCAGCATTTCTTTACACCTCCATAAAACTAACGAGTATTTACCCGTTATTACTGGGTAAATACAGAGGCAGTTATTTAATTTGAAAAAAGCAGAAGCAGTCTTGCAGCTGCCGTAGCACCGACCCATCGACTGTAACCATAACGCTGATGTTTCTGAGGATGAAACGAGTCTGACACCTGTGCTCTAGAGGGGTGTCAGGTCCCGGGCCTATGCCTCAGGTAAATTTAAAACTGTCAGTAAAGCGACATATTTGAGTCTTTTTAGAACGACTTCCCAGTTATTGTCCTCGATTTATTTCATGTATTTTGTAAGAAAGCACCAGCTAAGTCTGTCAACAATGGCAGCAGTTGAAATGTTTTGATTGGTATGTTTAAGGCTTGATTTAGTGACTACATCGTTTTATTGGTGCACTTCTTGTTCTAATGATTAATGAGTGGGTGCCCGGCTAAAGCTATATGTTTTTGAGTCTTTTTGAAACTACTTCTCAGTCGTTGCACTTTTTGAGTTCACATTTGTGATTGAAACCACTGTTGATTCTGTACAATCTGAGGCTTAAAGTGCACTTTCTCTTTTCATTCAAAACATTTGAGAAGTTGAACATTTTCCTTGATTTCGGTTGGGCCCCTCCCTTTTGAGCCGGTACAGGCTCCAGCAGACCCCCGTGACCCTGCAGTGGAACAGGGAGGTATAGAAAATGGATGGATGGGTCACAGCTTGTCATTAACGGGTGGTGCTGGCTCCCAGGGCCGGACCAGTTGAGAAGCACTGCTTCAGAGGAGGGTTTTGGAGTAGCTGAGCGAGAGCAAACAGTGACGCTGTTTTGGCTTTTCCACGCTTGTCGAGAGGGCCGGCAGTCAATGGAAAACATGAATTTGAAGCTCTGCACTGGCCAGATGAGTAACTGTCTATTTCAAGAGTGTGATTCTTTAAAGGAAATGAGGGGATGGTGGTGGTGTGTTTTTTTTTTTTTTGTTTGTTTTGTTTTTTTTTATTCTGAAAGCCTTAGTAAAGATAGAGCTCAGATCACTTGTGTTGTCTCTTCATAAGGTAAAGTTGAGCTGTGAAGGACTTCAGGAAGGGCTGAATTGCAGACAAAACATGAGGCTTTGAGGGAAGATGTCACTGCTGTGAAACAGGCCCGTCTGAGTGTTTTTTTTTTTTTTTTTGTTCAGGACAAGAAACTGGTCACATCAGCTAAAGGTTAAAGGTTAGCTATTTGTTTTAGGAAATGTTCCACTGACGAGCCGGTTTTGACCCCTTAAACTTTGCAGGCCATGTGTTCAACAACACACGAGATGATTTCATTGAAAGAGGGGTGTCCCTGTACTTTAATCGGCATGTAATGACTGCGCAGAGATAAGCTGATGTGTTTATTGGCAGTGTTAAAGGTTGGATCCCACCTTGTCTACTATGAACTATGAACAACACCGTTTGAGTGCTGCGTTTTGTTCTGCTGTAAATTTCATGACTTTCATGACTCCTGTCAACTTGTTCAGACAAACCCCCAAAACAAGTCTGGACTTGTTTTTTTTTTTTTTATTTGTTTGTTTGTTTCTTTATTTGGATTGAGAGTGTTTCTTGTGCAGATCTCACAAACTGTGGATGCCGTTGAAAACATTTGTGTTTCTGCCAGGTAGCGCTCCAGGGTTCACCATTTTCTGAAAAGCAGCTATTGAAAGGGCACCTGAGAGTTGTGCAGTTATTACTTCTGTGAATCGTGAAATGGCAGACGGTGTTTGAATTGGAAGATTTAGCAGATTTGGCTCTTTATCATTTGTCGTTTTTATTATTGAGGTGTGTGTTAAGAAAAGACGGCCTGAGGAACTTTGGCCCACTTGTAATCATTTTGCTGAGAGTTGAATTCAGCTCAAGTTGCCACAAAGTGGACGAGGGAGCAAACAGAGGCACACAAAACAGCCCTCATGAAGTTGTTTTTTTCCTTCTGCAGAAATCTCCATTCATCCAAGATCACATGCCCCCCACTAACTATTATCACCTTTTTTTTTTCTCTATTTGTGTAGTGCTCCTAATTGAAGACATCTGTGTAAGCAATAACGTTGTCCTGAGGTGTTTCTCTTTCTTCTTTTCACTGAGGTTATCATTTCCACACTTTGTTGGTGGCATTCCCATTCTTCTCTATTATAACCTCTGTTGCTGTTTAAATATATACCATAATGTGAACCAAACTAGTTACAAGGAGCCATAGGATACTGTTGCCATGGTGATAGGTTACTTCATGTAATTTAGCGAAAGCATAGCTTGAAGAGGAGAATTTTTGTAGTAGCGGTGTTGATCCAGCTGTTACTTCACCAGATGTTGATCTTTAGAGATCCGTGTCCATCTCAGTGCTCATAATAAACGATGTCCTGCCTAAAAGTGGTGCCATGAGGTAAACTGTCCTCGAGAGAAAAGAAAAAAAGAAAAGAAACAGACAACTTAATCAGATATCCGTGTTGCTATTTATAGTTTTCAGCTGGAATGAAGACTGATAAAATGTTATAGACAAAATACAGCCGCTGTTTGTTTTAAACAAGAAAATATAATGAAAAAAACTGTCTATGATAGAGATTGTGTCTTTGGGTGTCTGAAGTGTCAGGAAAATCAAAATCTTAAACAAAACACCCCCCTGATGCGCAGTTTTGGGCAGGCTGAGTCTGAAAATATGTTTTTCAGCGAGTCTGTTAGGTTTTCAAAGTTATGTGACATCACGGACCCCAGTCCTGAGTGTAATTACCCTGCTTCCCCGTGTTTTCCTCCACCCAATTTCACATCCTACTGTATTTGCTGGACCTCTGAAGTGGGTAGTGGAGGGCTGTAACGCTAATGAGAAGTTTGGAGTCGGGTCAAGTGAAAACCAGCTTCTATGAACAGACACATGGTTGAAACTGTGTCAGCTTCATAAAAAAGAGAAAAACATGTCTTTGTTAAACCTTATTTGTTCTGTTTAACTTGATTGCTCTGCTCTAACCTCTCCCATGTTGACATTTGGATCCAGGTGGATCTCGCCGGGCTAATCCTCCCCGTTCTTTATTTGTAAAAAAAAATCACAAGAAAATCGTTGTCCAGTTAGCCGATCGGGTCAGGCAGGCAGGCACAGGGTGGTTTCAGTGCATAAATGAGGAAAGGGGTGGTGGGCCTCCCCCGAGTGGCAGTGCTTCTGTGCGACCACCGTGGAGAGGTTGAGAATAGCTCAGGGTCTCAGCGAGGAAATGTCACCAGAACAGTGGTGGCAGGAGCAAAAACTCTGGGGCCCCACAGGCCCCGCCATTCAGCTCCTGTGGGAAGCAGATGGCACATGCCCAAGGTTATTTAAAGGCCTCAGGAAGGCCACTGCACCCCCGTGTCACCCAACAAGACTAATGGAGGGAGAAAGGGAAGCAGAGGCTTCATGTTTGTGGAAACAGTATGTCAGTACGAGTCTAGAAATGTGGTCCGGTGATGATCTTCGTTTTGAATGCAGTGGGACTGTGAAAGAATAAAAAAAGACTAAATTAAGACTACTGAGCATTCATCACAGCTCTTTTTGGTGTACTTGTAGTTGGAAACTACTTACTCATCTGCAAAAACAGTTCTATTTATAAGCTTAATATTCCATACATCCAGTCAACGTTGTCTTGTTTTAAGGACAAATATTTTTGCCAAGGGGGTAAGAAACATGTTCCTCATCCGGAAGTTTCAAACTAGCAAAATATACTAAAATAGTCTTCTAGTTTTCTTCAAATGAGACTTTTTCTTTTTTTGTTTTTTTTTTGTTTTTTTTTTGCAGTGTAACCAGTGGCGTCAAATGAGTTGCCTAATGCAGCGACCCACAGAGGTGGCCATTACTGTCGTCTCAGGGTTGCAGTGAGAGCACCAGACATGTGCAGAGGTCCAAATGTGGCATCATTTTATTGTAAACCAACCAGAGTTGTGCTAGATACAGCTGCTAAGATCTGTCTTCAAGTGCATTCTCTTGTGTTTTTGTAGCAAACATCATCATTTTGCCACCTGAGGAGAATAACAAAAAACATATTAATAAAACAAATGATATATTAGTTAGACCACAGCAGAATTGATTTTTACCTTCCAAGAATACCCCAGCTGTAAGCATTCTTCCGTAGCTTTCCATTAAAACAATACTACGAAAAAAAACCCCCACAAATGGCTTCTGCATGTCTTGTTCCCTTCTCTTGGTTTTATTCACATGCATTGAAGACATAATTTTGCAAAGTGTAAATGTTTTTTAAGAAGGATATTGACGTTTCCCATATTTTCCTTCTGCACTTTGAATCCACCAGTCACTCGGGCATCTGTCCGTCTGTCTCTCATATATGAGTGAAGGACAATGGCTCATGTAGGTTCTCATCAGCCGCCGGCGAGTGACGGGACACAGCCTCTGACTAACTGTGTGGAGCTTCTTCTGACTCCTAAGCAGCCCTAATGTTGTCCTTTTTTTTTTTTTTTTCACTGTGCCATGCAGTACTGGGTTAAAGTACAGAACCTGCTGTGAAGTTGAAAGGGATTTTTTTTGAAAGATGCTTCAGCCACACTGAAATTTGAGCTGAAACCTTCTAACCTGGTTGGGAAACTAACAAACAGACCACCCACGCGTTTACCAATACTCTGCCCTGCTCATCCCACGAGGCTGTTGAACTTGGATGACGGCCTGTCTTGACTATTGGATGGAGGGGTGGTGAGATGGAGGATGGCTCGAGAACTTTCTGGAGAGTTGGATAACAGTCCTCAGTGTCCAGAGCAAAACGTGATTCTTTAAGACTGATGGATCAGTTTAAAAATGTTTATATTTTGATGGTCAGCAGATGGGGGAAAAAAAAAAGAAGTGATGTGCAAAATGTCATGAACATCTGTGTGTTTTTGAGAAAGCATCCACGCATGTACTGGTCACACTCTATTTGGCCTCAATCCCTGATGTCGCCTGGACTCTCACTGGCTGGGAGGAGTGTGGAAATCCACATCTGTGATCTGCGGGGTGGCTGCCCCCCTCGGCCTCCCTGCGGCCCTTCTCTCTGGTTTTCAACCAGCTCCTCTTTTTTTTTTTTTTTTTTTCCTATTTCCAGTCTTGTTTGTGAGCCAGAAAGAAACCTCACTATCTGCCTTCTGTGACCAAGTTATCAGATTTGCTCATGCAGCACCTGGCTTGCGCCACGGTACCTTGCAACATGTCCATGCCACACACGGGGCAGTAAATGCTAAACTGAGGGAGTACTAAGATATGAGCTGCAAAGAGAACTAACCAAATATTGGTGTTTGATGCATATATGTTTTATCTAGCGCTGAGCTTCCTGTTTCTGCAAAGCATATTGTTTCCTGTATGAGCAGGAGATCAGAGATAACCAGGAACTCTTCCGTTTAGGCGTCCCACACCATGTCCTTTCCACGAGAGACTAGACAGATAAACCCGTGTAGTGTCCCAGTCATCACAGCCTCTCTGTTGAACTTCCAGGCTCATAGTTCATATGTGTATGAAATATGTGTTTTTCCAAGTTTCTTGTCCATGTTTGTCTTTCTTGTCGTTGTATGGTGTTCTCTGAATTTACTGTTTGTTCATGTTCTTCACAGTTGGCACTTTCCCACAGCAGAATTAAAATGTGTAATGTTTCCACTCTTGTAACCTTACTATTTTTTTTTCTCCCCCAGGACGGATGGCGCTCAACTTCCATCATCCTGCAGCAGACCATATAATGCCATTAAATAGTAAGTCACAGCCTTTACTGGACAAACGTACCATTTTCACTTCAGTTTAACAGATGTGTGCTGCTTCCGTCTTCCACGTTCGAAACGTAATCAGAAGTGGGAGGCACTGCGTGATTTATGTGTCCCCACCTCCAAGTGGATCAACGCTGTCAACGTAGGACCGACCGCAGGGAGCACGCTCGGCTCGTGAACAGCACTTCTAAAAATACCGCAGTAAGATCAGAGTCGACCGTTGGTCAGGCAGATGACCAGCGGAGGCAGCGGATGAGCAGAGAGGGAGACCAGGTCTTCATCCCATCTGCTGCTACATGGATGCCACAGAATTTTCCAGGCTCCTTGTTGATCTTTGGATAGAATCAAGTGTCTGATTTCCTTTTACACGTCCCTACTATGGTTACTTCTGTGATGGCTTATCATGTTTTTTTTGTTTTTTTTTGTTTTTTTCAAGTCCAATTATCAACAAATTATTAAGGATGCTTTTTGTCATAGTGATCAAACAATATCAGGGAAGCCCAAGTTTCCTCTTTGGATATAAACAGAGGGGCTGCAGCGCGTTCGGATGTGCAAAGTTTGATTTTATCTGTGATGAAAAGAAAAGTCTCTGTGCTGCTGTTCTGCCATCACATTTCGACAATATTGGTGCTCCTTCCTCATTTTGTTCTTTTCTCTGTCTGTATCCTCAGAGATCACGTCTCAGATTGATGTTAAACTGTTGTGTCATGGGATTACGTGGAGGCAAACGCAGATCTGTCTAGATGTTTAGATTCCGTCAGAGCCGGCTCTCTACGCTCTCGTCTGTGATGTGGGTAGACGAGTTTTCGCAGCGCTTCGACTTCATTTTTCTCTCATTAGCTTTGAGGCGCCACGCTGTGACAGTCTGTAAGGGGTCTGGTGTCTGCGGATGGTGGTGGCAATTCAAGTGAAGAAGAAAGCAGGAGGAGTGGGCGAAGGTCCTCCTTTCAGATTTATTGGTGATGTTCACTTGACAGCGCCTTCGAATTGTCTTCGAGGCTTTCAAGCTGAGCAGAGCAGGAGAGACCTCAAGCTTGCATCCACAGGAATCACTCTTTTAACTCTCAAGCGTTTTCCCTCTCCCAGACAACACACATTGAATTTTGTGCTTACTCTTAACCCCTCACTTTTCTCCTCCCCCATTTCTCTCGTGGCTTGTGTTCTTTCTCTCATGGCATCCGATGGTTTCCCAGCTCAACGTTCTCTTCATTTTGCCCTGGTTGCTAGGTGACTTTGTTTTTGCCGAGGCCAGACAGTGAGGGGGCAAAGCTGTAGAGAAACTGCCCCGTTTTTTTTTTTTTTTTTCCCTCGGCCTGGAAGGCCAGATCTCTTTTAGTGAAAACATAGCCAGGGAGAGGAGGCTCAGAGACAATATATTCACTGAGAGAAGCCAGAGGGGCAGGTCTTATAATGGAGACCTCACAATGCAGCGGGCCATGTTGGGTTTTTTTTTTTTAAGGCAACGAGTCTGCTGTGACTGATGCGTTTAGGTGTGTGTGTGTGCAGGGGTCTGTTCAGTACTGAGTTACCTCTCCTGCTGTTTGTTGGCATTTTCACTGTCTTACACAGCATTTTACCTCCTTCGTGGTTTCATTTTGTGGCACCATGGAGTTCAAACTAAAACTGTCTCTGAAAGCATTTTAGACATCGGGGAAACACTCAAACACAACAAGAGTTGTTGGTTTTTTTTCTCCCCCTCCATAAGACCTGAATGTCATAAAGCGTAAAAGTTCATTTTTACCTTTAAAAACAGAAAAAAAGAAGGGTAACTGTGCTCTCCGCAGTAGCTTTTTCCAGGACATTTGAATGCGTGTCTTGGTTTCTCTCGGCTGTTTCTTACTCTGGAATTTACGATGGTGAAGATAATTACTAACAAGCCTTTTGTTTGTTTTGTTAGTCAGAGGTTAGACCACTTTTCTTTAGCACTGATTTCCACTTAACCTTTCCTAGTTCAGTGCTTCTTATTTTACTGCACACCCTGTGGTGCTTTTTTTTTTTAAATTCCACAGTCAGTCACTGATGGACAGTTTGGGGACACTGTGGGGGTTCAGAGTCTTTCTCAGGAGTGAGATTTGGTGATCAAACCACTGACCTTCCATGTGAAGGTCAACCTGCTCTCCCCACTGATCCACAGCAGCTCCCACAATGCTCCTCTCTTCCTTCCTAATGAAAATGACATACCCGTATCCAAGCAACTCAAACGTTTTCTCATCCAAACCCAGAACTGATGATCAGAAGTTTTCCCTCATAGCTTGTTTTGGTGATGCAGTCCTCATTGGTGGAGACCTGTCTCGCATTCCTCAGGAGGACTTCAGTGATCCATAAACAATTCTTCCAGAAGAAAATATCAGCCAGTGTGTCAACTTTTCCTGCAAGATAACGACAGAAGCAAACAGCCAAAGTGGTGAGGTGATGGTTAGTAGGAAAAAAAAAGATAACTCTTTAGTGTGACCCATCCCTAAAGTCTATCCTGTGGAGGAATTTAAACACCATAATGATGGTGCTGATGAGTGATCCTGAGCGTTTCAAAGACCTGGAGATCCCCGCAGAAAAGGGGAGATCCAAAAATCTCAAGAGAGATGTACAAGAAGTGAAAGAATTTATAATAATAATGTCATGAAGAAGACTCTTGTGACGTGTTTATCCAGACTATGCTGGTTAAATAGATAAACAGTTGTTAGATATAGATAATATTGGTCCTAGTGGCTTTATTCACAGGAAATAGTTTTTTTTCCCCTTTTTGTAGTGGAGAAAAAGTTTTGTGGTATTGGTTGAAAAAGAAAATAGTAGATTTTCAAGTTAAAGACTAATTTGGAGTTGTAGTTCATGTCTTGTGTATGTCTTTCAGCTTCATTCAGGGGGATTAAGTAAGCTCTGATGAAAACAACGATGCAGATCATTTTTAAAAACAGTATTTTAGAGTGTTTGTGGTTCTTCTGTGTTGCTACAGATTTAGATCTGCTCCTCTCCCGCCTGCATGCCCCCTCTCAGACCCACGACCTCGTCCCAACACTCCTCCTCATCCTCTGGGAAGTTTCCACTCTCACCTGGCCTGCCCTACCTGACCCCCGAGCAACTTTAATATTTCACCAGGGCCGCGATAATGACTAACCTCTTCTACCTCTGGCCCTGCGTGCACTCTTCTTTATGGCCTCATTTGTGAATATTCACCGAAGATTAGGAGGAACTCGCTCCACTGCGGGTTCATTAAACTGAGATTACAATCTGCAGCTGTTTGTTGTTGCATTATGCTGCTAAGCGTCTCCGCCGTTTTTGTGGCTCAGCCTCACCCATCGCCCCCTCCCCCTGCCACGCAGCATCCGCATGCCTGCGTTGCCGTGGCAGGTGCAGCAGGTTGCCCGTGGGGCTGCTGCCAGATTCCATCCTTCACTCGTCCCGTTGCTGAAGTTCTGGTGGGGCCATCTGTGGTTTCACTGTTGCCTTGGAGATGTTTGTTTCAACAAAACCTCTGTATCTCTTTCCTATCCTTGTCCCTCGCCCAACCCTCTGTCTCCTAATGTGTCCCCACCCCCCCACCCTCAACCCCTCACTCTCGTCCCCCCCCTTCCCCTCATTGCGCTGACGAGCAGCCCGGAGCTATGGCCGCAGAAGAGGTAACGTGTGGCATTTTCTCTGGTGTTCTGCTTGCCATGCCGGCCGGGTCTCGCAGAGGCTGACAGGGAGGGTGGGGGAGGCGGGGTCTTACTGTGGCGTCATTCTCTGCTTTTCATCTGTGCAGTGATTGATTGAAATCATATTAATTTTGACATACCTTTTTTCCATCTTGTGCTGTTAATCAGGAAGGGAGAAGGGTCCATAAATCTCTCCAAACAAATCTTGCATTTGCTTGATGGTGAGAGGAGGGAAAAGATAACAGTTTGCTATTCTCACTACACCGTTAAAATAAACACATTATGACTTGTATGATGCTCAACATGAATGCGCTTGCTGCCACCAAATCAAAAGCTGCACCCTGTTTACCCCGTAGTGCTTGATTGTTGTAATTCCATAATGGATTTGAAGGGTTTCCTGACAGATTAAAGTGACTCAGAAGTAATTCATCATCTTGAGGGCAAAGACGGGTGCTCCCAGCACGGCTCATCTCTGATTTGATGTGCTTTTTAACTAATCCTGTCTAATTTCTTCAGCAACGAGGGAAGCTGCAGAAAAGGAAAGCTTAACACTTTTGAAGTCACTGCAGTTCTGGGCCTCGGGGATTAAACAGACATGTGAGGAAGAAAAAAAAATAAACCTACACCGTCTTTCAGTTTGGAAGTACAAGGACATAACGTTTGAAATCTAATCTGGTCCTTCAATTATGGAAATACAACCCCAGATAACAAAAATGATAAATCATGACATAGTACATGGTGTCGTCATTAACTAGCACTTAACCGAAGCAGCTGTGTTGTTGATGGTGTCCTGATTCTTTCTCACATGACTGTCTGTCACAGATGTGCAGTTTAAATGCAATAAAACAGCTTTTTAGATGCTTTCATGAACATCAGAGACACGATTTTACTGTATGGAAACATTAATGCTTTAAAAAAAAAACCAAATGCACCAAATAAAAAGCTCTTTTTTTTTTTTTTTTTTAAGCTTTTAGTTGGCCAGTGAATGCTTGCAACACTTGTGTTCTGTATATAAACTGGTGTTTTCATGATGATTTAGGATTACTAATCACCATTACGTTCTGACACCAAAACAGTTTTGTGATTATATTTTAATCTGCCAATTTGCCAAAAGTACCGGAGCTACCATGACATACAGGAAATGATGTATGTCGACATTATTGGGTTATTTATTTTTTACGTTTCTTCCACATCCGTGGTTCAGAGAATGAGATTGTCAGTTGGTACTGCAGAAAAACGCTCAACCAAATGAAATGTTTTTGAGAGTGAGTTATGCATGAATTTCAGGCATAAATCCTCTCATGATGGCGTTTCTAGAACAACCACATCACATAAGAATCCGGTTAAATATGTTAAATGTGTAATCTCTCATACATCCGACCTGCTGCTTCCAGAAGTGATGAATTCACTCTCGTCTCTCCCTCCCTTCTTACTTCACGCTCTCGTACTTCCCTACCTTCTCCCGTTATCCCCGTCTGCCCTCCTGGTTTCCTTTCCTCTTCCTCTCATCCCAGGCCGTTCCTGCCTTTTCCCCTTTGAAGATGGCTTCCTCGACGATGGCCACGGCGACCCTTCCTTGACTCCAGGCCTGAACTCGCCGACCCGCTGTCAGAACGGAGAGAGGATGGAGCGCTACTCCAGGAAAGTTTTTGTGGGAGGTCTCCCCCCTGACATAGATGAAGGTAAATCAGGGATTGTTTTACTTTTTTGTACAGGGGGGTCAGGTCACTCAGCTCCAGGTTTTTTTTTTTTTGGTTTTTTTTTTGAACAGGCACCAGTCTGAAAAAGGTTTATTCTGAAGCATGTAAACCGGAAGCTTCAGGGCATTTTAACCCACCTTGTTTAGGAAATTAAACTTACTCTTTAGCCACTATAAACTTCTCTTTTTACATGTAAACAGTGAAAAACACATTTTTGTTAGAACTTTTGTCACAACTTTTTCTCTCTTGTTAAAGTACATAAAGTAGTCCGGTACCATCACAAGAAATGGCTCAGAAGTTCTGCTTAAAGGACATCTCAGTCATCATTTCTATCAGCAATCTTAACATATCAAACTTCTCTAAAACTTCTGAAAAATGCGGCGTTGGACTCCGGACCAAATCGAGAAACTTGTGAACACCTCATGAACTCCGGCTGGATTAGAAAATGTCATTTTCTAATCCAGCCGGAGCCAGAGAGCCATCAGACAAGGATGTTTGCTCTCTTGTGTGTTTGCACAGATGAACAGGTGCGTGCACTGCTGAAGGGATGCAGAGTACGTGCCCTTAGCAGAGTGAAAAATTCATGAGTTTCCACATCACGAGTCAGCCCACTGCAGATCAGATGTGCACGGCGCTGCGTTCCTGTTTAATGCAGCGGCTAGTCCTGCAGAAGGAACGGGGGAAAAAATAGAAAGCGCGGCTGTCTGAGCAGCGAGCGCCGCTTTGCATCGAATCTTTCCATATTACATGAACGACCGTGAGTGGGCTGCACTGGGTGGAAAAAATAACTGACATTTTGTTGTTTCTTGACTCTTCTTTTCGTAGATGAGATCACCAACAGCTTCCGCCGCTACGGGCACCTGGTGGTGGACTGGCCCCATAAAGCCGAGAGCAAGTCCTACTTCCCACCTAAAGGTAACAGCAGGCTCTCGGAGAGTAATCCGTATTTTGCCATCTGTCTTCAGACTCTTGCACCAACAAACATCACCTTGGGTGTGTCTTGGACTTGGAGTTTTATTAAGAGTCACGTTACCAAGAATTCAAAGCTCAAGCTGGGAATCCTTGAAAGTGTGTGTTTATGAGAGCAGCCCCCCCCCCGAAGTCATCCCACTGAAGACAGGGTTCACAGTGATTTTATCTGTTTGCTTTAAATGAACACCTGAAGAGTTTGGAGCTTTGTCTCTTCTGCTTCAACTCCTTGGGTAGGATTTTTGTGCAGGTGACTTCCCTCCTCGAACCCTCTGCATCCCTCCCTTTGGCCCGAGAGCTTACAGAGTGTCATATTAGGGAAGCTATTAAAGTCGCTCTGGAAATAACTGACATTCCATATGCAGATGGTAATACACTGGATCTGGAAGACTTGCAAAAATCTGACAGTTTCCTCCTTGCTCTCATTTTTCACCCCCCCTCCTTTCCTTGTTATTGTTGTTGTTATTATTTTAAAGGCTTTGGAGGATTATTTTTAAAAGGCTTGGCTCTACTAATATCCAAAACCAGGAGGAAAAATGCGGCCTCCTTTTAGGGGAATGAATGAGCTTATGGCGGTTGGAGGACACGGCGTGAGGGGAGGAGACGTGTGGTCTGTGTAGTGTTCATCTCTCACTATAATTTAGAAGGCCTGCCCTAAACTCCAAGGGAAACTGCTGAAATATCTTGTTTATATCACACCCTTCTCAGTTCTCAGGGCTAATAGCTTCAGGGTTGAAAGCAAGTCCTCACGTGTGTGTGTGTGTGTGTGTGTTTATGTCTCACTGCTGTGTGGACTGTGAAATGAGTAATTTACAAATGTGGGATTCGCATCAAGAGGTCATTAACCTTTCCTCCTGTTAAACTTGACTGAATGGAAGATAGCTGTCACTTTCCGTTGTGCTTCAATTTCAGCTGCGCGCGCGCGTGTGTGCGCGTGCAGTTATGAAAGTGTTTTGGTGTAGGGATGACTCATTTTGTGGCTCAGTTAGACTTCAGGGCCACGGTAACGCTGTTTTGGGTGGATGGAGAGGACTGTAGCCACAGAGAGAGGACCTTCGAAGCTTTTTTCTAATATTGTCTTCACATGATTTTTAAAAATTTTTTCTTAAATTTATTTATTTATTTTGTGCCAGTTTGGGTTGCTATGAGACAGATTTGAAAGAAGAGTGCACACTAGTCGATCACAGCGTTGCAGCCACTGGCAGATGAACTGAATGACACAGATTCTCCTGCGGCGCTGCAGCGTAATGCTGGGAAACATGGAGGTTTCTTTGACGCGTACCGCACACCTAAACACTGCAGCACACCTCCTCCATGGCAACGGTCACATGGAAACAGTCGTCAATAGCAGCGGCCTTCTACAGCAGGACAATGAAGTCCATCGTGGAGGCTCCAGCACACAACCCGGAGGACTGAAAAGTTTCACTGCCAACATGCAGGAGGAGTTAGGGAAGCTTTCAGTCCTACAAACATCGAATTAAACATAGACTTTGTGATTTACGCTGAATTCAGCCTAATATAAAGAATTACCAGGAAGACAACCAATCCACGTACCATATATTTGCGTGTCATAAAACGATCAGTAAATCCGTTTACTCCACATAACAGGATTTAGTCCTGCGTTTCCTTTTATTTGTTTTTTGTTTTCCTGTGGTGGACACATTTGACCAGTAAGTGATGAGAATATTGTTGTGTGGTTTAAAGTAATTTGTTTATGTAGCTATGTTTGTGTGAAAAGAAAGCCAACCAGAGCCTGTTTATGGAGAGCTGGAGCACTTCCGACTGCTGCCAGTGTTGTGGGGAACAAAAAAAAAAGAACCAGTTCACCAAAGGACAGAGATGGTAGTCAGTGAATGGGAGTGAATCGGGCTTAAATGGCAGGATGGAGGGAAGTAAAAAGCCTCAGTGTTCCTGATTATGTGTCAGAACTGACATTAAGATGTCCGTATGTTCAGTCGCTCTTTTTCCAGGACCGACTCTCCCCGCTGAAGACCAGCCGATTGTACACTCCTTTAATCAAATCCTATGTGGGAACTTTTTTTTTTAATCTCATAGGTTACTTTTCCTATTTTATGATCTGTAACTGTGTTCAAGTTGTCTCATCAGTCCTGTTTACAGTCAATAGCAAACAGATGTTGACAAAGAAAAGAGTTACCTTTCTAAAGATGCACATTTCTCTCAGACTTTGTCAGAAAGTGAAACAGAACTAGACGGAAGTTCGGTTCTGATGTTTCTGTTACAGCCAATGAGTGGGGCTGATGATATCACTCCTTTTAAAAAGAAAAATGAATACCTTTCCTATTGTTTACACACTGTCATCCCCTGTTTGTTTGTTTGTTTGTTTTTTATTGGCTTGAAATGCTGGGGCTATTTCTGTCTGTGACTGGGCATAAAAGGAGGAGGAGGGGGGGAGGCGGGCTGTCTGCTAGGTGCTGGAACTGCTGTAAATCCTAATGCTTATGTCATACTGCAGCAGCCTGGCCATCTAACACTTACAACCGAGGTGTCTTCTGACTAATGCCAGTCAAGATGGACATTTTTATAACATCACAAGACGTATGCAAGAGAGAAATATGACATTCTTTCTGAACTGTCGCGTTGGCAGCAGAGGAACGCTGCAGTGGCAGCAGTTGTGATCTTACATCTTACTCCATTTGTTGTATCTGTTCACCCTTGTGTAGGGATTATACCGACTCAGTGACTTACTGAAATGGAGGTGATTAGCAACATTTAATTTCTCACGTGGTCGCAAACCTCAGAGACTGTATTTGTATACAGATGTCATTCTTACATGGGATGTGTACTTCTGCATATTTACAGACAATACTGTCTTCAAACTTAAAGTTTCTTTGAGAGAAGGAGGTGTCTTCCTGGTCACCAGAGGGGGTGAATGGCTGTCCTCGTTGATGGAGACCCAGTCTGCAGACACGTGTTTTCGAGTGTTAAATGATGACCCTGAAGTCAAATTTAACCATTAAAACCACAGAAATGTCCGGTATGACTCTGCTCAGCCAGTTTATCGCAGTTATGGAGCGATGAGATGAGGAGAAGGCTTTCATGTTAGAGCTGTTGAAAGATTTTTTTATTTTTTTTAACTTTTTCATGACTGATCCTTAATGGGTTCAGGATAAGTTGCAGGGGGGGAACATTCACTTATGCATATCTGTCTTAATGACCTGGAACAGCGTTTTCATTGGCTTGAAGTCTGGACTTTGACTCGGCCATTCCAAGACCTTGAGTCTTAGTTTTTAAACTTTCTAATGTAGATTTGGTGGTGTGATTTGGATCTTTGTACCATTACATATCCATTTCCAACAAATCCGTAGCTGACAGACAGGTGTCAGATGTTGTAGTAGCAAAACAACCCCAAATCATCATCCCCCCTCCTCTTTGCTTGACAGTGGATATGAGTTGTTTCTGCTGAAATGTTGTTTAGTTTCCAACAAATGTGGCGCCGGGTGTCGAGCCCAGATAACTCCACTTTAGTCTCATCTGTCCAGAGGATATTGTTCCATGTCTTGTGATTTGTTCAGATGCAGTTTTGTGAATCTTATTTGTGTTTTTACTTTTTTTTTTTCCTTTAGCGAGAAGATGTTTTCTCCCAGCATCTATTACAGTTTAATCACACTTGTTTAGTCTTTCTGTTCTTTTAGTTGTGCTTTCATGGAGTTGAACATTTACCATTGTCAGTGAACCTTGTAATGTCTAACATGCAAGTCTTTGGTTTTTAATATTTACACAGTCAGCTTATGGAGTAAATTTGCAGAGATGTCTAGTGTCAGCAGGATTTGCATCTGTCTTGACTGCTTTCTGTGTGTGAATAATCTTTCTCACCGTAGATCATTTAACTCCAGATTGTTCTCCAAGACCTTTCCTGGTCTTGGAGAAGCACATCTCTAAGACTGTTGCTTATGTCTTTCCCTCTTGGCAGTATGTTCAGATACACCTGAAAGCTCCAGACCAAAACAAAAAACTGCCAAAACATCTGCTTCTATAGAGGCCTGCACACCCGCTAATGATCAGTTCATCAAAGTCTGATGTCAGAATCAAAATCAGCTTTATTTGCCAGGTTTGTGCAAACAAATGAGGAATTTGATTTGGCAGACTTTGTCTGTTATGTTCAGCAAAATAAATAAGCGAATAAAAACATGATACTAATAAGCAACTGGTTGCAACTGAACATTTAAAATCCCATGAAACTAGAAAGGGTGTACTCAATATTGAGCACTTGAGGTTTCTTTGTTTCTTTTCTTTTGGTTTAATTTTGTTACATGAGCAGTGGCAATAATGATGGTAATGATGTCAATAATAATAGTAAAAATAATAAGCATCGGAGAACGTTGCAATGCTCTGACTCAACAGTGTAACATTGGTGTGTTTACTTTTAGTCATAACTTAAAAAAAAAATTAAATCAGCCGCGACATTAGCTAATAGCATTTAGCATAATGTTGTCGTTTTACAGGATTCTAACTATTTTGACCTTATTTTTTCTCACATTTAAAGACCAAAAATGTAAATAAATAACTAGATAAAAATAAGAAGTTTTTTTGACATCTGCCTTTTGTCTGTGCATTATAAAATGAAGCAAACGCGCAAACCCAAAAGATGGTTGGGATTATTTTATCTTAGATTGTTTCCCATTCAGAAGGATCAGGTACAACGTTAACCCTCTAATGTGGAGTTAGGATGGTGATGTTAATTCTAGACGGATGAAGACTGGATCATTTCTCAGGTTTCAGGCTGTTGTGTTGAACTTGGTGGTTATCTAGTGAAGCAGTTACAGATCAGAGTTTCAGTCCCCGTGAGTCCTCGAGGTGCTCCGTTACAGAGGAGATTCAGTCCTGTACAAGATCACCAGATGTTCTGTTCAACCTCCCTTATTTATCTGTGAACGGCGCTGTTCTTTAGGGTGGGGGACGCCGCCGGTGCATGTTGTCCCCTCGTACGCTGGGAGCGCAGCAGAAAGGCTCTATAAATCTCAGGCACGAGCCACTGCAGATGTGCACTCTCCTCCCGTAGCATAAGCCTCTGCACTGCGCAAGGCTGATGGAAAAAGGAACAGATCCTCAGCATTGTTGAGACTGAACATCAGAGCATCCGGGCGGCAAAGAGAGAGAGAGAGAGAGGCTGCAGGCACTGATGCATACGAGGAAAAAGATACTACTAGACGATGTATTTTGTCTCTGACTTGACTTTTTCTTTTGTGTTTTATTTGTGGAATTTTCCTTTTTGTTTTTACTTCTCACTTAAGTCTTGCTGTGATGTCGTCGTTGGACTTTTTTTTTCCGTTTGTACGCCCCTTTGCTTCTTTTCTGCCACTTTCCCTTCAGGTTGAGGTTAAGTTTTGTAGCCTTTCATACTCCTTCACCTCCACCAGCACCACCCATCTATTTCTGAGTTTTCACTTTGTAAGGCAGTCATTCATGCTGCCTCTCTCCACTCTTCCTACCTTTCCTCACTTTTTTTTTAGCTCTCTTTTTCCATCTGCTTAACCCCCACCCACCCCTCCATCCGTCCTCTGTATCTCTCTCCTGCCCTGGGTCACAGAACATGTTGTTCCCTCCTTCAGACTCGTAGCTGCTGGCAAGCACTACCTTTTCGTGGCTTCCCCCCAGCCCCCTTTATGTGCACATTTTCTTTTTTTTTCTTTTTTTTCCCCCAACCATTTGGGGGTGGAGGTGTTGTCAACGCTGAACCACGTGATTTTCTTCTGGGGACAAACCCTCTTTATGCAGACCTACAACACAGAGACAGGGATCTTATGTCAGGGGATGACGAGGCACCTGGAGGGGGATGATGGCACACAAAATCCTCTTTATGTCGGGTCTAATTGCGTATTTCCGGTGAGCTGTCCTGAAAGGTGCTGGTTCTATAATAGCCTATTAAAAAAAAAAAAAAAAAAGTAATGGAGATTAGTTGAAGCAGCTGATTGCAACTATTGAGGATATTTTAGTTTTGCCCTGAATGGCACAGCTTGTTGTCAGAGACAGCATTATAGCCCCACTGAGCTTATTAGTCTGCACATAACAACTGCTAAATTTATCTAATTAGTAAGGGCCTCTGCGGTTACTTTCCAAAATAATAGATCCATTCAAAGAGATGATTTTATTTCATCATCAAGGTCATTACTTTTTAATGGCTAAGCTTCATGCGGTGGGCGGTTATCTGCAGGATTTTCCGTACATATAAACGGAAATGTCAGCATCCCCGCTGCTGTCACGGGAGACGAGTCGGATTCAGGACGCGTCACAAACAGACAAAAGACAAATCTCACAGAGCAGCTTTCAACCCTCCTGAGGCATTATGCGCCTGCTTACACACCTGCTTCTTTTTTTTTTATTATTATCCCCACTCCACCTTCAAGGCTCATTGCTTTTTCCCCTCTTGCATCACTGTTATTTCCGTCCTCCCTCCCATCCCGTGCCTTGATCCACGCACAGACGTATCCACAACCCCGACGACTGGCTCTGCTGAGTGAAGTCCTTATGTCGTCTTTCTCTGTTGCACTCGCCTCAGCTGCACCAGAACCACCCGGAAACATAGAGCGAGACATGACAGCAGCACATCCGTCTTCGTCTTTTTACTCGGGCTTTTGTGCGCAGAGCTACTTTTTACGTGCATTTGTGAGCGAGTGATACAGTTTCTAAATCCGTGTCCTCAGGAGACACATAAGGAGACAAATATAGACAGGATTCACTTGCTGTGTGTGTGTGTGTGTGTGTGTGTGTGTGTGTGTGTGTGTGTGTGTTTGCGTGGGTAGCTGCCCAACCTGCTTGCTCCCGTCAGACAGTACTTCATATTCCCCTGACACATGGGTGCCACAGGTGATCCTAGGTTAACATGGTTGAACAATTCAGAGAGACTTTGAATCACTACTGATTATATTTTTGCCCTTTTTACCCTCTTCTGGCCAGTTAGTGGTTTGTTTTTTTTTTTGGTCAAAAAGTGGATAGGGACTATTGGCTCTTGTATTTTTTCTGTGGCGTTCAGCCCATAAATCTGATCCCTTCTGGTCTCCGATCCCTTCAGGGTCATGTGATGGATATTGGGATGGATATTACGGATTCAATCGGTTTTCTGTCATTCTTGAAATGGCTTAATAGCTCTGACCTTGTATAAAGCCTCTGCTGTCAATGCTAAATAATTCAGCAGTACGGAGGGAACTGTCTGAATTACCCTTTCTTTCTCCTTCGCAAGGACATCACCAAACTCTGTCTGTGTTGGGCTGATTAATTTTGCATGGTTCCTTCAGTCCTCGTCCAAAGAGAGAAGAAGGTGTTTGAGGCCTTCTGCCTGCACTTGGGGAGTTAGGCGAGGCAAATAAGGACAGAAATTAAAAAAAAAAAACATGTCACGCGGTCATATGCCTGTGGGGAGTCAAAATGTCTGATGCCAAAAAAATAGTCACAAGGTTGTGACTTGCAACATCTTAAAAATACTCCAACCTATGAATTCCTACCCTCAGCATCATCACAAGGCTATTCTTAGCGCAAAATTTTTTAAAAACTTTTTTTCATCCTAAAATCTCAGTTTTGTCCCTTTTTTCCCCTCAGGTTATGCCTTCCTGCTTTTCCAAGAAGAGGCCTCTGTTCAGGCCCTGATCGATGCCTGCCTCGAGGAGGACGGCAAGCTCTACCTGTGTGTTTCCAGTCCCACCATCAAAGACAAACCGGTTAGTGGGGACATTCGCCTCTGAAACTGAAACTCTACCAAGTGTTAGATGGTTGTTGAGGGGTCCACAAGAGAGACACGGTCAGCTTCACCGCCCTGACTTGGAATAAGTTATCAGGCTCTGCATGTGATGTCATCAGCTAAGTAATTAACCAAAAAAATCCATCAAACAAAGTTTTTGACTGGGTTAAACATCAGTTGGGAATGTACAGCAGTTGTCTTATTTCATAGGAATCCATCCAGTAGTTGGATCGGGGGAAAAAAAAGAAACCATCTGAAATATACGTGATGTCTTGTGGTAGCTTGGAAGCATTCAGAGTTGAATACATCGCCTCTGTAGTTGTGTGCTGGAAACGCAGGACATTAGGGCTCAGGTGTGGTCAAATCTGCTCTGTTTACAGGTACACAAATTAAAAAGTTTTTGTTGTATAAACAGGTTGATTAAAATGGCAAACTTCCAGTCAGATTTCCCTCCACACTGTGCTGCTTACTGCAAGCTCATTAATCATTTCCCCTCTCAACCAAAACATTTACATTTGGATAGCACCGCTGAAATACATCTACATAAATTATAAAGTCATAGTGAAAAAAATTCTTCTGGCGTACTTAGGTCCAGATCCGTCCCTGGAACCTGAGTGACAGCGACTTTGTGATGGATGGCTCCCAGCCTCTGGATCCCCGCAAGACCATCTTTGTTGGGGGGGTTCCACGTCCCCTGCGTGCAGGTAATTCAGTGATATAAACTAAATATCTTTTTTTTTTTTTTTCCCCTTTTAGTGTCTAAACTGCCTCCAGAAAACTGACAAGGCTGGAGGCTAAAATGAAAGTTCTGCTTTGTGAAAGTAATCCTCATCTTGGGTTTCCAGCAGGCTGACTCAGTGGTTATTGTGTTAAGAATTCATGGTGTAATGGAAGGTTCAGTCTTCCTGTTACTGGGACAAACATCGCCGGCGTGTCTGCAATCTGACCCCGGCTAATTACCCCCAGCAGCTTGAAACTGCTGTTTCACTGAATAGTAGAGAAGGGTAGATGTTTTCATCCGTTTCATCAGTTTATGAACAAAAGAAGTGGAAAAAAGTCCGCTCTTGAGAGGGGTTGTCTGCAGCACTAATCATCCTCCTCACTTACACTTTCTGTCTCTCTTTCCTCTCCAGTGGAGCTGGCTATGATCATGGACAGGCTGTACGGAGGTGTTTGCTATGCTGGCATCGACACCGACCCGGAACTCAAATATCCAAAGGGAGCCGGCCGCGTGGCCTTCTCCAATCAACAGAGCTACATCGCTGCAATCAGTGCCCGCTTTGTCCAGCTGCAGCACAATGACATTGACAAAAGGGTGAGTGGGTTCACCGGCTTCATTCACGCCGAATCGCTTTCCTGAAGCGAGCCGCAGAGCAGAACTCTGCTCAAGTCCTCTCTCGTGTATCAGAGCTTTCATTATAGCTGGGTTTCCAGCCAACTGCTCGGCGCAGCCTACAATAACGGAAGGCCGTGCCTGTCTGTGTAATCATTATGGCCCTTGGCTGCCGGAGTCCCGACAGATGTTCCAAGTTGCATCCACATAGGGTTGGTTTAATTATAGTAGTTTCCTATACATGAATATCCAGTCAGGCTGCGCTGCAGTCTGGTTATTTTAAGCAGGACGGCCAATTGCAGCGAGACGGATCGTGACCAAGAGAGACTGGTTGTCAGCCAGGAAGCCAAGCCTCTGCTGGGCGGGGCAGTCCGCCCCACCTTAACTATCATTATTCATCTTCGGCGGGGACTTAGGGTGTCTTTATTATGAAAGGATTTGGCTGGCATGCCAAAAATGCCCAAACACAAATGAAAGAAAACAATATAAGAAAGCATCAAAGGCTCTGAACTGAGACAACAGTTATTCTTTCACTTTAGCGAACCGATTGTTTGGCGGTGATTTATACAAGTCTTATGTTCTGAATAGATAATTTTATGTTTTTATTTTCAAGAATTGAGCCGCCTTTGTAGCAACAAAATGAAATATGTTGACAGAATTGACACTAACGGAGCATCTGTGGTCTCTGCAGACCACAGAAAATAAAGCACAAGTGGAGCACATTCTTGAGATTCATGACTTCAAAGCTGTGGTATGGAAATAAGATGCCAGCTGCTGCCACATGCTGCTTTTCCTCTTTTCTCGTCTTCACAATACACACTTCCATGTAGTGTAAGTGCACTGGAAGATGCCACAAAGACCTTGTTTTACTCGGGACGGCTTCGTACCAAGCGAGTTGATTTTTCGATAGAAGATTTTCCATTTCTGTGCGACTTTCTTGTCATTGTGGAAGCTCGCTGCTCGTAACGCTGAGATTCGGACTAATGTTACAGTTTGGCAAGGAAGCCCGGTGTCCTGCTGGTTTGTGATTTGAAAACCTCTCATTTTGTGGCCACACTGTAACAAGGTTGGCATCCACCCTTGTCTGCTCATGCGCGGGGGCGTCTCCATGGCGACCGAGCTCTCATTTCTCGTCTCCTGGCTCGTTTCCGAGACGGGTGGAAGGATACCTGCCTTGACCTCACTCTGTTTTACTTTGAAAACCTCTGCAGAGATCAGCCGTGGAAGTCGGAGAAGACATCTGGATTAAGCCAGCCGTTATTTCAGCAGGCTTGTGGTGATTGTGCAGCAGCTGTTGACCTTCTCAGAGAACTTTACTGTGTGACTATGAGGTGACAGTACTCAAGGTATCAGCTAGAAAAGCAAGTCCGTGAAGTTAAGAGGAGGCTGAACCTCCTTTGGCAGCATTTACTATCAGCAGGTCAGGATCAGAGCTGCACAGGAGGTCAAGAGGAATTTTTAACCATCCATCTTTGTGACACATTTGTGGGATGTGTGGTATGAACAAGCTCTGCTGAGGTCACTCCATGGCATCCAGATGGGGTTGAGGTCTGGGCTCTAGCTGGGTCAGTACAATGGTGGATTTTATCTTTCTGAAGTTATTCTTTGGTGGGTCTACCTGCTGCATCACCCAAACTTCTACTCAGCATCAATGTCATGTGGTGGAAATATCCTGTATCCTGATGGTGAGTGGCTCAGGCCATGAGGCAGCAAAGGGGGCCCAATCCATGATGCTCCCTCCACCATACTTCACCACTGGAACGATGTTGTGGAGGTGTGTCGCTGTGTTCTTGTTGTGCCAAACATTTTGCTCACTGTTCTCCCCCAACAATTGAAATTTTGTTGAAATAATCAGTCAAACTTTTTCCTAGTGAAGTTGGAGATCAACATGGTGGTCTTTGGCAAACTCCGGATGTGCAGCAGGGTTGTTTTTGTGGAGCGGTGGTGTTCTGTCATGGATGCCCTGCCAGGTCAATAAGTTACATGTGGTAGACTCATGAACAGAGATGTCGTCCAGTTCCAGTGATGGAAACAAGCCTTAAACTGTTAATCATGGGTTCTTTTTTTTTTTTTTTTTGTTTCTCTGTCGTGTCTGTGGAGTCGTCTTGGCTGGGCGGACTCTTCTAGAAAGAGTAGCCACAAGTCTTAAATTGTCTCACAGACTTAGTCTAACTGTGGACCGACGGATGCCAGAACATTTTGAGATGACTTTTTATCTTTTTCCAAAATTTTTGAGTCTTTCGTCAAAGTAGCTCTAAGCGAACCATCTAAAGCCATTTTCTTAACTGGGCTCAAGCTGTGCAAACTGCTGACTCTAATCAGCTTTTGTTGAAGTAATTAGTGTAGTGGTTCACATACCCTTTCCTTCGGCACTGTGACTATTTAATGTTCAGTAAAGACTTCAAAAATGATGCTCGAGTGTTCTCCGCTTAAGCACATTGGGCCTAATGAGATCATGTTGACTGAACCACACCTCTCATGCTCTTTCTTCCCAGGTGGAGGTGAAGCCGTACGTCCTTGACGACCAGATGTGCGACGAGTGCCAGGGGGCCCGCTGCGGGGGGAAGTTCGCCCCCTTCTTCTGTGCCAATGTCACCTGCCTGCAGTACTACTGCGAGTACTGCTGGGCAAGCATCCACTCACGCGCCGGCCGAGAGTTTCACAAGCCACTGGTGAAGGAGGGGGGCGACCGCCCTCGACACGTGTCCTTCCGCTGGAGCTGAGAGGGAGGGAAGGAGGGAGGAAGGGTCACGAGTCTGCCCTACCCCCGGTGAACCCATACCTTGATCCCGAAAAAGCTCCCGCAGCCCAGGACAGCGCTGTAAGGCCCCTCCCTCGTTCTGCTCCACCCTGCTCCTTACAAACCCCTCACGAGAAAAAAAGGATACCACGACGTGCACGGACTGTGTTCAAACCACATGGCTCTGAACTCATTGTGTAGTTTTTCCCGTCTGTTGAAGCTTTGTCGGGGGGAGGGGGGGGATGACTTGCAAAACTCCATCAGCTTAAAATTTGCACTTCGGCACAAAGTCTCACTAAACACACACACACACACACACACACACACACACACACACACACACACACACACACACACAGGATGGTATGTGAAACACCTGGCTACTTTCAGTTCCCCGTTCTGTTGACTAGGTGGTGTGGTACGTCCTGCTGGACCCCTCCCCCTTCTGACGCAGAGCTGGGACTACACAAATATTAAAAGATAACTATATATATATATATATATATATATATATATATATATATATATATATATATATAATGTATGTATGTGTGTATATATATGTGTGTGTGTGTGTATATATATATATATATATATATATATA
>JAOWBL010000007.1:827466-879936 GCA_028564865.1 Zenarchopterus dispar | reverse complement strand
TATATATATATATATATATATATATATATATATATATATATATATATACATGTATAGATAATTTAAATTTTATGTAAAAAGAGCATGCACTTATTTTCAAAAGGCTGTAGTTATGTTGCCCCTTTGTGTAAATAATAATAATTACCAAATGCAAATTGAATGAATGCATACAGAAAAGCAAAATAGGTGACTTAAAATGTAGCAAGATTTAACGTCTATCTAGTAGTGTGGGCTCATATCGCCCAGAGGAAAAATAACATGGATATATTCGCTCTCGATTTTGACTCTGAAGATATTAATACCTCATACGCGCAATCAGATTAGTTTGCTTTCGATCCGTAGGTCTTTATTTTTATAACAACATTATTTTTTAGTGTTATGTAAATGTAATGCTGCAATAGCTTTGCTGCTAAATCCATGGTATAACCGGATACCATAAGTACTTTATTCAGGCTGGGGTGTAAAAGAAGAAAAACGACCGACGTAGTGAAGCACCCGGTATTTCAGAGCGACGAGCCGTCTTACGTGGGAGGAGACGCGCCCCCTAGCAGCGACGGTGAACTTTGTGGGGGTCAGGGTGGGTCGCCCCTAACTGCATGTTTATTTCAATCAGGTTGCTGCATGCAATAGACTTTTTCAGTATCACGTCTACTATTGGATTCTGCCCACGTTTGCACAACACATTTATCGTTTGACTCGCACGAAACCGGACGGAAACAGGGAAGACTAGTCTAAAGGAACCGAGGACGACTAATGACGACTAATATCACAAATGAAAAACAAAATGTAGGATTACCATTAAACTGTCTAATAGGTGAAGTACATTTTTTGCAGTGATTGTTGATATAATTGTGCAATTTTTTATACTGTATGTAGTTAAATCTGAGTATGCCTAGAACTGTGATTCGCTTTAACTGTCGTCAGTGTCCGACATAGAAGTCCTGTGAAACGTCATAACTAGTGTATGCACACGTATATATGTTCTCTTGTACACACACACACACACTCACACTGATACCCGTAAACACACTTGGACGGCAGTCTTTCTCACGCACACACACGGGCCTGCAAACATAAGTGTGACCTGAAGAGAAGATGCAACAATGTGAGCTTAAACTGAGAACTTAGGTCTTTTTTTAAAAATTATTTTTATTATTTGTTCCACCTTTTGACAGAAACACACGTTTACTGCCCAGAATGCAACCAAAGAGCTCACACTTGACTTTGAATGGACCCGTGACGGTGCACGGAGAGCCAATCTGATGAATAAAGAGGGCAGTTTTTTGTTTTTTTTTTTATTTTTATTTGTTCTTAGAGGAATTTGGGGCTGTAAAATAAAACGTTTAAGCTACTGGAGACGTGAGGTTGATAAACTGAGCCCTGGAGAGGGTGGGAACGAGCGAAAGGTTTTGCCCCAACATGCGAGCCGGGGTTACCACACATTTATCCAGTTTTTTTTGTTTGTTTTCTTCTTCTTCTTCTTCTTCTTCCTGCAAAGCTTGAAATAATGGAACTGCTAAAAGAAAGTGGTGGCAAAAATATTTTTAGTTTTAATTAAAGGTGCCCAGTTTAAACTCGAGTCTGGCCCAGGTGGAAACAAAAGTACTGGCTGCTCTCTTTGGAGGGGCGGAGGGGCGCGAGTTACACTGGTTTTAGCAGTTTGCGGACAATCTGAATCCATCACGAGTTGATGCGTCGCCCCTTCCCCTTTTTTTTTTCTTTTTTTTTTAAAAATTAAATATTTGTCCCATGCTGGCGCCCCAAGGTCCCATTTCCTCTTTTTTTTTTGTAGTCCATAAACTGTTTTTCCCCCTTTCTAGGATGGATGTTTAGTTGTTTTGACCAAGAAAAGCTAATTGAGAATAAGCAGAATTTTCTGTTTTACTGACAGAAAAAAAAGTTAACCACAAGTAATAATGAGCATCCTTATGAAAGTGAATCCTGGGTGTTTTTTGTGACGTTTCTTTCCCTCACCCGGACAGATTTTCTATGTTTGTTCCTTCTCTATGGTAGATATTTGTTATGCACTACACTTTGTATCTGAACAGTTTTCAATAGTCAGTTGTCTTTTTTTTTGTCGAAGGACAAAAGGAAAAAAAAAAAACAAAAAGCCTGCTTTCTGACTGACAAGATCTCTTGCAATACCTCAATTTTGAATATATTAGGAGAGAAAAAAGATATTTTCTAAGTAAGTTTATTCAGATGAAAAAATATATATTAATTTAATTCTTCAAGAGAAATGATTAAAACAGATCATTGATTTTTATTTTTATCATGCTTTTCCTTTTGTTAAGATTTTTTTCTCATTTTTTTTTCTTTTGAAAAAGACAGCTGAAGGAGCTAGAGCTTTATGACTAATGAAATAATGTATTTAGTAAGAACATCGTCTACTTTATGGCAGTGGAAGCAGGAACGAGCGTCCCACTGGTCAAATCGGTCAAAACATCCGAGAGAAGAGCACTTAAAGGAAATCGGACACGAAGTGCTCGGAGACGAAATGAAACAGATTTCCCACCTTGTTTTTTTTTTTTTCTTTTTCTTTTATATTTATAATCAACCATTTACTATACTGACCAGAGTTGTGAAAGAGATCTTCTGTTTGTTATTTTTTTAAAAGAGAATTTTTTTATTTACTAAAGGTATGTTGCTCCCTTTTGTTTTGTAAAAAAAAAAAAAGTAATAAAATAAAATTAAAAAAAAAAAAAAAAGTGAAAATATGTAAGCAACGTGACCCTGATCTGTTAGTCTGATGTGGTGAGATTTAAAAAAAAAAAAAAAAAAAAAAAAGGAAAAAAAAAATAGACTTGTGAGAGTCACTGGACAGCTGGGGGATGGAGAGAAGAGAAAAGTTAGTGTTTTCACCGGCAGGTTGATGGGAACCCCCCCGAGGTGCATCAAAGACTGGTGGCCTTTTATTCACGCAAGACTTGAATTAGTCCCATTCTTATTATTTTTTAAGGCTAATAACCTTGATTCTTTGTTGTAATGTGCAATACTGTTTGTACTGTTTGTAGAAAAGAAGAAAACAAGAAAAAGAGGCATAAATCTTTATTGCAGAATTATTTTCATTGCAAGCATTGTGATTCACTAAAATCATTTTCTACTGTGTATTTACCTACTCTACCTGCTAGTACCCTCCAGTAGTAATGTAGCCTTTGTACGGAGAAATTTTCATTATTTTTAAAACGTTTTGCTAAAAAGAATAGAATTTGAACATATTTACATATTTTCATTTTTATTTCATATTTTTCTTATTTCTCAACCAGTGAGGGGGAGACTTTCATAACTGGTCAATGTCTAATATTATTTTGTATTTTTACTTGGATTAAATTAATTTTATGATGCTAATTCTGTAAAAGTTTTTTTTTTTTTTTGGTCATGTGTTCACTTTTTCATTTTTTTGGAAGCTGAAAAAAAAAAACCAACCTTTGTAATATTGTTACTAAAGTGTCTCGTTTCTTGAAATGCTAAGCGTTATGTGTTAACTCGCTGATGTTGCTTACATTAGTGTGAAACTGATCTACAGAGAAACAAACTACTCACTGAGAAACAGATTGGTGGTTGGTGATGTACAAGTGATTTGCAATGTAAACAAAAAAAATGGGCAATAAAATAAAAAAAAAAAAGCAGAACGGAGCACAGAGGCGGTATGTTGTGATGTACTTGTGGAAGATGACTCTACAGTAGCTGGTCTTCAACACCTCTCCTGAAATATCCCCCCCTTGGTAAATGGGTCGGGCCCTGCAGAGCACATTAGTTTGGTTCTATTTAGGTACGAATGTAAAAGAGGAGATGATTTGACGTTGGACTGTGCACATATTACGTATACTTTTTCCTTCCAGATCTCCTGCCTTTACAAGCAAGAAAATGTCTTAAAACGATTATGTGGACAGGATACAACACATGCTGATGTCTTAGTTAAAAGCTTATTGTTTTCTCAGTATGAAACGGCAGAATTTTATTATTATTGGTAGTTGGGGACCATTTCACCCTAACAGTATATTCTTAAATCAGTTCAATTTAAAGATGTTAAGTTTGCCACCAGAATCTGGTCTTTGACATCTGATCAAACTATTGGATCAGTTCAGTTGTACATTAATAATCTAGTTTCATTAAATTAAAACTACACTTTGTTACATTTCCTTTTCTTGTACAGACTGAAAATGAACTGACTTTAAAAACAAAAACAACTTTTTTGGAAGTTATTCATTGTCACACTTCACTCACGTGACTGGTTTTTTAAAATCACCACAGCAAGCAACTCTCCACATCCTGACCTTCAATCAGTTTATACGTGATCTGTCAGAGACAGTATATGTGCAAATTTGAAGTGGGAGAGAAAAAACAAAAAGCAACCATTTTGTATAATTTCCTCTATAGATTTTTGTATATTTATGTAATTGGACTTGGACAGGTAAACACCATCTCATGTTATCAGATTTACGTGGATAGAAAAATTACTAGTTGATGTGCTTGCTGTCGATTTTCAAACAAACATCACACTACTTTTTAAATGTGCAGCTTTGTTTGGTTTTTTCCCAACTGGCATCTGTGCCTGACTTGAACACTAGATTTAACTCAAGGATCTTTGAGTTTGTTGTCTCATTTTTGCCGTATCATTTACAAAAAGAAAAAAAATAAGCTTGATGCAACCTCTTCAGTTTGTAGTTCCAACCCCTAGTTTTCCTTTTTTCTGTACTAACAAGCAGCTCTAATTAAATGTAGGTGTACGACGTTGTGGAGCTTTGTGGTCTTTTTTATATTTGCGTCTAGATTCAACTTTACCTATGCTTCTGACCATTTGCCATTTTGATTTTTTCTTTTAAGGAGGATTATTTTGATCAATCCAGTCTACACCCGATTCTACTAATGAACACTCAAGTATTCATTTTATAGATAGTTTTTTTCTCTGAATTATGTGGCTGTAATGAAGTGGTAAATGATCCTTAAATGTGCATATTTAAACAAAGAAATATAACTAAGTTGGTTGAATTTTATGATGTATAACAGTGCCATCTACTGGCCATCACAGTTCAATGACAAAAAGATGAAGTAGTTCAAAGGTTCGTAGAATTTATTACAATTCCACAGTCATAAACAAAAAAGAAAAAAAAAGCAGCATTTATAGAAATATGTACAAGTCTATAAGTTGTTTTAAAATACTTGTGATGCGCTTCAGGTACCAGACTCAGCTGGGCCCCCCGTGTTCAGTCTCTGAGGGCTGCTTCCAGTATAGTCCTTTCCCAGGTCACTTCTTCACATGTGGAGGAGAGGAACCAACTTTCTCCTCCACAGCCACTTTGTATGTGAACAGATTCTCCTGGAGTGGCACATGGAGACCAAGAGCCATCTTCTTGTTTTAAAAAAATGGCCCTCGAGTTCAGGGCTGCTATAAAAGACCAGAACGGTGACTACATCCTATGGCTTCCTGTCACTCTTGCAGGTTCCCTTTTGTCGTGCTTGTACCCATTAGTCAGAGGTGCTGACAAGTGTGGCTGGGTGCAGTCGTGCTTTTAAGACTTTGTAAGGGTGGAGGGGGTGGAAGAGGGGCAGCTGTGAGGGAGCTCCAACCGTGTCCGAGGCAGTTAACACTGTATAATTCTGGCAATGCCATGTGCAAAGAGAGCAGCGGGCCTTAAAAGTAGCACCTGCTGCGGCTGCGTTTATAAATGATAGCTGTAATTATGATACATGTGCTTCCGAGGGGAGACGACGTCAGTGCACGCTGGTAATGCTGCCGTTAACGACTGGAGATGAAATAAACTAAACAGACACTTGCCACTGGTGTTACGTAACCACACTCAGCTGTTTTGTAAAGGACACGACGCTTTCCTTCACACTGAATGTTAAAACATTGTCATCTCCTTTTTTCCATTTTCCTTAACAGGTCTGTCCACTTACACATACAGTTCTCACTCCGGCTGTGTTTTAGTAATAGATGGGGGACATTTACTGTACCTGTAACCTACTCCTTACAGACATCTTGTTTAAACAGGGTTGGGGGGGTTCAGGGCGTCTCCAGGTTGTGACCAGGTCCTGCTTGGTCAGCAGATGAGATGTGCAGGGCAGGGTGGGATTCATACAGTGCTACTGCAGGGAGTGCATGAAGCTGTCCAGGTTGTACTCGGAGTCGTACTGCTGCTGGTCCCACAGCTCTCCCAGGCCTTCCAGCACCGATTTGATGGAGGCCTTCCCTGAGGTTGACGACTGCTCACCTTTGTCCCCTTTATCGTCCTGAAACAAGTAAACAAAGAGGTTCAGCCCAACACATGAACTCCAGGAGTACAGAGGAATAGTTATTGTTTATTCTGGGAATAAGCAGGAATGTGAACACGCGGCTTTCAACAATGGTTTTTTGTCTTTCTAGTAACAACTAGATAAGATAAAACATAATAGAAATAGTGCAGATGCTCCTGCAGTTTGCTTTTGTTCTCGACTCAAGGTAGCAAAACCTTAAATGGGTCTCGTGAATTTTTTAAATTCCTCCTGATGGTTCCTGGACTGAATTTTAAATATAAACCTGCATCAATACATTTTTCCTCCTACAGCAAAAAATCCGTGTGTAAATTTCATGAGTGCATAATGATTTCAGGTAAAACTTTGCTCTCCTACTGCAGTCGCTATAAGTTTATTTTAACGCCTCCCTTCCTTCCTCTTCTTTCAGCTTTTCCCTTCAGGTGACACCACAGCGGGTCATACGTTTCCATATTACACCGTCTTCTGCATATTTCTGTCACTAAACATCTTTATAATTCTCTTTCACAATATACACACCTCCTCTTTCCACAACTTTGCAACATTTAACATCCAAAGATTTATTTTCTGATTGTGCAACAGAATTTAAAGAGGGATGCTTAAATCAAGAGGCAACAACTTCTTACAGCCTTGGTCTCCATAGCTAGATCTAATATCCATGACAACCAAAGGAGATGAATTTTTTGTACCCCATAGAGTAAGGCCACAAATGTAGAATTAGCTTTTCTGAGTGACACCTGGTTGTGGTTGAGCTGTGAATAAAGACATAACCGTGCAGAGTCACTCTTGTTTACAGAATTCATTTTGTTGTGGTGTTAACTGTACTAGCAGACCACTGCCACCGGCTCTGATGAGGCGTAGCTAAGCAGAATCCACCTTCACCCAGATTGTAGAAGAAGACCTGGACTAACCCCCGCGACGTCACCAGTGGGTTTTCTGACGAGAGCTCTGGAGACACACTGAAATGACGTCTCATTTAGGCAGCGCACACTTGGCACAAGCTGCATGGAGTTTAACTAAGCTCTGGCCCCGCTCCAGGCCATTACACAGCCAGTCAAAGCAATCCATTAGTACAACTGACAGCACAACAAAACATATAGTCTTTAAATATAAATAAACAAACTCTCTTAGGTTTTTAGTCACAACTCAGAAGTGACAGCTAGAAAACTGGCTGTGAGCGAGGTCAAACCACCACGTCATAATACACAAGTTATTTTACATACTGTAGTACAAATACATCATGGATGGGAAATCTAGCCATCATCCATCAAGACTAAAACCTTAGACTCCATAGACAGATTAACCAAAACAACAGGCTGTAAATGTGCTTTCTCTGCTACAAACTGGAAATGTTTAACATGGGACTCAGAGATGGACTCATTTTTGGACACTGCTTCAAGTTAGCGAGGGCGATGTCACCCCTTGCCGTTACAATTCAATGAAGCTGCTTTATTTTGGGGCTTTGGTAGGGCGGGTCATTTTTGACCCGTAGGACAAGGGGAGTAGACAGAATCTTAAGATCACACAAGGGTTAAACACATACGAAGGCTACTGCCAGGACTAACCAGTGGCGACATCAGGACTGGCATGATGGTCTTGGGTGACTGACAGCTCTACAGACTCATAAATCCATGTCACTTTAAAATTCAGAGTTGAGGTGTAAGCCAATTGTTTTTTTGGGGGGGGGGGGTTTTTGGTCTTCTTTGACTGCTGGCTCAGTGTTCTTTTTTTCTTCAAGTGGTTGTTTTCATACTGTTACAACCTGTGGCTTAATGGCTGTCATGTGATGGTATTGTTTTGTTTTGTTTGTGGGACAAAACGAACAGTCACCTCTGTTTTTTTTAACGATGAGTTTACGTAGACGTTTGGTGTTGGAACCATCTTTCGTTGAGGTGTAAATGGGTTTTAATTGGCTTAGAGCAGAGTGTTTTCTTTTTCCTTTTAGTGCATCATGCTTTATGCGATTTTTAAAAAATGGCTTGAATGATCTGTGTCTTGATGGGGAGCAGTTTGATAAAAGATGATGTGACCACTTAATGCAGCAAACTGAGAAGTCCACATGTAAATGTTCCCATTCCCACATCAAACAAATAAAAACCATTTCTGAAAAGCTAGTTTTGTCTCTATAGAGGAAGGGTTGTGTCCTGCCCTGTCCTGTCTTCATCTCTCCAACATTCAGCAGCCTCACCTTGTCGAGAGTGAAGAGGTTGAGAAGCTGGTCTGTGCCCATGCTCTGTAAGCTGGTGTTCTCCTGGTTGATGACTGTGTTGGCGATGCTCATCTTGAACTTCTGCAGTCCCATGATCTTCTCCTCCAGGGTACCTCGTGTGATCAGCCTGTACACGTTCACTACCCGTTTCTACACAAAACAGACAGAAAGACAAGAATTAATAGAACATACAACTTCTTTCCAACCTATTTAAGTCAGTGTTTTACAGCATGAATCGGTCACTGCAGCAAAAAGCAGATATCACCATTTAAGCAGGGCTTCCAGCAACTCTACCTGTCCTATCCTATGAGCACGGTCCATGGCCTGCAGGTCCCTCATGGGGTTCCAGTCATGTTCCACAAACACCACCGTATCTGCGCCTGTCAGGTTCAAACCCAGACCACCGACATGGGTGGTCAGCAGCAACACATCAATGGATGGATCGTTGTTGAACCTGAAACACAAAGAAGAGAAAGTCAAGGCTCAGAAATGGACTTGGAGTCTCGTGTTCATACAGCAAGCTTCAGTACAAGTTTCAGAAGAATCAACACATTTGTGGAGGAAATTTAAAGAGCAAACCTGGAAACAATGGAGTGGCGCTGGCCGGCTGGCACACTGCCGTCCAGCCTCAGGTAGGTCACGGTTGGCAGTTTGGGTTTCAGCAGGTCATGCTCGACAATATCCAACATACTCTTCAGCTGACAGAAGATGAGCACACGATGTTGGGCCACCACTGCTTCAGTGCCCCCCTCCGCTCCTCCACCACCACCAAGACCACAGTCCAACAGCAACTGGAGACACAGGTGTGTTAGAAACACAGTGAGAGTCACTGCACCACAGAGTGGAGAAAATGTCTTGGTTTTTTTTTTTTTTGTTGTTGTTTTTTTTTAAATTGGACAAGACAAAGAAAAGATGTGATCCAACTCTTGTATTAAACAACAAACACACAACTTCCTACTCATCTTCATTCTTATGAAATATTTAGATTTCATGATAATTCATTTCCCAAAATTGACAAATAATCATGCAAACAATATATATTTTTAAAAATGTAAACTAAAGCAAGAACGAGTGATAACGCTGGAGCAGCAGCTACATGTGTAGCATGTTACCTGTTTAAGAGCAGAGAGTTTGGGTGCATGTTGGATGTCGCGCAGACTCGAGTTCTGACCCGCGAGCTGCTCAGTGATGTGTTTGTACTCTGGATGCTGCGGGGTCAAGACCAAGCTCGGGTGGTTACACAGCTTACGGAGGTACTGCAGCGCCTGAAAGAACGCAGATTTGAGCATCAATATGATTTTTTTATACACACACACACACACACACACACACACAAAATGGTGTAAATATTTCATGAAAATATCTAAACTCCAAAGAAGACCTTTAACTGTTGAAAGCAAATGTATTTGTACCTGGAAGACATGGCCTGTAGCTTTAAGTTTGGGTTTTTCCTCCTCTTCAGTGGAGGCCAGAGAGATGCTGTCCTCCACACTAGCCTTGGCTCTAGACTTTGCAAAGTCTTCATACAGCTGAACCTGGAAGTAGCGAGAAAACACAGCAGCGTATTTCACAAATGTTGTGACAATAAAAAAGTATCAGCTTCAGATTAGATCCAATTCCTCACCATCTATTGTGTTTCTACAGTAGCCCAGAAGGGACAAACCAAACATTTCATATCTTGCACCCACCACTGTTCCTCTTTAAAGTTGGGACAGAAATATTAAGAAAGGTTGGAAAAAGCCTTTTTGACACTAGATGTCACTAAAACCCACATCCTACTTCTGTGCTATGACTGCCATCAATTAGAAAATGTAGAAGTGCTCTTTAGATGAGCGGAGAAAACAAGTACCTGTAGAGGGCTCAAGTTGCAGTAATAGTCCTGAATTATTTTAGGAGGAAGGTCCTGGAGGACGTCCTCCTTCATTCTCCTCAGAAGGAAGGGCAACACTTGTCGGTGTAGGGCTTCCATCGCCAGAACACCTAAAAAGAAGAAATCCGTAACATCACTGTTCATGTTCCATAAACCAGAAAACTGAAAGTTTTATCCGTCTTATTTTGAAAGTTCATTTTTACATCTGTTTTAGTAAAAACAGGCCAGCTGACATACCAGCCTCCTGTTCTCTCGAGGAGCTCTTTGCATCTCTGCTGGCCAAGATCGGTTTTCCATATCGTGCAGCAAACTGCCGCTCTGTTCCAAGGAAGCCCGGCATGAGGAAGTCAAACAATGACCAGAGCTCCAGGACATTGTTCTGAGAATAAAGCGGGAAAATAAATAAATAAATAAATCATGGTCTGCTCTCCACAGGCAAATTCCCTTCGAGACCTCCGGCTTCTCACCTGAATGGGTGTCCCCGATAAAATGACCCGGAAGTTAGCAGCTAACTGTTTAATGGCTTTGGAAAGTTTGGTTTTTCCATTCTTGATGACGTGACCCTCATCGAGGATGCAGTAGTTAAACTTTATATTTCTGTAAGTTTGAAGGACAAAAAGTTAGTAAAACGGAGATACCCTGATCCCAGGGAGGGACAAAAAAAAAAAAAAAAAAAAAATGTAGTAAGAGCACTCACCTAAAGAAGTCTATGTCATTCCGTACAACATCATAAGAAGCTACTATAAGATTGTGCTTTTTCACTTGGTGTTGCAGCCTAAAGAAGTAAATCTCTATTAATGCTATTATGTCAGTACAAACAAGAACATTTTCTTCTCTCACTTATCCAGTTAGATAACAACAACAGCAATCACTGTCCTGCAACAGACATCCTTACCGCATCCGTTCTGTAGGAGGCCCAGTGTAGTGCAGTGGGTTGAGGTACTCTTTGGCGCAGAATTTGCCCACTTCATCCACCCAATGGCCAGTCAGTGTGGGAGGACACACCACCAGAGAAGGCAGAGGACTGCAGTCGGCAGCCTTGGTCTTGGCGTATTCTTGTGCTCTGAAAAACACACACACACACGCGAGAACATTTCAGTAGGTGAATGCTTTAAATCTCAGCTTTATCTATATACTTTTAACACAGTGGGCAAATCACAACTTTTTATGCAAATAAAACCAGAAAGTAAAAATTAAAAGTATTTATCAGACAATGCTGAATTTAAAAAAAAAAAAAAAAAAAATCAGTTAATCTTCGGTCTGACCTGGCATCTCAATATTTTTTGTTTCTATACTCATTGTACAGTATTCAGTATTAAATATTAAGGGAAAAAGAGGTCACAGAAAAACAGCTCCATTAGAAATTAAGCGGCTTAACATACAGTAAATGCAGACAACAGATATTATCTGCCGATACTGAGCCACAATAAAAATTGTTTAGCCTCGTTATTCAACCCTAATTTGTATTCTTACAAAACCAAAACACAAAAAGTCTTCACATGTTAAGTTGCTCTCGAGAATAAACCAAAACTGAAGCTCTGAATGGAGCAGGACACCACACAGAGTTAAGAAGATGAGTCAGTGTGGAATTCAAATCACAGTAAAACAGAGAGTTCTGCTTTTGGACGGTTTAGTACCTGAGGTAGTGATCTCCTGCCAGAATGCAGATGGACTGCAGAGTCTTGCCAAGACCCATGTCATCACACAGGATCCCGTGCAGCTTGTATTTGTTCAGGAATGACAGCCAGTTCACGCCATCCTGCAAGATGATACACGATAGTTGTGGTCACCATGCTGGCATTATTCATTACAGAAAGAGTTCTAATGAATGAGGACATTTAACTATAACCACAGATATATCTATAAGTCCTGAAAACGGCCCCTAAACTTAAACTGTACCCTAATGAGCTGTGGGTGGCTAGTTCACATGCACACAGGTATTTTGGCAATTCCTGATTTTACTACACATTTTTGTTTAGTGTTCTCTTGCAAACACTTCGTGTGGCAGGATAAACTTAAAAAAAAACAGCCAAAAGGGTGAAGGTTTAATGTTTATTGTATGGAGTCTGGTTTTTGGTTTGCCATGTCAGATTATGAACAGAAATCTCTGTAATTACACATCCCAATGTGACCATGTCTCTCTGTTTCAAAATTCTGGAGGTACAATAGCGCCAACCTTGTTTAGAGGGACTTTCACGTTTGCAAATAAATGCGTGCTGCTCGACTCTGCACTGAGAAATGGAGATGTCAGAATGCACCACATGCACCACGAGATTATGCCCAAGTCTGTTGCTGCAATGCAGAAGGCCAGACAGCAAAGTGTTGGAAAAAAAAAATACCAGGGGCTTTAAAACATGATGGCTTTACCCAGTGAGATCAAAGTTTTTGTAGGAGATTTAACAAGGACTGAGCTCCAACTTGAGTTAACAACACTGTCCCCTGGGAGCTTTTGCAAGGGCAGAAATAATGATAATTAAAAAAAAAAAATAAAAAAAACAAACCCATCAGTTCTTGGGATCACTGATGAATTTATTAAGAAAGATTGTTTGCCAATAACAATTGGAGCACCTTTACCATCATCTGCCTTTTTGACTGGAAAACCAACACTCACACACCTGCTGATATTTCCGAAGCTCCGCTTTAATTGGCACAGGAATTTGATAGTTTTCCAACTTCCTGCCATCTAACAGCTGCTCCAGGAAATTGCGCTCTCTGGCTTTCTGGCGAATCAGGTCAGCAGACATAGCAGGAGGGTCTGGTATACCGGCCTGTCGGTGAAAAGGGGAGAGAAAAGAAAAAAAACAAAAAAAACAAACAGGATCAGACTCAAAACCCCTCAAAAATGATACATCATCAGTGTCTAGACCCTCATACCTCTAGGGGCAGCAAACGGATCAGCGTAGCAAAGCACTGAGTGGCCATGAAACGAATACTGTCACTGGGGTCGCTCATTCGCCCCAGCACTGGGACTACCAGCAGCACGATGTAGGGCACAATGTCCACGTCCAGCTGCTCCATCACACCTTCAGCGCAATTAGTCAAGGAGAGTAAAAGAAGTCTGCAGAAACAACACCCTCCACAGCAGTGCTGCCATGAATTCAAAGAACCAAACAGTGCCACCAGTAAAATGTAGCAGTGCATGTACATATGTTTAATAAAAATGAATAGCTACATATGAAAACTTAGTTAAAAAGGATACAGGCCAAAGCTTCGATGGCCCCTTCCTGTTTGGTGCAGTCATCAATCGCAGCCAACCAGGGCAGAACACGCTCAAGGAAACTGTTCATGGTCTCCAGTGTGGCTATCTTACTCAACACACCCACGCAGCGAGCCGCCATGTGTCGCACCGCTGTGTATGGGTGCTGCAGGCAGGTGAACAGATGAGGTAGGTGCTCTAAAAGCTGGCAGGGGGAAAAAGAAAAAAATTACTAATATGCTTACATTGCTAAAGTTACCTTTTAGAACTTAATGTGGAGTAACTCCTGCAAAGTAAAAGATTGCTCCATTACAACACTTAAATGACTCTTTACAGGTCAAACAAACAATGTTCAAGTGTGAGGTCTGTCTTTGATGGAAACTGAATTTGAAACTAAGATATGGGGGGAAAAAAAAAAAAAAAAAAAGTAGCCTCGGTGGATCAGCTGTCTTACCAAATGTTTGAGTTCAGTGGCCATGGCTCCTGCCATGACTTCCAATACTTGCAGAGAACTGACCAATTCCTGAGCTGCAGCATCTCCCCTCTCCAGCTGGCTCTCCCTGTCTGAAGAACAACAAAGAAACAGGAACTCAGCACTGACTGCATACATGCTGACCTTCTTGATAAGTGCTATGTAAAACGCAGCAGCGTTAGTCACAGCAACTGCCATGGTTTTTTTTTAATAAATAAAATTCTACAATGGTAATCCAAGTTTAAATATTTTAAAAATCTGATAAACCCCAACATACCAATGCAGTGATTTTCTGACACCGCTGTCCTCAGTGGTCCCACCGTGTTCTCCCAGAGGTACGGCAGACACTTGGTGAGGTCTGCACCAAAGTGCCGGGCAATGGTTGTCAGAGAGAACTCTGCCCCGCGTCGTTGGATAAGAAATGGCTTCTTGCTCTTCAGCGGGTTTAAACAAAAACATAAATAAATAAATAAAAATGGTACATGAAACCTGATGCTCATAAAAGCTAAAAGATGAAACGATAAATTTAGGTGCATCAGGGTACCTCATCGTTGTCAGTGCCAATGGTGCTGCCAGGAGGAAGCTCTGTAGCGGGGGTCTTTGGGGCTTTAGGAGCTGGACCCCTTTTACTGGTGATGGCAAATGCAGCCCTTTGGTGACGGTACAGGGTGATGATGCCTCGGGTTTTGTTGACCATGTGATGCATGCCGTCTCTCTCCATCCCACTCCCTGATATAACAGATACAAGTAATGTGTAAAGTAATGTAATCAGGAACTTGCTTCGATCTGTAGTTGCTGTAATTGCCAAAGTAAAACTACTGGAATATTTCTACAACTATAACCTTTGCCATCTTCGTGTGTTGGGGGTACAGGGCAAGCAGAGGAGGGTGTGACAGCAGAGTCCACGCAGGCCGAGGCACAGAGGTTTTTGATTATTTTGGGGTTGGGGCACGGCGAGCGGCCAGCACACTGCCGCAACAGCTTGGCTATGAAGGAAGCAGCGTAGCTCTGGATGAGCGTGTTCTCTTCCCTTTTGATGGCCTCCATCAGCGGCCTCACCAGAGGGTTGAGTTTGTCAGGAAGCACTTGCAGGTTAATCACGGCACAAGCTGTGAACATGTGAACGCGCAGATGCAGCTGCTGCCATTCTGTGTTGGTCTCCATCACCGTAGATTGAGCTTGCTGCCGTTTACCGTCCAGCGCCTGCCACTGCTTAGACTTCGCATTAAGACTCGCTGTTGACTCAGTAAAGATGGTGGTTACCTAGGGAACAAGGAGGGTGTTAATGTGTCTGACTCAAGATAAAATATATTTTTACTGTCTGCAACATCCATTAACCTATAAAAGCAAAAGTCCACCGGGTGTCATTATTACCGAAGCTGCCAGGTCAGGAAATTGTAACAGAACAAATTACATTTGCACAAGATGGGAAAACTTGCACATCACACTTGAAATAACAAAATGCCACGATAGCTTAAGTTATAACAGAAAAGCAAAGCAAAGGCAATTTCTCCAAATTATTCACAAATCATGCTTGGTGAGGCATGTCCCTCACCCTTTAAATGTATTACATTTACCATTTAATCTTCTGTAAAAAAAAAAAAAAAAAAAAGGTTACAGTGAGCTGTGCTTTGTGAGAAAAAGATGGATGGATTTACCAAGTCACTGGCTTGGTCGATGGTGAAAACATTGCAGTTGAGGCGATCTTTAAGGTCTATGTGCGCATCAGCAAGCAGAGCAAGTAGCTGCTTGCACTCGTTCTGCATGCGCGTGAAGGGGATGGCGATCTCGTCATAGTACAACTGCTCTGTCAGAATGGCCAGAAGACGAGGCTGCACCATGGACGACACCACTGGACAATCCTGGAACAATTCAAAGAAAAAGAAAAGACATTAGCCAGTATATTAACACGTTATGCTCATAAAACCGTTTGTTTGCCCAAGCTTCACCTTCTGCTGTGCAGCCCACTCACACAGCACCAGTGCCACTGCTATGCGCTGCAGGGCAGACTTGGAGTTGAGGTGGAAGAGCAACAGCTGTCCCAGCGACTCGGCTGGCCTGATCTCCTGAGATGCAGCGTTGAGCTGAGGATCACAGATACACCTGCATAAAGCCCCCAGCAATCTGGATTATAGGATGAGAAAGAAATAAAAACACAGTCAAGCTCGGGTAATGTCTCAAAAGCTATTTACAAATTCTTTTTGTTGTTTTTTCTTGGGGGAGGGGGCTTGAATTTGTATCGGAACCAAAGGAACTTACTTGGCAGCCATGAGTCGAGCACGGATCACGACATAATCCCTCGTCACAGGGTCATCTGTTACAGTCTCAGCGCCTGCTATATATTCCTGAATCGTTTCCTTAACCTGATTATTTCCTAGACGAGCCTTTGTACCAGCCTTATCCTGTTGGATTAAAAAAAAAATCGTTAGTTTCATAAAAATATATGAATTTAGCTATGCGTCATAAATGTTCATTGCAGAGCCAAAGTAAGGAAGAGCGATGGCACCACTGAGTTTGTCATCTCATGTAAATTCCAAATTAATTTGGCAAATGCAAAGCAAATGAGTTCCCCCACTTATTCTTGCTCAGTTTAGTCAGACTTCATGGTGGGGGGGTGAAGGCATTACATCACACGCTGGACTGAATGTGCTGCTTCTACAAATATCTGTTCCTCCTCCTGACTGTTCTGACTGCTACAGCTTCTTTGGCTCAACTGTAAAGACCATGACTTCACGCTGGTACCTTGTCACCTAGCAACCACTGTGAGATACAGTGATATTGTGAAGCTTGAAGAAGTTTCTAATATTGTATGCACACTATCATGGAGGAAAAAAAAAAAAAAGCCTGACACCCAGTTATATCATGCCAACGTAAAAAAATAAAAAATTTAAAAAAATCACAAGCGTTAACCACCAAATAAAGAGCAATGGAAAAAAATTAAACTGAAATGTACAGCACAAACATGTCCAACCTTAGAGCGGGCCTTTACTTCCAGCAGCATGTTCAGATCTATAGGAATGTGAGAGGCCTGCATCATGAGACAGAGCCAGGCACCCATCCACGGACAGCTGGCTGCTACCACGTACTGCTGTGGGGCTTGAGACAGCAGCTCCATCCAAACCTGTACACAAAACCAGGCAACAGAATAAAACATAGGATTTCATCCACACAAGATTTAGTTCCAGGTAAATAATTATCCAAATCCATGTTGAGAAAATTAGAAGAAGTGCTCATTTTATTTATCAAACACTTTTTTTTTGTTTGTAATTTTACCACGCAGATGAACTAGTCGTGTGGCTCACAAAACAAACCTTATGGATCAGTTCAAGGATATCTTCGTTGCTCTCCAGAATACAAGACTGAAAGATGTGGCGCAGCATGTCTTGCAAAATGGGATTGAGCCACATTGCACAACTCTGAGGAAAAAAAAAAAAACAAAACCTTTACAATTGCACTGGGTGTTATGACAAAGTATTTTGGATTTGATTGATGTCTTTGCTGATTTTTTTTAATACAGTTTGTAAAGAAATGTAAAAAATGAACTTGTCACTTTATCTGACTAGAGTCATGGTTAAATTTACCTGGTCAGCTTTGGACAGCAGTGTGTAAAGAGTTTCCAGTGCTGCTCTTCTTACCGATGATATTGTGTGTCTCAAGAACGGCCAAACCCGAGGAACAAGAACAGTAAGTGACTGCTGCATACTAGAGGAGAATAAACATACACTTAGAAACGGTAATGGCCATGCAATATCATCGTTAAAGAAATAATTTGTTACCACTAAACTGAAACAATATTTTATCTAAGAAACTAGTGACCAACAACTGTACCTGGGTAGAGGTACAAATTTTTAGCCATCATACAATTCAAGTTTTGTGAGGTCATGGTTTATGTCAAAATAGATTACAGGTTTAAAAAAAAAAAATAGACACTGGACAAAACAGCATCAATTTAAATATACAAATGTACAAATTAATCACAAGAAAACTTTTAAGTGGAGTGGAGTCCACAATCAGTCATGTGAAAAATATACCAACAGGTCAGGATATATTAAATAGGATTTAAAAACAAAAATCTCTAAATGAGTCTTAATATTGGCTAAATGCAATCACAGAAGACCACCAAAAGTTGCATTTTGTCTTTACTAAAGAAAAAAAATGAGTGAAATGATGTGTCATGGATCCAAATAAGAGTATAGTCATCCAGAATCTACTAGTTCAAACCACAACTTGCCATTCCTCCCAAGTGGGAAGTTGAAATTCTCACTCTCACCTTTTGTTTTTCAGCAAATTCACACAAGCACTTTTTAATTAGGGGTTCATTACATTAACCTTTATAAAAATTAAAAACACAGGACTGACAGCAAAGCCCAGAATTTATTGAACCGATATGGGACAGAGTAATTACAAAGTGATCCTGAACAACCCACAGAGAACTACACACTTGTCCCATGCCAATTTAACAGATGACTCACAAGTACAGACAAAGTGCCTAAAGGAGAAATCAATAGCAACTATCTGAGGCCAAACTGCAGACAAGGAAAATGTTTGAGATTAAAATGACCAATTAAGTATCAATTCTGTGTGTTGTGTTCTCAGGCTAACATTTTATGCTCTCTTATGACAATAACTTGCTTCTAAATTTCATTTGTGTGACCTCTCAGGGCTGTAACACTGATATCAAGACACCCAGCAGGGATCAGAAAAGGGAAGGCAGGGAAGAGAGAAGTAGAGTGCTGAACCTTTTCTTTGATATTTTGATTAGTCTTAAGCACAACATGGCATCTCATTAAAAGTCTACAATTTTTCAAATGGTTAAAAACTGTCAGGAGTATTCTGTGCGTGATGTTCAGAGACTGACCTGCACTGTCGAACCTGTGGATAGGTTAGCAGTGAGGACAGCAAAGTCATAATGCTGTTGGTGGAAGCAGTCAGATCGTCCAGATCCAACAGAGCATCCCACAGTGTGTTAACTATGAAGGGGATCTGAGAGACATGAACATTTTAAAACTTAAATTAGCAGCTTCTCAGCAATAACAGTATACAAAACAAAAAATATGACTGAAAACTGGTACCATCATATATTATTATTAGAGCTCATTTTGCCTCTAACCTTATTGGTCAGAAGCTGCACCAAGCCATCCACCACAGGGATGAGGGCTGCAGCTGCAACGGCCCTGACATCATCATCTAGGTCCTGCAAGCCTTCAGTGATTGCAGGGAGAACTCGGGGCAGTAGCACAGTAATCAAGTCCTGAGACACAAAAGAGGACGATTAATCAGCAAAGATGAATGGATACAAGGTCAGACTGGAAGGAGAAAAAAAAAAAAGACCACAATTTATATTCATAAGCATATGCTGTGCACATTAAATACATTGTAGAATGCCACTACGTTTGTTTAACAACTGATCTTAAAAACACACAGAACAGGTGGTACCTGACGAACAGCCAAGGCGTACTTGATCCCCAGCAGGCCTCCATGACGGACCTCCCACTGATCCTCTTTCAGGAGCTTCAGTAGGACATCTACCGTCATGGAAACACCAGTTTCGTTCATGTGGCGAAGTGCCACACCAAGCGTCTGGGCACACGTTTCCCTGACAGGAGCCACCACCTGGCAAGACAACGGCATAGATGATTACAGTTTACTTCAAAGTCAAGGTTTTTGAGAAATGTTCAGAGATTCTGCTCAGTTCTCTGGGAGAAAACATACACATACCTCATCAGATACAAAATCTCCAAAACGATCCAAAGCAAACACACACAGGAGACGGATGACCAGATCTTCTATCCATTCCTGATGCTGTCGCGACATCTAAACCAAAATGTCAGGACAAGAGGTATCCTACTAAACTGCCAGCAAGTTTCTAAGACTCTTAGTCGATTTCTCTTTGGAGACTAATGGGGCACTGGAGTTTTGATGACGACATACCTGTTTTTCAGTGCTCCCCACCAGCTTCCCACCAGCAGCACCATGAGATTTCAGGATTTCTCTAAGGCCTGTCCCTGCACCATGACGAACCTGGAATCATGAACCAACATGTTGTAACTGAGTTTTTTTCCAAAGAAATTATTATTCAACCTCACATTCAGCAAACTGTTTCCAAGTGGCTTGTTCTCACCTCCCATGACGGATTGAAGAGGTCATTGCAGAGCTCTTCACAGAAGCTCTCTAAAGGCCACTCCTGTGTCTAAAACATGAAGACACAAGACATTGCTTATATTATGGTAACCCAATTCAACAAAACTTGAAACCAGTGATTTGAGTTGTTTTTTTTTTCGTTTTTTAATTCCTTACCTCTTCCAAAAGACTAGAGTTATCAGGAACGTTATCAATTAAGACTTTATGCTGTGTGGCTGGTTGGTCAATAACTACATTGGTTGTTTTCCTTCGCTTCTCCTCAGGCTCACCCTCAAAACTGTCATTACTAAAAAATAAATAAATAAATAAACAAACAAGCAGACACTTTCAATGAAACTAGTCAGGTGTTAACCAAATTCTTGGGGGAGTGGGATGGGGTAGAGTACCCTGTAGCCCTACCTCTTTTCATTAGGATCAATGTCTCTGGATCTTTGTTTTGCCACTAATTTAGCCATCCTCTTGGCTTTATTCTTCTGGCGACTGCTCATGCCTGGGCGGAACTCGGAGTCGATCAATTCAGCAGCTTGAATAGTCTGGGGGAGAGATAAAAGAAAAAAAAAAAAGAGAGTTTAAGACAAAATGCAAAACATTTCACAAAATATCATATATTGCTTGCACTGTGAGTTTAAGCAGACAAATCTGTTCTTTGCATCGTACAAGCCGGGCTTCAAGTTCATCGAACCTCCCACCACGCGTCATTGGTTTTTGTAGGTAGAGGAAAATGCTCATTCTCCAAAAGAGTCAAACAATGGAATCAGACTGAATTTAATGTATATTTCTGAGCAGGCATCATGTCTAAGGAAGGCTTTTAATGCTATATAACAGGCCATGAATCATAATCATAACTAATGCTCGTACAACTTCGCAGCACAATATCCGTTGCTATAAGATAAGCTGTAGCCTGCACTGTTTTTCCTATCATATAACGTTTCCCACACAATTAGAATACATCATGGCGATGTGGGATCCTTGTCAGCTGCCATGTTGGTTTTGTTAATGCTGCCACTCACTGAATGGACTCTAGTCCACGTAGTAAAGCAGACACCCACATTTACCGTGTCACATTTATTGCCCCTAAATTTGGAGAAGACCAATAACTGTTACTGTAATGCCCCTACACAAGACGTTCCTGCAGTGACATCTGCAGTAAAGTGGGACAGCAACTGGGATCATCAAGGGCACATCACATCAAAAGTGCTGCACACAGCTGTTTTGAGGTAAGGCCCCGTAAACATAAAAACCATTTAGCTGAAACCGCAAAAACATTTCCTTAATGTTTTTAAAAAAGGTTTCTATTTCCTTCCACAGTAGATCGAGAACAATCTTTGTGCATATGGATCTGCAAATGTGACATAAAACACTCTAGTATGCATGTCAGGCCAGCAGTTGCCAGTGTAAAGCCACTTTTACATTGCTGAATTCCCCGTGATTATTACCCCAAATTAGTGTGTCGTCTCTCCTTCTTTAATTAACTGACATGGGGTTCGGTGTAAAGCCGGCCCCCTCAATGACCCGTCTGAGGATACACTTGAACTTGGGTCAGGTCTGATGTAAATAGGTTGGTGGGACGGGGGTGTGGTTTTTGTTGATAATGAAACAAGAAAGTCCACAATCTCCTTGGCCTTAGAACAAGGATGCCATACGTATTGCAGGAACCGTAAAAGATGTTTTATTGTTGGAGCAACTGGCTACTAAATTGACAAATTGCAGCTTTGCAAGAAATGACACTCAAGTCATTAACAAATTGAAGAGCCTTAGAAAGACATTCTGTGCAGCCAGCGACCACAAAAGGAAGATTGGACTGGACATATTTCAATTTGTGCTGCACAACTCGGGGTGAGCCACTCTGTAAATCACGCTGCTATGCAGGGTAGACTGTGTCTGTCAGCTCTTCTGATGTGGTGAAGTCAACCAAACATAGCTGGCCCATCATGTCACATAGCACCACTTGATAACGCCTCCCAACTCCTCTTCCCTTCCCTCAACTTAGCTTCAAACACCGGGGAGTCAATAACACTGTTTAAATTTACACTGCCCAGCATGCATTGAACACAACTTCTTCATCCTCCGAAAGTAACGGGATCTAATCTAACAACACCTTAACTTTACAACAACACACTACATGAAACTGCTACATGCTTGCCCATGAAGGTGCTTTTCTCTAGAGAAATAAATCACAGAAGTAATCCAACAAAACTTCACTTTACTAGATGACTATTAGAGTCAGAGGTGTACACAGCTCTGTAGTTGACTATTGTTACTACTATTGTCTCATTTGTGTGTATAGTGCGACTGTGAAGTCACTGTTCTCACAATATTTGCGTATTGTGTGTTTACATGGCTACAGTCAGGGTTGTGTATTCAAAAGATCAGACTCTGGAACTCTGTTTCAAAACTCTGCATTTTCACACCCCCAAAAGGCTGCTGTTGTCATTTAAATGAAAGGCCAAACCCTAATCCAAGTTTTCTTGTTTCATCTGGAAGGTTGCCATGTACACAGCCCCTAAAGTTCCCCATTTTAGACAAGTTTTATACATTTAAAAGCATGTGAGTGGGTTGCCAAATACATTTCAGCAGCCAAAAATGTAGTTGGATGGACCACCCCTGTATTGTGAACGACACTGTGCTGCAACACTGAAAGGCACTCTCCACAAACTCCACTCTCAATTTTGCGACGCATATAAAAGGGAAACAGACCAAACTCACCTTTCTTACAGCTGGGAAATGTTTAACTGTTTCATGAAGCATGTTTATCCAACTGTATTGCTCAAACTACAGTGACACATTTTAAGGTAATAAATAAACCAAATCACTAGATTTTTACTCCCCATATTTACTTGAATGATTTTTCTTAGATCAAATAAAACTGAGTACCAGCTCAAAAAGTTTTCAGACTCCTACTCAAATACTAAACGAAACCTACCACATGGTTGCGGGAGCTGCAGCCAGCCGTGGGTTTGATTCCTTGGGCTTTAAAATTACTTGGTTGACAGGAATAATCGAGGTCTTCATCGTTGAACAATTCCTCTGTGTCCATTCCAATAGCAGCACCCATGTCCAGGCCCAGTTTCTTTTGAAGAAGTTTCCTCTGGCGTGCAAGACGTTCCTTGGGGTCCATTTCAGCTGAAAGAAGATAAAAGAAGTCAAGAGAAAACTTCATAGTCTGGCCAAATGATGGTGATTATATTGTGGTCATGTGAAAAATCTTAGGTGTTTGTGTGAGAAAACTTGTGTAACACCGAAGGAAAATTCAAGCAGGCTGGGAATAAAAATGTGCAGAGGCCACAAGTAAACACACAGAAGAATGTCAACCTCAAACTTAAATATTGTTTAACAGTACAAAGGAGAAGTGAAAACAGATCATAGGGAAGCAAAAGCAGTTGAAGAGAATCCAGAAAATATCAGACGGACAGGAAGTTCAAATCCAAATGATCACCAAAAGATGAAATCAAAACCAAACAGGCAAGAAATTCAACTTTTAAAAGCTGAAAAGCGTAATTAAACTATAAATACAAACCAGTTTTATCATCCTGGAGCTCAAACTCAACTCCAGCAGATCCCAGCAAAGACGCCCCATGTTTGAGTAGGCGGGAGATGTCAAAGTGGTAAAAATTCAGTCGGTCACAGGATGAGTCCTCTGGAGACAGATCTTCACAAGACTCTATAAACAAGAGAATTTCATAACATTTCTTTTAAGTCCACACTAATGCTTTTCATGCAGCCAAAGCATCTTTTTTTCTAGATCAAACAGGAAATCTTCTAAATACAGTAATGCCTGCCTTTAAAGATTATTTTGGGTAGTGAGCAACAAAACTGACATCTTTCAAAAAAGCTTTGTCTCTGAGATCTCATTTCATACAATAGAAATGATCTCATTGCTGAAGTGCTGTCATTATTGGACATTCATGAATGCTTGTGCAGTCAGCTTGGATAAAAACAAAAGTAAATATGAACAGAAATCTCAGAAGCACAGAAGAAATCCTTCGTTAATAGTGAACATATAGAAATGTGCACAAATAAAAACACATTGAGCTTTGAAGTTTTTTTTTTTTTTATTTATTTTTTTTATTTAAAGCTTAAAACTTGTGTATTTCTTAAAGGAGAAAACCAAACAATGCTCAAGGTGAGTCTAGGACCAGAAAATTAAAAGTCGAGCTTTCAAATATTCTGTGCCACTGAATCAGCAACATCATTTTACAGGAGATGAATTAACTAACTGGTTGAAGACCACACAGAACTCATGAAATGATTCCATGTATTGAGATTAAAATGCATAATAGTGCTATTTAGATTACAACAGGTAATAATAGTCCTAAAAAGAGATAGCTCAAAGTTGAAAATGATTTCACTAGAAAACAAGCTTTGATGCCCACCTTGTTCAAGCTTAGGCGCTGGGTTCCACTCAGGAATATTCTTCACAATGGCCTCTACAGCTTGACCTGCTGCAATTCGAGTGTCCCAGTTGGGGCTCCTTAGATACGTCAAAACCTTATGATGGACCCAAAAAAAAAAAAAAAAGAAAGAAAAGGATTTATTTAGTACCAATAAATGTTAGTCAACACAAACTATTTGTCTTCTTGTTTTTTTTTAACCCTTTGTAAAGCAATAATGCCAGATTCAGGATAAACCCATGAACAAAATTCAGTAAAAGGCACAAATGACTGAAAAAAAAGTCATTAAATGATTCACACTGAAACTGTCCCATACACTAAAGAGATGCCTAAATATGTCCAAGTGGACAGTTGATGGCGTGGATGTTAGAACAAGGATTTAACAAACAGACACCTTTGATAAAAGGTTATTGAGCTCATGTGGGTGAAGTTTGACCACTTCCCCAAGCTGCTGGGCTGCCGCTTTCCTGGTTACTGGTGTGGTCCCAGTGTCGAGGAGGATAAACAAACGATCAAGTCTGAAAACAGGTTACAAAAACAAAAGCAGGTCACATTTGCACATTCACATGATGAAACAAACATCAAACAACCAAACCAAACAAAAATCCTTCCCCTTTAATTGTTTTGGTGCAAGTGGTGCAAGATGCTTTTGGACACAACTTCACCAATCTAAATTTTACCTAATTAAATTTGCATCAAGATCTCAGGATTCAAGTGAATCCAACAGCATCCTGTAAAGTGTGGAGTGGATTACAGAGGTCTTTACCACTGGTAATACTAATAGTATGACAACTGAAACCACGTGGACTAAAAAAATGATAACCGAGGAAGTTCAGCAGGAACCAAAACAACGCTGACACTGGCGCTGAGATTAAAAAAAAAAAGAAGGCAAACTCTTTGCGAACACCTTTTACAATTTCCTTACTCAAGTTCGCGCTTCATAAACTGTCACGAAGCTGTGCTAAGGTTTTTGGTTCCCAACACTAACATACATTTATCTTACGGTACATTGCGCTGGCAAACCGGCTTTCGTGGCGCAAACTAACGAGAACAGTCGTCAACTTGTCCCTAACAGCGCATCAACAGAGGACGGGGACGACCAAACTGTGACACCACTCTAATAAAGAATACTTTCAATACACTTGATTGGTTTTGAAGTAACGACTGTTTTTCACAACATGTAATACTCGCTAACATTTCTTAGCCATCACCACGCTATTCTCTTCAGTTGTTAGCACCAGATAAGCTAACTGTTAAGTAAAGTCCAAGCGGATAAAACTGGCATAGCTTACCTCGATACAGCCATGCTTAACTACTTTATCAGTTCCCAAGTCCTTCATTCAAGAAGTAGCAGCCAGCAATTTGATATCTTTCTTCCTATGAAGAAGGATAACGTCTCCTAACAGGCAGCAGAAGTAAGTAGCTGGTGAGCGGCTACCGCTAGCTGGCTGAGGCCGGGCTATGTGTCTCCGACCGCCGCGACTCCGTCTACCTTCACGGCCGATTCATGCCTTCAAAGTTGTGTCTGCTAGCTTCTCCGACGAACTACTGCCAAACACCACCAAAGTAAAGATGGGTTCACCCTTCAGAGCTCTTTGCGGATAAATATTTTAACCTAATAAGAATTAAAGGGTTATTTTGTTGCGCGCTGAGGCCGACCCAGAAGACTGTTTTTATATGAGGAGCCATCTTGCATTTATTCCTTCCTCCATGGCAGGCGGAAGCTGATTGGCTACAAGCATTTGGGAGAGCCAATCAAATCCCATATTAAAAGAGGAAACGAATAGAAAGAAAAACGAGTAGGTAGCATCTCTCCTTCAATGTGTCACACACATTGTCGGCTCTGCCATTACACTACTTTAACTGTACAGCATGTAGGTATGCATACATATTATACAAAAAACCAAAAAACAAAACAAACTATCAAAACTAATAAGTGTGCTTGTTTATATACTGTACCATATGTCACATATAAACCACCATCAACGTATGTGTTTAAGACATGATAAGAAATGTGCTGAGATTGAACATATATTTAAATATTTTTATGTATTTTGTTCATAAAAATTATTTACAGCATTCACTAAAGTTGCTTTCACTTTAACTTGAGTGCTGAGCTGGCCATGGTGCTGAAAAGATTACTTTTAGTTTCACAAAATCCTTCAGAGAGTTGTATTGTGTCTGGTTTAATACAGAGAATCATTTGCCATGTTTTTGAGTTAAAATGTACAAGTAAATGTGACTTAGATGCATTTAGTAAAGGTTAATCATAGAACGTGAGGTAGGTGATGTGGTAGGTCAATCAAACTAGGCATACACTCACCATTAAGCAAACTGAGTGTACCTAAAACATGGCTGGGAACAACAGAAGTATTGCTGACCGCCTGATGTCAGCCCTTACTGAATGCTGTCTGTGTTACTTTTCTAATAAAATCTGCAGAGTAATAAAACCTGTTAATCATCTGAACAAAAGAGTTCTGTTAGAGACGATAGGCTCTAGAAGAAATGGCAAGAAAGCTAGATCAAAGCCTTGTTTCCACTTTGGCTGTGTAGGTCTTTTTCACATAGCCTACAAAACAGATAAATAACAAACAAAACCAAAAATAGAACTGTGGTATTTCTCAGTATGTTGTCACAATATTTCACAGCCTTTTATAGTGCATGAATTTCATATCATGGTCCTTTTTTTTCTTTTTTAGGAAGTATCACAATGGAGGAGTCACATATGTTTTCTATAAGCTGACTATTACAAGTGGAGTGTGACCTCTATTAACTAAAGAGTTATATGTCTGCAGTTTAGTATAAGGGATTGATTTAACACAGATACTTTCCTACTGAACAGGGTGTTCTTGAAGTGTTGTTATATAAGCCATTCTAGTTGTCAGCTCTTGAAAACTGAGCAGCTTTTTCAGATATGCCGACAGGCCAAATGTAAAAACATTTATTGTAAAAAATATAAACACACACTAAATCTGAAATGGCTGTATTTATGAATTGCTTGCATCTTTATGACAATGTTGATGAAAAAAAGCAGGGTTTTTAAAGCAACAGTTGGGATATTATTTCTTACATTACTGAACTCGTAAACAGTATCAGTGAGCAGTGTTGCTACACAGAATTTGAAATGATTTTATCACATAATGAACATCCTGTCTGTATTCAAAACTTTGCTTATCAAACATTGTTATGCAAGTGACATTTCTGTTTTCTGGAAAGCCCTGTGGTTGAGACTGGTGAGCTTCTGAGAGTGTACCCACAGTTTTTTGCCTAAATACAGGTATGATAGGCTCCAGCAGACTTCTGTGACCTTGAATAGAAAGAAGCCTGTATCGATAATGCTCCCTGGATAAACTGATATATTCATATTTTATCATTGATACTATGGTTCCTGTATATTTTAGCTTTCCTTTTATATTGGATGTATTCATATTCATGTTTCTGTTCCTCAATGGTGCACCTGTAAGAAATCAGCTTTCCCTATTGGGGATTATTCTTTTATTTCTGATTCTGATAATCTCAGAGCAGAGCAGTTTGGAGCACTACAGTGGCAACTGAGACTTAGATGACAGTGACTCCTAATTTATAATATTTAAAATTACATTTGATATGACACTGGAAATAATTTTGACAAAAGTTTCAGATTTATCCCAGTTTTTATTGATAGCATCATAAGTACTTTATATGATATGCTATACTTGATATTCTGTTATATCTTTAAACATCTTTCTTATGCAGATGTCTGTTGTGTCTGTATAACAGATTTACCATATAAAGATGCTGAGAAATGACCTGCACAGTGGCACCTACGATCCTCATCCTCTTCTCAACACCTTTTGCTCAGGGCTCAAATTAGACATCAGAAGTCAGCGCCAGGAAGTAGGAACAATGACACATTGTTTTTCAGCAGATTTACATCAGAAACCCACCGTGCAACAGGTCTGAACTGTTTCACTCACTATCATCATTTAGTAATACTGCAGAATCAGGATACAGCTAAAAACAGAGAAAAATAATCAATGCTTCAGGACCAAACTTTCTGGAAATGACAACTTTTTTTCTTTTGCCAAACAATCATGAGTGGGGGATTTTCTACATAAATATCAGCAGTCTTCTTCTTTCCCCTTATTTGATGATCCCCTGTTTCCATCTCATTTTGTCTTCTGCCTCTTCATCTGTCAAAGCAACCAATAGCATATTCACTTTTGCCACATCCAGAAATCTCTTTGGTTTTACCCTTTTTTTCCAGCATTGCAGCTCCATCTTCTGCATTTCCTAACTTCTCAAGTTTAAGGTCAAAGTGAGATTTATTTATATAGTGTATTTAAAAACAACAATGCCTTCCCCCCATCTGTCTTCTTTTTCATTAACCAACAGTCGCCGTCTCCCCTGACATCCTGCTGGTTAACAATACTGGTGGCGGTTGTTAGTCTGGTGGGCCCCAACCAATCCAGTATGGAACTCAGTTTTGTGTTCTGCATATTTACTTCAGCACAGATTTACATCAAATGTCCTTCCTGACACAACCTTCTTAGTTTATGAGGTTTTAAACCAGTTTATGCCAAATAGATCATTTAAACTTAATACAGCAGAGATGTAGTTATTCCAATGTAAGCATGAAAAATGCATTTTCAAAATATTTAATCAGCAGCATATCATCAACTTATGTTTCTTTTTATAGGCATGTGATAGGCTTATGGACAAGGAGGGCGATGTCATTTTTCATCCAACTGTTATTGTGTAATGAGCTTATGAAACTAGAGGTGGAGTATCCATCAGCTTCTATACTGCATAAAGTGGGAATGACCTTTTTTTTTTTTTTCTGCAGTTAAATTTCATAATGTGATCCCTGTTATCTGTTGGTGTTACTCTGTCCCATGTAACACAATCATATCTGCTGTGGCCTAAATGAGTATAATTATTTTGAGCCAGCAGGAAGAAACAAAGACACATTCTATGTGATCCTTTACAGTAAAGTGTTAAATGTATATTCCTTTCATTAATCAGCATTCAGCTTGTTTTCAGTGTGCAGACTACCAGACATCTCAGTGTTCCATGTGCGTTCATCTTTAGATGGAAATAGAACAGCAACATGTCTAACACGGAGATATTTGAGTACATCTGCCGATAATCAGTTTAAACTTAACTTAAAGGCACCAGGAGCAGTGAGTAAGTAGTTGACTGTGTGTATGAGGCAAAGCTTCTTTTCCCTTTCGACTTAACAGCCCATCAGTATTTAACTCAGTGTCCTGGAGGATTAAGGTGGGTCTTTCATAAGATCTTTACAGTGCAGACCTTTATATTGGACTTACAAAAACCTTTTTCTCAATACTAGTACTAATACAGTTTTCAAGATTACGTATGCAGTGAATTTAATCGATTTTAAAAGGATATTTGTTGGACACCCAATTTTTTGGGTCAGGGATCTGATCTTTCATTTCAAGAAAAAAAAAGAGAACGATTTAGTAAAAATCCAGATTACACAGGCCCTCAAATATGCTTATAGTTCCCCTGATAAAACCCATGTGATGCTAAGTTATATGTCAAACCCCTTTTTTTTTTAGTATTGACACTTACCAATCATCCTCTATATCCAAAGTTACTGAATTTTTCCTGTTAACTAAAGCAACATCAAAGGTAAAGATATCCGAGTGCTGTTGTAAACACAAATACGTTAGGCAATAAACATTAAAGCTCTAAATGTTTTATTGGTGAAATATAGGACAGTGTATGCGGGCAGAGCACCAGCAACTGAGGCTAAAGGAAACAGAACTAAAATCGAAACCCTGTTCCAGCCAAGGGACAACATCTGGACTTCCTGGTTGAATTCAAGAGGGAAGTAAGAAAAGCTGCAGTTCCTCAACTAACCACAGGGGACTGACTCCAAAACCAAGTCAGTGTCGATTTACTTGGTTCAAAAATGTTTTTGGTCTCCGTAGCTAGAGTTCACATCCATGACAGCTGTGAAATTAGGGATTTTGATTGATGGCAGGAATAGCCAGTGGACCATATGAAGAAAGTGCTGTGACTAGTTTGCGGTTGGCCTGAAAGAGTTTGCAGGTGAAGCAGGAAAGCAGCTACCGGTATCTTTGTTGCTGTCTGAAGGCAGCTAGAAGGTTCTAATCCAAGGACATCAGCTGGACTGTTTCTAGCTCATCTGCCTCTAGCTCCTGCAGCAGGTGGATCCATTGATAGAGACGACCGTCTGTAGCTTATTCTTAATAGAAACTGCTTTATTTTGTTGCATATACATATCAGTTTCATGTTTTCCTACAAGACTGATGCCTGTTTTGAATTGGATAATTATTTACTGTGATATAATATCCTTCTGCTTAGGTTGTACATAAAAAGTCAAACTTTTCCAACTATTGTCAGTCTATCAAGACAATGCAGCTCTTCTGGTATATATGAACATAAATCAGTGAGTGATTTGATTTGTGCAGTTTCAGCATTTATGTTAATAATGATGACTGAGCACACAGTTTTATAATTAAACATTCAGAGAGATCTGAGAAGCTGCAAGCTCCTCTCACTGTGACATTTCATTTTATTCATATTTGACTGAAAGGCTCAGAGGCCTACTGTGCAGATCATGTCATGCTGATTAACAGACAAAAGATTTCAGATAAGTGTAACACAATTAACAGAACCTTGGCATGGTTATTGTAAGTTTGCACAGTGCAGCAGACAGATGAGTGGGATATTAGCGTTTTCACACACAACAATGAAACAAAAAGTAATTTGCTGTATTCCTTTCATACCTTTCTCCTGATCTTTGTCTGGGATTTTTCCTTAAGTTTCTTATGATATTGAGATTTTAGGCTCTAGTCAGACTAGAAAGAGTCTTAACAATGTCTCTTCTGGCTTGTGTGGTTTTAATAGCTTCAACCCATCTGCAGAAGTCAAATAACAAACGAAAGTGTCATTCTTGACTCGACTACCTGACCACGGGAGGATATAAATAAAAAAGCAGAGTGGTTAAACTTGCTGGATGGTATCATCAATCTTAGCCCACCTACTGGTTTGGCAAACTTATCTGCACAGATTGGGAGGGAGACTGAGGAATCAAGACGAGCAAAAAGCCCGTCTGCTTCCTCCTCCACAGGAAACCTTCGTCAGAAGCCAACACTTTTCATACCGGAAATGCTATTTTAGGAGGTCTGTCATGTCATAAAATGAACTAATCAGGAGTGCAATAGAGCTTTGCTTGGCAGTGCTGATTCTGTCAGGCTTTCACACATTGTTTTATAACAGGAACTCGATTTAGAGTTGCTGTTACATAGGAAGCTTAAAAAGTGCAGCTAACTCTGAAACTGTGAACCATGGCTAGAAAGAATCAGAAACACACATGCGGTTTACATGTGAAAGACAGAAATGACTCATTTATTTTAGGTCTCTGTGACTCACTGAGAATCACTAAATAAAGCACTAAATCAAAAACATTGTCATATAAGAATTACACAGACTTCTCATTCCGGAACAGCTGCATCATTCAAAGGTAAAACAAACTTTATCAGGTAAATGATGATGTGACAAGTGAAGAAAAAGAGAGCCCATGTCTCTGTGATGGGGAAGAAAAATCGTGTGGATGGAAAGGGGAGGAAGTGAAGGAACTAAGGAAGGTTAAATAGAAAAAAAATTTAAATACAGGAATAAGGTAAATACTTACCACAAGTCACTTCTGACCCCTTTAAGTTTCCTCCCTTTAGAGGCGAACAAGCAAACAGTGAGGTTCAGGGAAAATATATCCATGCAGAATTTATGTCAGGGGAAGTAAGCGTCTGAATCCTGCCAGATGTAAAAGAAAACGCTTGTCCTACACACTATTTATAGGACGTAATAAATATTTTGTGTTTAGCTTCCTAAAGCTTTAACAAACCAATTTGTTCTACTTTCAAAACCAAGAAAGGATCCTGCATGTGAAAATATAATTGTTTGACAACAGTCTTCTTTTTGTTATATTTAATGGTCATTATAAAAAGATATTGTGCAATTCAAACCAGGATACAAATGAGGAAGGAGCATTAAGGTACCCAGACCAGTGTATAAGGAGACAGAAATTATTTTCTTGTACAGAAGACAGAAATCATGAATTGTGAAGCCAAAGAGATGGACATCAAGAAAAATGTTGCACACACTGCCCTCTGCAGTCTGTGGATTGATTTGTCACCTCACAGAACATGCACTACATGACAATCTGGCATGCACAAATGGACCAGACATTGCAAAAGGTCTTCATGGCAGACAATAAAAATGATGGGAAAAAGTCTGGCTCTCAAAGGATCACGGAGAGCGCAGCTCATCTGAATAATGAATTCCTCATCCACCGCTTTGATCTCACAAAGCAGATGGCGTGATAGCGAATACTCTGAACAGAGAGGGATTACTACTCAGACAAATTAAAACCACGGAGCAGAAACAATGAAACACTAAACACATTGATTGCTTGTTGCTTTCACCTTTCAGGTGGGACGCAGCATGCACTACTTCCAAAAATCTAAAAGGGTTTTGTTTCAGCAATGCTGTACTCACCATGTATCAGTCCACCATGTGGCCCGGTTCTTTGCTCGTGAAGTTTACGTGGTGGTGCTCAAATGGATCAAATAATAAGTAAAAGGAAAAATACAACCCCAAATTAGACAAAATGCATTTTAAGTCTTCACAGTCAAGCTTTTATCGCTTTTCCTTCTCAAAACATTTTAAAGCGATAAAGTGGTTCAGTAATGTTTTTCCCCCCATTTTCTTCAGTTGAGTTTGTCATACCAGTTCAAAATAAAAGTCAGCACAATAAAGCAAACAGGCTCAATTGAGTCCAGTTATAGACCAAAGTTACTTATATTAAACCTGACATGTTTCATTTCAATGTAATTTAAAAATATATATTGGCAATTCCTAAAAACAAATTGTCTAAGGAACCGAGCAGATTGTACTGAATCTTCACTTTGGGACAGCTATCTCAAACAAGAAGAAACCTGCAGCAGAACCACGGTCATGTAGATCAGACATCTGCAGCAGAAACCTGCAGCAGAACCACGGTCATGTAGATCAGACATCTGCAGCAGAACCACAATCATGTAGACCAGACATCTGCAACAGAAACCTGCAGCAGAACCACGGTCATGTAGACCAGACATCTGCAGCAGAACCACAATCATGTAGACCAGACGTCTGTAGCAGAAACCTGCAACAGAACCACAATCATGTAGACCAGACATCTGCAGCAGAACCACGGTCATGTAGACCAGACATCTGCAGCAGAACCACGGTCATGTAGACCAGACATCTGCAACAGAACCACGGTCATGTAGACCAGACGTCTGTAGCAGAAACCTGCAGCAGAACCACAATCATGTAGACCAGACATCTGCAGCAGAACCACAATCATGTAGACCAGACATCTGCAGCAGAACCACGGTCATGTAGACCAGACATCTGCAACAGAAACCTGCAGCAGAATCACAATAATGTAGACCAGACATCTGCAGCAGAATCACAATCATGTAGACCAGACGTCTGTAGCAGAAACCTGCAGCAGAACCACGGTCATGTAGATCAGACGTCTGCAGCAGAACCATGATCATGTAGACCAGACATCTGCAGCAGAACCACGATCATGTAGACCAGACATCTGCAGCAGAAACCTGCAGCAGAACCACGGTCATGTAGACCAGACATCTGCAGCAGAAACCTGCAGCAGAACCACGATCATGTAGACCAGACATCTGCAGCAGAAACCTGCAGCAGAACCACGGTCATGTAGACCAGACATCTGCAGCAGAAACCTGCAGCAGAACCACGATCATGTAGACCAGACATCTGCCTTGGCTCGAGAATTTTTCCATTTAAAATCCTCCACACAGGCTCTGTTCCAGACACGCGAGGACCAAAATATCTTCCAATCTGTTTTATACATTTTTATACATTTCAATTCTTTACTCTTTCAATTGTTGATAAAATGGAGATCTTCTGCCCATCTCAAAGACTCAACCTGTAACTGAAACTGTTTTTTATAGCAAACCATTATTACAATCAACTCTGTTCACTTTTTTCACCTCCTCACTGGCTCTGAATTGGTTCCATACAACCAAGTACCCGGTACTATTCCACTCACCGTTGTCAGATGATTTTATTTCGGTACCATTTAAAAGCATGATTGTAACATTTCAGTGACTGTAAAGTTAATTCCCATATATTTTATTTAATCTAATCAGTTCATGTATATTCTTGTTAATTTTCCAGAATGCCCAAACTTGTTTTTGCTAGTCTCCACCCCTTTCCAGCTAATGCAAAGAACTTTTACGGGTTTTAGCTCAGAGTCCTCCAAGTCGCTGTCAGAGATGCTATCGTTGTTTTTTTCCTCGCTTATCTTATTACTTTCCTGGTTCGCTATGCCGGTGATTTCCACTGCAGCGGAAAAGCAGCAGTAGAAAGCACAATGAAAGGTGATGCTTCATGTAATGTACCTCAACTAAATGTCCCCCAATGAACAGAGAGAAAAAAACAAAACAAAAAAAAACACCACTCCAGTTTTTGGTAAGCCACGTTTAAGGACTTTCTATTCAGTAAAGATATGACAGAATATCAAACAGTAACTTGTTTTCAGGCACCATCATATTGTTCAAACAACTGTACTGAACTCGAATCACAATCTGGCAAACACAGGTCAGTATTTTACTTAAAACAATCACAGAGGCAAAGAACACTGACGGAAGAGTAATCATTTTCTAATATTGTACATCTACAGGAGTGCACTCGTTTTCTTCATAACATTAGTCCAAACTATTAAAAAAAAAAACAAACAAAACCAAAACAACCCTCAGGGGCAACATCCTACACAACAAACTCTTCATGAACCGACAGAAAGTCCTTTTAACTTAGCACTTGGTCACAAAGTATTTGTGCACTTAATATACTTCTAATTCACTTTTTTCTTAAACAAATACAAGACTTTAGTCTGCAGTAACACCAGAGGACACGGGTGGAAATGGAACCTCTGAGCATCCTACAACAACATTCACTCTTTGATATCTGAAACATCTTGAAAGAAAATGTCCTGATGCAGAAATCTGTGCTGCAAACTAGAGCAGAGTACGTGTATTGCACATTGTGCACACCTTACGGTTCAAAGCACTGCACCAATCTCATCAAGTCTCTTCAAATTAAAAACAAGCCTACGTTTCTGTGTTTGGTGTATTCTGTTATGTTTGAGGGAAACAGATCCCTGCAACCAGTTCTTCTCCTCCGGCAAAGTGGCAAGACCTTGACAAGGCCGTCATCTCTCAAAGCACGGAGCGGCGCAGGGGCACTGCATGCTGACTTGGTAAGCCCTGCTGGGAACGTTGGCCTTGGGATCCAGCGTGGTGAGGATGGCTTGGTTGGTGCTGTTGGGAGCCTGCAGGTTGGTAGTGGAGTGACTGAGGTAGGGCGCAGGCCTGTGGTTGGGGCCCGGCTGAGGGTACTGAACACTGGGCAGCTGCAGGTACTGGGGCACAGTGGCTGACTGGCCTGAAGTGCGGTACAGAGTCTGACCCTGCTGCTGCTGCTGCTGCTGGCACTTTTGCTTGTTATCCTCTTTGACATCACTCTCATGTGCACTTCGGGGAAAACAGATAAAGAGTTGCAGTGTTATTAATGAGAAGACAAAGATTCTGCAATGTTAGTGGTTAAGTTTTATATCAGTGATGTCAAATATGCATGCAGTTGTCCTGCTGTAGTATATCTGAGGCTGCGCTTTTGTGCTTCTGTAACATGTACTACTGTCTGTACGTCAATAAAAATGAACCTGTAACTTTACCTGTGAAAAGTCTTTTTTAAAAATAAATAAATACATTTAATCTAAGTGGTATTTTGATACACACATGAGAAGTTTGTCTGCACATGGGACGAGGTTGTCCCACGCGTAGCCTGTGAGGTGCTGCAGTCGGGATGGCCAGGTAGGGGACAGGTGGAGGATGAGGCGTGACGCAGCCACGCATGCAGCAGCCACCAGCGAGGGTGCGAAACACAAAAACACATGATCTGAGGGGGAGGGGGAAAAAAAGCAGGTCCACCAGTTACTCTAAAATAACGTGCTTTTTTTGTGAAGACAATATATGTAAATATATGCAAATACAATATAAGAAAAATCTTCAAATCTAGGCTCTCCCAGACAAAGTAAGGTTGTGTTACGCGTCAGTTTTTCAGTTGATACTCATCTCAAAAACCAAAATGAAAGCGACATGAAAAAAACATAAGTCTCCTTTTATGATTAACTGGCGCTGGTTCCAAAACATCTCCAGCTCTGACAGATTTCCATCAACTTCTCTCGTAATTTCCATATTTATTGAGGTGTCATTTCAGTGTTTTTGAACACAGGTTTTTAAAAATACTTCAGTAGTTTGAGAAATTTCAGGCTTCAAAGATGTGTATTTTTCATATTCTTTGGGTTTCAAGTAACACTGTAACTCCCTCATCTCCAAGCAGGGTCCCTTCTGGCACCAAAAAGACAAAGAAAGCAAAAACTGAACTCTTCAAAAAGCGCAGCTGACAAGTGAATGGGTGATATCATGTTGGATGCACCTTTCACTTATACAATCTGTAGATTATTAAGATCTTCAGACTTTGACCAGAGAAGGTTCAGACTTAAAAGACAGATGCTGTGTTTCCAATCCTGAAATAAAATCTTCTGATCAGTGTAATATGCGTGTACCTTGCAATGAAACCTCCAGGAAGTAATCAGCATACTTGGCCATGTACACTTTAGTCTTCTCCAGGCTGGTCATGGGCCAGCCATCATGCAGATCTTCTTCATGGACGGCAACAGACAAATAATATTCAATAAAATGAGCAGCTGTCGGGAGGTACAGGTTCCACTGGAAAGTTTCCAGCAGGATAAGCTCCATGAGCAACAAACCCTGCTTAGTCAGGACCAGGTTCATGGACCTCATGCAGCTGAGGCTGTTGAGCGTTTCCAGCTTCGGCACCTGGTCCTCCCTTTCCTCAAACTTACCTACAGCGAAGGACGAGGATAATTTGATCTGTCACACTGGTGTAGAAACTTATCGCTCAGTCGCTGGGAACGTGAGAGTAGCGGTGCAACTTACTTGCCAAAAGAAGACAAGACAGCGAGACCATGTGAAGCTGCTGCACGGTGATGTCACAACGGTCCATAAAGAGGTCCAGCAGGTAGACGGCGAGGTGTCTGGCTGCAGGACACAGCCGGAAGCGGTTGCTGATGATGGCTATGAGGTCTGCAAAGTATCGTCTCAAGCTGAGCTGACCGGATTGACCTTTGTAGGAAGGCAACTTGAGCTCCTGGTAGACAAAATATTGTAAATGAGTTCATGAAGTAAACAAGCTTTAAATAATTAAGAGCCAATATAGGTTGCAAGTAGGTATCTGCACATTTTATAACAACCCACTGTAGAAAACTACCCAAGATAACATTGGTTAAAAACTGAGCTTATAATCAGCTCTCTCTCTCTCTTTTTTATTTTTATTTTTATGGTGGCTTCATTTTAACAACTAAATTGGACCCAGCACACCAGGTTTTTGTGTCAAACTCACTTTGTGTCTCAGCGCCTGGTAAATATCTGCAGCAAGTTGTCCTTTCCACCACTGGTCCTCCAGCTCCATTTATTACAGTGCTTTGGTAACCTCTGAAAGGTGAAACAAAAGGTGAAAAGGGGAAAGGCAGCCAGTCCACCAACACTTGAAGCTGAAGATGCTCTTCACACAGAAAACTTGGTGGTGTTTCTCTCACACAAAATGCACTTTTCAAGTTCTCAGCGCGACATGGGTGTCAGGATCGATCGCCTTTCGTACTTCTTTTTGAGTTGAAACGAATGTTAGTGCTGACGACTCACCCAGCGAGCACATGTAGTGAATAATACGGGAAGTTTGACTGAAATAAAGCTCAACTTAAACTATCCGGACATGCTTTGTCGCACTCATTGTTGTAGCCGCTTAGGCTCATCTCAGCAGCACGAGCTCATCAACCTCTACAGGTGCGTTCAAGTGCTGCTGGGAATACAAACTCCTCTGCGTGGGGTGCTGTCAAATGCAAACGAAAATTAAGTTCTGGAGGTGGTGTTAAGGGGGTAATAACACAACGACCTGTTGTTACATTAGTTTATATATCATTCACTTGCTAAATTTAGGCACCTTATACTAATATGTGCTCCTTAAGGTCACCCATCCCCCGAAATGCATTCCGCGGATTTTAAAAATTTTTTTGTATGAGCACCTGAAAGCATCAGGACCCAATCCAAATATTAATCCTTCCAATGTCTAATAACTTCATTATCAGGAAGGCTTAGGTTTGGATAGTTGCTTTCCTTTTATAACCAATTGATAATATAAATAAATTGCTAGGAAGGATTTGTGAGGGTTCAGATGTGCAGATCAGGTGTCTTTATGGCTTTTACGCAACATTAAAAACTCATTTCAAATTTACAGTTTTATTGGAGGCTACAGCACTGAACAGCTATTGTAAAAACACTCTTCACACATTATTGGTAAGCCCTTTTCTGGCTATTTTGTCCACAGTGGAATAGACAAACATAATCAATTTAAGAGTTTGTGATTTTAGAGAGTCTCTTTGAGACAGTTTCAATGCAAATACAGTTTCACTTCCATTAAATTAATGCATCTTCAATATATGGTATACAATTACTCCTTACTGAATGTTTGGCTGAAAAAATATACAGTATGGGAAAGTAACCCTTCAATACATTTTTTGTGGTCATATTTCTGTTAACACTGAAAATCCCAGACCTGTTTTAAAACAAATGCATTTATGAACTCGGTCAGTCATGCTAAAATTAGTACCCAACCCTTGTTTTTTTTTTTCTTTGTGTGTGTGTGTGTAGAAACATGAAATAAATAATTTGGTCATAATTGTTTATTAAAAAAATACAACCTCAGATGGAAAAACTTCATGTAACTTTTGTCAGTTTGTCTTTATTTGTATGAAAATGAAAAGAAAAATCATGTTGGCAATACAAAGTATCCCCTCACTTCTTCCATGAGATTTAAAAGTTGTGTGACAGGTTGTTATAAGGAAGCAAGTAAATCTCAACCTGGCATTAATTGTTTGCTGTAATGCCAGTAAGTTACATTAGTGAATGACCATAGTGTAAAAAAACACACCAAAAGCTGGTGCAAGTCCAAAAAGAAAGTCTCTACTTGAAATAAGTGTAGCAAAAAACAAACAGACAAACAAGCAAAGAAAAGAAAAGAAAAATAAAGACTGGTTCTTGCAAAAGTAAAACAAAAGTTAATACTGCTGTTAACAAGATGGCAATAACTGAGGGAACAGAAGGGACTGAAGAGCGATGTCATGGTGACCGTGTTTCTGTTGGACAGATAACTGTCCTTTTATCTTTTCACATATTAGTAGTTGTTGGTAGTAGTTATATTCTGAAGGTGTGGCTTTTAATGAAGGTTGGAAGGAAGGGGATGGGCATTTTGAATGCATTCTTTTAAAATTCATCTTGCTCTTGAAAGTTTTCCATGGATCACCCATTCTACTTTTAAAAGGGGAAAGGGCAGCAAAATGCTGCTTACCACAATCCCTTGATGAACTGATCATCAGCAGGTGTGCAGAGCCCTAAAAAAAAAAAAAAAAGCAGATGTTTTTGGCAGTTTGCTGATCTGGAACATTCAGGTGTTTTTTTTAACACAATATCAAGGGAAAATGGAATAAAAAAATAGTCTGAGAGAAACAGTTTTGGTTTACATCTGGAAAGGCCAGTAAAAACGTTTCCTAACAGTTTGGACCTCAGTATTTTAGATTATTCACAAGAAGAAATCATTCAAGGCGAAAGCTATATTTATCTGGAGTTGATGTCCCAGCAAATTTAACCCGAGGTCAACTCAGGCTATGTGCAGGAAAATGGGATAAAAAAGGGCTATACCTCATACTCTGATGGCCTCACTGAACATGTAAAAATGTAAAAGTTTATGACAGCACAATTAGGAAAATACTGAACAAGTAGAGTTTGTTAAAGAGTTCCCAGAAGAAATGCTTTTTGGCAAAAAAGAACGTGGAAGCACTACATGAGGTTCATTTACAGCACCTGAACAAACCACAAGACTTATGGAACAATGTCCTATTGATATTGATATATCCAGCTGAAGTGGAGTTGTTTAGTCTCCTTAATGACCATTGTCATATTTGGCCAAAAAGAAGAAAAAAAATAGCAAATTTTAGCAGAAACTCGTCCAGCTCACTGTCAAGCACAGTGATAGAGGAATGATGGTTTTGTAGCTTCAGAATCTGGGTGACTTCCATCCACAGGCTGTCACTCTTCAAACATGAACAAAATGAACTTGATTTACAAACTGTGATCTGAGCGAAATTTGTGCATGTTTCGACAATCATGAAAATGTTAGCAATTCCTAATTTTGTTGTAGGTTTGAACAACATGTACTCCTGCTTCTGACCACATGTAAATGATAAAATAAATAAGTCTTCTGTAAGCAAATGTGAGGCCAGCTGTGAGACAGCTAAACTGGGTTTTGCACCAGAACAATAGGCACATTTCCATTACCTTCAGATTTGCACAATACCAAATATTGAAAAAAAAAAAGAAAAAATCCTGTAATGGAAACAGTACTAATTTGAAAAAAACCCAAATATTGAATAAACTTTTTTATGCTCCCAGGAGGTGGTTTTTCAGGCAATTCTATAATCCAGTTTATCACAAAAGTGTAATGGAAATGCTTTTTCTCTGGCAGTGCTGGATGTGAGGTACATTTAAAGTAATCAAAATCTAGTTTTCAGCTGTTTCTGGCCTCATTAATACGATCCAGTTATGTTATATATAGTTAATCATTACATAAGGGCTTTACCTCTGAATCATCAATTGAATGACCACCGCCTATCTCCTCCACTCGCAATAATTTGTCAAGGGCTAATACATTTTTTTATCCATCTTCTTCAATGATGGAATTTTATTTTTTGTTGTTTTGAAGTTTTAGAAGTCTTGCAGGACAAGATACGTGGAGAGTTATGAGAAGTAGGCTACAATATTTTGAAAAAGACTGTTAAAAGGAAACACAGACCTTCTGTAGTGCTACCTTTATCACAAATTCAGTTTCAATATTTTTTTTGCAAATAAGTGTAATGTAAATGCAGCTAATGATTCAACAAACACTACCAAATCTAAGCTGAATAACAAAAGAATCAAGGTTTTTGAAATATCCAAAGTCAAGGCCTGAACCCAATTAAAACAGTGGTGTGGAACTTCAAGAGAGTGAAGACAAATCAATACCCCAAAAAACGTAATGAATAGAAGCAATGTTGTAAAGAAGAATGGGCCAAAATCCCTCCTTAATGATGCTGCTGGAGGCGGATCTACAAGCTCTAGGTGATACTTAGGATTGCCCACATTATTGTTCTTTTTTTTTCTCTTTTATATGTTAAAAAAAGGGGAAATTAAAAAGTTGTTTTCTTCTAAGGTTGTATTTACTTGATACTCATTATGAAGAGATGATTTTTATTATGTTTTTACACACACAAATGAGATGATTAAGAGAGAAGTTACTAACTTTTACACATGACTGTGCACTACATATTAAAAACTCAACTGTATCCGGATTTTCTAGTTAGTATGAACCTACAGTACTAACAGCAAAATAATCATCAAATGGTTAGCACGGATAAAAAAACATGCATCAGTCTTTTTTTCTTTTTTGGAGCCTACACAGACTCACTGATGCTATCCAGCTGTTTCTGATTTATAACAACTACAATCGGTTACACAACTCTAGTAAAACACTTCCACAAGAAATTAATCAATTAATAGAAACACCCATTTAAATCTAAATAGCATGCCATTATTGCATTTCTTCCAAACGCCTGGAGCCTGAGGACAAATTTAATTACAACTGAGTAAAAAAAAAAAGGACATGAGGCATCAAAGTGCTTCTTTGTTACGTGTGCGTAATAAAAAAAACGAGCAGTCTGAAGTGGTTGGCTGGATCCATTGTGTGAAAATTAAGAGGATTAGCTGATCGCTCTGAGGTGGAGACATTGAGAAGGTGGTGGGCAGTCTCACTTATAATGGATTAAAAGTGTCACTCAGAAGGAACAAAGGTGTCCTGGGTGGGAGAGGCGGGTGGCCATCCTTTCAGCGTCTTGCTTCCCTCTGATGACATTCAGTTCCTGTCTAAAGAGCTGCTGACGTCCCCTGGCCTGCCCTGGAGTGTGAACAACCCACTGACGACTCTCAGACGACAGGGACAGATAATACCAAGGAGGAGGATGTAAACTATCTATGTGAAAGAGATTAGACCACAAAAGATTGCTTTACTTATAAAAGCCAATGGAGTCTACCAGCATACATAGAAGATAACATTTAGAAACAAATTAAGCATGAGAAAAACACTGTTTGGACATTTGGAGTTAATCCAAATATTAGTCTGAATGGATGGGCTTTAAGAAATCAACATTTTGAATGCAGAGACGTCCAGAGTGGCAGAGCCAGGACACAGACGATTCCCTTTCTCAGGATGATAATGGACATCTGTCATTTCTTTAGAGAAGCAAAGATGTTGGTGGGGGAAAAGAGGTGATATGTAAAGATATTAAAGGGACTTATTTGTGAGTCCATGGCTCGTATCTTATAGACAGCCAGTGTAGTTTAGGTGGAGATCAAAGGCATGGGTGGTAGACTCTGGAGAGGGCTCCATTACAATAGCTAGATGAAGAATAATGCAGAAATGATATTGAGAGCATTAGCTAGGTGCACTAGTATAACATACTAGCAAATCTGTGGACTAGTTTTGTAATTATTATTGAAGTATGAGGAACATTCCTTCGCTGAGTGCCAAACAGAACAAAAACAACAACCAGCTTCGTTGTGACAGAGGTAGCAAATAGTTTCACTTCTATTTTGTAAGATAACAGGCTTTACCTGACAACAAGACACACGCTTGCCCTGTGTCTTGTCACTGCCACAGCCCTATGTCCCTACAGCTAAACATCTCCACTTATGCAGTACTAATACCTGGGATAGATGCAGCAACAGGCGGGAATGCCCAGGAATATGATATACATTCACGTCCCCACTTTGAGGTGGCCAGTGAGCGTATAACCCAGAAATAGACAGAATCAAATAAAAAATTAATAAAATAAAAATTTGAGATGCAATAATACATTCACTTGGGGAAGGGGAAAGTTCTGTGTTTTCAAAGTAACAAAATATTTTGTTAAAACATATTTCTTTGCTCTGTTTTTATGAGTTAACTAAATAATTTTTCTTTTTAATAAAAAAGATTTTCTTTTCTATTTTTCTGAACTGATAAGGAAATAACAGGATAAGTTTTTCTGGGAGAAAAAGAAATCATCTTGCTTCCATGAACTCCAACGAGTTCTTCTGGAATATTACGTGTAAGATAATTCATAAATCATAATACTGCAGGTGAAATATAGTAGAACCTTCACTCTGTAACCAAATCTATAAAACTTCAAAATAAGAGTATCTCTTAATGTCCCAACACCAAAACAAAGTCAAATCTGGATTAAACTAAATAAGCTAGACATATTTGCTTCTGTTTAATAAAAATCTGAGGACGAAAAGGCTGTATTATAGAAATTTTAATTTATAAAAACAGAATGGAAAAAGATTTCTATCCATTATCTGTTCTCACTTGTTCCAGTTTAGAGTCATGGGAACAGGCAATATTTTCATAAAGACTGAAAAATATTTTTAACAAAGAAACTTACATTGGGAATTCAGAACTACTTTACTTTGTCTTTTTCAAGTGTTCTTACAGTAGATGATGAAAAGGAAGAGCAAAGTGACCTCAGAGAGATAAAAACGACCACAAAGAAAGACAATTTGATCTACGCTAAATGCAAATGATGAGAACCAGATGCAAAAATGACCAAAATGAAGCACAACATAACCACAAAAAGATGCAAAACAACAATAATGAGATGAAAAACAATGACAAGTACACTCCAAGAGATGAAATAATGATTAAAACGTCCAAAACAAATGTCAAAGTAAAACAATAATGAGGAAATGCAAATGACAACAGGGAACATGACACATCTGTGTCCAGTATCAGGACAACATATTGGAGCACACTTAGATAGCAGTGAAGAGTACTTCATAGCTTTTGTTTACTGTTAACAACTTATCTGGTTTAGATAATGTCATTAAAGTGTAATATGACAGATGACATTTGATGCCACACTCTTTATATGGCAGTTTAAGGATTCATGTGTTTGAGAGGTATATTTATATTGGCCAGAAATGCTGTTTTGGTCCTTTTATGGTGCAAACATCAACCAAAGAAGAGCGTTTTGGAGGTTTTTGGGGCTGAAAGGCTGGTTTGTTTGTGTTTAGCTGCGGGCCGTGAGCACAGAGGCAGCAGGCTAACGGCTAAAGCAGCTCAGGGGCTGTAATCCCCGGATGAAAGCATCATGGCTGCCACTCGCTGAGCTGTCAAGCTCCCCACAAAAGAAAAAGGTAAAAACCGACACAACTACTCGAACAACTCCACGTTTGCTGTCCGTTTTCGCTGCCAGGCAGGTCCGTCTGCACTAACAAGTCGTCGCATCGTCAAAAGGGACCGTTTGGTGTAACTTTTGTTGCCACGCTTCGCATTCTTCAAGTTATTTGGTCTTTGTAAGCTCTTGTGCGTCACGTTAATTTGAGTCACTCAAACGATATGTCACTTTTAACGGATATCTCGGTGCTCGGACGGCAAAAAAAGCATTTTCACCCGAGGGCCAAGACGCCCGGGAGCTTTCTCGGTGGCATGGTTTTACCGTAACTTCGTTTCCAGCGCTTTCGTTGCGGGTTTTCAAAGCCCGTCTTATCACTTTGTTGTTGTTAAGTCAAACTGCACAATGGACCCACGGTCCCCCGATTCACCGGCTTTAAAATGAAGAAGTGCTAACACGGTTTGTTCGAAGTTGTAGTGAAATATTTATTCTCCTTCTAAGTTTTTCCTTGCACTGACCGACAGAGCGCGTTCATGTGCTTTTTAAAGCAGGTTACGAGGCTCCGAACCGGAGGAGGTGAGTTTAAAGGCAGTTTCTCGCAGCTGCTTGTTCATTGAAAGCCGAGTTTGTTGTTTTAGATTTGATTTGGGGTGATGGAGTCATACCCACGTTTCTATTTGAACCATGGCCAGCAACAGGTGGAGTTGCATGCATGCATACATGCAGAGCAGGACAGCCTGTGCAGCTTATCTTTGTGAGTTGACAGAAAAATGAAACTACATTTTTAATCAAAGTCTCCTTAAAGCTCAAAAAATGTAAATGTGGTTGGGAGAAGCTGCTCTTATTATTTTTTTTTTTTGCATTAAGTAAGTGTTATATTTATTTGTTTTATAAATGCCTGCCTTGTATTTCTTTTTCAGAACCCTGAAGGACCATGGATTTGGTAGATCTATGCTCAGCCACCTCCAAAGGAGAGAATAAACGGCGTGTCAACAAGAAGAATAGAAACTGGCGCAGACGGCTCCACCTCAGGAAGACCGTCGCTCAGCCCCCAGCTATGCAAAGCGAAGATAAGCGCGGACCAAAGAAGATAGCAGAGGAGTGGGACCAGACCCCAGTGTGGCCTTCATCAAAGAAGCCTCCCCTGGAAGCACAGCGGAGTCGATGCATGACAAATGACAGTGGAAGTATACTCAGGTTCACATGCACTCAGTGCAAGGACAACTTGGAATATGCATCAAAAGACTTAATGAGACACTTTGTGGAAAAGCACAGAGGAATCCCACCAGTTTTTTCCTGTCATTTCTGTAACTTTAGCACAAATGAGCTTTCTTATCTTCAGGTTCATCTGTTGAGCCACAAAAACACATTTCCTAGTTGCAGCATTTGCAATGACAATGTTCAACGCTCATGGTCTGAATTCAGTGCACACCTGAGCACAAATCACTGTCCAAATGGCAACTATTCATGCGAAATGTGCCAGAAATTCTCTACAGGTGACGTTGAAGGGTTTCTGGAGCACATGTATGGACATAATTTGGACATGGAAGAAGCCGAGGGTGTTGACGTTTCACTGCATAAAAAAGACAATCAGTTATCAACCACTCAGACTTTACGTTGTCAGTACTGTGACTTTGAGGCATCTCAGAAATTCTTAGTTACAAAGCACATTAATACTGTCCATGTTTGTAAGGATGGAAACCAGAGGAAGAAGAAGAGCGACGTTCATTCCAAAGTAGTAAAACCAAATGATGCAATCCCCAGAATGAAGGCCAGATTAACGAGAAGTGCAGTTAAGGATATGTGCTGGCTGACGCAGGACTGCCTTTCCCTGCCAGGGAGGGAATTCCTGGATAAATACTGCCATCTATCAGATCCACAAACAACACTAGAGGAGACGCAACAGTTTTTGATGGAATCTGTCGCCGGGGAAACCGATGACCAGAAATGGACGAAGGCTCTTAAAACAGTTCTTTCAAATGTTCCTAAAGATATGAATCTTCACCATAAGTTAGAAAATGGTATCATGTCAAGCCCGTCGGACCTCGCGGTCCTCAGGGTCAAGAACAAAATAACTGTAGCTCAGAATGGTGCTACTTATTCCAAAAGGTTGAAAATGATGACGTCCACAGATAAAGAAACAGTTTTTCCTGAAAGCGCTGATGCTCATTGTGCAGTCAACCACAATGGATGCGAGTCAAATTTGAAAGATCAAACACCTTGTCCGCAGGTTGAAAACAACCTCCCTACTGATGTCTCGGTGTCTGTCCAGAGTGAACCGTCTCAGTGCGCTCGAATGCAGGAAAACAGAGAAAATCGGGATTTAAAAACTGACCAGGAAGTTGAGGAACATAATAAGAAACTGGAAGGGCCTGTAAATGCTGATGGAAAGCATATATCTGGTATCCTGAAGTTGGCAATGGAGAGCGAAGAGACGACGCCTGTTTGTCGAGCCTTACCGAGACGCAAGGGACAAAGTCGATGTCGGAAAAGAAAAGGTAGATTTAAAAAAGTTGGTAAAAGGTTGGAAGGGGAGACCTTGAAAATAGTTCTGAAGAAGAATCCTGTAAAGGGGAAGCAGTGGGTTTCACAAAGCTCTTTGCCTCCATTGGAAAGTGATGTGACAGATGGGCATTTATATCCTCACACAGCAATGGAAGACACAACACAAACCCTCGACAATGTGCAGCCGACAGAAGTAGATCAGAGAAATCTAAGAAGAGGTTCCATGGCCGACCCTCTTGAAGCCATAACTTCAGTCCCTGAATCAGAGCCAGTAAAAGATTTTACTCTGTGCTGCTCTGTGAAGGCAGTGGAGCCTGAAAACATGACTGGAAATGAACCAAATGTTCCTCAAGGTTTTCCATCGGGGAAGTCGCAGGTTTTCTTGGAAACGGAAGTTGATGGGAGCAGATTGGCCAGCAGAGCAAGGCAAATGAATCAAAGGGCCAAATCGGTGACTGAAGTAGAAATGGTGCAACTCCAAAAATCCCACGGTGCGGCTGACTGCCACGTAGTGGACAGTAAGAAGGGTGGGGAGACTCCTCGTAGCAGTGGCAAGTCTTCCCCCGTTTCCCTAACTGTTACACCACAGGGTAATTACATTTTGTCTCTACACATACGGTTGCACAATGACATTTTCAATATAAATGTTGCATTGAAGAGCCAAGTATTTTGAAGTTTGAGTGTTTTTCCTTCCTGCCTTCTGTCTTACAGATAAGTTAAACGTGGAGAATTCCTGCCTTGAGCGTTCTGCTGGGGAGAGCGGCGGTAGTGTTGAGGAAAGAAGAAATGGAGAAGTGCCCACAGATTCCTGCTGTGATCTCACCAGCAGCATCCATTTGCCCGGAGGTAAAGCCATCCAACAGAAACCCTCACCGGAACCCGGGGTCCACTGGCAGCCCGTCCCAAAACACCAGGAGAGGACACTCAAGCTGGTAGCCATAAATCCCTCCCAGCTGGTAAAGCGTCCAGTGGGAGATCAGCCTGTCGTGGTGCTAAATCACCCTGATGCCGACATCCCCCAGGTGGCTAAGATCATGGAGGTTGTCAACAGGTACAGAGAGGTGCGGAAAGTCATACTGTCCCGCAGGACTTTGAACGCTCTCGCAGCTTTGAATGGTGAGCTGGCAGAGTCCAACGACCAGACAACCCAGACTGAACCGGCTCGGCAGGGGGAAACCTCAGTCCAGGAGAGGTTTACTTTGAAGCTGAAACTTCGAAGGTTGAACAGGAAAAAGTACGAAATAGTGGAAGCGGTCTGTCCCAACAGGGAGTTTGTGTCAAAGTTCCCCTGCTGGTTTTGCGGCAGGGTCTTTATAAGTCAGGAAGCGATGCTGGCCCATCGGCAGCGACATCTGATGGAGTGGAAAAGGCCGAAATGTGAAAACTCTTAAACGTCGCGTACACTGGATGACTTGGGGGGGGGGGACTCTTTGCAATACAAGAAAAAAAGTCTTAATTGCAACTTGTTGATTTTTTGCTAAGAATTTAATTTGTCGCGCTTCCTGGAGGGTTCACATTCTCAGGGTAATTTAAATATTTACCTTTTGTCTCTCTTCCAGTCTGAGTAGCTTGATGCGAACTCTCTGTAGATTAGTAAATATTTGTAAAACCACAAAAAAGGAGTATTGATAATTAACTTCTTATTGTTTGAATTTTGTTCATGCATAGCTTTATTTAAGGTGATTTAAGTACACTGTCATAATGAATCTTTTATAGAACACTGTAATGTGTATACTTGCCATACCATCAGTTTTATTGATCAGTTGATGTACGGGTAGGCTATGCTCTGTGGTAGCTGTCATATTTATGTTTTTGGGACACAGAGATCCACGAGTTACCCAGCTATACCAAAACTGTGTTTAAAAGAGAAAAAGAAAAAAAAAAAGGAAAAAAGTCAATAAGCTGTTTTATTCAACATTTATTTATAATGCTTAGGTTTATTCTTTAATGCTTTATTGTTTATGTTTTGCGGGGACGGGGGGAGAATCAGTGTATTTGTAAATTCTTTTTTATGATCTCCAAATTATGTTCAGAAAATGTAGTATTAAGAGTTATTTTTCCCTCCAGTAATTGAGTGCAAGTTAATATCCTGATGACATGATTAATTTTTAAAGAAAATTATAATCCTTGACACAATAACTTAAGCAATTTGACTTTTTAAACTTTTAAGAGGTTTTGATCACGTGGAACCCTCTCCTCTGACTTTCTTCTCTTTTGACTTGAAATTTTGATCATTTTTTTTCCTAATTGCACTATAAAAAAAGAGGAGTTATAATTTCCCGTTATGTTATTTTATCAGGCCTTAGCCTTTGACAATCTCAACCAGTGTCCCACTGTGGCTCAACATTTCCTTATGCAACCCCAATTCCCTCAGTATTGATGAGGAATCAGTGTGTGTGTTTGTGAATGTGTGAGTGAGTGAGAGGACGTCGAGGGCCGTTGGACGGACGTACCTAAACCGTGCACAAATCCCTGTTTTTCCAATGTGTTGACAGTCCTTTTTCAGTGTAGAGAGAAGATTTCTAACTGTACATAGTCCTGCTAGAGGTACTGTAAAATATTTCCTGAGAAATTTCACCAAGTGCCTGGTAATTATTTTTATGCGGCAACTGTGCATAAGTATGATAGCATTAAGACAATAAATGAAACATTTTGTCATTTTTTTTTTTGTGGCTTTTTGTTGTTGACAAAGACATGAACACAATTAAACAGCACATAATCTTTATTAAAACTAAAAATACACTTGTATCTCCTGTTTCACAAAGTGGTCCACATAATGTCTCATTCGCAACTTTAATTTTAACAGTTTTCTGACATGGAAAATATTAAAACAAAAGCTAAAAAGTTATGTGACTCGGTGCTCTGCACGGCCAGCAGTGCAGTCCAGAATACACTTCTGCTGACATGAACCAAGCTGCAATTTAAGATTAAAGTTGCTTTAAATTTATGTCATCTCAACAGTGAAATCCTGCTTCCCGTTCCTGAACTCATCATGTCTGAGTTCTCCTTTGGAGAACACTCAACTCCTGCCTCTGATATACAGTATTTAATTTAGTGAATATACACATCTTTTTGCAGTCAAAGGTGTCGCATCTACGAAACGGTTGATGGCTGGAGCTCGTTTCATCTGACCATGTTTTTCACTTAGTTGCAGGATATTTGCCAAATATAGCCATGTTATGTTCACTTTGCTTATAGTGTTAATTTTTTTTTTAACAGCTCTTTATAAACGCTCAGGTTGTATTCACTTCCTAACCACCACACAGCTGCATTTTAGACCCCGTCAACTTCCTGTTTAGCTGGGCCCACTGCGCTGCAGCTGAAGTGACAAAGTGGGGGCCCGGCCACCATAAAAAACAAAACCAAAACAAACAAGGAAAGGTATCAAAGACGGCGTTCGGCTCCAACCACGTGGCCGTTTACAGTTGGTGAGGGTGTTTTATGGCTTCATAGGGTAACAGAGCTTGGTGGAGTCCTTGGTGTTGTTTTGAGCATCAATCAGCACTAGAGAGTTCCTCTGGTGGTTCTCAATGATGTGTGAGATGCTGCTGAAGTACTGAATGAAGAAAAAGAAAACAAAAAGGAGGGTGAGATGTGAAGTTTACAGTTATATGTCAAAAAGCTGAACTTTTACATTTGAGGTTACCAGAAGACACATTTCGAGATAAGTCAAATGGTTAAGTCAGAGATCTGGGAGAGATCAGGACATGCTGTCACACTTTTTACTCTTTCTTACATGTGACGCAGTGCAATACATCACACTGGCATGAATATTGGACTAAATATAAAATAAATGATCTCAGCACAGAGCTACAGAAAATTAAAAACAGCTTTAACACAATGAATTAAGTGCAACAACCTAATTGTAAGCTTCTTTACTTTGTAAATATACTCTAAGCCACATTTATTATCTGTAAACTTATGAATCATCAGCGGATAAAAAGAAAATTCTTATCTTTGCGTTCATATTTTTAGTGTTCTGGTACACAGGAACTGTTTAGTCTGTGCTGCAGGGATCACTACGCCACGCTCACCGCTCCCGAGTCTGGGTGTCTGTCTGAGTCTGGCTCCTCACAGATAAGGCAGAACCACTGCTCCTCACCAGCTGTCTTGTCTCTGGAATTTTTTTTTTTTTTTGTCTTAGTCGTCACAGCTCCAGATTTTGACTCCGTCTTCTTTTGGAAAACACTTTTTCTGCAGTGCAGCTCATTTTTTTCTACTCCTGCTGCAGTGAAATGTCAGTCTTTCTGTTTTGTGTTGTAAAGATGAGTTTTTTTGGAGTCAGATACTCTGTGAAGTAGGTAGTCTCATTTTAAGCCAGACGGAGCTGTGAAAAGGTGAACTTATGCAAACATATGAATTTAACAGGTGCGTATCTGAGCCACAGCGAGAAGTGCTCTGCTGATATCAGGGTCTAGCATGGAAATACAGTGTAAGAGGATGGTAATTTATGTGAATAGTTTGCTGTGGTCCTGACGGAGTGGGTTCATCTGCTTCACTACCTTCACCGTGATGTTATGTGGTCTGCTACTGTGCTCTATCCATTTCCTTCCTCACTTCTTCCTTCCTTTCTTCTCTATTTAGCTATTATACCCCTCTTTTACCCCTTCCTATCTTCCTTCCTTGAAAATATCACTAGCAGCGCTTTCTTAAAGGAACATTTATGTCTATCATTAGATGGTAAGGACTGTTAACTTTAATGAAGGACCCAAACAACATGAATAGAAGCAGTCTTGAATTAGAAACTGGGAGCTATTGACTTACACCAAAATAGAGTCCTATTTCAGACCTCTGACAAGAGTTAGAAATGTGATTCCACTGAAGTAATAATGTGATTGCGGTTCCTAAAGACATAGCTTAACTTTGTGAGTGTATAAAAAGTCTATAAAAAAGACCACTTGTACACGCTTCTCCTCCCATGTAACAAGTCTGTACAAGTCTACCAATATTGTGCAACCGGGGTCAGCCCTATGTTCCCCAGGTCCTATGTTCCC
>JAOWBL010000007.1:797093-827366 GCA_028564865.1 Zenarchopterus dispar | reverse complement strand
GTTGCCAAGTGCTTGCTCATAGGGGATCATTGGATTGTTGGGATTTTCCTTGTAACACTGTTTTATCGTTACCCTACAGTGTGAAGCACCTCAAGGCGACTTTTGTTGTGAATTGGTGCTATATAAATAAAATTGAATTGGATTGAATTGAATTTATAAACCGGAATATTGAATCTCCTGAAAAACCACCTCCTGGAAGCGTAAAAAGGTTTATTTGATATCTGGGAGTTTTTTATTTTAAAATTTGTGCCGTTTTCATTGCAGGACTTCTATTTTAATGTTTTGTTTTGCACAAATGTAGAAGTAATAGAAACCTGCCTACTGTATAAAACAAAACTAAATGTGAAGGAGAGATGGGCAAAGTCTGGTCTGAGATCATGTGAAACTGGTCTGTGAAACCCATCACTGATCATGTTGGCGTGGAGGAGCTGTGACACTCAAAATGCTGATAAAGTGTTCAACAAACATTTTATCATGGAAAAATGTTTTCCATTTCCTTTTTTTATAACCCTGATGTATTTTATGTCTGGAAGCAGCAATGTTTCCTTTTGTTTATGCCCAATTTCTTGCGTACACATTCACAGTTACCTGAGGAAGAATGTTTAATTTTTACTGATCAAGAACTTCTGGATGCAGTGTCATCCAGTCTAAGTCTTTCCTACGTATCTGTCATATTTAGGAAAGGTGGCCTAACAAGCTACTGAATGATGGGATGTACTTAGTTTTCCCATAAACTGCTTTTGGATTTTGATCACACCTTTGTCCAGAAATATGTGATATTACCGATCTGAAGTTCTCTTTAAACTAATTTAAAGAGCTTGATGGGATGTCAGTTGTGCTATGACACATACAACAGTAGGACTGAAAAAAGGCATTATGATCATGTGATCATGTCAGATTATGGTACACCGCAGACAATGTTTATGAGAAGCTGTTAACCACATACTTTCTCCTAACCGTGTATATTATTAGCCTCAGCATGTGTTTATTTTTTATCTCCTAACCCCAACTGTTCAATAGTGACAACAAAGTAAGGAACTAAAAAGGCTGCAGGAAGCATCCTGTGCTCAAAAGTTGACAAAGTGACATCTCCTACTTCTCTTTTTCTTTCTGAGAGCCAAAATCAGCAGTCAAACCAGCTTATTTTCATGTACCAAGTATGTCGTATGCAGTGGCTCTTGTGACATGGGAACACATATTGTGAATTGAATATTTTACAGAGGGAGACTAGGGTTGTACATCTCTCTGTGATTAATGATTCAATATGCATCTAGATACACAATCGATTCAAAAATGATATCTTTTTGTTACAGACCGATTCGAATCGATTCGACATAGTGTAAGCACAAGATGATTTGATTCTGCATTTAGTATTTGTTTTAGATATTTTATAAAATAAAGAAGCCAATTCTGGTAATGTGACAGTACAACAATTTCTTTCCATTTATGTAAAAGACCATATATCCCAAAGCATCATCGCCTTATGGCACCAGCAAAAGGAAAAAAAAAAAAATAGAATATCAAAATCATGTCAATAAATTTATTTTTAGACATGGACTTGCATGCTGGTCCAGATTTGTAGTGCTGCCAGTGTAAGTTAACAATGCTCTACACAGTTTACAAATAGCATGGCTTCTGTCGAGGTTCCATTCCTTCTTATAAAACCCCAAAACGGTCCACACTTTGGATTTTTGTTTCCCCGACACATTGAAAATCTTTCTCTGTGTATTATCACTTCCATCACTCAGGCTGACACTGTCCTTCTTCAGCTCTTCCATATTCCGTGTTGTCCTTTGGTTATCATTCATGCTAGCACTGAGCAGTTCAGAGTTTCGCGGGCAGCTTAAGCTCTCCTGTTGTTTTAGAGACGCTGGCCCACATGTGAACCAATTCCAAGTCTCGCGATACCCGAGCCATGACTGTACAACTGATTCATCTAGACATTCATGACTGATGCTTATCGGTTGAAGAGGTTGCTACTGATGCAGCCGTATCTCTCACTTGTTAAACCGATTATCCAGTCGCATCAGTTAATCTTTCACAACATAATCAGTATTTTCAGCCTACTGTGCAAATGCAGCACTTTGGACTGTAGAGTATGATCTATGACATACGGTGTTGAAAAGCTGAGTTTCCAGTGATTAGTGATCCCACAAATTCAGATGGGGATAATGAAATACTGATCAGCAGCTTTTCATTGCTCTGTGTTATTTTGCTGCTTTTTCTGCTTCTCCGCAGGATGTTTCTGGATGCACCTGCCGCTAGGCTGCATAAAGTGGTGCTTCAAAACCTTAAATTCCCCTGCTCGCATGCTCTCATTCAATTTCAACCCCCCATTCAGTCATTTATTATGCTGGCAGACACGTCCATCAAACCGGTCAAAATCCATCATTCGGAACCCTGCAGTCCCCACTCTGAAGAGAAAAATAATACTAAATAAAGTTTTTGACAGGGAAACTGTGTTTGGATCTTGAACTCTTGGCAGTATTCTCAATCATTTAAGAGCAGAAACAAGACTCTTTCCATTAATATTACTGCAGCGCAGACTGAAATGTCATTAAAGGTTTTATAATTAATTGGAAGTACACCTCTGTTCGTCTGTACAGACAAAAAAAGAATGAGGAGAAATGTTGCTTTTAATGTAGCACAAAGACAGACAAAAAGGCAAAGTAATATGGATAAAGTAAATTATCATTTATAATGAAGCACAGTTTCTAGAGACGGTGGTGTGTGTACACTGCAGAACACATTACATTTGGACCTGTAATTTAATTCACCCTGACTCTCCGTTTCCCCAGAGCAAATAGCTATGATTGATGGCCAGCTGCCAGGCGGGTAACAATGTGGTCTTTTCCCTGCAGGTTTTCTGCATTATGGAGACATCTCCAGGGCTGTCAGTAAAGCAGAGGCCCAGGCCCTGGGGAACATTATTGACGAAGCTGCCCATGCAATCACACCGGATGCCATACTGGCTCTGACAGGTGGCTTTCGCAGGTACAAGCCTTGTCTCCTCCTCTCAGAGTTGATATCGTAGATGAAATAGAACAGCACTTCTTTTTTTCCCCCTCCCCACCCCACTGTTGTAAAATTATGTACAGGGAAATGCAAGTCTCAAGAGGCCCACTTCATTCCCATTTGGCTGTTCCTATTAGCTGCTGTCAGAGCTGTGACTGTGCAAGTCGAGACTTTAGAATTATCGGTGTGTAACTGCAACCTGATTTTTTAAAAGAACTTTTTTGATAAAATATATGAATCTGTCATTTAAAGCTGCAAATGTAATTCCATTTGTCTTCATGTTGGGGGAAAAAAGTTGATAATGCATAGTACAGTCACTCAGATGCATTACTTTGTCAAAATCAGAGTGCACACTGACTGCTCTTGTAAAGCAACTTACTTTGTGCAGCTATTTGCTCAGAGACCCCCCTCACTCTTTCCCCCCCTCTGGTGCCACTTCTTTGTGTTGCTCTTTTTTTTGTCATGTACAGCGCTTAGTGCCTGAATAAGCGTAGAGCACTCTGCTCTGTGGTGCTATAAAAATCCAGCCATAAGGACTGGCTTGTGAGGTAAATAATTTAAAAGCAGTCTGGCAGTGAGGACAGACGATTGCCTCTCAACGGGGGTGACAGAGCTGCCACATCTCTGGTTGATGGTGTTTAATAACGCCTGTGCTACAAACGTCATATGTTACCAGAATTCTCTTTGTGTTCTGCACATCTTGGGAATGTTTCCCTTTTTGTGTATTATGTGCATTAACATATAAATTCTGGTCAAAGACTTGTACAAATTAACATGTGTTGACCTCTAAAAGAGACTAAAAGAAAATTGCCAGCAGTAAAAAATAAAAAAGATACACAATGGTCATAAAGTCTCCAAATTCCAAAAGACATTCATTTTTTAGATGAGGTGGCTTGGGCATCTGGTGAGGATGCCTCCTGGATGTCTCCCTGGTGAGGTTTTCTGGGCATGTCCCACCGGGAAGAGACCCTGGGGAAGACCCAGGACAAGTTGGAGGGACCATGTCTCTCGGTTGGCCTGGGAACGTCTTGGGATTCCTCCAGATGAGCTGGATGAAGTGGCTCGGGAGAGGAAAATCTGGGCCTCCCTGCTTAGGCTACTGCCCCCACGACTCAACCACGGATAAGTGGAAGAAGATAGATGGATGGACATTTGCTGATCTACAGCTGTCTAAAAGTAATTACTTCACAATGAGTTCACTCATCCAAGGAAACTTTCAACTGCCTTGCCAGTATACTATCTCGGTATCTTGGCATGCTCATGCAGCAGGTCAGCACTGGCCATAAAATCAACTAGTCAAACAATAAGGTGTGATTTACGCTTCCACATAGCAACTATGCATGTAGCTTTCGTATAGGTCCAACACTGTTGCTGGTGTTTATTTTGTCTATTTTTATTTGTGTCAGTCTGTAATTACACCACCAAACCCTCTTTTCTGCAGTGCTGGAGTGTACAGCATTTAGAGTCCTTTTGTTAACCTCGTTCATGTAACTCAGACATAATGAAGCAGACGAAGCAGATCTAATGTGAGTTGGAGCTACTTTATGAGAAACACCTTATTTGTACCGGATTGGCCCACCTTTTCAGAACGGACTTAATTGTTCATGGCAAAGATTCATTAAGGCGTTGAAGACATCCTCAAATATTTTGGTCCATGTTGATGTGATATCATCACACAGCTGCTGCAGATCTGGTGACTGTGGAGGCCATTAGAGGACAGTGAACTCTTTTCCATGTTCAAGAGACCACTTTGAGATGATTTGAGCTTTGTGGCATGGTTCATTATCCTGCTGGAAGTAGCCATCAGAAAATGGTACATTGTGGTCATAAAGTGATGGATGTGGTCAGCAACAATACTTAAGTAGGCTAATTATTGTTAGCCTTTCGGTGGCATTTCGGTGATGCTCAATTGACACTAACGGGGCACAAACTGTGCCAAGAAAATATCCCACACACCATTACACCACCAGCAGCCTAAATGTTGATACAAGGAAGGATTGATCCATGCTCTCATGTTATTTATGGCAAAATTTCACCCTATCAGTTGAGGTTGAGACTCATAAGACAAATCAAGGCTTTTCCAGTCTTCTTCTGTTTAATATTGTTCAGTTTTGGTGAGCTTGTGTGAATTGTAGCTTCAGTTTTCTGTTTTTAGCTTATAGGAGAGGCACTTGATGTGGTCTTCTGCTGCTGTGGTCCACCTGCTTCAAGGTTTGACATGTGCATTCAGAAATGATATTCTGTACACCTTGGTTGAAACAAAAAGTTAACTGAGTTACTCTTGATCTTTCTATTATCTCGCACCACTCTGTTCATTGTTTTTCGACCATTTTTTGTCAACTCTAGAGATGGTTGAGTAAGAAAATCCCAGTGGATCAGCAGTTTCTGAAATACTCAGTCCAGCCTGTCTGGAACCAGCAATCCCGTTGTGTTCAAAGTCAAAGGTAGATGTAACGCTATCTGTCTAACATCTGCATTGTAGTACATATTTCATCTACCTCTGTGGTTACAAACTCCCAACTCCACCAACTTCAAATTGTATGACAGACCACAAGGAAATATAAAAACAAATGTAACATCCCTAATCTAAAAAGAAAATAAATAAAAGTTGGACAGAGTTCTGATTATGTAAGTAATGGCTCAGTGGAGAAACTGATAATTGAGATGAGGAAAGTGATTAGAGCATCGTGCATAGTTAACCTCAGAAATGAAGGGGAGGAGCTGTTCGTGATTTATGGGCCAGGTGTCTGCTGCAAAGTTTAAAGGGGCCTGTGAGAGAGTGATTATGGATTCAAAGTCTGTGAGATGGGGTGCGCATTTGTCTCATTTCTTATTTGTGCAAACTTGGGAAGTGTTATCTGAGGCCTAATTGGAGTCATGCAGAGCTGTAATTGAAAAACGATGACTATTGTGTTATCAGTCAGTAGGAAAGTAATTTACATTTATCTTGTTAAAAAGCAAATTCTCTAAACATGTTTTAAACATAGCAGGAGGCGATATTAGTCCTATAACACCAAAATAGTTCAGATGTGCTCTAATGTGCCAGATGAATCTGGAATACTAGTCTAATTCTCTTCAACGTGACGTATTTGAAAATGTTTTCGTTGAAAGCTTGATTTAATTACCTCAAATTTCCTATGTAACATTTATTGTTGAGTCTCTCAGTAACTTCATCTTATTAGTCAATACATCTTGTAAACAGGTACATGTATACTATGCACCTTCTTAATGTAGAAATCTTAGGCTCTGGTAGATTTTTCATCTCTTGGATGATATACACAGAGAGATAACTCTGCATCGAAAAGGGTTTTACAAAAGTACTGTGCTCCATAAGCTCCCACTGTCATCCTCTTTCAAAGGAGACAGCACGGCAAGGATTTTTTCAGAGCCGCTGACATTAGCCTTAAGGCTCTTTAAGAGAGGCACTGCTTTTTCTTTTTTCGGACAGCTGTGTAACATGTCCATGTCATGTGTGAACAACCCTCCAGCATTTTCTGTAATATTACGCAACGTCAGTCTGATGGGGTCATACCTCGTAACATTTGCCTATCACTTTCTGCCTGTCACAAATCTGAACTTCAGCAGTCCCACAGGACAGATACACAAAGCAGCTGTGGGTCAACGTGGCACATAATCAGCTTTACAGTGGAATCAGTCGGATCACTTTATAAAATACACCAATAATAGTGCTGTCCAAGATTTCCACCTCTGTGGCTCAACTTTGATAATTAGCTGCTGTGTCTTTTCTGGGTGTCTGAGCCAAATAAATTAGACAAAAATGTTTAAAAGTGTTTGAAATGAAGCTACAGCTTCTGCTCTGTCTGATTATATGTGAACGTCACCAGTTTTTTCCATTATATCTATATATTTTAAACATGCAATACCCTTTTTGGCAAAAATGACTTCCTGGTACAGGAAAATTGTTTATGTGTTTGTAAACTAGCAACAGTTTAAAGTCTATTTTGTAGGTAACTGGTAGCCAGTGTAAGGATATCAGGTCAGGAGTAATGTACTCCATTTTTCTGGTTCTTGTTAGAACTCTAGCACTCTGGCAGCAGCGTTCGGGATGAGTTGAAGTTGTCTAATATTTTTTTTTTTTTTTTTTTTGCGAAGGTCTGGCAGAAGAGTGTTACAGTGGTCTTGTGGAGATGATAGCATGGATGAGCTTCTCTAAATCTAAATTACAAATAGAAGTATTTCTGTCTTGTCTTGATTTAACTGAATGAAGCTTGATTGTGTCCGGCTATTTGTGTGCTACAGGCACTGAGTCCTTAGACTAAGTCCCTGTAGCACACAAATAGCCTTGGACTAAGTCTAGTCCATAAGACTCATGGGGTGAGTCTTATGGACTTACTTATCGACAGCAAAGTAAACCTGGGTGTCATCTACATAGCCGTGGTGAGCATCACTGTTGTCATGTGTCATCTGACCTGGGGGGAGCATGTAGAGTCTGAATAACAGTGGTCTAAGAATCAACCCTTGAGGGTCATGGAAGTAAGCTCAGACTGATTCTCACCCATGGAAGCTCTTGTCTTCAAGATATGATCTGAACCAACAGTTAATCCCGCACAGTTTTCCAGTCTGTCAAGAAGGACAGACTTCTGTCCTTCTTGACAGCATCTACAGTATCAAAGGCTAAAATAAGACAGAGCAGAACAAGAACAGAAGTTTTACCTGAATCTGTGTTCAGACAGTCATTTAAGACCTGTATTAGTGCCGTCTCAATGCTGTGATTTTGTCTGAATCCAGACTAAAATCCGTCTAAAAGACTGTTTGCATTGAATAAATTGTTAACCAGAATCAATACAGCTTTCTCAATAAGTTTTCCAAGATTAGAGATTGGCCTGTAATTGTTTAATATTGAAGGATTCAAGCCTCTCTTTCCCCAGAAGGGGCTTGACATCAGCAGTTTTCAGAGATCTGGTAAAAGTGCCTAGTAAGAGTGATGCATTGATAATTTTCAGCATGTCTGTAGAGAAGCAAAAACTGTTTTGAAAAAGCTGGTTGGTAAGTTTAGTTTCTTAATTATCTCCTCCAGGATTTTAGCACAGGTAGGGCTAAATTTTGACAATCCAATCAAACTGTTGCTGAGAGGCTGGTGTGCTGTCGGAGGTTCAGTGTTTGGTATAGATGTATTCATAGTAAGCTTGACGTTTTTGATTTTAACATAAAAAAAGATGCAGACTCATTAGACTTGTTGTGAGACATGAAATAAAGGCCTAGCTGTGCTGGAGAGAGTTGCTTAGTTTCTCAACAGCAACACAAAACAGCCGGTTCTTGTTGATATTCCTGATGATCATGTCAGAAAAATCAACTATTTCGCCCTTTTTATAACAATATTGTAAGTGTTCAGGTTTTTTTTGTTTTCCAAATTTTACAGTGAATTCATTGATGACTTTTTCTCCATTTGTGCATGTACGTTCTCTCTTCTGATTCGTGACATCGTGGCTGTTTCTCCATGGTGCTTTCTGCTTGACAAACAATATTTTTACCTTCCTATAAGTGTTTTACATTCAAAATTATCAACAGACCAACAGACTGCGACCTCGACCTCACTGACGTAGACATGACATTTCCATACAAGGCTGAGCAGTCTGTTTATATATCGTTTTCTCACAGAGACTGACTCGGTTTAGATGACTGAAGAAACTGACATTTCAAAGAAAACAACGACGTGATCAGAAAGGCCAACGTCCTTTCCAACAGTGTTAGAAATAAAATCCAATTATCCTATTCAGCATGTGCCCTTGTTAGTGTGTGGCAACTTTCATATGCTGTAACAGATCAAAAGTTTCCAACATGCCACAGAATTCCCTGGCACTTTTGTCTCTGGGATTATCAATGTGAATGCTTAGTTACCAGTTGTGATAACATGGTTGACATCTGTCGCGATAACAGCAAGCAGGACATTATTGATCAAATTTGCAGAGGACATGGAGGCCTGTAGACAATTATTACCAAGATTTCAGCACAAAACACAATGTATTCAAATGAATCAAAATCACCACATGTGAACTGTTTGTCCGGAAATTAGTTTTTAAATATAGAAGCAACATCGCCAATTTCCTGTTTGTCCAAGAAACATGCCCAGGTGGGTAAGAAGCTTCAAAAACTCTCTTCAAATGATCCATGAGTGACATCACAGGAGGTTTGTCCATTTTTTTCTTTTACAGTCTATGGTTTTGTCACAAAAGACATAATTGTTACTCTACAATGACTACTGTCGTGAACTGGAGCAACCCTTCCCACATATTTATTATCCAAACATGACCCTTTCACAGGAATGAAGCCATGAGGAGCATTGATGTTAAAGTGACCAATGACTGCAGGATGAATTAACCTTTTTTTTTTTTTTTTTTAAACAGATTGGTGAAGAGATTAGTCTCATGTCTGAAAATGGCTTTTTCAAAAGGACAGACGTGGAAAGCAGGTGACAAGCCCTAAAGCAGTTTTGATGAGGGGAGATTTAAAATAGATTAGGTGTGAAAATGCAGCTTCTACCACCACTGTGAGTGTGAAAGGCTCACACGGTGTCAACCACTCACTCCTTTCATTTTTAGTTTGAAGCCACCGAGTCTCCAGTGTGGATCTTATTTAACATTAGCTTGTTTATAATATCAGAACTTAAAACAGGTGCTGAGTCTCAAAGCATAGCTTCCTTTGACCAACAAAATAAATATTGGTTATCCTTTTAGTTCAGGTGGTCATGATTGTTAAAATCAACCCTACTAGTTTTTAACAGTGGGGTTATTCTAACATCCCAAAGGATACAAAATCTACCCCTTCTCTTATCTTGGAAACTTTGATTGCTTGTCTCCGCACTAATTTACAGTGACATGTGGTATTATTAAGAGACTTGAACCCATCACAGAACCTCTTGTAGTCTGGTCTAAGGAGTTGTCTCTACAGCTCCAGGACTGCTTCCAGAGTAAAAACTGGGACATTTTTTCCTGATCTGGACATAAAGAATTTCGCACCACTGATCTTTATTATGAGACAAATTCTCCTCTTACCAACAGTGGAGGGAAGGAAGAGAGAGTGTACAGTGTCATATATCTCGGGATATACATCTCAGAGACCTCACATGGACTGTCAGTTCCATTACACTGGTTAAAAAAAAAAAAAAAAAAAAAAAAAGGCTCAACATCAGCTCTGTTTCTTGACGATACTGAAGAACAACGATCTGTCTGAAGAGCTGCTAAGTCCTTTTCTCATTGATTGTTTCAGTCACTTGCCTGTTGCTAGGTCATCTGCACAGAGGCAGATCAGAAAAGTTCGGAAAGAGTCGAAAACCAACTTGACTCACATTGCCCTCACTGGATAACATTTTCAGGATGCACTGCCTCTGCAGAGCCACCTTCCTGACAGATGTCACACAACCTCATCACTTTCTCCCCACTATCATCTGGAAGACGCCACAGAACAATACAAATGCAAACCTCCAGACTGAAGCCTCGGTCACAATGACCCGGCTGTGAACACTCTACAAATGATTTTTGGACCATTTTTTATGGCCTCCATGAGGCAGCTTTATAAGAATCTGGTGTTCATAGCCTGTTCCTTTGTTGATGAGAGGGCTGATGGACCAATACCTTCAGAACGACCTAAGAGAAAAACTCACAAGAAAATTACAAAATGCAAAATGTGCTGAAAACCAAAGGGTCTTCCAGCCAATGAGTTGAGTTGCACATCGGGGTCCCAAACGGCCGAATTGTCATGAGATGGCCATGAGTATATCGTCAGAAGGTTCTGAGGCACCCTTATAGAGATCATATAAACTCTACGGTCATCATGCAGCAGAAAATCTCCTCATTTTCTCAAGCATGCATTAGGTTGCTCTTGTGAATTGAATGGCAGCCATATAGAGCTCCTACAAAAGTTGTAGGAAACTATTCCCCCCTCCACGAATGTCTACGAACTCCAGCTTTTGTACGAACGGAAGATTCGCACAAACCCACTATTCATAGGAACCTTTGTGACTGAGGCTTATGCCTTCAAAAGGCTTCCTCTATGACTGTGTTTTGGATTTTGAGCGCACAGCTTGAGTTGGGAGTAGAGTCCACTGGAACTCAATACTAATTACTAGTAAAAGTAAAATACATTTACAAACAGCCTACTTTATGAGAGGGGTTTATTTCGAAAGCAATTTCTACAAATTTAATAAGAGCTGGTGTTAAGAGTTGAGACCAAAGTGCGTCCCTGGATCTTTATCTGCCAACAGTAGTGTTTGCATCTCTGCTTGTGCTACAGCCAGTGTTTCCATTTTTTAAATTTAACCAGCTGTTCTGTCCTGCTGAACTGTGAAAGTCAAGTAGGAAGAGTGTTTGTGTACATGGAAAAATTAAAGGCTGAAATAAGACAGGCAAGTACAACCTTAATAAAACTTTCAATAATAATACTTCTTAATCCCATGCATTGTGCTGACAGTCTCCATCTGCTTTCTGGAGAAGGACACCAGCATGTGCTTCTCCACGTTTGGCTTAAGGAAAGCATTGTCACACCACTGCAGAAACTCAGTGAGCACTCAGTAAGTGTAGTTTTTGTAATAATATGCAGATTCTATGTTTTTAAAAATAGATGGATCGATTAAATATATTATCTACTGTGTGTGTGTGTGTGTGTGTGTGTGTGTGTGTGTGCTTACTTTATAGAACACATTTTTTTCAGGATGCACACAAAATTTTGTTGTATTTCTTTTGCAAAGACAATAACGTCTGAACATTTAAAAAGAAAGTATTATGAGCTAACAGGAAACAAGAACAGAACAAATTTAAAAATAAATTCAGAAGTAGCTGATTGAAAGAGAAAGGATGCATCACTATGAGTGTGGCTGGTTCTTCTTCCTGACTGGCTACTTCTGACTTCTGCTGAACTCTCTCCTTCCTGCAGACAACTTGATTCTATGTATTTTCTGGCAGTAACACTTCCCACATCTTTATTATTCATACATGTCAACTTGTCGTCCATACAACTTTGTCAATAACCATGTATATTTTATATGTTTTGCGGAAAATACTAAATAATTTACCATTTTGCCTCATGCGATAAAAGATTAGACTGGCTGAATTCATACCAGGTGTTTTAAACTGCAAAACTCTGTACAATCTCCACAAAGAGTCGACATTATATTGTGATTACCTTACAAGGCTGACATTTGATTAACTTTTAAGATGATGCTTGAGACTCAAATTTATTCAACAAACCACATTTTTAATGGTTTTGCATCACCTCACTTATTGTCATGACTAATTCAGATTTTGCTCTCCTGAATTTTATTGATGAAACAATCAGTTAAAGGATGATGTTTTTATTTCAGACTCTAGACTTTCAAATTCTAGACACAGACATTAATAAAGGACAGACTGTGCAAGGAAACAATTTGATTTTGTTCACAAATGAAGCATTTCAAGTGGGATGGGAGATTTGGATGTCAACAACTGAAGAAATTAAATTAGAAAAAAAATAATTTTCCACCTTAAAAACCACAGGTTAACATTAAGGGCAAAATTAATCCATTTCTACCATTAATAGTGAAAACAACTGTACTGTGAAAAAGTCTTAGGCATGCCTGGAGTTGCTGTTTTGTCGAAGTTTTAATTACTTTCCATTTTGGATACTCAGTGTGAATTTTAAGGTATAAACGGAAAATAAAGTCATAATTATTATACTGATTATTAGTCATTTTTTATTAGCTGGCATCAGTCAAACTAGCTAAAGTTAGTATTAATCATATGGATCTTTATTTGTCAGTATATATCTAACAAAAAAAAACACTCAAATTTGTCCTCTGCTTTTAATCCATCACTAGTTACTAGCAGCAGTTAATCACCCCCAAAGATGATGATGCTGTCTTGGCAGTGCCACCTTGATTCGTCAGATACATCTTAACACATTTTCTATTCTGCCTCAATTTATTTTATATTTGTATTCTCAAAAACTAAACAAACAAACAACAAACAAACAAACATATCAAGGCACTTTACAAAGAAAGTAAACTGGTTGAATGCGGTCCAATTTGCTTGATTTGTAGTCCAAATTCAAATGATTATAATCCATTTCCAATCTATTTAATTACAGTTCAATTCAAATTCATATAATGACGTTTAATAAAAAGCAGCCAAGCTACAGAACCCAAGAGACTGCACTAAATCTTTACTTCAGCTCAGTTCCTGATCTTGAGTGTTCACGGCAAAAAGTTCAGCAGAACCACACTCATGCGCAGCAGCCATCTGCCTCAACCCACTGGTAGGGATGAAAGGACAAGAAAGAAGTGCACAAAACACAAATTGATTTGCCTGCAAAGCTAAAAAAAAAGAGAAACACAATATTTGGAGTAATACTAGAATATACATATAATTCATCAGAACTTCTGTCTCATCCAAACATTCAACCAAATACAAATTGAAACCAAATTCCAAAAACTGAGCTCCTTTCCTGCCATCAGCTGTTCTGTTGTTTGGAGTTGAATGGAAAAAGCTATTCTCATAAAACCCATTACATTTGGTGGAAAACAGGATTTTAATTCCTCGCTATCATCTCCTAAAATATCCACAGCTGTGATTGACTTGAATTCCTGCTGATGATCATTCTGTCTGTCTCCCGGTTGTGGTTTTCCTTGCTATTCATGACATTTATGCCATGGGCAGCGTTTTGTCAGCAGAAGCAAGCAGTGAAATTCAATTAAAAAACGTTAGCACTGTACAAGCTGGCCATGTTGGTTATCGTACCAGTTATGAATCCTGAGAGGTTTGGAGGAAAAGGTGCGTACTCAGCAGATGGAAATGTAGAGCAAATACTTTCCCTCCCTCCTTCCTTCACTGGTGTCCTGTCAGTGAACTTATAAAGATTACTCAACTTTTCATACAAAGGGTATATAAGTTATTACCCCTGAGTATTAACACCAGTATAAGAAGAAACTTCTCTCATATTTTCTGCCATCTTAAAGTCAAGATGAATTACATGCCGACAGAATGCAAATTAGCTCATTCTGTTGATGCCATAAGAGTTCCTGCTCAAAATGGTGGCCATTTGCAGTTTTAGTGGTTGTTGGTGAATATCTATGCTCCCTGAAGTAGTCACAGTGACCTTTGAAGCTTTCCTACAAACCATTCTTTTAATATTGTTCACTCCGGCTGTCATTACTCAGTGGTCAGAGGCAGCAAACTAAGATGAAAAAGAAAGCCTTCGCATATGCAGAGGCTTCTTTCGAGCTGTATTACCCCCAACATTCACTGTCACTTCGCTTTGTTGTTAGCAGCGACACTGGCTCTCGCGTTTGTGGGATTTTGCCTTCTGTTTATCAGAGGGTTTGTGGGTAAGTGTGTGCGTGTCTGAGAGCTTGTTAATGATCAGTTTGAAATGATGCCAGGCCTTTTGACAGGTAGCACAAGCATAAGCCAAGCTGATACGTCATGGCAGGGGGAAATCGACATTTCAGGGCCAAAACCAGAGCCAGTGGTTGCCGTGGGTTTGTGTCAGCGCTGCTTTCATAACGGATGAAAAACCTGCTGGATGAGACTGTAACAAGGGTTACTATAATCACAGGAGCCAGCCGTTTCTGTCTTTTAATCCCATGTGACTGCTGTTTTGAGTCATCCTGCTGCATCTGTCAGCATGCGGGGAGTGAAAGGCAGAAAATCACATCGGACAGGTGGTGGGTCCCTCATAGAGCTTCCATGTGTGGTCAAATTAAGGCTTTTGTCACTTTCCTTAAAGGTGCTATTTTCGTGTCATCTTGCTTGAACAACAGCAAGCACACAAAAGTAAAACACAGAAAGAAAGACACTGTGAATCCTCATAACTGACTGAGAAATACCATTAAAAAATAATTTAATGTAACTCTTCCTGAAATCACTGAGATGTTTAATAGTTGTTTTGTGAGCATCCACTCAAAATCTTGCTATGGTTCAAAGATATCTTTGAAACACTGAATTGGGTTCCCAGTGTGTGGCCTTCAGCTGGACATCCTTAGGAAGTCTTTGCCACCATGGAGGTCCCTGTTCAAGGATGAGTTCATATCCACCAGTTGGTAAAGTGGGTTGTCTTTGTTTTTTGTTAAAAAGTGATGGAGCTGTGACTTTACTAATGCGGCATAGAGAAAGGGACAAACTTCTAAACTACTGAATAGCTGGTAGGAGCTACAGTCCTGCTGAAGCCACTGATTTACCCAGTGATGAAGAAGTCCAGTTAAATGGTAAGCAACAGTTTCTACAGAGACACACTGCACCAGCTACTGTCCCTTTTTAGCATTAACAGTTTTGTTCATTTTTGTACTTCAGGGTTTCCCAGCCATCTATTAACTTCCCCTTATTGGGATTCAGGTTGGGAAGGTAGAAGGCTGAGCAGAATGTCCCAGATCTCCACCTCCCCAGGCACTTCCTTCAACTCTTCTGGGGCAATACTGATGGATTCTTAAACCAGCAAAGTGATATGATGTCTTGAATTTGTCCCTGGGTCTCTTTCTGGTAGGAGGAAGTTTTAACTGTGTTCTCCACAGGAGGCATCCTAATCAAATGCCTCAACAATCTCCTCTCGATGTGAAGAAACTCCAACTTTACTTCCTCTAGTCTGTCCCACTTATCCACAAAGAAGTCCAACCAACCTGCAGATTAAAAAAAATTAACTTTTTGTATCCATGACTGGTTGAACTTCCTGAATCCAAGGTTCTCCTTACCACAGAGGCTGAGGAGTGTGATTCCCCTGTCATAGGAACGTAACCTTCGATTCTCTTTCTTGAAAAGATGAACCGACCACCTCAGTCTGCCATTCCAGAAGCCCTGCCTCAAAGTCCATATAATGTTGTAGTCACATATCAACCAAGAGAGCCCCACAACATCCAGAACCTTGAGGAACTCTGGGTAGAGCTTGTCCATGCCAGAAGTCCTGATGCCATGGAGCTTTTAAACTACCTCTGCAACCTCAGCCCCAGTATGGGCAAGCAAGCAGAGTCCACACAGCTTCCTGTATGGAAGGCATGTTGCTGGAATTGAGAAGATCTTCAAAGTATTGTCTCCACCACCTGACACCATCCCAAGTTGAGGTTAACAGTACCCCACGCCCCACTACATGCAGAGTTGGTAAAGCACTACTTTTCAACTACTTTTGTCCAACATATTTAACAATCCACCCACATATTATTTTCAGTATCTCTTTTAAAACTGACTGTTGAGTTGGAACCTGTGTTAGGATTCAGGTCCTGCCTTATCTCATTCTCTCTCACACACAGTTTACGCTGACACCTTCCCTCTAAATGCATACAAACTAGATCAATACATGTTCATGCAGGGAAGGAACGCTTATTGACTTTCCCTGTTACAAGAAGATTCAGTGCTCTATTAATTTTTTTACACACTCTCACTCTCACCCTGAAGCGACTTTTTGAGCAAATGTAATTTGGTATCTATGGGTTTCACTAACTCCTTTCCTCCCTGACCTAGACATGTCCCCATAAAGGGACAAAAACCAAAATATTTGGGAGTACAAACTTGATTCAGTGCGTTAAAGAGCATCAGCCTGCTAACATGCCCAATTCTGTGAAGGTAACAAAAGCTACAAATAAAGCCAGCAGAGCACACAACCTGCTGCCTCTATCATCTTTCTGTGGCCGATTAGATTCATGTAAGCAGTTGACTATAGTTCTCAGAAACAAAACTGGAATTGCACTAAATCAGTATTGGGATATCAGAAATCAAAATCTGCCAGGACAGTTGTGATTGGTGCACTTCTAATTACAACCAACTGCTACCTCACGTTAATGCTGTGAAATGTTTGAAAGCTGATTTTAGAAATGGGTACATCTTTGAATACTGTAAGTGTGCTCTCTCTTTATTTCTAGGGGCAAGGAGTTTGGTCATGATGTAGACTTCATCCTGACCACACCACAGCTGGGAAAGGAAGTGAATCTACTCAGTGACATTATTGATATCCTGAAAAGACAAGTAAGCTATTTTATTGGCATTGCAACATATATCTGTGTTAAATTTGTCAAACAGGGGAAAATAGTGTACAATTGTTGGTTATCTTATTTAATGTTGATACTTTTGTCCTACTAACTTAACCGGGCCCTGCCACTTAGCCAAGAAGAAATATGTGAACCCTTTGAAATTAATACCTTTTGTGCATGAATTGCTTCAAAATATCATCTGGTCCCCATCAAAGTCACCTGAATAGACATAACAAAGCACTTTGGGTGGTAACACTAAAACAATTATAATTTCTTACGTGTTTACTAAAGGCACCTGTTTAACATTCAAACTCTTAGGGGAAAAAGTAAGTGAACCCTTGTCCAGTTAGCTTTGGCTGAAGTAATGATGTAAAAGTTCACTCACACCATGCACTCTGAACATTTAAGGATTGTGTTCAAATGTCATTAAAAATTATATATTTGTTTGTTTTATCAGCTTAAGCCCATTGTGTTTGACTATTAGAACTTAGATGAGGATCATATTTCATAACAAATCAGTGCATAAAAACTTTAAATTCAAAAGGTTCACATACTTTTTGTGTTTGGTTGATTGGTTGTAAAGAACAATTATTTTTGTTCATTGGATAACCATTTAATTCAGTTGGACTTCATTCCTTGTCTTGTGTTGGACATATGCCATCCTGGATGTGACATCTTTGGTTTAGACATACTTCATCAGGACAAAACACAACACTGAAATTTGGGTGTCTTTGTGTTGTATCACACTAAAAGTTTGTCTAAAGCATGTTGCATATATAATAATGTCTCAGGGGGTTGTGAAAATTTTTAATTGCTCAAAACTTGAAATGAAAGTGCTTTTTTTCCCATCAACTATGAGAATCCAGATGTAAGTACTCATCATATGTAAATTAAAATGATGCTATCAGTTTGTTCCAACTATCACAACATCTTACAGATGTTATTTCATATTCATTTCTCCTTCTACTGTTAGCCTTAGATATTTGACATTTATATTGATAGAACATGCAGGAAAAGTTCATTTACAGAAAGGTTATAAGACATAATATTATTGAGGCAACATATAAAATACATTGAACTAAAATTTTGTCTCGGCGGCAGCTTTCCCTTGCTGTGTTTGCTCATTTATCAGCCAATTTGCTTTTCATTTGCATCTTAATGTTATCTTAAAAGATAATTGTTCCAGTCAAATACAGATGAATGTCGTGCGAGAGTTAGATTTTAAATTAAGATATGGCTGAGATGAGAGGAAGGCTTTTCTTTTTCTTCAGCACTGAATTTAATTAGTTGAATTAAATGGTGAAAACATCATACTGATAATAATTTAATTCAATGTTTTTTAAAAAAATCCATAATAATCTATAAATAGGAACCTTGTTATTTGTTAGTTTTGAGGAGCAACATCCTTTAGAGCTTTTAGTGAGAAAACTTTTTCATATACCCTTCTCAATATGGGAAAAAAGCTAAACTAAATGCTGCAGTGAGAGGTGACTGAACTCATCAAACTGTTTGGAAAAGCCGTTTAGGTGTGAAAAGGTCTGGATCTCTTTTTAGGCTGTTACAGGTGTGAATCAGTCGAGACATACAGTCTCATTTTTACAACTTTTATTTCTCACTGCAGTTTGTCCACATCTATAGCTGTCCTCTATAGCTTTCTTTTTTTTTTTACTGCTTTCTGTCTGACTTCGGCTGTAAACAGAGTGACTGAACTTTCAGAGACCAGCTAAGGTGTCATGTTGCGTTTGCAAGCAGTCACAGAGAATTGTGACTTTTCAAACCTTGAAGCCTGAGAAAAGTTTTAAATTTGAAAGCAAAGGAAATTAAGCACCCTAAGTTTGGAGTCCCAGAGAGCGACGACACAATTTCACCCCGATTATAGGGTGAGTGGAAACCTGTTGAGCCATTTACAGTAACTCCTCCAAACCAGGAAGAGGAATTGTAGTAGGTTCAGTGTCATATCATGGGCTGGTGGGTCTTGTTGAAACGATTTCTATTTCTAAATAAATAAATAACATAATGCAACTTACACAAAAAGATTAAAATGGAGATTTCCACTCTTCCTCATCTGTTCAGAGACACAAACCAGAAAGATGTGAATAAATCATTGCTCAAAGTTCCCACACTGTTTGTGTGTTTCTGACCTACACGGTCGTCCTGTCTTTATGGTGGGTGAACAACTCAAACACAAATCAAACTGTTGATGGTTTTGTTGACTTCAATTCCACTGCAGGTCCTGAAAATGAAGAAGAACAAAAGAGGTGCACCTGGACAACTTTATAAAGTCAGAGGGAAGTTACTAAATGCCTCATACATAATCAGGAACTATTGCTGTTTTTGTCTGTTTCAACGGTATCTGAAAGTATATCATCTAAGCTGCAGAAGTCCTTGTGTTGTGTACGTGTTTCCTATCTACTTCCGTTTCAGGACATGCAGTTGAGTTGAGTGGACTGTCCACTGCACTTGAGCGAGTTTGCATGCAGTTGCATTGCTCCTCGTACTTGGTCCCATAGCTGTTTTGATGAAATAAATCAATACAAAATAAATAAATAAATAAAATAAATCCAACCAGATAACCAGAGAAAAATAATAGACTTGTAATCTCATGAAAACATGTGAGCCGGGATAAATCAAACAAACCCCTAATGGATAAAATAGTTTACAATATGTTACATTTACCTGACTGTAACCCACCATGAATACTCCCGCTTGGATTTTGAGTTTTTGTGGCACAACTCGAGTATAAAATGCAGCTGCCCTGTTCAGGTCACCATGGCAGGATGATGTACTGTTGTAACCTGCACTGTTAACAATGAACTTTTCCTCCATGCTGTTTTGAAGTTCACGTTGACGTAGGGGAGACCTGAATAGAGCCTTCCTGAATTGACGCAGAAAGCTATGTAAACTTTGACTGGATAACTACCCTGCACTCGACACCTTAATTTGCATAAAGCTGAGCAATGCAAAACTTTTTGACATGCTGCCTTCCCGAGATCCCTTGCATCAGAGCTAAACACACCTCGTCGTGTTCCATTGAAAATGAATAGGGTGGTTGTGATGTGATTTGACATTCACCATTAGGTCTGTATTTTATTAATTATTGCTGCCCAATCAATTTTAGGTCTAACAAGGTCAGGATTCAAAAAGGATCTCACAACTTTGAGTGCTGGGTTCCACTTTTAAGACTTTTAAACTTGTTTCTCAAGGAGGTTTTTTAAATTTATTTATTTACTTTTTACAGTGCAACAAAGCTGGACTTCCAATTAGAAACTCTGAAATACTGTCTTAAAAATATACAATTACAAGATCAAAGTTTAATCTCAAACTTGAATCCAATTTGACTCATCAACTTCAGTTTCCAGAGATGATTTCAACGCAGTGTGATTCATATTTGTATAACATGGTTCCCTCAGTAACAAAAAAAAAAGAGAGATATTTTCTTAAGACAGTTGAAATTACAAACACATCACTTAAGTAAAATTAACCATAAGATTCTGAAAAAAAAAAAGGATTTAGGACACTGAAGGACTCTCCCCCGTCGACTGCCTTCTTGTACATAGTCAGAGCGGGTCATGGGAGGAAATAAGTCCTGGATGAAGAACAGGCTGGCACAGCTAGTGGCTTCATTTTGTCATCACCAGCTTTAAAAATAAATCCCTGCATCCTTGGGCCCCGCTCCATCAACACCTCCTCGTGCCTGCACCCATCAGAAGTCCACGTGGATGATAATTACCTCCTACTTACGTTGTGTTATCGCCTCTCGCAGCCATTTACATGCACTACAGGTAGACAGAATGGGGTGAGGGTGTGAAGGATGCGCGATGACAGCTGGGCAGAACGGATGTGAGACGGTGAATTAGGCGGATAGGCCAGGTGTATGGAAAAAAGAAGAGTATTAAAGGCTTTAGGAGCCTAGAAAGGGGCAGCATGAAAGACTGGAACCAATTTCTTCAGCGAAACAGGTGGAACAAAGATGGAGAGGGGACAGGTCTGCAGGGACGAGGGCACAAGAGGTGGTGATTAAATGGAGGAAGCAAAGGTCGACTTTTAGTCGTGTAACCTTGTCATCTGCAATCGAGCCCCTGGGGGCCAGCATATCTTCACTCAGGCCTGAAATCATAGCCAGCAATCCTCCCTCTACACACCCAGCACCCCTCTTCAGCCAGAAGGGAGTTAAAAATACATCTATCTCGAAATGTCCTTGCAAAAAGGGGTTCATCATTTTTTGTCTCCCCCTCCTTTTTTACTGCTGATATTCAGGAAGCATAACTTGGGGGCAGAAGCAAGGTCAGCCGGCAGCTTCAGCAGCAGACAGATGAGATTTAGCTTGGCCCTGCTAATAGCAATGGAGAGACAGAGGAGGCCATCTATCATCTCTGTCTCTAAATACAGTATAAGCACTCCTTTCTGAAGGCTGAGCTCTGTTCGCACTTCTGTCATTACAGTCCATTCAGCTTAGGCTTTATTGTTCCATATTTGGTCTGATTCAATGTACTGGGAGACTTGGAGAGATGGAAAGCGTTCTGACAAGATCTGTTGAGGTTATAATGCAGTCAAACAGTTAGTCACTTTGAGACCTAAATAAAACCTGAGCAGTAATGGCTACTTTGAGTGCCGCTGCTGGGGACACATACCCACAGACATGTAAAAAGCTCCACTTTAATTTCAGTAATAAGTCTCTTTCATTCTGGCAAAGCTGCGTATCAAAGCCGTAGTGCAGTTCAAACGTTCCTGGCCATTGCACTCTAATCTGCAACTTGAAGGCGGGTTTTGAAGTTTTCTTTTTTTTGTGTTCCGAGTCAGAAAAATTACTAGAAGAAATCAGAAATCCTCACCTCCTCCGACAATGTTATCCTGTGCATGTAGGTGGCCACTGTGACCACTCGTTGCGCTCCCCTAGAAAATACTGAAACAGAAGGAGAAACAGTTCATCTGAATAATTTCACAAATCATGTTTACTGGACTTTTTCCCCCTCGGTGCTCAGAGGGGTTGCTTTGGGGGAAAAGATTATCTTTCTGCTGTCCTCCTCTGTAATTCCTTGTGTAAACAGTTCTACTGAAATAAGCTTACTCTCAAACTCTTGCTGACATTACCTGCTGCGTAGGAGATGATTACAGAATGCTGCTGGGCTTAACAGCTCCATGGATATGCTGAGATGGGGAACTTCATGACATCCTGATTTCATGGTGGATTTGTGAGTGAATAGGTGTTAGAGTCAAAGTGAGAAAGAGAAAGAGAGTTAGGCTACACCGCTGCGCTGCATATGTGTAGGCAGGAAGGCAAGCCGTCACTAATCAAATCAAAGGACATCTGCCTTTAGTTAACTGATGGACTGTGGAGGAGCCACCACAGTCTGGTAATCCATCAGTCACTGTCTGCTATTTTAGCTTCGAGACTAAAATGCCAACATTTCTTGGCTTCATGGTGCCAGGACATGTATCTGCATATTTACACACAGATATTATGTTACCAGTATCTGTGACAGCACCATAACTCATTCATACTTTAACCAAAGAGGTTGGTATGATTCAGTGCTGAAAGAAATGTGCATCCAAGAGGGACTGTAATACTTACTGACATTTGGAAAAAGCCTGCATTTGCTGTGTCATGTATCAGAAGGGCCACATACCTTCTCCCACACCTTGTCTCCTGCATGGTTTCGGGGGATTTTAGTTTCAGATTTATTTGCATTTCAGCATTTTAAGTGTTCCTAAGCGTTGTCATCCTGGCAGCATCTAAGTGCATAGTGTCACTGCCTTTAGCTAAATTATTATCAAATGTAATGAACCTACTCCAGCACAGGTCCCTTGGGCTCCCTAAACCACTGCCATCCCAGAAATGCTGCTCCAATATTAACTCTTGCAGCATCCAGATTTTTTGGGTGGAGGTGTTAAGGAGGAGGTGGAAAGCAGGACCCAAGTGTGGACACAGTGGATGAGGAATGAATGGATTTTTGAGGTTAGAGTATCGGGGAGAAAAGAGGAACTGGAGCAGATTGTAATCCATGTCAGGTGGAGGGACAGCTGGGTTGTCGAGCAGATGAGCCCGACTGAAATCAGTTAAGTTCAATCAAATCAATCCAGACCTGGGGCTGGAGAGTGTTACCACGGGGAGAAACACTAATCTAGCACTGACAGAAAGTCCATCGCAGAATAAATACTGCTGCTGACGAGATGTGGTACAGGTCTTGGACACACCCACCAGACCGCAGCAGTTGCTGTCTTCACTGCAGACTGTTTGCCTTCAAAACTGGTCAGCTGATTGGCAGGAAGGGCAACAAATCACATTCCCTGGTCTGGCTTGCTCTCTATAGTGTGACACACGACTGATATTTTTTATATTACTCTCAAATCACTTAGTTAAGCATGTATCATAGCATATAAAGGGATTTTAACTTGTAAAATGTAAATCGCTTTTTGAAAACATCAGCAACAAAGCCTTTAATGGGAACATTCTACTTTTTCTGTTTTTGAAAGCAAATATTTTAGTGTGTGAAGTGGCGACAAACTCAACAGACAACCCTTATCACTTTGATTTTGGTCAGTTAGGTCTGAAAATATTTTATTTAGCGGCTGAGTCCAGTTTGTAGGGTTGTGATGGAGGTTACTGTGGGGTACTGTGACAATGCAGGCCCAGATCAGAGTAGGATGATGCAGCTTCTCTGTTTAATTTCCACTCATCTCCATCTCAAAAACCAGCTGCTATGAACAGGGCTGTAAAGACAAGGTCATAAAGGGAGCTTTTATACTCTATCACTGTGGTACTTCAACCAAAGCACATCACTGACATTCCATTTAAAGCATCAGAAAAGTTTGTCAACATTGAAAGAAAAAAAAACAAACTTCACGTCTACTTTTTAAATCCTAATTGTTGTCTGTTACATGGTTGCAGAAAAAGAGTGACATTGTAAATTTACACCTGCAGCTGCACATGAAATGTGTTCAGTCTTGAAGACAGTGAAGTAAACATGAGGAGGAACTTGGTGATATCTTTGAGAGCTGCTTACCACGTGTTAATTTTAAATGTCCTAACCCCCTTTACCCTGGATCTGAGAGACACCGTCCTCTTCTGTTGACCTGTGTTCAGGCTGAACTGTTCAATATCGACAACTTGCACTTTGCTGACAATGTGTTTAATGTTTTGTGATTAACCTCACTCATCAGCTGGACAGGCAGATTGGCTGCATGCTGGACTTGCTTCCCCAATTATTGCTCTTTAAGGAGAGTGAAGCAGATTTATGGCCAGTGAGAGGAGAGCGGGATGCCAGCAATTACGCTGGGCACTGGAATTAAATTGACAATTTGTAATCTTAATCACTCTAACTCTCTGGCATCCAGGGAGACGCACCAGGCTAAGACCCTGAGGAAATAAAGTCATGGACTTTCTGTCTTTTGCTTCCCTCTTTCTCTCCCACTTTGTACTCATTCAACTATGTCTCACTTTCTCTTTAACTCTTTATTATCTAAAACTACTTCACTCACTTGATTTCACTTTTCCTTTTTTATTACTTTTTTCACATCAGTGACCCTCTACCCTTTTCTCTTTCAACACACTGACATCCTACTTGTCAGAGATTTTCATTATCTGTGGAGTAAAACTACAGGAAATGTGTTTCAGATTGCACATCTACTTTTTTTTTTTTTTACACATCTCACACAATGTCAGACCAGCTTCAAATCTGTCCATATGTTGCGCAATATTTGCGGCCCTTTTTTCCATCATCCAAATCTCCCTAAATGCTGCTTCTGCAACAAATATGACATTAATAATTTTCCTCAAACCTTCTTCGTCAACTCAAGAGTTTAGTCTTGTTTTAATTGGGGATTGATTTTGATTTATGGGCAGTCACTTCACAGAAACAGCTAGCATAGATGTGTGTATATGTATGTACATACACACACACACGTATAAAACTGGGTATTCTATAATGGAAGTTCTATTAATGAATAAATTGTAAAGATTTACAAAATATTGGAAATGTTTTATTATTTAGGTAGTTATTGTACATTCATAATTTTAAATGTGTAAAGAACCTATTACCAGGAATTACAAGGAGTTTAAAGTCAGGGTGACATCATCCCTGAACCACAGCAACTTTCTCTTCTTGCTTTTTGTCTGTGAATGGCAAATATCCAGCTGTCTTCTGTTTTTTCTTTTTCTGTTCTTTTTTTTGTTGAAGAAACCTAACCTTGACTCAGCCACATGCAGTACCTGCAGGCATGTACATAAGCTGCCTTTTATCTCCAAGACCATGAAGTGTCTGGCTCGTGCTGATGGGAAAATGGTACTATTTTCTAAGAAAGCAGAGTTTCTGACAGAACCACATCACTAAATAACCTTGCGTTGAATTTAGAGGCAGAGTGCTTTATGAGAGGGCTGCACTGGAGAACAAATGATCCTAAACTTGTGCCGGTTGTTAAGTACAGGGCTGGATTTGTATTTATCAACTGAAATGGTTGTCCTTGGGTATTCAGGCAGGGAAATTGTTCTTTTCATTATTGCTACACGGACGGCTTTCATCCTCATCTTTTAGTAAAACCTTATACTTGATCAAGATTTATTCAAGATAAATGAATCACTTTTTAGGATAAATCTGCAGGATTTGATGTGACATCACAAATCCAAATCAGAATAGAGTTACTTGCCTTTATCGTATTCAATTATGCGTTTCATTTACCTGAGAAGTCAGAGGTGGAACTCACACCTGAGCTGACTGTAGTCCAGTTGCAGAGTTGGAAAAGTCAACCTTTCCAAAAGTTGGGCGAGCTGTTGCCCCTTTTGCTTGTTCTTTGAGTCATTTGCAGTCCCAAATGTGGTTTTGCCAGTATTCGGTGCAGATCACAGCTGACTGGATGGTTCTGCCAGGCCTTGGGGGCTGCACCAGTGGGCACCTCACATTCCAGTTAGTGAAACATGGTCTGTTCTGCTGCACAGCTGCATTTGTTTTCTTTGGGTTAGTTTAATCTATTTCATTTGTGCTTCGCACCTCCTGCTCCACACATGAAATCTGTTGAGGGTCCTTCCAAGCTGGAAAGTAGGAGGTGGGCTGTGGATACAGAAACCTGGGAAACGTCAATCAGTGTTTATCTACCAAAGCAACCTATTGATGACAACGCAGCAGCCCCTCCACCCCCTTGGTCCCTGCACTGTCCATCACCCCAGTCTACGTCAAGGACTTTCCCAGATGTAAAGCAGATGTACTCGCAACAGCTGTTGGTGCTGCTCACTATTGTTAGCAAAAACTCAAAACAACAGGCTCCGTGAGTTCTCCAAGAGGAATGTAAAACATCTATTGCAAAGCTTCATGTTTCAGAATCAAAATCAAACGCCTTTACAATGTGCATATTGTAATGACGGCTATCAGGATGGTGTAGGTGCTGTCAAGTGTGCCAGCGCAAGGACTTGTGGGATGTCAGTTTCTGAGGCCGATGATGCCTCTGATGTGCACACTGTGGTGTGTTCACTGACTCCAAATAAAATCGGAGTTCTGTGTTTCTCTCAAGAAGTCACATCTGTTTCATTTTTAAGTGTTTTTATGATATGTATATGTATGATGATACATATACCATAAGATGGACTTTTCTTTTTTTATTTGTGGAAGAAGCGCTACCTATAAAGCCCTGCCAACAAAAGTGTCTAGTGTTAGAAAATGACAAAGTTCTTTTTTCTTCTCTTCGTCAGGGCATTCTTCTCTTCTGTGACTATCAGGCCTCCACCTTTGATATGTCAAAGCTTCCCAGCCACAGGTTTGAGGCCATGGACCACTTTGCAAAGTGTTTCCTGATCCTGCGGTTGGAGGGCAGGTATGTGGACGGAGGTCTCCAAAGCACTGAGGGGGACAGTAGGGGCTGGAGAGCTGTACGTGTGGACTTGGTGTCGCCACCGATTGACCGTTACGCCTTCACTCTCCTTGGCTGGACTGGATCCAGGGTATGAGGAACTATACGGACTAAATGAAAGTGAAATAGTGGCCTGAAGGTTTGAATAGACAGAAGAAAAATATACCTGTAGCCACTGCATTTAATAATCAGTCTTTACTTGTGCCATTTAGTGTGTAATAAAATGTTCTCTGGACCAAATAACATTAGAACACTAGAAAAAAAAATCAATGTTTTTTTTTTCTAATTAGATACTTAATTTAAACCGCTTTTATGCAGACATACCATACATTTTAGATACCTAAACCAAGATTAAGACATCCATAAGGTCTGGTATCCAAAAGTAATCTCTCTAATGAGATTTAAGAGGAATAGGTGTCCTAACAAAGACAATGTGCCTTCAGGCCTCACAATTTCCTCCTAATCCATAAAACAGACAAGTAAAGCAGATTATTGATTTCAGACTATTGATTGTGTCTTTCACAGCAGTTTGAGAGAGACCTAAGAAGATTCGCTCGATTGGAGCGGCGGATGCTACTGGACAACCACGCCTTGTATGACAAGACCAAGGTAAAGTGCGACTTCCGATGCATATCGCTGTATTCTCAGCCATCTGAGGAAAGCAAAGCGAGGAAAAATTAACTGAATTTGTCTCAAAGAATCAGCACAAATGCCAAGTTGGTGATCATGCAGACTAAGTCTTCAGGAAAGTGAATGTACCCTGTCAGGAAATCTGTTCATCTCACCTCTGCAGTCATGAAGTATTAGATTCAAGTCTTAGTACCACATGAACTATACCAATTATCTTGGCACATTTTTATTTTGGTTGCAGGACTGTGTGAGTGAGCAGGGTTTCTAGCTTTGCTTTAATAAATATGTTGACATTCTTTTTTAGATCTTTTATAGGCTTCTTTGATTTAGTCTTAACCCCAACATTTGGATTTTTGGATATTTTCTGGTCAACTTTGTTTGTGTTTTGCTCATTATTTGTCTTTTTTCATCTTCTATTTCATGTTCAGAGTGCTGTTACTTGTACATTCTCTTTAGTTTTGCTTCCTGTTTTTGTTTCACACATGGCTTGTCTTAATGATAACAACATACCTGTGTTATGTTAGTCATCATCTCCCTCAGTACAGAATATGCTCCTTAGTTTTCTGTTTTTTCTTTTCCCTCACCAAGTCATCCTCATTGCCATCTCCCTCAGTGGTCCAATTCTGTGCACTACCTTCCCTGATTTTTTTTCTGGATGTCCTCTCAGAGCAGTACTTCAGTATTATTTTCCTCTGCAGGTTTAGTACAAGGTTATTATTGTGGCTTATCTTCCAACCCTCTGAGTTTAATGCTGCCTCTGGCCTCCATTACAACTAAATGTTGATAGTCATTTAGCCTCACTTTAACTGATTGAAAAGGACATTCATAGTTAACAGCTTTCTAGTTACAGCAGCATAACTGCAACTACACCGCGGCTACACGCAACTAAGAATTGGTCACTGCTCCGTTGTAAGCCCAAATAAATGTTTAATCTTATGCCTTCTATCTTGTTGTTATGGTATCTGCATTTTCAGCACTTATCAGTGTCAGTAATAGAACTGATACGTTTAGAGGCATATGTTTCTGATTCTTCATGACATGCGGAATCAGTCCTGGGGTGAGTTTTGATTCTCACCCATACCCTTATGTCAGGTGCAGACACATGAACTTTCTTGTGATATGTTGTCCCAGTTTTGGTCTGGAGCATCGTTACTACACAGTGTGGCTGTGGAATAGCAATGAGAATACTACGAGCTGTGATGTAGTATAGCATTTTATGAGATAAGTATAAATGAACAGCATTGATTTAATTTCTTAACCTTTGTGAGTTCCTCCAAATATGTAAAAGTCTTTACCAGCTAGTTGCTGTATAATCTATTCAAACGATAATTAAACTTTGATAAAAGGGAGGACAGCCACTTTGTGAAAACCCCCTAAAACAAATATCATTAGCCAACTTCTGGTTGCTTAGATGCCACTACACAAACACTGCTGGTAATTGAATTTAATACCAAGACCTGACCAGTATCTATACTAGGTTTTGTTGTTTCTGCAGAGTGCTTGCACATGCATGTAACACACCAGGCAACACATTGCACCAGGCAGTGACAGGATTAGCTTTTTGACAGTGTCACCACAAGGAATTTATGTATAAACTGCAAGATGTAAACTGGGAGTGGTCACAAACTGGATGGATAGCTGTAACTTTAAATCAAGTTATGATCATCCATCCATCCGTCGGTCCGGCTGTCCGTCCGTGAAATTGTGACAATTTAAAAAGAAAATATGAATAAAAGCGGTAATTTTCAAATCCATCATCTACAAATGCTTCAGTTCTGTTCAAGGTCATCTGGGTCCTATAACAGCTGTCGCTTGGTAGGCAGTGGTAAAGGTAGCAAGTCCATCACAGGGCCACACGCATTCACATTCACTCCTGAGTGTGGGACCATTTAGGCTCACCAGTTCAGCTGACATGTATATTTTTGGACCTCTCCCAAGAGAAAACTTATGCAACCACTTGGTGAACATGCAAACTCCATACAGAGAGGAAGCAGCTTGGATTTGAACTGGGAACCTTCTATTTGGGATGTTCGACTGGATCACATTAAGCATGTTGTGTTTGACATTATGAAGATTTGATGAAGATTAGATCACATTTTATGGTAAATTAATGCAGAAAACTTGTTAATTCCACAGGGATGCTTTTTTCTTGTAAACGTAAGAACATCTGGTTCAGCTTATTCAGTGCCATATGCTTTTTCCTTTTCAAGCTGAAAGATGTTACTTGCGGACACATTTTTAATTATAGAGCAGTACAAGGTGAGCAGAGTTTGGTTCTCTCATGACATTTCTCACACACATGCAAATGCAGAGAGATCATCAGAGCATGCAAAATAAATCTTAGTGTCTTAGTTTGCAAAAGCTTTAACTTATTAACGTAAATGCACAGCGAAGAGTTCATTTACACATTTCCAAAATAAATAAATCCCATCTTACCTCACATATTGGCACACAGGTGCACATTAAAGTAAAGGAAAGCTATTTACAGCATAATATACGCTTCCTTTGCTAGTCAATGTTAAAACTAATTAGAGTTTGCTGAGGAACTGAGTTCTTTTATGAGAAATGTGTTGCTAATAAACCACAGGAAAGATAAAACAGTGCAAAGTGTGTTTTCAGCTTGTATCTTGTTAAATAATGATAATTGTGTGACATAAGGATGGGGATATGACAGCCTTTAATCCCTCCAGAGAAGCTATTTGCAGCAGTTTGAACACTACACACACAAAAAAGAATATGTTGTTGAGTGACACATTTCAAACTGAAGTTTGAAATGATCTATCTATCTATCTATCTATCTATCTATCTATCTATCTATCTATCTATCTATCTATCTATCTATCTATCTA